>LR738715.1:584259819-584331448 GCA_902687465.1 Secale cereale
CCCCCCCCAATCCTAGTCCAACTAGGAATCCTAGGTGGGGCACCGGCCAGCCCTATGGGCTGCCTCTCTCTTTCCCTTAAGGCCCACTATGGACCATCCCCCCTCGTAGGGGGTTCCGGTAACCCCCTCCGGCAATCCCGTTAAATCCGAAACTTTTTCGGAACACTTCCGGTGTCCGAATATAGTCGTCCAATATATCAATATTTATGTCTCGGACATTCCGAGACTCCTCGTCATGTCCGTGATCTCATCCGGGACTCCGAACTACCTTCGGTACATCAAAACTCATAAACTCATAATACCGATCGTCATCAAACGTTAAGCGTGCGGACCCTACGGGTTCGAGAACTATGTAGACATGACCGAGACTCATCTCCGGTCAATAACCAATAGCGGAACCTGGATGTTCATATTGGCTCCTACATATTCTACGAAGATCTTTTATCGGTCAAAACCGCATAACAACATACGTTGTTCCTTTTGTCATCGGTATGTTACTTGCCCGAGATTCGATCGTCGGTATCTCTATACCTAGTTCAATCTCGTTACCAGCAAGTCTCTTTACTCGTTCCGTAACACATCATCTCGTGACTAACTCATTAGTCTTTTTGCTTGCAAGGCTTATTGTGATGTGTGTTACCGAGAGGGCCCAGAGATACCTCTCCGACACTCGGAGTGACAAATCCTAATCTTGATCTATGCCAACACCACGAATACTTTCGGAGACACCTGTAGAGCATCTTTATGATCACCCAGTTACGTTGTGACGTTTGATAGCACACAAGGTGTTCCTACGGTATTCGGGAGTTGCATAATCTCATAGTCATAGGAACATGTATAAGTCATGAAGAAAGCAATAGCAGAAAAACTAAACGATCATAGTGCTATGCTAACGGATGGGTCTTGTCCATCACAGTTACTATTAAGCTACTAATAGAGACACTATTTCACCAGTTGGGATTGTTAGAGATGTTGAAGTCTCGTGTGGGAAGGTTAAATACCCTGCTGATTTTCTTGTTCTTAGTTCCACACACGATGAATTTTGTCCCATAATATTTGGTAGACCCTTCTTGAATACTGTTAATGCCAAAATAGACTGCGTGAAAGATATTTTTACTGTGGGATTAGGGGATATGTCTCATGATTTTAACTTTGCTAAGTTCCGTAGACAACCCCTTGAAAAGGAATCACCCAGTAAGGATGAAATTATTGGTCTTGTTTCTATTGCCATGCCTCCTAATGATCCTTTAGAACAATACTTGCTAGACCATGAAAATGATATGCATATGAATGAGAGAAGGGAAATAGATGAAATATTCTTTAAACAGGGACCCGTATTGAAAAACAACTTGCCTGTTGAAATCCTAGGGGATCCTCCTCCACCCAAGGGTGATCCCGTGTTTGAACTTAAACATTTACCTGATAATCTTAAGCATGTTTATTTTGATGAAAAAAAGATATATCCTGTTATTATTAGTGCTAACCTTTCAGAGCAGGAAGTAGAAAAACTATTAAAACCTCTGAAGAAGCACCGTGCTGCTATTGGATATACTTTGGATGATCTTAAGGGCATTAGTCCCACTATATGCCAACACAAGATAAAATTGGAAGAAAATGCTAAACCGGTTATTGATCATCATCGACGGTTAAATCCTAAGATGAAAGAAGTGGTAAGGAAGGAAATACTAAAGCTTCTAGAGGCAGGTATTATCCATCCAGTTGCTGATAGCCAGTGGGTAAGTCTTGTTCATTGTGTCCCTAAGAAGGGAGGTATGACTGTTGTTCCTAATGATAAAGATGAATTGATCCCGCAAACAACAGTTACAGGTTATAGGATGGTAATTAATTTCCGCAAGTTAAATAAAGCTACTAAGAAAGATCATTACCCCCTTGCCATTTATTGATCAGATGCTAGAAAGGTTATCCAAGCATACTCATTTTTGCTTTCTAGATGGTTATTCTGGTTTCTCTCAAATACCTGTGTCAAAAGGGGATCAAGAAAAGACCAGTTTTACTTGTCCTTTCGGTACCTTTGCTTATAAATGTATGCCTTTTGGTTTATGTAATGCACCTTCTACCTTTCAAAGATGCATGATGGCTATATTCTCTGATTTTTGTGAAAAGATTGTTGAGGTTTTCATGGATGATTTCTCCGTTTACGGAACTTCTTTTGATGATTGCTTAAGCAACCTTGATCGAGTTTTGCAGAGATGTGAAGACACTAATCTTGTTTTGAATTGGGAGAAGTGCCACTTTATGGTTAATGAAGGCATTGTCTTGGGACATAAAATTTCTGAAAGAGGTATTGAAGTTGACAAAGCTAAAGTTGATGCTATTGAAAAGATGCCATGCCCTAAGGACATCAAAGGTATACGAAGTTCCCTTGGTCATGCTGGGTTTTATAGGAGGTTCATAAAGGACTTCTCTAAAATCTCCAGGCCTCTGACTAATCTCTTACAAAAAGATATTACTTTTGTCTTTGATGATGATTGTCTATAAGCATTTGAAATACTTAAGAAAGCATTGATCTCTGCACCTAATGTCCAGCCTCCTGACTAGAATTTACCCTTTGAGATTATGTGTGATGCTAGTGATTATGTTGTAGGTGATGTCTTAGGGCAAAGAGTTGATAAGAAATTGAATGTTATCCAATATGCTAGTAAAATTCTAGATAGTGCCCAGAGAAATTATGCTACTACTGAAAAGAATTTTTAGCAGTTGTATTTGCTTGTGATAAGTTTAGACCCTATATTGTTGATTCTAAAGTAACTATTCACACTGATCATGCTGCTATCAAATACCTTATGGAAAAGAAAGATGCTAAACCTAGACTTATTAGATGGGTTCTCTTGCTGCAAGAATTTGACTTGCATATTATATATAGAAAGGGAGCTAAGAACCTCGTTGCAGATAACTTGTCTAGGCTAGAGAATATACTTGATGATCCACAACCTATTGATGATAGCTTTCCTGATGAACAATTAGCTGTCATAAATACCTCTCGTACTGCTCCATGGTATGCTGATTATGCTAATTATATTGTTGCTAAGTTTATACCTCCTAGCTTCACATACCAGCAAAAGAAAAAGTTCTTCTATGATTTGAGACATTACTTCTGGGATGACCCCCCATCTTTATAAAGAAGGAGTACATGGTATTATTAGACGTTGTGTACCTAAGCATGAACAAAAACAGATCCTACGCAAGTGCCACTCCGAAGCCTATGGAGGACACCATGCGGGAGATAGAACTGCACACAAGGTATTGCAATCCGGTTTTTATTAGCCTACTCTCTTCAAGGATGCCCGTAAGTTTGTCTTATATTGTGACGAATGTCAAAGAATTGGTAATATTAGTAGATGTCAAGAAATTCCTATGAATTATTCACTTGTTATTGAACCGTTTGATGTTTGGGGCTTTGATTATATGGGACCGTTTCCTGCCTCTAATGGGTACACACATATCTTAGTTTATGTTGATTATGTTACTAAGTGGGTAGAAGCTATTCCAACTAGTAGTACTGATCATAACACCTCTATTAAGATGCTTAAAGAAGTTATTTTCCTGAGGTTTGGAGTCCCTAGATATCTAATGACTGATGGTGGTTCACACTTTATTCATGGTGCTTTCCGTAAGATGCTTGCTAAATATGATGTCCACCATAGAATTGCATCCCCCTATCATCCACAGACTAGTGGTCAAGTAGAACTAAGTAATAGGGAGTTGAAATTAATTTTGCAAAAGACAGTTAATAGGTCTAGAAAGAATTGGTCCAAGAAACTTGATGATGCATTATGGGCCTATAGAACTGCATACAAAAATCCTATGGGTATGTCTCCATATAAGATGGTATATGGAAAAGCTTGTCACTTACCTCTTGAGCTAGAACATAAGGCATATTGGGCTATTAAAGAGCTCAATTATGATTTCAAACTTGCCGGCGAGAAGAGGTTATTTGACATTAGCTGTCTAGATGAATGGAGAACCCAGGCTTATGAGAATGCCAAGCTATTTAAAGAAAAAGTTAAAAGATGGCATGACAAAAGGATACAAAAGCGTGAGTTTAATGTAGGTGATTATGTCTTGCAATTCAACTCTTGTTTAAGATTTTTTGCAGGAAAACTTCTCTCCAAGTGGGAAGGACCTTACGTTATCGAGGAGGTCTATCGTTCCGGTGCCATAAAAATCAACAACTTCGAAGGCACAAATCCGAAGGTGGTGAACGGTTAAATAATCAAACATTATATCGCAGGTAATCCTATAAATGTTGAAACCAATGTTATTGAAACAGTAACCCCGGAGGAATACATAAGGGACACTTTCCAAAATGATTCAGCCTCCGAAAAGGAAGAGGTATGTGATACGGTAAGTAAACCGACTCTAAAATAGTTCTAAAGGGATTTTTTCTCCATTTTGGAATATTTAGAAAAATAGAAAAATAAGCCGCAGTCCGGAAGAGACACGAGGCGTCCATGAGGGTGGAGGGTGCGCCCCCTGCCCAGGGCACGCCCCCTGCCTCGTGGGCACCCCGTGTGCCTCCCGGACTCCGTTTTCTTGTGGGTTACTCCTTTTGGTCGGTAAAAATTCATTATATATACTCACGAAGGTTTTGACCTCTGTATCACGCAAAAATCCTCTGTTTTCGTTTTGAGCTGCTGTTTTTGATAGATGTAGATCATCATGGCGTCCTCCAACATCCCCAAGGACAAGTTCTTCGAGAAGGTCATCAACTCCTACCTTGCGGAGGTGCTGCATCACCCTAAAACCATGGAGTTGCATGAGGGGGTGCTGCACATCCGTGATGTTGAGGGGCCAAGGAGGACCGGAAGCGTGGAGACAAGACTTGAGGCAATGGAGCAGCAAGTTTTCAAGTGCCAAGGTATGGTGGAACGAGGACTCAACGCCAACCACATGATGATCTCGGAGCTCGCCAACAACCTCAAGCTGGACTCAAGGATCTTCAGGGAAGCTATCTCTAATCTTCAAGAGAAGATCGATCACCTCCAAGCCCAGATCTATGACCTGCAAAACCAAAACTGTGAGTATGAATATAGATTCAAGAGGATGAGTTTGGCTGCAGATTTGAGTATCTCGGAGACTCGATCATCCTTCTACAATGGTGAGCCCATGCCTTGGAAGGTGGACGGCAAGCCTACATCATCAACAACTCCTACATCACCACCCCCGAAGAAGGAGACATAATCATATGGGTATGGGCACTCCCCTTGGCAACTACCAATCTTGGGGAGTGACCCCGGTATCGTATCACCATCATTCCTATCTTTGCCGTTTTCCTTAGTTCGATCCTTTTGGTAGTATCTTGATTTAGTAGAATAAAGTTAGCATGATCTAGTTGTGAGCTTTTGCCTTGTGATCTTTACCCTTTGTAATCGAGTCCGTGAGCTATATAATAAAGATTAGTGTTGAGTCAAGGGCTTGATTTCCTCACTTGGGTCATGATAAAAAGAAAGAAAACATAAAGAGTATCAAAGAGATCATATCGATCTGATGGGAAGTAATGACTTCACATATAAGAGTATGATAAATAAAAGTTGTTGGGAGTTGACAAACATAGTTTTGGTCATCGTTGCAATTAATAGGAAGTAATAAAATAAGAGATGCTTCACATACAAATATACTATCTTGGACATCTTTTATGATTGTGAGCACTCATTAAAGGATGACATGCTAAAGAGTTGATGTTGGACGAGGAAGACAACATAATGGGTTATGTTTTCCTATATCCGAAATAAAGTATATTGTCATGGATCATCCAACATGTTGAGCTTGCCTTTCCCCCTCATGTTAGCCAAAACTCCTCGCACTAAGTAGAGATACTACTTGTGCTTCCATATATCCTTAAACCCAGTTTTGCCATGAGAGCCACCATACCTACGTATGGATTGAGAAAGATCCTTCCAAGTAAGTTGTCATGTTGCAAACTCGCTAAAATATGTATGATTTATTAGTGTGGAGGAAATTAGCTTTATATGATCTTGTGATATGGAAGTAATAAAAGCGACGGACTGCATAATAAAGGTCCTTATCACAAGTGGCAATATAAAGTGAAGTTCTTCTATGCTAAGACTTTGTGCATCCAACCATAAAAACACATGACAACCTCTGCTTCCCTCTGCGAAGGGCCTATCTACTATTCTTGCCTTACAAGTGTCAAGGTGAAATTCACCTTTCCTTTTTACGTTTTATCCTTTGGCAAGCACATTGTGTTGGAAAGATCCTGATATATATACCCACTTGGATGTAAGTTCTCCTGATCTATTAATGTTGACATTACCCTTGAGGTAAAAGGTTGGGAGGCATCACCATAAGCCCCTATCTTTCTTTGTGTCCGATTAAAACTCCATAACCATAAGTATTGCGTGAGTGTGAGCAATTGTGAAAGACTATATGATGGTTGAGTATGTAGGCTTGCTAAAAAGATCTTATATTGACTCTTTCCGATGTTACGATAAATTGCAATTGCTTCAATGACCGAGATCAAAGTTTGTTAGTTTTCAATAAAGTTTATGATTCATGCTTGATATTGTGGATGAATTGTTACTTTAGCATAAGAATCATATGACAATATATCTATGTTGCTGTTATGAGAATGATCATGATGCCCACGTATTTTATTTTTTCGACACCTCTATCTCTAAACATGTGGACATATTTTTTGATATCGGCTTCGCTTGAGGACAAGCGAGGTCTAAGCTTGGGGGAGTTGATACGTCCATTTTGCATCATGCTTATATGTTGATATTTATTGCATTATGGGCTATTATTGCACGTTATGTCACAATACTTATGCCTTTTCTGTCTTATTTTACAAGGTTTACATGAAGAGGGAGAATGTCGGCAGCTGGAATTCTGGGCTGGAAAAGGAGCAAACTCTGGAAACATATTCCGCACAACTCCAAAAGCCCCGAAACTCCACAAAACTCCGTTTCAGAAAATATAAAAAATATCTGGCGAAAGAAGTTCACGAGGGGGGCCACCGACTGTCCACGAGGGTGGGGGGGCGCACCCCCCCCCCCTCTCAGGGCGTGCCCCCTGTATCGTGGGACCCCCGAAGGCCCTTCGATGCCCATCTTCTCCTATATGAGGAGTTTTGACCTAGAAAAAATCATAAGGAGGCTTTTGGGGCCAGACGCCGCCGTCTCAAGGCGGAACCGAGGCGAAAACCAATCTAGGGCTCCGGCAGAGCTGTTCTGTCGGGATACTTCCCTCCGGGAGTGGGAAATCGTCACCGCCGTCATCACCAACAACTCTCCCATCTTAGGGAGGGCTATGTTCATCAACATCTTCACCAGCACCATCTCCTCTCAAACCCTAGTTCATCTCTTCTATCCAATCTTTGTACCCAAACCTCGGATTGGTACCTGTGGGTTGCTAGTAGTGTTGATTACTCCTTGTAGTTGATGCTAGTTGGTTTACTTGGTGGAAGATCATATGTTCAGATCCATTATGCATATTAATACCCCTCTGATCATGAAAAATATTATGTCTTGTGAGTAGTTACTTTTGTTCCTGAGGACATGGGAGAAGTCTTGCTATAAGTAGTCATGTGAATTTGGTCTTCGTTCGATATTTTGATGAGATGTATGTTGTCTCTCCTCTAGTGGTGTCATGTGAACGTCGACTACATGACACTTCACCATTATTTGGGCCTAGAGGAAGGCATTGGGAAGTAATAAGTAGATGATGGGTTGCTAGAGTGACAGAAGCTTAAACCCTAGTTTATGCGTTGCTTCGTAAGGGGCTGATTTAGATCCATATGTTTCATGCTATGGTTAGGTTTACCTTAATACTTCTTTTGTAGTTGCGGATGCATGCATTAGAGGTTAATCATAAGTGGGAGGCTTGTCCAAGTAAGGACAGCACCCAAGCACCGGTCCACCCACATACCAAATTATCAAAGTACCGAACGCGAATCAGATGATCGTGTTGAAAACTAGATTGATGATAATTCACATGTGTCCTCGGGAGCGCTTTCCTTTATACAAGAGTTTGTCCAGGCTTATCCTTTGCTACAAAAAGGATTGGGCCACCTTGTTGCACCTTATTTACTTTTACCTTTTGTCACTTGCTACCAATTACCTTATCACAAAACTATCTATTACCTATAGTTTAGTGCTTGCACAAAATACCTTACTAAAAACTGCCTATCATTTCCTTCTGCTCCTCGTTGGGTTCGACACTCTTACTTATCGAAAGGACTACGATAGATCCCCTACACTTGTGGGTCATCACGTGCCGACACAGAACACCAAGGCCTAGTCCAGCATTTCCTTCTCGGGAGTTGTTCATACGTCAAGGGGTACCCCTGAGCATCGCGTCTCAGGGGCCTAACTGGCCACGTAGCCCCTCACTCCCTGGTCTCGTCCTGGCGATCTGAGCAAGCCAGTGGCGGCTGAGGTATGCGCAGGGTCGGGCCCTGCCGACGCAGAACTCTAAGGCAAGCAGGAAGGAAATCGCGAAATCTCAGTCACACTGCATCAGGAGCGAGCCAGGCGCACCGCATGGAGAATCATCTCAGGCCGTCAAGATAAGTCATGCATCCAACCGACATGCCGCCATCACTTGACAAGTTTGGTTTCCATAGTCATGCTTCGGCAGGCCGCCTCCCTTTTTAGCCTTCGGAACCTGCTTGCACACCAAGGGGGACCTCTTGAGCATCGCGCCTTAGGAGCTCTTACCGGACCCCGGGCCGCTCACCTCCTGGCCTTGACCACGGCATCGCGACCTGGCATACCAGCGACGGCTGAAGCTTGCCTTGGGACTGGGACCTATCGACGTAGAGCACCAAGCTACTGGAAGGGTAAAAAGGCGGGACACTGTCGGAGCAAGACTTGCAAACATGGTTTCATAGCAAGGATAATAAGCATCGGAGCAAAAGCATTACAGGTTTTTTACATGCCCCCACGGGGTTGGCTTTGATTCCTCGCAGGGAGCAAAAGAAAGAGATTTCGGGAGACCTAACTATGACTGGCACCGCCGACGCCATCATCAACAGTGGGCCACGAGAGGCCATCTCCAACCCCGCTCAAGTCACCACCGGTGACGAGCTCGTACAGCTATCGCGCTCCGGGCGCGGCACGAGCTTAGGGGCACGTAGCTATCGTCGCATGTCTCCAGAGACTCGTCAGCCTTGGGAGAGCCGCTGGACCCCCAAGGGCCATCTCTACCGCTAGGAGAGCTGGCCACGGGACCGAGAGCAGGCATGGCGCCCATTCCTATACCTCCTTGGCGGCTCCCACCAGGGCAGCACTCATGGCGGCATCCTTCCTCGTCGAAGACCTTGAAGAACAACGTGGAGGCATCGTCGAACTCAAAGTGGACAACGGAGACTCCATCAGGGCGGCACACGCGGGCGACTTCGCCCCATCCTCGAGTCATGAAGACACTGGCCGGGGGGACGACCTCAACCTCCACCTCCGTAGCTTGGCTGCGGCACCCAGCGTGCGGCAACCACAGCTTGGCAGGCCCCCTTGCTAGCATCAGCTCCGCGAAGAATCTTGGGAACTGAATCCAAGAGGACGACAGCATCGTTGTCCATACCAATAACTCGTGTGAGGAGCCCTTGGTGTGAGTTCAGGGACCGACAGTCCCGGCAGTACGACCTCGACCACGACGCAAGCGGCATGGAGCATGACCCCCTTGCCCCTGGGCATACAAGGATAGTGGGTAACCAGGAGGAGGTTGCTCGCACCAAGGACTCGTCACCTCCCTCCTCTCGCCAGCACCATAGGGGCGGCTGAACCTCTTCTTCGGCGGGAGCGCTTCTCGCTCTTCACATGGAGTCTTTCCTTTCTCAGCAGCAGAGAAACTCCTTATCGGTGCCATGAGCGTCATAGTAAGCAGACGCGGCAAGGAGGAAGAAGAGGAGGAGGAGGGCGACAAGAGGAAGGAGATGGGCAATGGAGGCTTCACCCCCTACCCATTTATAGCCTGGAGGAGGCCAACTGACGGCCTCCACGATCTCACGTAATGATGTTTCTTATGTGCATGCAGCAGGGTCTCGTCAACTCGGGCAGTTGTCGAGCCAGCGTGGGGAAGCGGAGACGCCCACGTCCAATCAAGTCTCCACGCGTCGACCAAGGCCGCAGGCGTTTGGGCCCGTGAAGCTTAACCCTTGCCCCTTTGGCTTCGCCTCGAAGCCAAGTCCGTGCGCACCTTGGGCCCGAGGGATACTATCGGCGTCCTGGGAATGGGGGGTATGCAGACTTGCCTACCAACGGCCCGTGACGTGGCTCCAACAGCGGCCTGGTATGGCCCAACTTTAGCAACTACAACTCAAGACCCTCGTGAGGGGCCAAGCCTCGCGAGGCGGACGATAGCAAGACCTCCCTGGGGGCAATCTCTCTAGGCTGGCTCCCGAGGAGTGGAGATATATATGCAAGGAGCACCTCGCGAGGTTCACATGACGTGAGCCATGACGACCAAGGCCAGGCGGGCGCCAGCGAGCGCAGTGTACCCGTTTCCTATTTGGTGCTAAGAGGGCAAGCGCAGGCGCGGAATCCCGAGGGATCAGGCAAAGGTTTCCATATTGGTGCAACAAGACCAAGGACCGTTAGGGCTGTAGGACGGAGGTCATCCTGGAGCCCGGCACGGCGTCCCCACCAGAGCCTTTGGCAGGCGAAGACCACTTTTGTCAGGATAACTTGTACTAGATGTTCCCCTTCAAATTTGGCCATTGTGGGATCCCTTCCCGCCGATATTTGGGAAGAGGACCAAGGCCACTATAAATAGGACCTAGCCACCACCATAGAGGGGCATATGGTTTGGCATCGGGTTTGGCATCTAGTTTTGCATCGGATCCATTCCGCACCACAGATACCACAAGCTCATCCGAGCCCAAGGACACCTCTCCTCCGGAGGCTGTTCATCCCCTGTACTAGTGCATCCTCAGCCATACAAGGCAATCCACCACACACACTGGAGTAGGGTATTACACCACAAGGTGGCCCAAACTAGTATAATCCTCTGTGTCCATTGTTCTTTGAGTTCGTCGAGCTAGGCCGTGGAATCGTAGGGTGAGCGCGCTGGGGAGAGAGTGTTCTTCGTGCGCACCCCAGAGTTCGAACCTCTCAAGGGTTTGCAGAACCCGAAATCCGACAGTCACCCACGTTCTAAGGAGTAAATATAGTGGAGGTCATGGGAGAGTTGTTTAATCCATCATGGGATGTGAAAAGGTTTGAGCGACAAAAGCCAAAAAGATTGGATTAGAAAATTTTAACGTTGCATTCACAAATTCTTCAGCTATCAAGGACACGGTGAAGATTTTGAACAGTTTTCAAATAGAACGCATATGAGGAATTTGTGAATAGACTAGATTGAGTTAAGCATAGAGGGGGAAGGGTCCGATCACATTCACTTAGAGGAAAATTCAACTTAAAGAATTAGCAATAAGTGAATGTTGTACAGGACATAAAAACTCTCTCTATATATATATAGCCAATGAAGAACACCAGAAAAAGTTGAAGAAATTGCAAATTTTGAGAAATTTGAAAATTTTAAGAATTTGCAAATTGAAGAAAAACTCAAGTTTCAACTTTGGTTGGTGGCGTGACCCATCGTATAAGAATGATGATTTTAGACACCGCGTACAATTGTCGTAGGGCTCTGAGAATCAATTTCTTCATTAATTCTTCACACTTAGAGGGTTAGTCTTCATTGATTGAAGAAAACGTTACTTCGTGTGTTGCGCATCAAAGTCATCAATTTTGCATAAGTGTTAGGATGTGTGTCCTTTCAAAGAAAATTCGCAGATTCTAAGATATTTAGCTCAGACCGCAACATGCAAAATCTTTTTTTCATCCAAGGGCTCAGTGAAGATATCTGCCAGCTGTTATTCAGACTTCATGTGGTAGATGGAGATGTCGCCCTTGAACACATGATCACGAAGAAAATGATGACGGATCTGGATGTGCTTTGTTTTTTAGTGCTGAACTGGGTTGTGAGCAATCTTGATGGCACTCTCATTGTCACAATAGAGTGGCACATTCTTCAGGTTGACGCCATAGTCTTTGACGGTTTGTTTCATCCACAGCAATTGAGCACAGCATGAACCAGCAGCAATGTACCCAGCTTCAGCAGTAGAGAGTGATACGTAGTTCTACTTCTTCGAGGACCAACATACTAAGGATCGTCTTAGGAAATGGCATGTGCCGGATGTATACTTGCGATCCACTCGATCACCAGTATAGTCAGAGTCAGAATATCCGATGAGATCAGCCCATGGGATACCATAATCTAAGTGTTGGTGTGTGAGCTAGATATCGAAGAATATGCTTCACAACCTTATGGTGTGATTCCTTCAGTGTAGCTTGAAATCGGGCACACATGCAAACACTAAGAATAATATCTAGCCTAGATGCACATAGATACAATAAAGAGCCAATCATGGAGTGGTATACCTTTTGATCAAAGTATTTACCATTTTCATCGGTGCGGAGATGGCCATTTGTGGGCATAGGAATTTTGACGCCTTTGCAATCTTGCATGCCTAATTTCCTCAGAACATCCTTGAGGTATTTCTCTTGAATTATGAAGATGCCATTGTGTTGTTGACGAATTTGAAGGCCTAAGAAGAATTTTAGTTCTCCCATCATGGACATTTGATATTCTTCACGCATCATGTAGCCAAATTCGTCACTGTAACATTCATCAGTACAGCCAAAGATAATATCGTCCACATAGATTTGACACACAAATAATTCATCATCGTATGATTTAGTGAAAAGAGTTGGGTCAAATGAACCGGGTTTGAAGCCTTTTTTCGTGAGGAATTCCTTCAAAGTATCATACCACGCCCGAGGGGCCTGCTTGAGGCCATAGAGGGTCTTGTTGAGTTTGAAGACTTTGTCGGGATGTTTAGGATCTTCAAAACCTGGGGGTTGAGTAACATATACTTCTTCCTCAAGCTTACCATTGAGGAATGCACTTTTCACATCCATTTGATATAAGATGATATTATGATGGTTAGCATAAGCAAGTAATATGCGAATAGATTCAAGTCTAGCAACAGGAGCAAAAGTTTCATCGAAGTCAATACCTTCAAATTGTATGTAGCCTTGAGCTATGAGACGAGCCTTATTCCTCACCACAAGGCCGTTTTCATCTTGCTTGTTGCCATAGATCCACTTGGTGCTGATGATATTGTGCTTCCGAGGATCTGGTTGATTGACGAGTTCCCACACATGGTTGAGCTCGAATTGATACAATTCCTCTTGCATAGCTTGAATCCACTCAGGTTCCAGAAATGCCTCATCAACTTTGGTGGGCTCTGTGATAGAGACAAAAGCAAAGTGCCAACAAAAGTTAGATAAGCGTGAAGCTCTTGAGCGTGTGAGAGGACCTAGTGCATTGATGTCGTCGATGATTTTCTCGATCTACACTTCTTTTGCCACTCGACATTGAGCTGGTTGACGACTTTGATCTGGCTGAGCATTTTCTTCAGCGGCAGTTTCTTCAGGAGCACCAGAATGATTTTCTCCATTGTCAGGAATGACTTCTTTAGCAGATTCTTCAGTGGGGATGATATCCTTAGTAGCTTTGAACTTAATGGATTCCTCAGGAGGTATTTCACCTGACACAGGAGGCAGGTGCTCTCTTTGGGAGCCATTAGTTTCATCGAACCACACATCTACAGTCTCAACAATCTTGTGAAGATGATTGATGAAGATTCTGTAGGTGTGCGGGTCCTTTCCGTAACCAAGCATAAAACCTTCATGTGCTTTCGGTGCAAATTTGGAATTGTGATGAGGATCTCTAACCCAGCATTTAGCACTGAAGACTTTGAGATAACTCACATTGGGTTTCTTGTCAGTGAGGAGTTCGTGTGAGGTTTTCTTGAGAATTTTGTGGAGATATACCATGTTGATGATGTGGCACATAGTGTTGATAGCCTCAGGACAGAAACGGAGAGGCGACTTGTATTCATCAGGCATAGTGCGAGCCATCTCAACAAGTGTCCTGTTCTTGCGCTCCACAACACCGTTCTGCTGAGGAGTGTAAGGGGCTGATAGCTCATGAGTAATACCAAGTTCATCAAGATAGTCATCAAGACTAGTGTTCTTGAACTCGGTCCCATTGTCACTCCGGATATGCTTGATCTTTACACCGAAATTCATCGAGGCCCTTGAGGAAAATCGCTTGAAGATTTCCTACACTTCATGCTTAAATGTGATGATATGCACCCATGTATAACGAGAATAGTCATCAACAATGACAAAGCCATAAAGAGATGTTGCATTTGTGAATGCAGAGTAATGTGTAGGGCCGAAGAGGTCCATGTGAAGCAATTCAAAAGGACGAGTGGTAGTCATGATAATCTTCAAGGGATGCTTGGATTTGGTCATCTTTCGAGCTTCGCAAGCCCCACAAAGATGATCTTTGAGGAATTTGACACCCTCAATTCCAAGGATGTGTTTCTTCTTCACAAGTGTGTGCAAGTTCCTCATGCAAGCATGACCGAGTCGTTGATGCCATAGCCATCCTCCTGAAGCTTCTGCAAGTAGACATGTGGCAGGCTGTGGTCCTGTAGAGAAATCAACAATATACAAGTCTCCTCTCCTAAAGCCTTCGAAGAATTTCTATATGTCAGATTCCATGATAACAACACAGCTGTATTTGCCAAAGACAACAAGCATATCTAGATCAGAAAGCATTGAGACAGACATGAGGTTGAATCCAAGAGACTTGACAAGCATGACTTTGTCCATGTGTCGATCTTTTGAGATTGCAACCTTACCTAGACCCAATACCTTGCTTTTTTCCTTTGTCAGCGTAGGTGATATGCTTCAGGTGATATGGAGATAAAGCGGAGTCCATCAATAGGTTCTTGTCACCGGTCATGTGATTAGTACATCCACTGTTGAGAACCCACTCAGTAGCTTTGAGAGAGTCATCCTGTAGAAGAATTAGTGCATCTTACAACTCATGTGCTTTATAGTGAAGAATATGACATCAATTCCATCAGAATGAATTTCATCAATAAGAGCAATAAATTAATAACGAGGACGTGAGAAATGAATGAATCATTTCTGCTTGATTAGCTTTCGTCCTTTCAAGAATTTTCAGGTCTCCAGCAAATTCTTCAGACGTTTAAGTTCGTTTGGAGACCTGACCCTGCATAAGAAATTAGTTCTTTTTCTTCACCACCCACATCTGGAGGGGTGGCAAAGAGTTCATCATTCGACGAGCACCAATTGAGAATGGTGGCATTGAAGCTAGTGCATTTCGTTTCACGGGTGAGGGGTTAGAGTATGAATATGAGTAAGCAGACAAATTCTTCGAGGATTTATGAACATAATGATTTGAAGAATAATGCACATATTCATAATCCTTATTTTTTCTGTGAAACAGAAGCATTAGCACGGTGATGATCATATGAGGAATTTGATCCACTTGAGGAATTTGGTCCATCTGAAAATTTTGATCCATATGAAGAATTTGATCTGAGGTTCCTGTTCTTCACGGGTGGTGTCATGAGGACATTCACTTGAATATTTTCAAGGTGCCTCTTGGGGACCCAGATTTTCTTCATAGTGGGACCATTCCTGCAGTTAGTTCCAACATATCTAGCAAATACTTCACCATTCTGATTTTTAATCAATTTATAGTTGGAGTCAAATGACACATGAGAAGAATGTGAAGATTCACAAGTAAATCCAGATAAGGTAGTTGGATCTACTGGAGGTCCTTTTGCAGCAGCCCATGAGGTTTTGGGATACTGCTCAGGTTTCCATTAGGTCCCATCAACATTGAGTTTCCTCTCAAAGGCAATACCCTCTTTCCTAGGGTTCCTGTTCAGAATATGCTTTTTAAGCACATCACAAAGAGTCTGATGACCTTTGAGGCTTTTGTACATGCCTGTCACATACAATTCCTTCAACCCTGGATTTTCATCACTAGCATTGGTGGTTTCCTCAGCTGAGGAAATTTTCACCACAGAAATAGTTGAAGAATTTGCAGCAATATAAGCATTTGAACTTTCAGGTGAAGAATTAGCAGTTTCACGTTTAATGCATTTCAGACATGGTGGAATGAATTCTTCTTGAGCGGAATTGATCTCTTGAGCAAGTAATGAATCATTCTCCTTCTGATGATCTTCATAACTCACTCTAAGCTTTTCAAGATCTTGCTTTATTTGAAGAAATTCATAAGAAAGTTACTCATGATCTGTTTGGAGAGTGTTATGAAGATCCTGAAGGTTATCAAACTTGGACTGAAGTCTATGATGATTGTCAGTCAAGATTTTAGATCAATCCAATTCTTCACTCAACAGGTCATCGCTTCTGTCTAGTAGATTTTGAACCTTTTGAAAGGATTTTTGCTATTTTATGGCAATCTTAGCAAGTTCGGAATAACTAGGTTTGAGGTTTTCATCATATTCATCTTCACTAGAATCAGAGGAGGGACGATTGAGTACCTTGGCACCTTTTGCCATGAAGCAATAGGTGGGAACGTAGTCATCATTGCCGTCGTCGGCAGTGTCGTGGAAGTCATTTTCCTCAGTGTCGAAGATGGACTTGCTGACGAATGCGGTAGTGAGAGCTAGGCTCGCCGCACCAGAGTCTGATTCCTCATATTCCTCCTCTTCCTCATTTTCTTCAAATTCAACTGAGTCCATTTCCTTGCGAGTGAATGCCCGAGCCATCTTGGAACTGCTCTTCTTGTGAGAGGAAGACTTTGAAGATTTTGATGATGAGGACTTTGAAGATTTCTTCTTTTTCTTCGAGTCGTCTGAGTTGTAATCCTTGTATTTCTTCTTCTTGGATTCCTTTACCCACTGAGGACAATCAGTGATAAAGTGACCAGGTTTCTTGCATTTGTGGCAAGTCCTCTTCTTGGAATCGCGATATGAGGAATCTGATCTCATGTCATCACCTCTTGAAGATCTTCCAAAGCGACCACGTCTTGAGAACTTCTGAAATTTTCTCACGAGCATTGCTAGCTCGTGGCTTAGTTCTTCAGGGTCACCAAGGCTGCTATCAGAATCTTCACCTTCAGATGAGGAAACTGCCTTGGCCTTCGGTGCACGTGATTTACCATAGCTTGGACAATAGAGATCTCTCTTTTCAGCTTGTTGGAACTCATGAGTGTTCAACCTCTAAAGAATATTAGCGGAATCAAGTGACTTGTAGTCTCCTCACTCTTGAATCATCAGTGCCAGAGTGTCGAATGAGGAATCAAGTGATCTCAGCAATTTCTTCACCACCTCGTGGTCACTGATGTCTGTAGCACCAAGTGCTTGAAGCTCATTGGAGATGTCAGTGAGGCGATCGAAGGTTTGTTGAACGTTTTCATTGTCGAGTCTTTTGAAATAGTTGAAGAGGTTGCGAAGAACATCAACTCGAGAGTCACATTGAGTTGAGACTCCCTCCTTGACCTTGGACAACATGTCCTAGATAAGCTTTGTTGTCTCCAAAGCACTCACTCTGTCATACTGCCCTTTGCTCGGATGGCCACATATGATATTCTTCACTTGAGAGTCGAGTTGCTTGAATCTCTTCACATCAGCAGCGTTCACGGAAGGTGAGACATATGGAACACCAGTTTCCACAACGTACCAGAGATTGTTGTCAATTGCGTCAAGATGCATGCGCATCTTGTTCTTCAAGTAGGGGTAGTTCGTCCCATCAAAGGTAGGACACCAAGCTGAGACTTTGATCATGCCTGCAGTCGACATAACTAAAACTCCAGGTGGTTAAACCAAAATCACACAGAACAAGGGAGTACCTCGCTCTGATACCAATTGAAAGTGCGTTATAGCGACTAGAGGGGGTGAATAGGCGATCTTTACAAATTCGTCACTAAGGAAATTCTAGCTGAGGAATTTCCTAAGGAACGAACTACTTAGCAGCGGAATAGATACTTAAGTGCATGCACAACAAAATAGTAGCATGGTCATCATGATGAAATGAAAGCAAATAGAGAGCACAAGTAGCGTGTAAACAGGATAAGCAGGCTGAACACTGAGGACTGAAGAAATAGGGTTGAGGACATTGAGAAAGTCTTCAGTTAAAGTCTTCAAACAGTACAGATCAAGTTCATCAACACATGAATGAGTAAATGGAAGAGTTGAGGAAATAGAACCATTAGGCTTGGTGAAGACAGTGATTTGTTAGACCAGTTCCAACTGCTGCGACAGTTGTACGTCTAGTTAGGACGGCTAGGTATACAAACCTGAGGACACACAGTCCCGGACACCCAGTCTTGGACACACAGTCCAAGACACCAATTCCTCACCATATTCCCCTTGAGCTAAGGTCACACAGACCTCGCCCAATCACTCGTGGTAAGTCTTCACAGGTGACTTCCAAACCTTCACAGACTTGGTCACTCGGCGATCCACAATTCCTCTTGGATGCTCTAGACCATTGACGCCTAACTGTCTGGAAGATCACGGTTTTCAAAGGTAACAATTGTCGGTTCCACATAGGAACACTCTCTTCAGTTGGGTTTTAGGTGTTGGGGTTTTGGGTTTTCCCCCACTTGATGATTTTCCCTCAAAGTCCTCGGAGGATGGGTTGCTCTAATGACAAGTGTTAGTTTCTCTCGGAGCAACCAACCAACTAGTGATTGTAGGGGGCGGCTATTTATAGCCCAGGGAGAAGCCCGACATGATAAGACATAAATGCCCTTAAATGATATGACCGTTAGGTGGATGAGATATTTTGGGACAGCTGGCGCATAGCAAAGCAACGATCGGAAATTTAGCTCTCAGATTCCTCAGGGCTATCATGTTCCTCACTTGTAGGCAATCCGCACTGGCGAATTCCTAACTCCTCAGTTAGAACAAATTCCTCATAGAACAGAAGAACTTTGTCTCTGTCACTGAAGAAATTGACTGAACTGTATGAGATTTCCAATGGCTTCACTCGAAGGGATTAGGTAGTGTAGGCTTTGAGTTGAGCATCACTTGTAAATGTGTTTCCTCAGTTTTACCTCGACCCCCTTTAACAGTACGGTGTTTCCAATGACTCAAGATAGAGAAAGTGAAACTACGAAAACAAAAGTCTTCACGCTTCATAATCCTCGCATGAATATCCAAGCCTTCAAGGTCACACCAATTTCCTCATTTTCAAAGTCTTCAAGAAAACCAAATTCTTCAACTGAAGACATACCTTTTTAGGGGTCGACTTTCACTATGAATATCAAACTCCTCATAGACTTATAGTACATGTGTACACTCACAAACACATTAGTACCGTAACCTATAAGTCTTCAATACACCAAAATCACTAAGGCGCACTAGATGCACTTACACATGTTGTGATGTGATATGGTCAAGACGTGCTGAGTTATACGTTTTTGTATGAGATGATCATGTTTTGTAAATTATTGGCAACTGGCAGGAGCCTTATGGTTGTCTCTTTATTGTATGAAATATGAATGCCATGTAATTGCTTTACTTTATCACTATGAGTTAGTGATAGTAGTAGAAACAATAGTTGGCGAGACGACTATGACGCTACGATGGAGATCAAGGTGTCAAGCCAGTGACGATGGAGATCATGATGATGCTTTGGAGATGGAGATCAAAAGCAAAAGATGATGATGGACATATCATGTCACGTATTTTGATTGCCTGTGATGTTTATCTTTTATGCATCTTATTTTGCTTAGTACGGCGGTAGCATTATAAGATGATCCCTCACTAAAATTTCAAGGTATAAGTGTTCTCCCTGAGTATGCACCGTTGTGACAGTTCGTCATGACGAGACGCCGCGTGATGATCGGGTGTGATAAGCTCTACGTGCACATACAACAGGTGCAAGACAGTTTTGCACATGCAGAATACTCGGGTTAAACTTGACAAGCCTAGCATGTACAAACATGGCCTCGGAACACTGGAGACCGAAAGGTCAAACATGAATCATATAGTAGATATGATCAACATAATATGTTCACCATTGAAAACTACTCCATCTCACATGATGATGGGACATGGTTTAGTTGATTTGGGTCACGTGATCATTTAGATGACTTGGGGGATGTCTATCTAAGTGGGAGTTCTTAAGTAATATGACTAACTGAACTTAATTTATCATGAACTTAGTCCTGATAGTTTTTGCATATCTATGTTGTAGATCAATGGCCCGTGCTACCATTCCCTTGACTTTTAATGCGTTCCCAGAGAAAGCTAAGTTGAAAGATGATGGTAGCAACTACACAGTCTGGGTCCATAACTTGAGGATTATCCTCATTGTTGCACAGAAGAATTATGTCCTTGACGCACCGCTAGCTGAAAGGCCTGCTGCAGGAGCAACTACTGATGTTATGAATGTTTGGAAAGCTCGATCTGATGACTACTCGATAGTTCAGTGTGCCATGCTTTACGGCTTAGAATCGGGACTTCAAAGATATTTTGAACGTCATGGAGCATATGAGATGTTCCAAGAGTTGAAGTTAATATTTCAAGCAAATGCCCGAGTTGAGAGATATGAAGTCTCCAACAAGTTCTATAGCTGCAAGATGGAGGAGAACAGTTATGTTAGTGAACAAATACTCAGAATATCTGGGTACCATAACCACTTGACTCAGGTGGGAGTTAATCTTCCGAATGATAGTGTTATCGACAGAGTTGTTCAATCACTGCCACCAAGCTATAAAGGCTTCGTGATGAACTATAATATGCAAGGGATGGAGAAGACAATTCTTGAGCTCTTCGCAATGCTCAAAGCTACGGAGGTAGAATTCAAAAAGGAGCATCCATTGTTGATGGTTAACAAGACCACAAGTTTCAAGAAAAGGGGCAAGGGAAAGAAGGGGAACTTTAAGAAGAATAGCAAGCAAGTTGCTACTCCCGGGAAGAAACCCAAGTGTGGAGCCAAGCCTAAAACTGAGTGCTTCTACTGCAAAGATTTATATAGATAGATCAAGATGCTTAATTGGACTTTCACAAAGCACATACCTTGTTAAAGTTTTGAAGAAGTTCAAAATGGATCAGTCAAAGAAAGGGTTCTTGCCTGTGTTACAAGGTGTGAAGTTGAGTCAGACTCAATGCCCGACCACTGAAGAAGGTAAAGAGAAAATGAAAGTCATTCTCTATGCCTCAGTCATATGTTCTATCATGTATGCAATGTTGTGTACCAGACCTGATGTGTGACTTGCTATAAGTCTACGAGGGAGGTACCAAAGTAATCCAGGAATGGATCACTGGACAACGGTCAAGAACATCATGAAGTACTTGAAAAGGACCAAGGATATGTTTCTCGTTTATGGAGGTGACAAAGAGCTCGTCATAAATGGTTGCGTTGATGCTAGCTTTGACACGGATCCGGATGACTCTAAGTCACAAACCGAATACATATTTTGTTGAACGGTGGAGCTATCAGTTGGTGCAGTTCCAAGCAAAGCGTCGTGGCGGGATCGACGTGTGAAGCATAGTACGTAGCTGCTTTAGAAGCAGCAAATGAAGGAGTCTAGATGAAGGAGTTCATATCCGATCTAGGTGTAATACCTCGTGCATCGGGTCCAATGAAAATCTTTTGTGACAACACAGGAGCAATTGCCTTGGCGAAGGAATCCAGGTTTCACAAGAGAACCAAACACATCAAGATACACTTCAACTCTATCCGCGATCAAGTCAAGGAGGGAGACATAGAGATCTACAAAATACATACGGATCAGAATGTAGCAGACCCGTTGACTAAGCATCTTCCATGAGCAAAACATGATCAGCACTAAGACTCCATGTGTGTTAGAATCATTAATATGTAATCTAGATTATTGACTCTAGTGCAAGTGGGAGACTGAAGGAAATATGCCCTAGAGGCAATAATAAAGTTGTTATTTATATTTCCTTATATCATGATAAATGTCTTTTATTCATGCTAGAATTGTATTAACCGGAAACTTGATACATGTGTGGATACATAGACAAAACACAGTGTCCCTAGTAAGCCTCTACTAGACTAGCTCATTAATCAAAGATGGTTGAGTTTCCTAACCATAGACATGTGTTGTCATTTGATTAACGGTATCACATCATTAGGAGAATAATGTGATGGACATGGCCCATCCGTTAGCTTAGCATATTGATCGTTCAGTTTTTATTGCTACTGCTTTCTACATGTAAAATACATATTCCTCGGACTATGAGATTATTCAACTCCCTGATATCGGATGAATGCCTTGTGTGCTATCAAACGTCACAACATAACTGGGTGATTATAAATATGCTCTACAGATATCTCCGAAGGTGTTTGTTGGGTTGGCATAGATCAAGATTAGGATTTGTCACTTCGAGTATTAGAGAGGTATCTATGGGCCCTCTCGGTAATACAAATCATAAGAAGCCTTGCAAGCAATGTGACTAATGAGTTAGTTGCGGGATGATGCATTACGAAACGAGTAAAGAGACTTGTCGCTAACGAGATTGAACTAGGTATAAAGATACCGATGATCGAATCTCGGGCAAGTAACATACCGATGACAAACGGGAATAACGTATGTTGTCATTACGGTTTGACCGGTAAAGATCTTCATAGAATATGTGGGAACCAATATGAGCATCTAGGTTCCGCTATTGGTTATTGACCGGAGAAGTGTCTCGGTCATGTATACATAGTTCTCGAACCCGTAGGGTCCGCACGCTTAACGTTCGATGACAATTTGTATTATGAGTTATGTGTTTTTGGTGAACGAAGATTGCTCGGTGTCCTGGATGAGATCACGGACATGAAGAGGAGTCTAGAAATGGTTGAGAGGTAAAGATTGATATATTGGATGATGGTATTCGGACACCGGAAGGGTTTCGAGGGCAACCGTGTACATGTCGGTGTTCCGAGGGGTTACCGGAACCCCCCGAGGGAAGTTATGGGCCCTATGGGGCATAAGAGGGAGGCACACCAGCCCAGATAGGGGTGGCATGCCCCCCACATGGAAGGATGCCGAATTGGAGTAGGGGAGGGGGTGGCGTGCCCCCCTTTCCTTCTCCTCCTCCCACTCCTTCCTCCTTTCCACCTCCATGAGAAGGAATAGAGGGGGGCGAATCCTACTAGGACTAGGAGTCCTAGTAGGACTCCCCTCTCCTTGGCGCGCCCCTAGGGCTGCCTCCCTCCCTCTCCCTCCTTTATATACGTGGAGACGGCACCCCAAGAACACACATCAACTGTTCCTAGCCATGTGCGGTGCCCCCATCCATAGTTTGCTCCTCTGGTCATATTGTCGTAGTGCTTAGGCAAAGCCCTGCGCGGATCACTTCACCATCACCGTCACCACACCGTCGTGCTGATGAAACTCTCCCTTGACACTTTGCTGGATCAAGAGTTCAAGGTACATCATCAAGCTGAACGTGTGCTGAACTCGGAGGTGTCGTGCGTTCGGTACTTGATCGGTTGAATCAAAAAGACGTTCGACTACATCAACCGCGTTAAACTAACGCTTCCGCTTTTGGTCTACAAGGATACGTGGACACACTTTCCTCCTCTCGTTTCTATGCATCTCCTAGATATATCTTGCGTGAGTGTAGAATTTTTTTGAAATTGCATGCTACGTTTCCCAAAAGATGACTAGACGATCGTTTTTCCTAGTTTAGAATGCATACAATTGTTTATTGAGGTGTGTGCAAATGATCTGTATAGTCACCTATATATAACAACTCTAGGAAAAACGCTCGTCTAGTCATTATTCTCATAACACCCCCACTTAAATAGGTTTCTAGCGCAGAGCGTCCCGAGGACAGCAACCACTGCCCCGCCTCCTACCCCCGCGCTGCCGCCCCGCCTCCTTCCCCCAGCACCGTCGCGCCGGCTCCTACCCTGATGCAGTGCGGTTTTCTTGTGCAGTTCGGAAGCGCAAAAAAACGCTCGCTGTCATTATTCGTCGGTCGCACCATTTTCAAAACTGCTCTTAAACCGTGCGGAATCTCGAAAGTGTTCAACATGGCGAAGTTGCGTCTACTCCATAGCTTTTCAACGGTATATTACACGCATAATTCCGATAAACGTTAAAAAACTAGAGCAAAAAAGGTACCGAAAAAACAACACGTACAGTTTTTTCAAACATGCAGTTCACCGTTTTCAAAACTGCTCTTAAACCGTGCGGAATCTCGAAAAGTATTCAACATGACGAAGTTACATATACTCCATAGCTTTTCAACGGTATATTACACGCATAATTCCGATAAACGGTTAAAAAACTAGAGCAAAAAAGGTACCGAAAAAACAACACGTACAGTTTTTACAAACATGCAGTTCACCGTTTTCAAAACTGCTCTTAAACCGTGCGGAATCTCGAAAAGTGTTCAACATGGCGAAGTTGCGTCTACTCCATAGCTTTTCAACGGTATATTACACACATAATTCCGATAAACGAAAAACTAGAGCAAAAAAGGTACCGAAAAAACAACACGTACAGTTTTTTCAAACATGCAGTTCACTGGTCTCTGTGTTGCAGTAACATGCAGTTCGGAAGCGCAAAAAAACGCGTCGATTTGGGTGTCGCGAAAAACAGAGTTTCCTCGTTTTTGTAATTTCAAAACTGCTCTTAAACCGTAATGAATTAGAGGGGGTGTTCTACATGAAAACGTAGCGTCTCGACGATATCTTTCCAACGGTGTATCATTTGGATCATTTCGACCAACGTTTTGTAAAAATTTCACGAAAAACGGCCACTGTCCTTCGTAGTCAGCCGCACGATTTTCAAATTTAACTAAAAACCGTAAGGAATCTCAAAAACATTTCAACGTATGAAAGTTGCGCCTCATTCGTAGCTTTCCAACGGTATATTACACGCATTGTTTTGACAAACGGTTAGAAAACTGGAGTGAAAACAGTACTGAAAATTTGAAAAATAATTCGAAAAACACAATTCCGCGATTTAGTACATTCAAAACTGCTCTTAAACCGTAGCGAATTAGAAAAAATAATAGATATGAAAAAGATGCGCGCCGACGATACCTTTCAACGGTGTATCATACGTTTCATTCCGACGAGCGATTTAGGAAAAAACGCAAAAAAACGCTCGCTGCCATTCGTTGTGAGCCGCACGATTTTCGAAACTGCTCTTAAACTATGATGAATTTTGAAAAGTGTTCAACATGGCGAAGTTGCGTCTACTCCATAGGTTTTCAACGGTATATTACACGCATAATTCCGATAAACGCTTAAAAAACTAGAGCAAAAAAGGTACCGAAAAAACAACACGAACAGTTTTTTCAAACATGAGGTTCTGTTGCAGTATCTGTGCAGTGCGCATAGCTTTCCAATGCAGTAAAACAAATCAGTTCGGAAGTGTTATGAGAATATGTTATGAGAATAGACCGGTTGTATATATATATATATATATATATATATATATATATATATATATATATATATATATATATATATATATATATATATATATATATATATATATATAATCAACTGTGTTATTATTGGTCTTTGCACACATTTCTGATTACGGATCTATTTGCCGCGTATCACACACATCTTGTTCTGTTAAACCATTTCTATTGTGTTGCCTAATCACACATAGTTCATCCTAGTGAACTGTATGTCGTATATTGCACACACACCCTCATATGACTGCCCATTTTTGTTGTTCTGCATCACCGCAAACAGTTCTTCTGGATTAACCATTTGCCACTCATCGCACATGCAACTCTAGTATGAACCATGTTTGATGTCACCGCCATCACAAACATTCTGCATCTTTTTGACAGTTTTATTACATCATCGTTTGTGATTGATGCATCGCACACAGTTTTGTCGAAGGGTCTCTAATTCGACTGTCGCGTTTGGACCATCCTACAGTAGTGTGATTGCTATATGTTACTCTCATTTCCAAGATTTTTATAACCACGCATGTTATTGTTAGAGTTGATATCAAAACAGTAGTAACTACTATGGTAAAATATGAGTGAGCCCTAGCATAGTTGTTTTCCTCTCATTTCTACATGGTGTTTGAACCATGACATGTTGCTAGAATATGAAAGCCATTGGCTTAATTTTTTAAACTAAGGGTATGATTATGACCACGGCATTGCATTTCTGTGGCTATGATCTATGTCACTGTTATAATAATCTTAATTATACACATACTCTGAACATTATTGTATAATTTTGTCCTTTGGGTCTCCAATTTGATTTGTTGCAGCAAACGCTAATGCGTTGGCCTTCATAATTCCAGGACCTGGAAATATACAAGTCAATGGATGGTGGTTTATCGCTCGTTCAACTGACAGTGGGCATTTGATGCTCATTCGCACGTACCAAATTGACCAAACCATTTCATCAAACCACATGCGGTACAATGCTTGGGGTGTTCGAGACTATGATGGCTATGGTTGCTTCGTGTTCGAGGAATATCCCAGCGCCGTTGGCCCTAGTGTATTCAACTGGAGGCGGGTTTACAGCCTCGGCAACCACGCCATGTTCCTTGGGCTCAATTATTCGATCATCCAACCAATAATCGATCATATCATCGATGATGATTTCGTACTATGTAACTTCCATTCGCCAGGGGAACTGTGTTTACACATCGTACCATGGGTTTCATGAATCACCATATCCAGAGATTCTTCGACACAACTTGTTGCAAGATGATCTTCAGTGTGTGAAAGGCATCAAGCTTCCAAGCGATGAATGGCTTTTGCAAACCTGACATGCGGCAATGTGGTTCATGCCAACAACAAATATGCACAACTTGATTCGTAGTGATATCTAGCTAGACCGGGCCATGTATCCTGCTGTTGTAGCATGGCCCTCTTTTGTTGGATATTATGTAATGTAGTTAGTTTGAAGGATAGATACCTTTTTAGGATCAAGTGCATCCTAACTCACCTGCGTAGCATGTACTGATAACGATGATGGAGATATTGTGCAAAAGCCATATATATCAATTAGGCTTCATGTGCGTACTTGTTGGTGAAGGTATTGTCCAATGGGAATTATATTTTGTATTACTCATGTAGCCTACAAAGCCTGTTGCACAGCCTTGTAACTTCATACTCCATTTCTAAATTTGTAGTACTAGTAGTCCTCTCTAGCGTATATTGCGCTACTCGTACTACTGCCTCCATCTTGGTTTCTTGGTCCCCTTCTTAATTTATGTCAAATTTTGACCATAAATTTAACTAACCAAATGTTAATGCATGGCACACAAAATTGTATCGTTGGATTCATATTTGAACATCGTTTCCAATTGTATAATTTTCAGTGACATGCATTGACATTTTGTTAGTTAAACCTATGGTTAAAATGTGACACTAAATACGACTAGTAAGTAGTACAGTAGTACTAGTATATGTCGGTCAAATTATTGATCATGTCCTCACATTGAATTGACATGACAACACGCTCCGCGTGAGGTGACACAAGAGTCCTGCTGGCGTGTTCGGTTCACCAAAGCGAGCCTCACTCCTCTCGTAGTACAACATCACTCTCCCATTCTCTACAAAATCACTCTCCCATTCTCTATAAAATCACTCTACCATTTTCTCCCGGTCTCCCCGCCTCCTAGCCGCCGCCTTGTTCCGATTCAGTTGGTACGATGGGTGATGAGCTACTGGAGGTACTATACTTCATTGCAAGTAGTCAAAAGGAAGACGCTAAAAAATGATATCAATAAGGATGCTTTTCAAGCTAGCCAAATGAAGGAAGGAACCAGCGAGGCCGCTCCTGTGAGTATTCGTCTCGTCGCCTTGTATGACGATTTTGATCTTTATGGGGGTTTTCAAGTCTTTAGAGTATGCATGTAGTAATGAAGCCAAGACCCCAGTTTGTTCGGGTATTGTGGACTTGAGATTTGGAGTGGCACTTAATTGTCGAAATCTTTCATCATTTACTTAAACATTTGATTGATCATACATTGAGTACCATTTAACTGGAATTAATCGATGCAAGTGCAAGAGGATTGGCCGGTGCTGTCGGTTGGCATCAAGTTTGATACCATGGATCAGGAGCTGATAGAGCACCTTGAGGCCAAATTGAGTGCTGACAGCGTGAGATCTCACCCTCTCATCGATTTGTTCATACCAACCATCGACAACGAGCACGGCATATGCTACACCCATATCGAGAAACTTCCACATGAGACACCGATCGACCGTCTACTTGCAAAAATATATTCCTTTGTTCGTACCTCTATTTTTTTTAGACGCAGACCTAGTGAAGCAATTGCAATTTGATGGTTAATAAAAAGTGAAGCAAGTGACTGCAACATGCCAAAATGTTTAAGAAATTCCAACTACGTACCCGAAAACTTATATTCGCCAATACTGCAAGTATCACACCGAGTGGCCTAAGCAAGCATTTCTTCTAGCGCAACTCCAGGGCGTTCAAAAGGGGCACACGAATGAGTCGCAAGATACAGTCGGAGTCTAGCATGCACGCGATGTGGCATAAGACCGACAATACCTTGTCGGTGATGGTCAACAGCCGGCAGACATGCAACAAAAAGGTTCTGGTACCGCACACCAACAAGAACTTCGACCAGCAGAGGACCAACTTGGTGATGCACCAGTACCACCTCCGGGACCTGGAGCAAGAGAAGGAGCGGGAGCTTGTCATCTGCAAGATTTTCTACTAGACGAACACTAGGGCCATGACTAAAAAGATTATAAGTTAGTTTGGTATTGGTACTTGTTCTACCTGGTCGTCTGCAAGTTGGTATTGTTGTTAAGGATCTTTTGGTATGAACTTGGCATTTTCTTCCAACCATCATGTCGAGGGTTGACATATAAAGCTAAATCATTCGTTTCGAAATGAATTTCGAGGCACCTGATTTATTATTTTGATGGGTAGCATAAGCACCCGCCATTCGAATTCCCAGTTCTCCAATTTTTTTTACATCTTCGAGTACGCAAGGGATCCATCCGGTTTCACGGGCTGATAGTTGGACGCAGCACGTCAGGACTGGGCTGTGACATACCAAGCCCAGATGCAAATTGTTAAAAGAGAGGGGCAATGGATTTGGGCCTTCCAGAAAAGTTAAGTGTCGCGACCTCGATAGCGTGAAGCGCCTCCCATGGACTCAAAAAGGCCTAGTCGGTTATTTTTAGTTGAAATATGTAAAATATTCCATAATAAAAAGAAATATGTAAAATGCAATGAATTTAGTCTGGTTTCATTGAAAATCATCCGATTTGCATGAAATTCGTTTGTGGAACCACAAGACATGTACATACAGAGCCTAACCATACGGAACTAGCAGGTCCATGGTCGTACGCAAGCAAGTGCATGCACTTATTATCACGATGGAAAATTAATGTTGGCGTCTGAGATGGTGAAACCCTTGAAATTTTCAATGTAGTCACAATAAATGAGATAATTCTACAAGTACACACTAATAACTCGGATCCAACACGTATATTGTTTTTTCAGGTCGAGCAACTATTAACTGGACTGTAGGTTACCCAGTCTTGGTTTTGTTTTTAACAGGCCCAGCCCATGATGACAATGGGGCACAAATATCCAGTAGGTATCAACTGGCCTCTGGCCCACCATCCTTAGTTATATTTTCTCTTAGAACATCCGCATGTAGATTTTTTACTGAAGAAAACACACAACCCAGTTCTATTTTCCTCTAAAAACGCCATGTCCTACTACATTTTCTGATCTCTACCTATACTTTTACTAGTTCATATACATATATTATTATATTGAAAATAAGTAAGGTTCCCTTTTCATCTTTACATCCTTATTTTTTGTTGTTGTTTTTCCTCCAAGCGCTGATTTTTTACCACTGGTTTTCCCTAACCCCAACTCAATTGTCCCACGTCTTATTAGCTTAAACAAATAAAACATTATTTTATTTGGCAAATCAATAGGTTCTTAAAAAATAAATGTTAATCATTTCTGAATTAAAACAGTTCGGACTCCACCGAAATATGCAAAATTATGTTGAACTTTTTGCTCGTGGTCCTGGGCAGAAAATGGGATGTAATAAATTCCTTAAGAATTAGCAAATGGGCTACAAATTATTAAAAATAATAGTGAATGGGCTCTATGTTGTCTGCCACAAATTTGGAAGCTGACTTGTGGGCCTACTAAGTTCATGCGTACACAAGGTTTCTCAAAAAAAGAAACTTAGTCAACAATCGACTCTACCAGCGTCAGACCGTTAGATGTCAATCCAACGGCAATCGTGCTTCTTCAATCTCTGATCTTCCTACTCCAGCCGCCCAAACCAGCGCTGGCGGAACTGCATGCTCCCGCCTCCCATGGTCGGTTGTGCTGCGGGGCAGGCCTCACGGCCCCACCCTGCCTGGCCATCCCTCTACTCACCCACACCTCTTGTAATTCTCCGGCGACGGCAGCCTCACACTGCAGCCGAACCAGTAACCCTCATACCCCTTCGCGTGGGAAACAACTGTCGAGTCTTCCTCGGCTCCAGACCATTCCCTTGGTCTCGCCGTCGTCCACCGGCTTGGTGCTCTCGGTGTGGCATGGTCAACGAACGACATCCATAGGAAGAGGATTGTACGTGGGGAGGCTGACGGCTGGGTCCACGGTCGCACACAAGGAAATGCCTCCTTTTTGTGAGTAGGAAGTGCCTCCTTGTTATGCGCAAAATATTGATTCCACCACCTAGCAACGGGGACCAATCGCAAGGGCCTCCGTCTTTCACAAACAAACATACCACCGCTGACGGCTGGGACCCACTAGCTATATCTTCGCACGCAAGGAACTGCCTCCTTATTACACGAAAAAAATGATTCTTTCCCATGCTACCTGGGACCCACCAGATTTGGAGACTGACTTGTGGGCCTACTAAGTTGACGCGGAGGCATGGCTTTGTCAACGTAGTCAATATAAACGGTTCTAGTTGTAGTGATCGTATGATGTTAATCCAATGGCCAATGGAGTGTTTTCAATTTCATTCCTTTCTATCATGTCGTTTCTTCGAGTTTTCAACCTCGCAAAGTTTGATGGTTTCACTCGTTTGTCGGAGAAGCAACTTTGGTTTACCTCTTCCTTTTCCGTTTCTATCCGGTGCCTTCTCCAGGATCTCGGGTCGACATCCTCTGTTAGTGTGGGAGAGTTGTGACGCCCCAAGACCGATGCTCCAGAGGACTCCCAACTATTTCATATTCACCTTGTATTTTATTTGCTTGCTCTATTTTATTTGTGCATTGCATCATCTCATCATGGCATCATGTGCATTGCATCTGCATGTTTTTATAAAACTTTCGTCTGCTCATAGTTGCCGCTTATCTCTTGTGTCCGTTGACCTGTTGTCACTCCGCTTGTCTTCGTTGTCCATTCTCTATCCAACCACTCACTTGACCGCGTCTGCCTAACCCCTCCTTGCACGATGCATTCCCCTCGCCCGTGTCCGAAAACTCCCCCGGACCCGAATCGGACTATGGTGACCAATGGGTCCGGATCATCTCCGAACATCCCTAAAACATCATCGGTTTCTTATTTGGACTCCCTAGCGTCGACCGTCTGATTTCAACGGGATGATCCAAACTCCCCTCTTTTACATATATATAGTCCACCCCTAGTCTATTTTAGTCTAACCCTAGCCCTACATGTCCTGTCCACCCTTCCCTTGCACCACCGCCACTCTATTTTCCTCGAGATCCCTCCCGATCCAGCCGACCCGACCATCTCCCTCGTCTTCAGCGCCCGACCAACCAACCACCTACTTACCTCGATCCCCCAGCCAACCACCAAGCTCCCTCCTCCGGATCGAGCAGGAGGCTCGATGCCGAGCTCCCGAAGCCACCATGCCAAGTGCCTCGTCCAGGGACTCTGCGCCGTTCCCCTGCCTTCTCCCTCGCGTCTCTTCACTCCCTCATGTGTTGATCTGCCTTCCCATCTCTCTCCTCTCGCAGCTCCCTCGTCAAGGCTGGAGCTCCCTCATCGCCGTTCAACCCAGCCGTTGTCGCTGTGGTGCCTCCGCCCTCATCGGTCATTGCTGCCTGCTTCGCTCGACCAAGCCACCGCCCTGGAGCTTCCCCGTCACCGACGCCCGTCTCCAGCGCACCAAGTTCCGCCGGCGTCTGCTTCCCCTGCATTGAGCCGAGTTGCCGCTCGCTCGAGCCGCTGCCCTGCTCGCGCCTCGCAAGCTTCTGCGCTCACTGCCTCTGTTTGATCTGACGGGATCTCGCCTGCCTCGACACCGCTCCATTCCCCTCCGCCCACGCCAAGCCCCTGCGTCGCCGGAGACCTCTGCAGCTGCGCCACTGCCAGCATTCGACCCGCACTGCTCGATCCCCTTCTTCAGGAACACGACGAAGACCACCCAGTCTCCGTGTTGACCGCATCGACCAGATGCGAGGGCCTGCGATGCTTCCCCCGTCGGCCCAGCTCCAAGCCCAGCACCACCGAGCCCAAGCCGTCCAGCTGCACCGATTGGGCCCTCGCCCATGGTGAGGCCACCTCCAGCACCCCGCCTTTGTTTTTTTCTATTGGGCCGGCCAGTCAGTTTCGGCCCGATGATTTTTTTCTAGGATCTGCGAATTTCTCTATTATCCAGAAAACTGCCAGTTTACACAAAAGTCCCTCTAAATCATGCATATAATAACTCCACAACCGTGCATCGTACGAAAATGTATTAAACATGAAAAATGCTTAGAATTTTGTGTAGATTAATAATTTACAACTTTCATGCATGATAAAAATGTTTAAACTTGTTGTTTGATTTAATTTGCTAAATAACATGCTAAAATGTTTTATTTCATAACGAAATAACCGTAGCTCCAAATTTAATAAACTTTATATGTAAATGGGGTGGAAAAATGTGTAGAATAACATGGTGCACTTACTTTTGCTGTTTAATAACTTTAAAATATGTTTTTAGGTAGAACAGTACCAAAATGAATAATTGCACATGGGGATTTTCCCGAATTGTTGTTTGTTATTTCCGGCCTCATTTAAATTCCTAGATAGTATAGTCTGCTCATGCTTCACATCTTGCCATGTAAAACAACATTTAAATTTCTTGGGTTCATAATGAGAGTGAACTAAATAATTGAATGGCGTGTTTTGTCAATATGTAACTCGTTGCATATTGAGCTCCACTTAACTTGTAGTATTGCTTCTGCACCTTGCTATGCCATGCATATTTAAACCGGACACGCATCATACTTGTTTGTGCATCAGATTCCATGTTTATGCTTGTGTGTTTACCATATTGTTTGTTCTTTCCGGTTGCTTCTCTCATTAGCTTCGGTTTCGTTTTGGAGTTCGAGGTTCCTGTTGAGACCATGTTCGAGGAGCAAGTTTACGATCCCACCGAGAACATAACACGCAAGATGACCGTTCCCCGATATCACCTCTATCTTTGCTTCACTAGTTGTCTCGCTATATAGTTATGCCTTGATGCCCATCCTTGTCTTGCCAACCTCCTATGTTGCCATGAAACACTCTAACCGCCTTCCTAGCAAACCGTTGATTGGCTAAGTACGCTTTTGCTCAGCCCCTCTTATAGTGTTGTTAGTTGCAGGTGAAGTTTGAAGATTGCTCCATGTTTGGACTTCTTTATTGGGATAACACAATATATATCTTAATTAAATTAACGCACATATATGTTGGTAATGGGTGGAAGGCTTGGCCTTCTGCGTGGTGTTTTGTTCCACTCATGCCGCCTTAGGACCCGATAAACCGGTGTTATGTTCCTTCATTTTGCGTTCCTAACACGGTTGGGGTTTATGTGCCCCCCTTGATAATTCACATTGCTTAAAGCTTTTCCAGCAAGACCCAACTTTGGTACTACATTTGCCTAACAACTAAAACTTGCATAGGGAGTAATTAACCCGAGTTCTTAATCAATAACCCGGGCCAGTGCTCCTCATGAGTGTTGGTCCAAACTGGGCAGACTGCGGGGCCACCACGGGGAAACTCGAGGATTGGTATATACCTGTAGGCTGACCTATCCGGTCGTGACCTGAGACAAGATACGCGCGGCTACTATCAGGGTGTCGGCACGCCGGGAGGTCTTGCTGGATTAGTTTTACCTTTGTCGAAATATCTTGAGCACGGGATTCCGAGAATACTCGGGTCCTCCCAACATGGAGTTGCAACTTCGCGGATCGTGAGCTTGTGATGGGCTAAGTTGGGACACCCCTGCAGGGTTATGATCTTTCGAAAGTCGTTCCCGCGGTTATGTGGCAGACGGGAATTTGTTAATATCCGGTTGTAGATAACTTGACACATTATCCTTAAGAATACACTACCTGTGTGAGTACCCGTGATGGTCTCTTTTCGAAGGGGATTTCAAAAGTGAACACAGTGGGGTTATGCATGAACGTGAGTAACTAGGATCACTTATTGATCTCCTTTGGCGACAGTTGGCACTTTTCTCTTCTCGCTCTTAATTCGTAAGCTAGTTGCTTAGTGCTTGCTGCAGCCACTTTATTACCTCTCCACACCTAAAAGGCTTTGTTAGTTTTGATACCCGGGAATGGGATTGTTGAGTCCTTATGACTCACAGATTACAACACACACCAGATGCAGGTACAACTGAGTACGCCTCAGGAGATAGACAAGAACTTCTCTGGGAGTTCGATGAAGAGCGTGGTCGTATGTATGTGGCGTAGCCCGACGATCAGTAGTGGTTCCTACTAGGGGCGATCAGGACTTGTGGTTGTGGTATCTTTGCATGGATGTAGTTAATTGTGTGTTTATCCGTTTTGAGTGAATGATATGTCAAAATGATCGTGGTGATATGCTCTACACTTTATTCCATTGTGCCATGCTTGTTTGAATTCATCTAGATGCTCTAATCTCTGTTGCAAGAGTGCTACTTGTTATAAACTGCTGCTACTTGTTATTTTGTTGCTATGTTGGAGATATGATAACTTGGTGCATGTTTATCCAAATGATGCAAATGATATGTCAAAATGTCCGTCATGAGATGCTCTACATGTTGGTTGCTATAGCATGCTTGTTCGAGTTCATATTGCCATGTTAATCTCTGTTGCAAAAGTGCAATTGGATGTTATGTTCTGAAACTCGTTACGAGATGCCTAGTTGAGGAGCTCGTTGCTATTGTTGTGTTTGTCCCCTTGTCACATGCCTAGTTGTTTTAGAATCTCCATGATGTGGTCTTTGAGATGGTGCATTTAACTTTCCATGATATGCCTTGTGTTGACTTAAACATGCTTGCAAACTTGCCATGTTGTTGTTACTATTTTAACACTTAGTGAAATTTCACTAAGTCTGGAATCTGTAATATCCGGATGCTATGTTTGCTTGTTGTTCTAGGCAAATCCATGATAGTTTTGGGGTGGCCATTGATCATTCCTTGTTGTATATGTTGTTGTTTATCCATCCATGCCCTTACTTGCTCATTTGACTTGTTGTAGCTTATTTAATTCTTGCTCCCAAGTTGCTATAAAATGTTGTTGTCAGGTTTTTAGTGTCATGATCAAAATGTTGTAGCTTGTTGCTATTGATCCATGCCTCCTATGGAGATGCTCCAATGGAGTTGTTTGCTGTAGGATATGTCTACTTCATGTCCATGCTTCTTGTCACCATGTTTGAGTGCTGTAGCATATATATATATCTTGCTCCAAAGTTGCTATGTGGCTGTTAACTTCAGCTTGTTGTTATATCTTGTTTCATGTGTATCTTTTAGCCCGTTGCTCCGTTTGGGGTGTTCCTTATATGAAACTTGAGTGATTTTGCATGTAGAATCATATTATCATCTTGTTAACATGTTTGGAGTATGTTTGCTTGATGTTTGGGTGCATCTTGCACCGTTGCCATGTATTGCATCATACCTTGCCATGTTATGCTTCCTGTATAGACTTGATGTGTTTCCTGTATAGTCTTGTCATGCATCCTACCTTGCCATGTATTGCATCATATAAACTTGTGTTGCTTTCTGTGCTTCCTACCTTGCCATGTAATGCTTCCTGTATAGACTTGTTGTGCTTCCTATATAGGCTTGTCATGCATCATACCTTGCCATGTTATGCTTCATAGACTTGCTGTGCTTCCTGTATAGACTTGTCATGCATCATACCTTGCCATGTATTGCTTCCTTTATATAATTGTCATGCATCATACCTTGCCATGTAAAGCATCATATATAGATTTGTGTTGTTTTGCTGTGCTTCCTACCTTGCCATGTTTTGCTTCCTGTGTAGACTTTCTGTGCATCATAAGTAGACTTGTTTTGCATCATACTTGGTTGAGCATATTGTTATGTTCTTGAGTGGTTTGTTTACCGTATTGGTTGCTTCTTCTCGTTAGTGCTTGTTCCGTTGCGTTCGTGAGGATTCGTTCGTCTACCCGTGGTTCTTCTTCAAGGCTTCTTCTTCGTCTTCTTCATGGATCTGTTCTTCTTCCTTGTGGAATCCCAGGCAAGATGATCATATCCTTGGATACCTTTACTATCATTGCCATGCTTAGTAGTCTCGATGCTATCGTTACATGTCGCGCTACCCATCTTATTGTCAGCCCTCTCCTTGTTGCCATGAAACCTCTAACCTTTGAAACCTTCCTAGCAAAACCATTGTTTGGCTACGTTACCCGCTTGCTCAGCCCCTCTTATAGCGTTGTTAGTTGCAGGTGAAGATGAAGATCGTTTCAGGAGGGAACTTGTTGTTGGATTATCACAATATCTATAATTATTATTAACACACCTATATACTGGGCATGGGTGGAAGGCTTGGCCTTTTGCTCGGTGTTTTGTTCCACTCATGCCACCTTAGGCGCCGATAAACCGGCATTGTGTTCCTTGATTTTGTGTTCCTTACACGATGGGTATATGGGGACCCCTTGACACTTCGACTTTGAATAAAACTCCTCCAGCAAGGCCCAACATTGGTTTTAATTTGCTCATAATAACGACTTAATTAATTAATTAATTTGCATAAGGGGGACGCTCCTTGAAGTTTCTTTTCTACATAGCAGGGGGGGCCAGTGCTGATGGTGTTGGTCCCAAACGGGGGTTATGCGGGGCCACCACGGGGAAACTCGAGGTTTGGTTTTACCTGTAGGATCACCCATCCGGTCGTGGCCTGAGACGAGATACGCGCGGCTACTATCAGGGTGTCGACACACCGGGAGGTCTTGCTGGACTTGTTTTACCATTGTCGAAATGTCTTGTGCACCGGGACGCCGAGCCTGGTCGGATTTCCCTAAGATAAGGGGTGATGATATTCTATTTATCACTTCAGCTAATCGTGAGAGCTTCTGATGGGCTAAGTTGGGACACCCCTGCAGGGTTATGATCTTTCGAAAGCCGTGCTCGCGGTTATGTGGCAGATTGGAATTTGTTAATGTCCGGTTGTAGAAAACTTGACAGAGGATCCGAAGTAAAACACACAACTGTGTGAGTAACCGTGACTGTCTCTTTTCACTTTGAGAAGAGAACACGGAGGGGTTATGTTTGACTCGTAGGTAGTTCAGGATCTTTAGCGATCACTACTAGTTTGCGATCGTTTGCGTAGATGCTGATCTTATTCTTGTACTCGTAAGTTAGCCACCATATATTGCATAGCCGCTGCTGCAACCTCACCACTTTACCTCTTCCTACCTATTAAGCTTTGATAGTCTTGTTACCCATGGTTATGGGATTGCTGAGTCCTCGTGGCTCACAGATACTACAACAACAGTTGCAGGTGCAGGTTTCCGATGTCTTGACGTGAGAGCGTTGTTCTTTTGTTGGAGTTCTTCTTCTTCAGTCTTGGGTTAGGTTCCGGGTCGGCAGCCTGGGATAGCAGATGGATATCTTTGTGCTTTTATTGTTTATCCGTATTCGGATACTTGTATTGATGTTGTTGTATTCATGTGACTTGTATGTATTGTTGTATCCCCCATGTATGTATGTAATGGTACGATGTAATGATATCCATCTTACTAAGCGCTCGAAATGCGGTTGTGCCCCAATCACGTAAGTGCCACGTGATCGGGATAGAATCGCATCTTGGGCCTGACAAGTTGGTATCAGAGCCTCGACCGACCATAGGAGCCCCCTTGATTGATCGTAGTTTGGCCGTTGTGGAGTCTAGCAGAAAACTTTTTCGGAGTCTAGTTATATCGGAGAGTAGGAATTCTTTTTACTCCTCTGCCCCTTCGTTGCTCTGGTGAGGAATCTTGACGTAGGTGTTTTGAATTACCCCTCTTCCCCTTCAATTTTTTTTAGGATCTCGTGGTTAGTTTTCGTTCATTGTGTTGTCAGTTCTTTCATCTGGTGCATCTCTCGTCAAGTGTTTCGACCCTCTTCTTCTTTGCAAGTTCAACCTCAGTTCTTTTCAACCGACGGTGTTTCCCCGTCCGTTGTGGTCTTTATTTTCCCACCCTCCCACCCTTTTGTTTCTTGGAGCCGGAGTCCTTAATCGAGTATCCATCCTACTCGTGTGAATCCTTTGCATTCTTTCCTCAGTTATTTCAACTGGTGAATTACTCTCTCGTTTGATATTCTTCACCTCTTCTTCTTTTCCGGTGGTTCCAATTCTATTAGTATCCGGTGTTCTTCATATTCTTTTCCCTCGGCTCGGATATTCCCCTTGCTCGTTCGCCTCTCGCCTTTTAATTATTCCGGAGTTCCGAATAAATCTCAGGATATTCGCCTGTCTTCTGATTAATTCGAGGTTGTCACCTCATTTGAGTCATTATATCATTCCGGTGCATCATCTCCCTTTCAATCCTTTTCAACGGAGTTCTCCCTTCGGTGGGCTCATAACCCATAGGTCTTTTCCTAGGATCTTACCTGACTCTTCTAATTTGCCCGGAGTGTTCCGAAATTCCATAACCATGGGTAACAAGACTATCAAAGCTTAATAGGTAGGAAGAGGTAAAGTGGTGAGGTTGCAGCAGCGGCTATGCAATATATGGTGGCTAACTTACGAGTACAAGAATAAGATGAGCATCTACGCAAACGGTCACAAACTAGTAGTGATCGCAAAAGATCATGAACTACCTACGAGTCAAACATAACCCCTCCGTGTTCTCTTCTCAAAGTGAAAAGAGACAGTCACGGTTACGCACACAGTTGTGTGTTTTACTTCGGATCCTCTGTCAAGTTTTCTACAACCGGACATTAACAAATTCCAATCTGCCACATAACCGCGGGCACGGCTTTCAAAAGATCATAACCCTGCAGGGGTGTCCCAACTTAGCCCATCACAAGCTCTCACGATTAGCTGAAGTGATAAATATAATATCATCACCCCTTATCTTAGGGAAATCCGATCAGGCTCGACGTCCCGGTGCACAAGACATTTCGACAATGGTAAAACAAGTCCAGCAAGACCTCCCGGTGTGTCGACACCCTGATAGTAGCCGCGCGTATCTCGTCTCAGGCCATGACCAGATGGGTGATCCTACAGGTAAAACCAAACCTCGAGTTTCCCCGTGGTGGCCCCGCATAACCCCCGTTTGGGACCAACACCATCAGCACTGGCCCCCCTGCTATGTAGAAAAGAAACTCCAAGGAGCGTCCCCCTTATGCAAATTAATTAATTAATTAAGTTGTTATTATGAGCAAATTAAAACCAATGTTGGGCCTTGCTGGAGGAGTTTTATTCAAAGTCGAAGTGTCAAGGGGTCCCCATATACCCATCGTGTAAGGAACGCAAAATCAAGGAACATAATGCCGGTTTATCGGCGCCTAAGGTGGCATGAGTGGAACAAAACACCGAGCAAAAGGCCAAGCCTTCCACCCATGCCCAGTATATAGGTGTGTTAATAATAATTATAGATATTGTGATAATCCAACAACAAGTTCCCTCCTGGAACGATCTTCATCTTCACCTGCAACTAACAACGCTATAAGAGGGGCTGAGCAAGCGGGTAAGGTAGCCAAAAAATGGTTTTGCTAGGAAGGTTTCAAAGGTTAGAGGTTTCATGGCAACAAGGAGAGGGCTGACAATAAGATGGGTAGCGCGACATGTAACGATAGCATCGAGACTACTAAGCATGGCAATGATAGTAAAGGTATCCAAGGGTATGATCATCTTGCCTGGGATTCCACAAGGAAGAAGAACGGATCCATGAAGAAGACGAAGAAGAAGCCTTGAAGAAGAACCACGGGTAGACGAACGAATCCTCACGAACGCAACGAAACAAGCACTAACGAGAAGAAGCAACCAATACGGTAAACAAACCACTCAAGAACATAACAATATGCTCAACCAAGTATGATGCAAAACAAGTCTACTTATGATGCACAGAAAGTCTACACAGGAAGCAAAACATGGCAAGGTAGGAAGCACAGCAAAACAACACAAGTCTATATATGATGCATTACATGGCAACGTATGATGCATGACAATTATATACAGGAAGCAATACATGGCAAGGTATGATGCATGACAAGTCTATACAGGAAGCACAGCAAGTCTATGAAGCATAACATGGCAAGGTATGATGCATGACAAGTCTATAAAGGAAGCACAACAAGTCTATACAGGAAGCATTACATGGCAAGGTAGGAAGCACAGAAAGCAACACAAGTTTATATGATGCAATACATGGCAAGGTAGGATGCATGACAAGACTATACAGGAAACACAGCAAGTCTATACAGGAAGCATAACATGGCAAGGTAGGAAGCACAGAAAGCAACACAAGTTTATATGATGCAATACATGGCAAGGTAGGATGCATGACAAGACTATACAGGAAACACAGCAAGTCTATACAGGAAGCATAACATGGCAAGGTATGATGCAATACATGGCAACGGTGCAAGATGCACCCAAACATCAAGCAAACATACTCCAAACATGTTAACAAGATGATAATATGATTCTACATGCAAAATCACTCAAGTTTCATATAAGGAACACCCCAAACGGAGCAATGGGCTAAAAGATACACATGAAACAAGATATAACAACAAGCTGAAGTTAACAGCCACATAGCAACTTTGGAGCAAGATATATATATGCTACAGCACTCAAACATGGTGACAATAAGCATGGACATGAAGTAGACATATCCTACAGCAAACCACTCCATTGGAGCATCTCCATAGGAGGCATGGATCAATAGCAACAAGCTACAACATTTTGATCATGACACTAAAAACTTGACAGCAACATTTTATAGCAACTTGGGAGCAAGAATTAAATAAGTTACAGCAAGTCAAATGAGCAAGTAAGGGCATGGATGGATAGACAACAACATATACAACAAGGAATGATCAATGGCCACCCCAAAACTATCATGGATTTGCCTAGAACAACAAGCAAACATAGCATCCGGATATTACAGATTCCAGACTTAGTGAAATTTCACTAAGTGTTAAAACAGTAACAACAACATGGCAAGTTTGCAAGCATGTTTAAGTCAACACAAGGCATATCACAGAAAGTTAAATGCACCATCTCAAAGACCACATCATGGAGATTCTAAAACAACTAGGCATGTGACAAGGGGACAAACACAACAATAGCAACGAGCTCCTCAACTAGGCATCTCGTAACGAGTTTCAGAACATAACATCCAATTGCACTTTTGCAACAGAGATTAACATGGCAATATGAACTCAAACAAGCATGCTATAGCAACCAACATGTAGAGCATCCCATGACGAACATTTTGACATATCATTTGCATCATTTTGATAAACATGCACCAAGTTATCATATCTCCAACATAGCAACAAAATAACAAGTAGCAGCAGTTTATAACAAGTAGCACTCTTGCAATAGAGATTAGAGCATCTAGATGAATTCAAACAAGCATGGCACAATGGAACAAAGTGTAGAGCATATCACCACGATCATTTTGACATATCATTCACTCAAAACGGATAAGCACACAATTAACTACAGCCATGCAAAGATGCAACATTATAACAGTTTTTAGGGGACTTAGCAAAAAAACAGCACCTCGGGAACGGACATGTCCAGAGGCAGAGGACACTTCTGACGAAGGGGCCCGCAAGGCAGCGGCTCGGGGAGTAGCGGACATGTCCGTCGCCACCCGGACATGTCCGGCTCGGGCAATGTCAGCGGCGGCTGGCCGGCATCGATGACGTGTGGAGACGACGGCGAGCGCGGGGATCGATGTTGGAGGAGCGGGGATAGGCGGATCCGGTCGCGGCAGCCCGGATCTGGCCGGCGGCGACCTCCTGCGGCGGCTGGCGGCGGAGGACGATGCGGATGCGTCGGAGGCTGGTGAGGCCACGGCGGCGGCGGCATGGCTCCGCGACAGTGGCGGTTGAGCAGATCGGCGGCGGGGTCGCGCGGCGAGGGAGCCAGGGAGGCGGGCGGCGGCACGGTCAGGCGGGATCGACGGAGCCCTGGCCGGCGGTGGAGGAGCTGCTGCTCTGGATCGGCGCAGTACGCGGGAGGCGCGGGCGCTCGGGAGCTCGGGCGCTCGAGCCGTGGCGGCGGGCGGCGCGGGGCCCGGTCGGGCCCGGGGCGGCTGCGCGTGGGCCTCGCGGGCCGGAGGCGGGGGAAGCTGGCTGGGCACGTGGCAGCGCCTGAGAGGCTGCCCGATGCCCAGCGGCGGCGCGGTGACTTGGCGACGGCCAAGTGGCGGCGGGGCAGGAGATTTGCACGGAATTTGAGGAGGGGGAAGAAGAAGGCCAAAAATGGCAGGGAAGGGGGCTATATATAGCAAAAAGGGTAGGGTTTGGGGGTTTTTGGACCGTTCCGGAGCCATCGGATCGCGATCCAACGGCAACGGAGCGAAGGGGGAGTAGGCTGGGCCTAGGGAAGGTTATTGGGCTGTGCAAAAGGGGCTTCGGGCTGAGAGGAGAGAAGGGAAAAGAGGCCCGCGGGGGTTTTCGGAGACCGAAAACGTCCGACGTTTAGACCGGCGACTAGTGCCGCTATATTTATCCGTTGGGCTATCAAACGAGCTCCGAATGCGATGAAATTTGGCAGGCGGCCTGTCTACACTATAATAAGACCACATGCCAAGTTTCAACCCATTCTGAGAACGTTTTTCGGCCACTTATAAAATAAATATTCGGAGGCACCGCGGGCGCGTGCAAGTGTGTCTGGGCTCAGAACGGACAATGGAAAGGACGAGGGAGCTCGGACGGATGCAAGTTTTGAAAACATGCTGATGCAACACACAAGATGACATGGCAAGATGCAACACACAAGCAGATGACATGGCACTGACAACAAATAACTGGCTGACACCTGGCGCACCGGTCTCGGGGTGTCACAGTATGTATGTGGCGTACCCCGACGATCAGTACTGGTTCCTACTAGGGGCGATCAGGACTTGTGGTTGTGGTATCTTTTCTCGTTTGATTTCGTCCGTAGTCGGACCCTGTGTTAATTGGATGAATGTATGAATGTTAAATTAATTGTGTGACGTGGCGAGTGTAAGCCAACTATTTATCTCTTTTATCCCTGTTCATTACATGACTTGTGCAAAGATACCACGCTTGCGATCATTCCAGAATGCGATTATGTCTCTAACTCGTGCCTCGACATGTAGGAGATATAGTTGCATCCTGGGCATTATAAGTTGGTATTCACAGCCTTCTGCGACCTAGGAGCCCCCTGATTGATCGAACCACTACCGATGTTGAGTTTAGACATACACACAAAAATGTTTTGAGTTATATATATATATATATATATATATATATATATATCGGAGAGTACGATTTCTTTTTACTCCTCATCCCCTGCGTCGCTCTGGTGAGGATTCCTGACATTGTTTTAACATCACTATCCTCAATTTTCACCAATTTTTTTAGGATCACGCGGGTATTGTTTGGATTGTTCTAATATCTTTCTAACGAGAATTCTGTCTTGTTGCATCCCGTCTGTGTAGGTTGTGTCCCGGGGAGTTGAGCTCTGAGGTATTGTCGTCCCATTGTGTATCATTACAGTTCTAGAATACCAGAGGCGGCCGGCATCTAAAACTCTTCTATGCGTGTCTGGTGGTGAGATAACCCCGACGTCACCCAGTACTGGAGGGATAGTTCGGGAGTATTGCCACAGCTAGTATAGCGGATGTGTTTTGAAGGTCCGAGGTAAACAGTTTCTGAAGGTGTCTGGTTATGTGTTGACGGATGGATACAGTTGGATGTAGGTATTGCTAGTTGGGTGAGATATTGTTCTTCCCCTGTATCCCCAACACTAGATTGCATAACCGGAAAGCTTCAGGAATTAATAGGTGGGATTCAAGTAGCTCTTAGGTAATCTTCCAATGGGTACATGATATGAGGTTGGGGTTCAACATCTAGTGGAGAGGTTATCATGGTCGTTGTTACACTGGGGGTTGCATCTTAAAGAGTCATTGGATGTGCTGACTCAGGGATTGCAAGGCCCTTTGTAACACGTGCCATGGGGCATCAGCACGAATATGTGGGACGTAACCTCTATTATGCATTTGTTCCATCTGTTACCTTGTTGTTTTATTCTATCATTTTGTTCTCCCAAGTGGCTTCTCGACAAGTTGATGTACCATTAAGCTATGGAATTCATTCGTTCAGTTCTCTGTTCGAATGATATTGTGAAGATTATGTTCCAACATATCTATCCTTTGTTTTTGTTTTGATTGTGGTATTCGAGTTGCTTCGATGTCAAGTGTTGATTCCATACTTTTCCTAATCGGTGTTCTCATATTTCTTTGGGAGTGCTAGTCCTACTTGATCATCGAGATTGTTATGTTAAATTCTTCTCAACCGGCGTGATTCTCTTCAAGTTAACCTAATTCTTTCAATATGCGCAGACCAATTCTTGGTTTTTCTCAATGGTGTCTGTTTCATTCGTCCCAAGTTATCTTTGTTTTTCCCCACCCTCCCACCCCTTTTACTTTATGGTGCCAGAATTCTTAACCAAGTATCCATTGTATTCATGTGAAGTTCTTCATTCTTTCCTGCAATGTTCTTAGTCGGTGTTTTCTCGTGAAGATGCTCAGAAGCTTCAAGTTTACCATTCTTCGTTCTCGTTTCTTCTCCGGTGGACTAAATCCAAGCTTTGGTGTTGATCATACCTCTTCCTCTTGTTTCACATGTTTTTCCCATGTTGGAATTTCTTATCCAAAGCTCAATTAGCTCTTCATCCCTGTCTATTCATATCTGGAGTGTACAAGATATCTCAGAAGATTCACGTTTCCATTCTTTAATCCGTTCATGATCTCTTCGTTCTTTTCCTTCGTTCGTATTCTAATTCTTCCCGGTGATTCCTTCTCTTTTCTTCGCTCATCTTCAAATTCTTCACGGTGGTTTGTCCTCTTTCATCGCTTGGTTTCAATTTTTACGGTGCTTCGGTCAAGATTCCTTTTTCCTTTATCAGCATATCAAATTAATTTGTTCTTTCTGATATCCTACCGGTGGTCCGTTGGATTGTGCTATATCTCTCTCCAATCCTTTTCAAGAAGGATAAGTAGTATGCCAAATCTTTTGCTTATCATTAATTTAATTTGATGATGGATAAGCATACAATAAATCTTATTCTTATTTCCTCGAAGTGATTAATCCCTTCTTTTCGGAGCTTGTTCATCATATCATATTCTCGGTTCAAAGTGCTCCATCTTTCTTTCCGGAGTTCCAAGCTATATCAATTATCTCGTCGCGAAGCTCCTTCTAAATCATTACAAGGCTTCAAGCTTATTCTTTTCATCCTTCACTTCTCATCCTTTTGTTACCGGAGTTCTTCATGGTGGTTCATCATGATTTAATTCATCCTCGAAGTGTTCTTTAAGATTCTTGTTGGAGCTCAAGTATTCTTCTTCTTGCATTCCAAAGTGCAATTCTTTCTACCTTTTTCTTTCCAGGCGGTGTTATGTCATTCCTGACAACTTCCTTCATGTTTCATGATTCACAAGTTATCAAGAATGAAATATGTAAACCCATCATTTTCTTCGTTCAGGAGATCTTTCCAACCCTTCAGTTTATTCGTTGGAGTAATCTTGGGTTGTATTTCACCTAAAAGCTTTCCCTAAGGATTGTTGCTATTGTGGTGCTTATAAATGACCCAAATTCTTCATTTATCCTCTCGGTGAAAGAAGTTTTCATCTCTTCGCTCATCTCAAATCAATCATTTCGTAGTGGCAGAATTTCACCTCAATTTTGAGATGTTTCCCATAAGGCCACAACAAGCTTATTCTTTTCGTTGTTGATTTTCCATCAACTCCGTTCAACCCTTCTTTGTAAGATGCTCTTCAAACTCAATTGTGGTAGAAGTTGTCATTTTCTTCCTCGTTCTTTTCCTTCCAAGATCTATATTCTATTATTTCATTCCGGAGGCATTGTGATATTGCTCTCTTCGAACCTTCATCTTGTCATATCAAGATCATGTTCTTCTCCTTTCCGGTCCATTTAACAGGAGTGTCGTGTCCTACATTCAAGTTCTCTCATCTTGTCAAGTTTTGCCTCTCTTTTTCAACCAGAATGTTGTCTGAAATCTTTCTTACCCCTTGTGCCATTCTTCAATAGTTCTGAACGCAGTGTGTTGTTATTTCATCAAGTATCATCCCATCTTGTCAAGTTCATGTTAAATTCCTTCCATTTTCAGTCGGAGTGTTGTCAGAATTATTTCATCCTTATTCCTTCTCTATTTTGTTTTAACCGGAGTGGTTTCAGTGTCTATCTTGTCACCTAAGCTCTTCATTCTCGTCGTATTCCTTGTTTCTCTTGTCCAATGGAGTGTTTTCAATTTCATTCTTTTCTATCGTGTCATTTCTTCGAGTTTTCAACCTCACAAGGCTTGATGGTTTCACTCGTTTGTCGGAGAAGCAACTTTGGTTTACCTCTTCCTTTTCCGTTTCTATCCAGTGCCTTCTCCGGGATCTCGGGTCGAGATCCTCTGTTAGTGTGGGAGAGTTGTGACGCCCCAAGACCGACGCTCCAGAGGACTCCCAACTATTTCATGTTCACCTTGTGTTTTATTTGCTTGCTCTATTTTATTTGTGCATTGCATCATGTCATCATGGCATCATGTGCATTGCATCTGCATGTTTTTATAAAACTTTCGTCTGCTCGTAGTTGCCGCTTATCTCTTGTGTCCGTTGACCTGTTGTCACTCTGCTTGTCTTCGTTGACCATTCTCTATCCAACCACTCACTTGATCGTGTCTGCATAACCCCTCCTTGCACGATGCATTCCCCTCACCCGTGTCCGAAAACTGCCCCGGACCCGAATCGGACTATGGTGACCAATGGGTCCGGATCATCTCCGAACATCCCTAAAACATCATCGGTTTCTTATTTGGACTCCCTAGCCTATTTTATTTTGACCATCTGATTTCAACGGGATGATCCAAACTCCCCTCTTTTACATATATATAGTCCACCCCTAGTCTATTTTAGTCTAACCCTAGCCCTACATGTCCTGTCCACCCTTCCCTTGCACCGCCGCCACTCTGTTTTCCTCGGGATCCCTCCCGATCCAGCCGACCCGACCATCTCCCTCGTCTTCAGCGCCCGACCAACCAACCACCTACTTCCCTGGATACCCCAGCCAACCACCAAGCTCCCTCCTCCGGATCGAGCAGGAGGCTCGATGCCGAGCTCCCGAAGCCACCATGCCAAGTGCCTCATCCAGGGACTCTGCGTTGTTCCCATGCCTTCTCCATCGCGTCTCTTCCCTCCCTCCTGTGATGATCTGCCTTCCCATCTCTCTCCTCTCGCAGCTCCCTCGTCAAGGCTGGAACTCCCTCGTCGTCGTTCGACCTAGCCGCTGTCGCCGTGGTGCCTCCGCCCTCATCAGCCATTACTGCCTGCTTCGCTCGACCAAGCCGCCGCCCTGGAGCTTCCCCATCACCGACGCCCGTCTCTAGCGCACCAAGTTCCGCTGGCGTCTGCTTCCCCTGCATCGAGCCGAGCTGCCGCTCGCTTGAGCCGTTGCCCTGCCCGCGCCTCGCAAGCTTCTGCAGTCACTGCCTCTGTTCGATCCGGTGGAATCTCGCGTGCCTCGACGCTGCTCCATTCCCCTCCGCCCGTGCCAAGCCTCCGCGTCGCCGGAGCCCTGTGCAGTTGCGCCGGTGCCAGCCTTTGACCCCCTCTGCTCGATCCCCTGCATCAGGAACGAGGCGAAGACCGCCCAGTCTCCGCGCCGCAATGACCAGATGCGGGGGCCTGCGCTGCTTCCCCCATCGGCCCAGCTCCAAGCCCAGCACCATCGAGCCCAAGCCGTCCTGCTGCACCGACTGGGCCCTGGCCCATGGTGAGGCCACCTCCAACGCCCTGCCTTTGTTTTTTTTCTATTGGGCCGGCCAGTCAGTTTCGGCCCGATGATGTTTTTTCTAGGATCTACGAATTTCTCTATTATCCAGAAAATTGTCAGTTTACAGAAAAGTCCCTCTAGATCATGCATATAATAACTCCACAACCGTGCATCGTATGAAAATGTATTAAACATGAAAAATGCTTAGAATTTTGTGTAGATTAATAATTTGCAACTTTCATGCATGATAAAAATGTTTAAACTTGTTGTTTGATTTAATTTGCTAAATAACATGCTAAAATGGTTTATTTCATAACGAAATAACCGTAGCTCCAAATTTAATAAACTTTATATGTAAATGGGGTGGAAAATGTGTAGAATAACATGGTGCATTTACTTTTGCTGTTTAATAACTTTCAAATATGTTTTTAGGCAGAACAGTACCAAAATAAAATAATTGCACATGGGGATTTTCTGGAATTGTTGTTTGTTATTTCCGGCCTCATTTAAATGCCTAGATAGTGTAGTTTGCTCATGCTTCACCTCTTGCCTTGTTGAACAACATTTAAACTTGTTTGGTTCATAATGAGAGTGAACTAAATAATTGAATGCGGTGTTTCGTCAATATGCAACTCGTTGCATATTGAGCTCCACTTAACTTGCATTATTGCTTCTGCACCTTGTTATGCCATGCAAATTTAAACCAGACACGCATCATACTTGTTTGTGCATCATATGCCATGTTTATGCTTGTGTGTTTACCATATTGTTTGCTTCTTTCCGGTTGCTTCTCTCGTTAGCTTCGGTTTCATTTCGGAGTTCGAGGTTCCTATCGAGGCCGTGTTCGAGGAGCAAGTTTACGATCCCACCGAGAACATAACAGGCAAGATGACCGTTCCCCGATATCACCTCTATCTTTGCTTTGCTAGTTGTCTCGCTCTATAGTTATGCCTCGATGCCCATTCTTGTCTTATCAGCCTCCTATGTTGGCATGAAACACTCTAACCGCCTTCCTAGCAAACCGTTGATTGGCTAAGTATGCTTTTGCTCAGCCCCTCTTATAGCGTTGTTAGTTGTAGGTGAAGTTTGAAGATTGCTCCATGTTTGGACTTCTTTATTGGGATAACACAATATATATCTTAATTAAATTAACGCACTTATATATTGGTAATGGGTGGAAGGCTTGGCCTTCTGCTTGGTGTTTTGTTCCACTCATGCCTCCTTAGGACCCGATAAACCGGTGTTATGTTCCTTGATTTTACGTTCCTAACACGGTTGGGGTTTATGCCTCCCCCCCTTGATAATTCGCATTGCTTAAAGCTTTTCCAGCAAGACCCAACTTTGGTACTACATTTGCCTAACAACTAAAACTTGCATAGGGAGTAATTAACCCAAGTTCTTAATCAACAACCCGGGCCAGTGCTCCTCATGAGTGTTGGTCCAAACTGGGCAGACTGCGGGGCCACCACGGGGAAACTAGAGGATTGGTATATACCTGTGGGCTGACCTATTCGGTCGTGGCCTGAGACGAGATACGCGCGGCTACTATCAGGGTGTCGGCACGCCGGGAGGTCTTGTTGGATTAATTTTACCTTTGTCGAAATATCTTGAGCACGGGATTCCGAGAATACTCGGGTCTTCCCAACAAGGAGTTGTGACTCCGCGGATCGTGTGCTTGTGATGGGCTAAGTTGGGACACCCCTGTAGGGTTATGATCTTTCGAAAGTTGTGCCCGCGGTTATGTGGCAGATGGGAATTTGTTAATATCCGGTTGTAGATAACTTGACACCTTATGCTTAAGAATACACTACCTGTGTGAGTAACCGTGACGGTCTCTTTTCGAAGGGGTTTTCGGAAGTGAACACGGTGAGGTTATGCATGACGTGAGTAACTAGGATCACTTATTGATCTCCTTTGGCGACCGTTGGCACTTTTCTCTTCTCGCTCTGACTTCGTAAGCTAGTTACTTAGTGCTTGCTGCAGCCACTTTATTACCTCTCCACACCTAAAAGGCTTTGTTAGTTTTGATACCCGGGAATGGGATTGCTGAGTCCTTGTGACTCACAGATTACAACACACACTAGATGCAGGTACAACTGAGTACGATGTAGGAGATGGACAAGAACTTCTCTGGGAGTTCGATGAAGAGTGTGGTCGTATGTATGTGGCGTACCCCGATGATCAGTTATGGTTCCTACTAGGGGCGATCAGGAATTGTGGTTGTGGTATCTTTTCTCGTTTGATTTCGTTTGTAGTCGGACCCTGTGTTAATTGGATGAATGTATGAATGTTAAATTAATTGCTTGACGTGGCGAGTCTAAGCCAACTATTTATCTCTTTTTTCCTTGTTCATTACATGAGTTGTGCAAAGATACCACGCTTGCGATCATTCCAGAATGCGATTATGTCTCTAACTCGTGCCTCGACACGTAGGAGATATAGTCGCATCCTGGGCATTATACCTTACAGCCCCACCCTACTACCATCGCTGGTCTAGTCATCCCTCTAGTCACCCACACGTGTTGTTATTCTCTAGTGACGATAGACGAACCAGTAAACCCTCGTACTCCCCTCCGCGTGGGAAACAACTACCGAGTATTCCCTGGCTTTGTGTCATTCCCTTCCTAGGCCTCGTCGTCGTCCATCGCCTTGGTGCTCTTGGCGCGGTGTGGTCAACGTGGTCAATGAACGACATCCATCAAAAGAGGACTGTACGTGGAGAGGCTGACAGATGGGTCCACGGTCGCACGCAAGGAAGTGTATCCTTATTACGCACAGAATATTAATTCCTCCACCTGACAGCGGGAACCCACTGAAAGTGCCTCCTTATTACAGGCAAAAAATAATTCTGTCCCTGACAGTTGGGACCCACCAGCTATATCTTCGCATGAAAGGAAGTGCCTCCTTGTCCTCCCTGGCAGCTGGGACCCACGTGGTCAAAGCATACTTAGCGTTATCTGTCTGTTCGCGAACGTGTACGTACATCGAGGTCGATCGGTCTCTCTGCAGCGATGAACCGTGGCCGAGTAAGGAGCGGCACGTGTCGTATGTACATCCACGCTAAACTGAGTACACGTCTAAATGGAGTACACGTACATACAACCACACTCCAAAAACTACGGGCACGTACGTACATACATGCGAGGTCTCGAGTGCGTACTCGCGCATACGTACGGCCAGGGCTCATGTACATGGAGATAACAACAACGGGGTCATGTTCATCGACAGCCAACCGGCTGGGTCAGAACAGAGAAACAACACAGTGTTCATCGGGAGGCGACAGTGTTCATCGGGAGCCAACCGGCTTGGACCGAACAGCCGAAATGGGGTCTCGTGTACCGCAAAACGGAGGAAAACGGCCTTTTGTTTGAGCGCATACGGTTGAAACGGGGTCATGTTCATCGGGAAGGGTCTGGCATGCCAAAAAACGGAGGAAACGACCTTCTGCTCGATCTTCTACGGTCGAAACGGGACCCTATTCATTGGGAGGGGTCTGGCATACTGCAAAATGGAGGAAACAGACTTCTGTTGGAGCGCTACGGTCGAAACAGGGGTACTGTTCATCGGGAGGGGTGTGGCGTACCACAAAATGGGACTCCACGAACTGCTATTCTCCCATCGTCTACTTCCTCCAGCCTCCATCTGCTACTGTTCATCCACCGCGGCTTCCTCCTACCTCCACCAGCTACTGGTCATCCAGTGCGTCTTCCTCCTGCCTCCACCAGCTACTGTTCATCCAGCCTCCACCTGCTACTGTTCAACTAGCCCTCCACGGGGTCCTGTTCATCCACCCCAATCGGCTCGAGTGTGGTTGCCTCCTCGAGGTCCTGTTCATCCAGCGGCAATGGCCTACTACCACGGGGGCCTATTTATCCAACCCTCCCGGGAACTGTTCATCCAACCTCAACCAACTAGCTATACTCACCACATATCGACTCGTTCAACCAACCCCATGGTCACTGTTCATCAAGAGACAATAGGTTTGATCGACTTCAGTAAGGAACATCAACAGTGATCTATCGATCGGGTTCAGTTAGTAACAGTAGCGAAGGAATCGCTTGGGTTTAGTTAACAGCCAAGAAATTGATCGCTCGGGTTCAGTAATATAGCTAGTGCAATCACTCGGGTTCAGTAAGCGAACGCCTCACTTGGGTTTATTTAGATCCCAACGCCTCACACACACGCACGTAAGTATACGAAAGAAACACGCAAACCTTCGTGCTCAATTGAGTCGGCCTCGGGGCCCCATCCCGAATCATCGATGTAGAGCTTTCTGCGATGACTCTTGGTCACCCGACCGACCATGTATCCCTCGATCCATGGGAGAGCTCCCTATAAGAACTCAATACCACCATGAGATAGCCCCATAGTGGGCGCCAGCTCTCGTGGTTTCGTCATGGCAGATGTCCTCGAAAAAGGACTTAGTCGTGGGCCCATTATGGCTAGGTAGTAGCTTGAACGAGGTTGATCAGAATCGAGGGACACGAGTTTACCCAGGTTCAGCCCCTCATGATCGAGGTAAAAGCCTACGTCCTGCTTTGTTTTCTTATTGATTGAGATCTTGATTACTAGGGTGCAACTTGGCTACCCTAGTACTCGAGAGCTTGTAACCTAATTCACCTACCTCATTGGCTCCCCTTTATATATAGGTCGAGATCCTAAGGTTACAACAGAATCCGGGTCATACTACGACCCGTGAGTTAGACTATTTCCTATTCATCTTGTCCTTCAAGTAAGGGAAATTCCCTACAACTTCCTTGTCAAGCTGGCTTACCATATATTGGGTCGTAAGCCCGTCCCTTTCCTAAGTCGCCCTCTAGATCTTGAATTCTCTGGCGTGTCGTGTCCCAACAACGAGGTCGTCCTCAAGCCACCAAGTGATGGTCAGATCGTACCGTGGGGTATATCCCCAACATTATCCCCCAGGTTAACTTGGATTCATCCATGTTAAAACTTCATACTGGAATTAAGTTTGGGTCATCTTTTCATGAGCCAGAACTCCATTTTGTTTCTCCAGCTTATCTTCTAGCCGGGTTATGAAATATTATCGGTTTGTGATGTTTCCTTGCTTTAGCATTTCGCGCCCCTCCTTGATGCCGTGACATCGTCTTGCTAGACCTCCGTAATTCATGCATGACATCATCACAAATCTTGAGTGGATCTAACATGCCCGAAAATCAAGGTGCCTTTCCGTCCAAAATGTACAACGACGCTCTCGCTTTTCGCAGTTGTCATTTCCCCTTCTCACTATTCTATAAATACGTACGAGGGGCCCCAAGGTATAATTTTGCCATTGCCACCTCCTTGTCTGTGTTATTCCTCGCGCCTGCTGCTTCTTGCGACCGAAGCTCCACCGCATCTCCTCGAGCTCTCCGGCCACATCGAATGTGACCTCTACGTCGCCCCATTCATCATCGAAACTCACCAAAAAAGCTCTGGCTACACCCGCTGTGCTCCGGTGCACCAAAGCCCTTCTGTTCGGATCTGTAAGTGCCCCATTGCTCTTGTGTGTAGTTCAGCAATAGTTTGTCGGTGTTCATCACCATTCCCCACCTGTAGATCTGAATCCACTTGAACGACTTGAGTAGGTGTCTTAGGCCCCAAGATCTAAATCCCAACAAGAAGCATGCAAAGTTCTATCATTTTTCTTTTCTGTTTCTTCTTAGTTGAACTAGGCACATCACTATTAGTTCTCTGAGAATCTTGTTCAATTCTTTTAGGATGACCTTCAGGATACATAGGTTCCTGAGTCATTCTACCTCCTCTAGTCATAACTCTAACAACTTGACCATTCATATTATTATTCATCTCATTGAGCAAATCATTTTGTGACTTAGCAACTTGTTCTAACTGAGTTTGAACCATGGATGAATACTTACTTAAACCCCTAAAATCATTAGCAATTCTAAACAACAAGTCACTCAGACGTTCAATGATGGTATCATTGTGTTTCAATTGTTTGTTAACATACGCATTGAAATGTTCTTGCTTAACAATATAGTTATAAAATTCATCCAAGCATTGATAGCGGATTTATTATTAGGAATATCACCTTAATCAAATCTTATAAGAGAATATACCTCTACTACCTGTGTCGGGGTATCGAGTCCATGTATTTCTTCAATAGGTGGTAATTTCTTAACATCTCCAGCTTTAATACCTTTTTCTTTCATAGATTTTTTTGCCTCTTGCATTTGTTCGGAACTGAAGAATAGAATACCTCTCTTCTTCGGAGTTGGTTATGATGGTGGTTCAGGAAGTGTCCAATCATTATCATTTCTCAATATATTATTCAATATTTCTTCAGCCTGTTCCATAGTTCTTTCCCTGAAAACACAACCAACACAACTATCTAGGTAGTCCCTGGAAGCATTGATTAGTCCATTATAAAAGATATCAAGTATTCCATTTTTCTTAAGAGGATGATCAGGCAAAACATTAAGTAATTGGAGAACCCTCCCCAAAGCTTGAGGGAGATTATCTTCTTTAATTTGCACGAAGTAAAATATTTCCTGTAAAGCGGGTTGTTTCTTATGAGCAGAAAAATATTTTTCAGAGAAGTAATATATCATGTCCTAGGACTACGCACACAACCAGGAGAAAGAGTACTAAACCATTTCTAAGCATCACCCTTTAACGAGGAAGGAAACAACTTAAGGATACAATAGTAGTGATTTTTCCTCATGAGCAAATAGGGTGGCTATATCATGTAATTTAGTGAGATGTGCCACAACAGTTTCAGTTTCATAACCATGAAAAGGACCAGATTCAACCAAAGTAATTAACTCGGGATCGACAAAGAATTCATAATCCTTATCAGTAACAAAGATATGTGAAGTAGCAAACTTATGATCATATTTCATTCTTGCATTCAGATATTTTTCTTTCAGCTTACATAGTAGTTTCTTAACATCCTCTCTATCTTTACAAGCAAGAAAGTCTCTAGCTATCTCCCCATCCTTAACTTAACTTTCAAGTACACTAGGCACTCAAATCTGGGAGAGCTAGACCTAATGGGTGAATTGGAAATTTGATCAGTTTCAATAGGTTCAAGTTCTTTTTGCTTTAGCAAGTTGTTCATCAAGAAATTCACCCAGTGGCACAGTATCATCAAGCACGGTACTAGCATTATTAATAGCATCATTCATAGTAGAAGTAACATCATCAATAACTTGCAACATATCAAAATGAATAGCAGGTGGTGGTGTCGCAAGCTAACTTAAAACAGAAGGTGAATCAAGTGCAAAGTGTGATGGCAATTTCTTACCTTCTCTCGTCTGAGAGGGTACGATCTTGGTTCTCGTATCTTTTCGATTATTCATAGTGATCAACATATATAAATCCCAAGTGACTCAGCAAATAGAGCTATGCTTCTTGGCAATGGTGCCGGAAAAAGGTCTTGGTAACCCACAAGTATAGGGGATCGCAACAATTTTCGAGGCTAGAGTATTAAACCCAAATTTATTGATTCGACACAAGGGGAGACAAACAATATTTGCAAGTATTAGAAGTTGAGTTGTCAATTCAACCACACCTGGAGAACTAAATATCTGCAGCAAAATGATCAGTAGCACAGTAGTATGATAGTTTGATAGTTGTGGTAACAGTAGCAATAGTACCAGTAGCAGGTTTGTAGTGATTATAATAACAAGAGCAGCAATAAAAGTAACTTAGCAAAGATCAATATGCGAAAAGCATAGGCATTGTATCAGTGATGGATAATTATGTTGGATGGCATTCATCATGTAGCAATCATAACCTAGAGCGACACAGAACTAGCTCCAATTCATCTATGTAATGTAGGCATGTATTTCGTATATAGTCATACGTGCTTATAATAAGAACTTGCATGACATCTTTTGTCCTACCCACCTGTGGCAGCGGGGTCCATAAGCAAATCTAACGGATATTAGGGCCACCTTTCAATAGAGAATTAGAACAAAGCATTAATACACAGTGAATGCATGAACACCTCAAACTACCGTAATCATCGGAAAGAATACCAATTATTGTCACCTCAGGGTATTCAGATCATAACACATAATAGGTGTGTATAACTTGCAAGATCGGATCAAGAACACAAATATATTCAAGGAAACAAAAAGGGTTCATGTCTGAAATCATGGCACTCGGACCCTAGTGACAAGCATTAAGCATAGAAAAGTCATAAATACATTAATCTCATAACATAGTGGATACAAGGGTTCAAGCCCTAACAAAAACTGACTCGATTACATCATAATTCACATCCAAACCATCATCGTCCATCAAGCCTACGAAGGAATTAATCACTCTCGATGGTGAGCATCATGAAATTGGGGATGGAGGATGGTTGATGATGACGACGACATCGAATCCCCTCTCTAGAGCCCCAAATGGACTCCAGATCAGCCCTCCTGATGAAGCACGAAAGGTGGTGGCGGCTCCGTATCATAAAACATGATGATTCATTCTTTCATATTTTTTCCTGGACGAATAGGTACTCATAGAATTAGAGTTAGGGTTGCCAGAGGTGTGATACGTCCAAAACGTATCTATAATTTCTGCTTGCTCCATGCTTCTTTTGTGTGATATTGCTATGATATTTATGCACTTCTATACACTTTTGATCATATTTGGACTAACCTATTAACTCAGTGCACCCCAGTGCCAGTTTCTGTTTTCTGCTGTTTTTGTATTTCAGGTTTTCCCATTACTTAAATTGCCAGAAAAATTCCGGGAAAAATATATAAAAAATCAGCGCTCCAGAAGCTTCCACGTGCCAGAAGTGGGGCCAGAGGGGAGCCAGGGGCAGCCCAGGCGGCCTGCCCACGTGGCCCCCCTCCTGGCCGCGCCGGGGGGGCGCCTGGGCCCCCCCTCTCCGCCTCTGGTGACCCCCTTTGGCATATATTTACCTCGCGTCCCGAAACCCTGGAGGACGGAACCCTTTTTCGCGATCTCATCTCTGTTCCGCCGCCGCCGCGCTTCCAAGATCGGGAGCACCAGGAGAACTCTTCTCGGCACCCTGCCGGAGGGGAGAACCACCACCGGGAGCTTCTCCACCACCATGGACGCTTCCCGGATGAGTTGTGAGTAGTCCCCCTTGGACCATCGGTCCATGACCAGTAGCTATGTGATGTTCTCCTCCCCTTTTGTTCTTCATCGATTAGACCTCGTGAGCTGCCCTACATGATCGAGGCACATATGTAATCTTTATGCTGTTGCTATGCTGAGTTTGCTGGGATCCGATGGATTATGAGATTATGTTCAGATTGTGTGTGAGTAATATATTTGATTCACCTCTTTTATATTTATGTTCTTGAGTAATTCTTGCATGTTCTCTGTTGCTATTTATTGCTTTAGCCGAGTAGTAGGTAGTAACTCCAAGAGGGAACGTTATGCTTGATTGTGGGTTCATGCCCCTCGATGACTAGCTTGAGTGATAGAAACATGAGTCTAGGGGATGTGTTGTTGCCACAAGGGGGAAAACAATGGTGCTTGTACTTGCGGGTGCAAGGATTGTTTACTTTACGCAAAGTTCTTTTAATGCAGTTGTCTGTTGCTTTGAGTTTACACTTTGGGTGGGACTCGCAACTTAATAACAGCGAGATGTTCTGGATAGATATCTCAAGGTGGATGATTAGTAGTAGATGCAGATGGATTTCGGTCTACTTGCCTTGGCGTACCGCCCATGCTTTTGAGCCTCTACCTTTCTTACAGCATAGTTAGCATTGGTTTGCGCACATAATCCTGTCAATTGCCCAGCTGTAATTTGTTTACCTCGCTTAGCTGTTTTATCGTCTTTTGGGAGAGAGACATCACTAGTGAACATCATGGGACCCCGGTCCATATTACCATCACTGATCGCACCCGTTATTTACTTCCTGTTCTTATTTCCTAGTTGAAGTCATATCTATCACTATTATCTCTTGTGTTTGATCCTTTGTAAACGACAAGGCCGGAGGGATTGACAACCTCTCTGTACTCGTTGGGATCAAAGTTATTTGTATCTGTGTGCAGGTCCTGTCAAGTGAAAGTTCTGGCGCTATTGACACCTTCTTGTCGACCCTCGGAGTCTCACGGGATTCTATCCTTGGTATCTTTGCCAAGGGAAATTTGCCGCTACGCTACATCTCAAACCTTCCACTTGGGGTAACCAACGAGGGGCGAGAAGCCATCAAGCAAGTTTTTGGCGCCGTTGCCGGGGACTCCACTCTTCAAGATAGGGGAGTTGCACGCTATCTTTTATCTTTGCTTTTTAAGTCTTGTTAGTTTACCTTTCAGTTTTTGCTTTAGTGTCTTCTATCAAAAATCACAAAAATAGTTATCTTTCTTGCTGCTGCTATGGGTTCCACCAAAAACACTAAGTGGGAGGAGTACACCCCTTCTTCCATCACGCCAATCACCACTGTCGGGATCTACAAAAGTAACAAACCTTGTGATTATGTTAGTCTTAATGGGGAGTTATGCCCATGGCATGGTCTTCCGGGAAAAAGGTATGAGCCTCTGTTTAAAGTTTCTCCCGCACTTCCCCAAACTTGGGAAGACGTCCAAACTCTTATAATAGAGAGCAATTCAAACAAAGAAGATGACACTACAATTCTGCTCAATAATGATAAAATTGATTTTGATAATTGCACCCTTTCTGAAGTTATTAGTTTTCTTCACAAGATGTCTAGAGATCCCCACACTAGCACACTTAATTTTGCCTTCACGGAGCATATCACTAATGCTCTTATCAAAGCTAGGGAGGAGAAGCTTAGGGTAGAAGCCTCCATACCTAGAAAGCTAGAAGATGGTTGGGATCCTATGATCAAAATTAAGTTGAATAACTTCTCTTGCTATGCTTTATGTGATGTTGGAGCTAGTACCTCCGTTATGCCCAAAAGAATATATGATATGCTTAAATTGAAATATTTTGATCCTTGTTCTTTTGGTGTTCGTCTTGTTGATTCTTCCATAAAGAAACCTTTGGGGAGGATCGACGATGTTCTTATCATTGTCAATGACAATTATGTTCCCGCTGATTTTACTATTATGGATATTGAATGTGAACCTTCTTGTCCAATTATTTTGGGACGTCCTTTTCTTCGCACCGTTGGTGCTATCATTGACATGAAAGAGGGGAATATAAAATTCCAATTTCCTCTCAAGAAAGGAATGGAACACTTCCCTAGAAAGAAGATTAAGTTACCTTTTGAGTCCGTCATATGGGCTAGCTATTCTTTTACTCTTGATAAAATTTGATCCTCTCTTTTTGCATTATGCCTAGCTTAAAGGCATAAAAGAAAGCGCTTTTGGGCGGCAGCCCACAACAAATAAAGTTTTATTTTGCTTTTGTCGTGTCTTGATGTTTGTTACTACAGTAGCATCATCGTTGTCTCTTTACTTTTCAGCTTTGTGCCAAGTTTAGCCTCTGATTGCAAGAAAGTTCAAAAGTTGTGACGTGCTGTCCAGGAAACAGATTCTGTCCTTGGACAGAAAAATTCGTATAAAATCACCATATCATCTTTTTGGTCTGAATTTTTTCGACAGCGTGCTCTATACAATTGGCTTTCGGGCGTCTGTTCTGAGTTTTTTTATTTGAGTTGCAGAAGTGCCCCGAAAAAATTATTTGCTACCTGCTGGTCTGTTTTTCACAGATTATGTCATGTTTTGCCTTTTCTTCGTTTTGCAAACCTTGAGCTTGCTTTTTCTTTGCAAAAACCTTTTGGCAATCTTGAGAAACAGTAGATCTTCAAGATTATCTTTATTTCTAGCAAGGAAAAATTATTTTATTATGGGTACTAACCTCGCTAATCAGATTATGATGAGTTATGTATGAAGGGAGTTTTCAAGTGTGCGAGGGAAGATGATAAAAAGATTCAGGAGGGTCAAACGCTCAAGCTTGGGGATGCCCCCGTGCACCCCCAAGAAATATTCAAGAAGACTCAAGCGTCTAATCTTGGGGATGCCCCCGTGCATCCCCTTCTCCATCAACAAATATCAGTTCGTCTTTCGTTCCACTATATTTTAATCACTTCATGCGTTATGTGCTATGCTTGGAGCGTCTTGCTTTTAGTTTCCTTTTTAGTTTTCTTTATCTTTGCTTGTTGTACATAACGAGTTAGAACCCAGCTTTCTTTGTGAGGGAGAGAAACACGCTCCACTTCAACCTAGAACACAACATAGGATTTTCATGCTTATCTCTGTTGTGTGTGTTCTTTGTCTTTCCATAGCTACTGTCATGTTTAGCTCTTAGTTTTCATGCTTTTCTTTTTAAAGAGCTTTTGTTTAGTTGGTTGCTTAACTCTCTTGAGTTTTCATGTTTATCTTGTTAAGAGAGTTTGTCTGTTGCACTGAGTTGTGTGTCTTAACTTAAAGTAGGTAATTGAGGTTGCTATTTAATTTTAGTAGTAACCTGCAATAGTTTTGAGGTATTGCCATGAGTAATGTCTGAACTTTTGGTGTCAAGAGCTTTAGCCTATTAGTGATAGATGTCGTATTTTGGGCAATCCGTGTTTATTTTCGAAAACCTACAAAATAGTTGAGAACTTTAGCTACTAAATGGATCACTAATCTTTGGAGGGATTGAATATTAGAGTACACTCACGTACCATGGGTCGAGGATGCGCAAGGGTAACCAAACCCCCATACACACCTCCTCGGGACTTGTCTCTTTGTGAACCTCCTAATTAGATTGAGAGTTACCGATAATAAGTGCATGAGTTCTTCGGACTAATGTGAGTATTCGAAAGTTGACACTTCCACCTATCCATATTTTTCTAGCCTCTTCGGTACCGTGCATTGCCCTTTCTCACCTCGAGAGTTGGCGCATACTTCGCCGGTGCATCCAAATACTTGGCATCATACGCTCTGTCATCATAAGCCTCATTATATCCTTCCTCAAAACAGCCACCATACCTACCTATTAAGGCATTTTTATAGCCTTTCCGAGATACATTGCCATGCAACATCCATCTTCTCATGACTTGATCTTCATGTCATACATGTTTTTTGCTTGATCGATGAGCCGCATGCTAGTTGGGCCTTGCCCTAATCATTGCTACATGACGCGCTAGTATCATTGCATATCCTGCTACACTGGCAGAGGCATACATTTGCATACATCATGATAGTTTCATTTTCTTTATGTTGAGTACTTTTGTAAAGTGTGAAAGATCTTCTATACTTCTTGTAATACATAGAGTGTTGCCCCTAAAGTGAGGAAAAGATCCCAAAGAGGACAAATCAAAAGATCCCAAAGAGGACAAAATAAAAAGATCCCAAAGAGGACAAATGAGAGATAAATAGAAAGAGCCATTGAGGCCACAAAAAAATAGAAAAAAAAAGAGAAAAAGAAATAAAAAGAGAGAAGGGGGCACACTACTATTTCCTTTTGAGAGATCCACACTCGTACTCCATCTTATACCTTGTACTCCATAGAGATTATCATTTATGCATATAGCTATGTGGGGACCTTTACACTATAGAACTTGGCTTGTATATTCCAATGATGAGCCTCCTCAAAAGAGCTCTAGGTCTTCTTGAGCAAGCGAGTTGGATGCACCCCCACTAGTTCCATTGGAGAGCTTACCTTAGCTCACATGTGCATCCGTTGCATGGCAATCCCTACTCCTCGCATCATATCTATCATTTGGCTTTCTCTCGCCGATGATTGTCCTCGTTGATGTGAGCCTTTCACACCTTTTTTGTCTCCCCCCTCTATCATCCTTATCTATTTGCCATCCTAAGTGTCGACCTTCTTGCTTACGCTCATCCATTGCATGAGTGCTCAAAATATCGAAAGGGAGTGGATCATTTTGACTTGTACCTGGCTGACGATCTGGGGATGAGTCAAGATAAGATTCCAAAGAAGACCAAGTGTGAAACTTTAGTAGATTAAGTTCTCAACAATACAAAAACTATGTTTTACTCTCTCATATATCCCTATCCCCTTTCTTGGACGCAAACACCATTTGGAGACATTCGAGTCACGGACAGCGAGAGCTCTTGCGCCTTTATGTTCTTATGTTACTTGTTACAATACTAATATAGACTCTTGCTTGTTATGACTTGAATTGGATTACATGCCTTGATTGCTTTACTTAAAAGTTCTTATATGGTTAATAGCATGTCACCACAGAAATTATGCTTGTTATCATTTACCTACTCGAGGACGAGCAGGAATTAAGCTTGGGGATGTTGATACGTCCAAAACGTATCTATAATTTCTGCTTGCTCCATGCTTCTTTTGTGTGATATTGCTATGATATTTATGCACTTCTATACACTTTTGACACCTTCTTGTCGACCCTCGAAGTCTCACGGGATTCGATCCTTGGTATCTTTGCCAAGGGAAATTTGCCGCTATGCTACATCTCAAACCTTCCACTTGGGGTAACCAACGAGGGGCGAGAAGCCATCAAGGTGCAAGGGGCCCACAAGCTTGTCAGGCACGTCGTGGGGGGAGGATGCGCCCCTGGGCTTGTGGCACCCTGGTGACCCCCCCTCTGGTATTTATCTTCGCCATTATTTTCTATATATTCTGGAAATATTCTCCATAAATTTCCAGCCCAATCCTAGAACTTTTATTTTTGCCCAATAATAACATCATGGCAATTCCGGGAACTCCCCGAATTTTTCATCGCCCTCGCTTCTACCATCATTTTTTCCTTCATGGACGACCCAAAGAATGTCTGATACGTCTCCAACGTATCTATAATTTTTTATTGTTCCATGCTATTATTTATGAAGTCTTGGATGTTTAATGGGCTTTATCATTCACTTTTATATCATTTTTGGGACTAACCTACTAACCCAAAGGCCCAGTCCAGATTGCTGGTTTTTGCCTATTTCAGGTTTTGCAGAAAAGGGATATCAAACGGAGTCCAAACGGAATGAAACCTTCGCGAGAGATATTTTTGGAGTAAATCACGCTCGGGAGTCTTCGGGGCCAAGTCAGGGGACGTAGGGCCAGCCCTCGAGGGTGGGGGCGCGCCCCCCTTCCCAGGGCGCGCCCCCTGCCGCGAGGCTGGCCCACACGGCCCCCGGTGCCCCCCTTCTTCCTATATATACCTATGTACCCCAGAAACTCCATACGTAGAGACAAAACCCTAATTACACCGTCGTAGCAGTTGTTCCTGTGGAGATCCCATATTGGAACATGTTCCGGGATGGGGATCCATCATGGAGGCCTTCATCATCATCATCATCGCCCTCACCATGAGTTGTGAGTAGTTTACCACAGACCTTCGGGTCCATAGCTAGTATCTAGATGGCTTCTTCTCTCTCTCTGGATCTCAATACAAAGTTCTCCTCGGTCTTCGAGGAGATCTATTCGATGTAATCTCTTTTTGCGGTGTGTTTGTCGAGATCCGATGAATTGTGAGTTTATGATCAAGGTTATCTATGAAAGATATTTGGTTCTTCTCTGAACTTTTTATGTGTGCTCATAATATCCTTGCAAGTCTCTTCGAATTTTTGGTTTGCTTTGGCCTACTAGATCTATAGTTCTTGGAATGGGAGAAGTGATTGGCTTTGGGTTCAATCTTGCGGTGTCCTTTCCCAGTGACAGTAGGGGCAGCAAGGCACGTATTGTATTGTTGCCATAGAGTATAGAAAGATGGGGTTTTCATCATATTGCTTGAGTTTATCCCTCTACATCATGTCATCTTGCTTAAGGCGTTACTCTGTTCGTATGAACTCAATACACTAGATGCATGCTGGATAGCGGTCGATGTGTGGAGTAATAGTAGTAGATGCAGAATCGTTTCGGTCTACTTGTCTTGGACGTGATGCCTATATACAATGATCATGCCTAGATAGTCTCATAATTATTCGCTTTTCTATCAATTGCTCGACAGTAATTTGTTTACCCGCCGTAGAATACCGCTATCATGAGAGAAGCCACTAGAGAAAACTATGGCCCCCGGGTCTATTCTCAACATATCAATCTACATCTACTTTACTTTTACCGCTTTTATTTGCTGTTTTATTAAACTAAAAATACCAAAAATATAATTATCATCTCTATCAGATCTCACTCTCGTAAGTGACCGTAAAGGGATTGACAACCCCTTATCGCGTTGGCTGCGAAGTTCTTATTTGTTTGTGCAGGTGCGAGGGACTGGCGCGTGGTATCCTACTGGATTGATACCTTGGTTCTCAAAACTGAGGGAAATACTTACGCTACTATGCTGCATCTCCCTTTCCTCTTTGAGGGAATACAACACAAGCTCAAGAGGTAGCAATGTCATGCAGGTGCGTCTCCAGTCCGCCCAGGACGAAAATCCCATTTTTTGTCGTGTTTTTTTGTCATAGAAGTAGGAGCCCACCACATCTATGATGATACGTGTTTTGTCACAATTATCATCATATAAGTGTCATAAGCATGACCATTTTTTCGTTCGGGCCAAAATGTGACACATGTGTTTTTTTGTAGTGATGGTTATTGTTACTACTAAAAGAAGAATCTTTCCGCCTCTTGTTGCTAGATTTTACTTGTGGCATATAAGTGGACAAGAGAAGACGTTTGGCAATGTAATAGGGACTCTTGTTTTGAAGATCATCATTGATAGCTTTTAGAAACCCATGCTCTTTCTCTAAATTTAGCTTCTCGGGGCGCAACTTCTCATGAGTTTTTAGGAGTTCTCTATGAACCTCTAGAGTTGTTTCATGAGATAACTTAAGAGTGTTTAGTTCTTTAGTTAGACGCTCAATCTCCTTATTATCATTGTCATTTGTTTCATCTTGACTATCATGATTACTAGCAAGTTCATCATAGTTTTCATCACTAGTTTTGTCAACAAGTAATTCATCGTCACCTAGCAAATCATCTTCATCACTATTGAAATCAAGATACTCGGGGTGTGATACCTTGGGGCCTTTAGCCATGAAGCATCTTCCAATTCCTTCATTTGGTAAATCAAATATGCCGTAGGAGTTGGATGATACTAGAGCAATTCTGGCAACACCTTCATCTTGACTGTAGTAGGAGTGATAACTTCTCTCGGAGGGGGTATCGGAATTGGGGCCGAAAATCCATTCACCAACATGAGCTTGATGTCTTCGTCTTGTGTAGCTCTTTGATGACTTGTCTTTCCTTTCTGAATCCTTGCTTCTTCGAGAGGATCTTCGTTCATAGCGACCATCTCTATGAGGATCTTCGAGAGCACCTTCCTTCATAGAGGAACCTGGATGCTCATATTGGTTCCTGCATATTCTACGAAGATCTTTATCGGTCAAACCACATAACAACATACGATGTTCCCTTTGTCATCGGTATGTTACTTGCCCGAGATTCGATCGTCGGTATCATCATACCTAGTTCAATCTCGTCACCGGCAAGTCTCTTTACTCGTTCCGTAATACATCATCTCGTGACTAACTCATCAGTCATTTGCTTGCAAGGCTTATTATGATGTGTATTACCGAGAGGGCCCAGAGATACCTCTCCGACACTCAGAGTGACAAATCCTATTCTCGATCTATGCCAACACCACAAACACCTTTGGATACACCTGTAGAGCATCTTTATAATCACCCAGATACGTTGTGACATTTGATAGCACACAAGGTGTTCCTCCGGTATTCGGGAGTTGCATAATCTCATAGTCAGAGGAACATGTATAAGTCATGAAGAAGGCAATAACAGTAAAACTAAACGATCATAGTGCTAAGCTAACAGATGGGTCTTGTCCATCACATCATTCTCCTAATGATGTGATCCCATTGATCAAATGACAACTCATGTCTATGGTTAGGAAACATAACCATCTTTGATTAACGAGCTAGTCTAGTAGAGGCATGCTAGGGACACTCTGTATTGTCTATGTATTCACACATGTATCAAGTTTCCGGTTAATACAATTCTAGCATGAATAAAAGACATTTATCATGATATATATATGGAAATATAAATAACAACTTTATTATTGCCTCTAGGGCATATTTCCTTCAGTCTTCCACTTGCACTAGAGTCAATAATCTAGTTCACATCGCCATACGATTTAATACCGACAGTTCACATTGTTATGTGAATAACACGCATAGTTCACATCACCATGTGACCAACACCGAAAGGGTCTACTAGAGTCAATAATCTAGTTCACATCTCCATGTGATTAACACCCAAATAGTACTAAGGTGTGATCATGTTTTGCTTCGTGAGAGAAGTTTAGTCAGCGGGTCTGTTACATTCAGATCCGTATGTATTTCGCAAATTTCTATGTCTACAATGCTCTGCATGGAGATACTCTAGCTAATTGCTCCCGCTTTCAATACGCATCTAGATTGATACTTAGAGACATATGGATTAGTGTCAAAGCTTGCATCGGCGTAACTCTTTACAACAAACTCTTTATCACCTCCATAATCGAGAAACATTTCCTTAGTCATCCAGTAACTAAGGATAATTTTAACCGCTGTCCAGTGATCTACTCCTGGATTACTTTGGTACCTCCCTGCTAAACTTATAGCAAGGCACACATCAGGTATGGCACACAACATTGCATACATGATAGATCCTATGGCTGAGGCATAGGGAATGACTTTCATTTTCTCTCAATCTTCTGCAGTGGTCGGGCATTGAGTCTTACTCAACTTCACACCTTGTAACACAGGCAAGAAACCTTTCTTTGACTGATCCATTTTGAACTTCTTCAAAACTTTATCAAGGTGTGTGCTTTATGAAAGTCCAATTAAGTGTCTTGATCTATCTTTATAGATCTTGATGCCCAATACATAAGCAGCTTCACCGAGGTCTTTCGTTGAAAACTTCTTATTCAAGTATCTTTGTATGCCATCAATTATATATCATTTCCGATCACAATATGTCATCCACATATAATATCAGAAATGCTACAGAGCTCCCACTCACTTTCTTGTTAATACACGCTTCTCCAAAAGTATGTATAAAACCGTATGATTTGATCACCTCATCAAAGCGTATATTCCAACTCCGAGATGCTTGCACCTGTCCATAGATGGATCGCTAGAGCTTGCACACTTTGTTAGCACCTTTAGAATCGACAAAACCTTCTGGTTGTATCATATACAACTCTTCTTTGAGATATCCATTAAGGAATAAGGTCTTGACATCCATTTGCCAGATTTCATAATCATAAAATGCAGCAATTGCTAACATGATTCGGACAGACTTAAGCATCACCACGGGTGAGAAAGTCTCATCGGAGTCAACTCCTTGAACTTGTCGAAAACCGTTCGGAACAAGTCGAGCTTTGTAGACAGTAACGTTACCGTCGGCGTCAGTCTTCCTCTTAAAGATCCATTTATTTTCAATGGCTTGCCGATCATTGGGCAAGTCAACCAAAGTCCACACTTTGTTCTCATACATGGATCCCATCTCAGATTTCATGGCCTCAAGCCATTTTGTGGAATCGAGGCTCATCATCGCTTCCTCGTAGTTAATAGATTCATCATGTTCTAGCAACATGACTTCCAGAACCAGGTTACCGTACCACTCTCGCGCGGAACGTACTCTGGTTGACCTACGATGTTCATTAGTAACTTGATCTGAAGTTTCATGATCATCATCATTAGCTTCCTCACTGATTGGTGTAGGAATCACTGGAACTAGTTTACGTGATGTACTACTTTCCAATTCGGGAGAAGGTACAATTACCTCATCAAGTTATACTTTCCTCCCACTCACTTCTTTTGAGAGAAACTCCTTCTCTAGAAAGGATCCATTCTTAGCAACGAATATCTTGCCTTCGGATTTGTGATAGAAGGTGTACCCAATAGTTTCCTTTGGGTATCCTATGAAGACACATTTCTCCGACTTGGGTTCGAGCTTATCAGGATGAAGTTTTTTCATATAAGCATCACAGCCCCAAACTTTAAGAAACGACAACTTGGGTTTCTTGCCAAACCACTGTTCATAAGGCGTCGTCTCAACGGATTTAGATGGTGCCCTATTTAACGTGAATGCAGGTGTCTCTAAAGCATAACCCCAAAACGATAGTGGTAAATCGGTAAGAGACATCATAAATCGCACCATATCTAATAAAGTACGATTACGACGTTCAAACACACCATTACGCTGTGGTGTTCCAGGTGGCGTGAGTTGTGAAACTATTCCACATTGTTTCAAGTGAAGACCAAACTCATAACTCAAATATTCGCCTCCGCGATCAGATCGTAGAAACTTTATTTTCTTGTTATGATGATTCTCTACTTCACTCTGAAATTCTTTGAACTTTTCAAATGTTTCAGACTTGTATTTCATCAAGTAGATATACCCATATCTGCTCAAATCATCTGTGAAGGTCAGAAAATAACGATACCCGCCGCGAGCCTCAACACTCATTGGTCCGCATACATCAGCATGTGTGATTTCCAATAAGTCAGTTGCTCGCTCCATTGTTTGTGAGAACGGAGTTATAGTCATCTTGCCCATGAGGCATGGTTCACAAGCACCAAATGATTCATAATCAAGTGATTCCAAAAGTTCATCATTATGGAGTTTCTTCATGCACTTTACAGCAATATGACCTAAATGGCAGTGCCACAAATAAGTTGCACTATAATTATCTACTTTGCATCTTTTGGCTTCAATATTATGAATATGTGTATCACTACGATCGAGATCCAACAAAAATAGACCATTCATCAAGGATGCATGACCATAGAAGATATTACTCATATAAATAGAACAACCATTATTCTCTGATTTAAATGAATAACCGTCTCGTAACAAACAAGATCCAGATATAATGTTCATGCTCAACGCTGGCACCAAATAACAATTATTTAGGTCTAAAACTAATCCTGAAGGTAGATGTAGAGGTAGCGTAGGTAGCGTGCCGACGACGATCACATCGACTTTGGAACTATTTCCCACGCGCATAGTCACCTCGTCCTTAGCTAATCTTCGTTTAATCCATAGCCCCTGTTTCGAGTTACAAATATTAGCAACCGAACCAGTATCAAATACCCAGGTGCTACTACAAGCATTAGTAAGGTACACATCAATAACATGTATATCAAATATACCTTTGTTCACTTTGCCATCCTTCTTATCCACCAAATACTTGGGGCAGTTCCGCTTCTAGTGTCCAGTCCCTTTTAAGTAGAAGCACTCAGTTTCAGGCTTGGCTCCAGACTTGGGTTTCTTTGCGGGACTAGCAACTGGCTTGCTATTCTTCTTGAAGTTCCCCTTCTTTCCCTTGCCCTTTTTCTTGAAACTAGTGGTCTTGTTAACCATCAACACTTGATGCTCCTTTTTGATTTCTACCTTCACAGCTTTGAGCATAGCGAAGAGCTCGAGAATAGTCTTCTGCATCCCTTGCATATTATAGTTCATCATGAAGCCTTTATAGCTTGGTGGCAGTGATTGAAGAACTCTATCAATAACACTATCTTCATAAAATTTGCAACCAAGTTGAGTCATGTGATTGTAGTACCCACACATTCTGAGTAAGTGTTCACTGATAGAACTATTCTCCTCCATATTACAGCTATAGAACTTATTGGAGACTTCATATCTCTTAACTCAGGCATTTTCTTGAAATATTAACTTCAACTCTTCGAACATCTCATATGCTCCAAACGTCTTTGAAGTCCCGATTCTAAGCCGTAAAGCATAGCACACTGAACTATCGAGTAGTCATCAAAACAAGCTTGCCAGGCGTTCATAACATCCGGAGTTGCTCCTGCAACAGGCCTGTCACTTAGCGGTGCTTCAAGGACATAATTCTTCTGTGCAGCAATGAGGATAATCCTCAAGTTACGGACCCACTCCGTATAGTTGCTACCATCATCTTTCAACTAAGCTTTCTCTAGGAACGCATTAAAATTCAAGAGAACGGTAGCACGGGCCATTGATCTACAACAACATAGACATGCAAAAACTATCAGGACTAAGTTCATGATAAATTAAAGTTCAATTAATCAAATTACTAAAGAACTCCCACTTAGATGGACATCCCTCTAGTCATCTAAATGATCACATGATCCAAATCAACTAAACCATGTCCAATCATCACGTGAGATGGAGTAGTTTTCAATGGTGAACATCTTATGTTGATCATATCTACTATATTATTCACGCTCGACCTTTCGGTCTCTAGTGTTCCGAGGCCATGTCTGTACATGCTAGGCTCGTCAAGTTTAACCCGAGTATTCTGCATGTGTGACGCCCCAAGACCAATGCGCCAGGTATCAGCCAGTTATTCGTCATCGTTGCCATGTCATTTGCTTGCGTGTTGCACTTTATCATGCCATCATGTGCATTTCGTCAGCATGTTTTAAAAACTTGCATTCGTTCGTGTTCCCCAGTTCTCTCCGTTGTCCGTTCTGAGTCCAGACACACTCGCACGCGCCCGTGGCACCTCCGAATATTTATTTTATAAGTGACCAGAAAATGTTCTCGGAACGGGATGAAACTTGGCATGTGGTCTTATTATAGCGTAGGTAGACCGCCTGTCAAATTTCGTCGCATTCGGAGTTCGTTTGATAGCCCAACCGATAAACATATAGCGGAATTATAGCCGGTTTATTCGTCAGACGTTTCAGTGCTCTGAAACCTGTTGCCGGGCTGCCATCTCTCTCTCTCTCTCTCTTCTCAGCCTACACATTCTACACAGGCCATTTTCCTCTCCTCGCAACTTGTCCGAAACTGCCCCGAACCCGACCCGGGATGTTGTTACCGTTGGATCCGGATCATCCCCAAACATCCCTAAAATATCTCCGGTTTCTTATTTGGTCTACCTAACCTATGTTCTCGGACCGCTCGGTTTTGATCGGAGGGATCAAATGACCCCTACCTAACTCCACTTGTTATATATAGACCCTAACCCTAAATTCAAGGAGGCATGTCCCACTCATTCCCTCGCCGCCGCCGCTCCACCATCTCCGCAAGATCCACCCGCAGCCAACCAGGCTCCTCCTCTCACCTCGGGATCCTCCCAGGTTCCCTCCGCCTCCACTCTCAGCCACCACCCAATCATCGGCCGGCGCACAATCCAGTTTGGATCCAGGCCACAGCCTCGCGCGCCCGATCCCCGAGCCGCCTCCTCTGCCTCGTTCCTGAAGCCATTGGCGCCGAGCTCTTCTCAGCCAGCTCCCGATCCAGGTCCTCCCCGCCGCCTCGATGCCCGCATCCGGCAGGGAACAGGACCCCCGCGAGTTCCCGCGAGCGAGTCCGGCCTCCCCGACGCCCCTGCTCGAGTCGTCCTCGACCACGACCTCAACCGCCAGGCGGAGTCGCTCCCCTCCTCTACTTCGAATGTGTGCACGCGCCTGGCTTCCTCGCCTCGCGAGCCTCGTCGCGGGTCATCCGGTTCCGCCCTCCGTCCTTCGCCGCCGTGCCGGAGGTCCCCGTCGCCAGGAGCCGTGACCGTCCGCTGTTGTCGTACTGCTTCACGGAGACGAGGACGAACCAAGCCCCTGCCTCCTCGCCCGCTTCGTCCAGCGCCGCCGGGTCGTCGTCCCCTGCGCTTTGCCTCGTTCCAGTGGGTTGGAGCGGGTGGTTGTCGACCGCGCCCGTAACCCCGCCCGATCCGCTGCTCTGCCCTCGTCAACGTGTGAACGAGGCTGCCGCCCGCGTGCGTTGACCGTGCTAGGACGAGCGCCAGCACCGGGCCTCCTCTGCCCCAAGTGCCACCCGATCAAGCCAAGACCTGAAGCCAGCCCATCT
>LR738715.1:584339484-584405982 GCA_902687465.1 Secale cereale
CCCCCCCCGCGCGGCCTGCTTCGGCTTGCCTCCACCGAACTTGGCCCTGGCCCATGGTGAGGCCACCTCCAACGCCCTCCTTTGTTTTTTTATTCTTTCTGTTGGGCCAGTTCCAATTTCAGCCCGTGTAATGTTTTTTTTCGGTTCTGGAAATTTAGCTAATTTCCAGTGAACGCCAGTTTTACAGAAAACCCCTTGCACTCATGCATTTAATAACTAAATAACCGTGCATCAGAATTAAACATGTTATATATGAAAAAGGCTTAGATTTCTGTGTAGATTAATAATATGCCACTTTCACCCCTGTTTAAAATGTTTAATATGATGTTTGTTTAAATTTGCTCAAATGCCATGATAAAATGATTTAATTCATAACTAAATAACCATAGCTCGATTTTTAATAAACTTTATATGTAAATGGAGTGGAAAAATGTGTAGAATAACATGGGGCACTTTGTTTTGCTGTTTAACAACATTAAAATGTGGTAATAGGCAGAACAGTACCAAATTCAAATTATGCACATGGGGAGTTTCTGGAATTATTGTTGTTATTTCCGGCCTCATTTAAAATGATTAGATAGTGTAGTTTGCTTAAGTTTCACCTCTTGCCATGTTAACAAACATTTAATCTTGTCTTGTAAATAAACGAGAGTCAACTAACTAAATTTAATGTGGTGTTTCATCAATATGCAACTCGTTGCATATTGAGCTCCACTTAACTTGTAGTTTTGTTTGTGCACTTTGTCATGCCATGCATATTTAAACAAGACATGCATCATACTTGGTTGTGCATCATATGCCATGGTTATGATATGTGTGTTTACCATGTTGTTTTCTTCTTTCCGGTGTGCTTCTCTTGTTAGCTTCGGGTTCGTTCCAGAGTTGTGAGGATTTGTTCGACTACTTCATGGACTTGTTCTTCTTCCTTGCGGCATCCCAGGCAAGATGACCATCCCTTTGGATACCTTTACTATCATTGCCATGCTAGCTGTCTCGATGCTATCGTTATATGTCGCGCTACCCATCTTTTATTGTCAGCCCCTCTCCTTGTTGCCATGTAACCTCTGACCTTTGACACCTTCCCAGCAAAACCGTTGTTTGGCTATGTTACCCGCTTGCTCAGCCCCTCTTATAGCGTTGTTAGTTGCAGGTGAAGATGAAGATTGTTCCATGTTGGAACTTGATGTTTTGGGAATATCACAATATACCTTATATATCTTAACACACCTATATACTTGGCAATGGGTGGAAGGCTTGGCCTTTTGCTGGGTGTTTTGTTCCACTCATGCCACCTTAGGAGCCGATAAACCGGCATTATGTTCCTTGATTTTGCGTTCCTTACACGATTGGGTATATGGGGACCCCTTGACAGTTCGTCTTTGAATAGAACTCCTCCAGCAAGGCCCAACATTGGTTTTAATTTGCCTCATAATAACAACTTAATTAATTAATTAATTTGCATAGGGGGTCATGTCCCCGTGGATTCTTCTACATAACAGGGGGGGCTAGTGCTGATGGTGTTGGTCCCAAACTAGAGCCACTTGCGGTGCCACCCAGTTATCTGGGATCTTTGGTTGCTGTACGTAGTGCTCATCCGAACATGGCCTGAGACGAGATACGCGCAGCTACTATCAGGGTGTCGACACGCCGGGAGGTCTTGCTGGACTTGTTTTACCATTGACGAAATGTCATGTGCACCGGGATACCAAGCCGGATCGGGCTGTCCCTAAGATAAGGGGTAATATTATTATTACTTCTGCTGATCGTGAGAGCTTGTGATGGGCTAAGTTGGGACACCCCTGCAGGGTTATGATCTTTCGAAAGCCGTGCCCGCGGTTATGTGGCGGATTGGAATTTGTTAATGTCCGGTTGTAGAAAACTTGACAGAGGATCCAAGATAAAACACACAACTGTGTGAGTAACCGTGACTGTCTCTTTTCACTTTGAGAAGAGAACACGATGGGGTTATGTTTGACTCGTAGGTAGTTCAGGATCTTTAGCGATCATTACTAGTTTGCGACCGCTTGCGTAGATGCTCATCTTACTCTTGTACTCGTAAGGTAGCCACCATATATTGCTTAGCTGCTGCTGCAACCTCACCACTACCCTTTTCCATACCCCTAAAGCTTTGCTAGTCTTGATACCCATGGTTATGGGATTGCTGAGTCCTCGTGGCTCACAGTTACTACAACACCAGATGTAGGTACAGCTGAGTACGAAGCAGGAGTTGGATCAGAACTTCACTGGGAGTTCGATTAAGAGCTTGGCCGTATGTATGTGACGTGTTTCGACGATCAGTAATGGTTCCTACGAGGGGCGATCTGGGCTTGTGTTGCTTTATTCATGGTATCTTTCTTTTGGATCTTCGTCCGTAGTCGGACTCTGATGTTTTGGATGATGATTGTTTATGTAATGCATTGTGTGACGTGGCGAGTGTAAGCCAACTGCTCTTTTGCAATTTCATCCCTCTTTTACATGAGTCGTGCAAAGATACCATACTTGAGATCATTCTAGTATGAGCTTATGCCTTTAAGTCGTGCCTCGACACGTAGGAGGTATAATCTCATACTGGGCATTACAATTCTGCATGTGCAAAACTGTCTTACACCCGTTGTATTGGAGCTTATCACACCCGATCATCAAGTGGTGTCTCGGCACGACGAACTTTCGCAACGCTGCATACTCAGGGAGAACACTTGTACCTTGAAATTTTGTAAGGGATCATCTTATAATGCTACCACTGTACTAAGCAAAATAAGAAGCATAATAAGATAAACATCACATGCAATCAAAATATGTGACATGACATGGTCATCATCATCTTGTGCTTTTGATCTCCATCTCTAAAGCATCGTCATGATCTCCATCGTCACCGGCTTGACACCATGATCTTCATCGTAGCGTCGTGGTCGTCTCGCCAACTATTGCTACTACTATTATTGCTAACTCATAGTGATAAAGTAAAGCAATTACATGGCTTTTGCAATTCATACAATAAAGAGACAACCATAAGGCTCCTATCGGTTGCCGATAATTTACAAAACATGATCATCTCATACAATAACATATAACTCATCACGTCTTGACCATATCACATCACAACATGCCCTGCAAAAACAAGTTAGACGTCCTCTACTTTGTTGTTGCAAGTTTTACGTGGCTGCTACGGGCTTAGCAAGAACCGTTCTTACCTACGCATCAAAACCATAGCGATTTTTCATCAAGTGTGTTGTTTTAACCTTCACAAGGACCGGGCGTAGTCACACTCGATTCAACTAAAGTGAGAGAGACAGACACCCGCCAGTCACCTTTAAGCAACGAGTGCTCGTAATGGTGAAACTAGTCTCGTGTAAGCGTACGTGTAATGTCGGTTCGGGCCGCTTCATCTCGCAATACCGCTGAATCAAAGTATGACATGCTGGTAAGCAGTATGACTATTATCGCCCATAACTCATTGTGCTCTACTCATGCCTATCATCTACGCATAGACCTGGCTCATGATGCCATTGTTGGGGAACGTAGTATTTCAAAAAAAAAAACCTACGATCACGCAAGATCTATCTAGGAGAAGCATAGCAACGAGCGGGAGAGTGTGTCCACGTACCCTCGTAGACCGAAAGCGGAAGCATTTAGAAACGCGGTTGATGTAGTCGAACGTCTTCGTGATCCAACCGATCAAGCACCGAACACACGTCACCTCCGTGATCTGCACACGTTCAGCTCGGTGATCTCCCTCGAACTCTTGATCCAGCTGAGGCCGAGGGAGAGTTTCATCAGCACGACGGCATGGTGACGGTGTTGATGAAGTTACGGACGCAGGGCTTCGCCTTAGCACCGCGACAATATGACCGAGGTGTGTAACGGTGGAGGGGGGCACCGCACACGGCTAAGAAATCAACTTGTGTGTCTATGGGGTGCCCCCTGGCCATGTATATAAAGGATGGGAGGAGGAGAGGGTCGGACCTCATAGGGCGCGCCGAAGGGGGGAGTCCTACTCCCACTAGGAGTAGGTTTCCCCCTTTCCTAGTAGGAGTAGGAGGAGAAGGAAGAGGGAGAGAGGGAGAAGGAAAGGGGGCCGGTCCCCCACCCCAATTCGGACTGGGCTTGGGGGGGCGCCCTTCACTTGACCGCCTCCTCCTCTCTTCCACTAAGGCCTAATAAGGCCCATTGACTCCCCGGGGGGATCCGGTAACCTCTCGATACTCTGGAAAATGCCCGAACTCATCTGAAACCAGTCGGGTGTCCAAACATAGCCTTCCAATATATCGATCTTTATGTATCGACCATTTTAAGACTCCTCGTCATGTCCATGATCACATCTGAGACTCTGAACTACCTTCGGTACATCAAAACACATAAACTCATAATACCCATCATCATCGAACGTTAAGCATGCGGACCCTATGGGTTCGAGAACTATGTAGACATGACCGAGACTCATCTCCGGTCAATAACCAATAGCGGAACCTAGATGCTCATAATGGTTCATACATATTCTACGAAGATCTTTATCGGTCAAACCGCATAACAACATACATTGTTCCTTTATCATCGCTATGTTACTTGCCCGAGATTCGATCGTCGATATCATCATACCTAGTTCAATCTCGTCACCGGCTAGTCTCTTTATGAAGGAAATATGCCCTAGAGGCAAAATAAAGTTATTATTTATTTCCTTATATCATGATAAATGTTTATTATTCATGCTAGAATTGTATTAACCAGAAACATAATACATGTGTGAATATATAGACAAACAAAGTGTCACTAGTATGCCTCTACTTGACTAGCTCGTTAAATCAAAGATGGTTATGTTTCCTAGCCATAGACATGAGTGTCATTTGATGAACGTGATCACATCATTAGAGAATGATGTGATTGACTTGACCCATTCCCTTAGCTTAGCATGTTGATCGTTCAGTTATATTGTTATTGCTTTCATGTATGTCAAATACATATTCCTTTGACTATGAGATCATGCAACTCCCGGATACCGAAGGAATGCCTTCTGTGTTATCAAACGTCACAACGTAATTGGGTGATTATAAAGATGCTCTACATGTATCTCCGAAGGTGTCTTGTTGGGTTGGTGTGAATCAAGATTAGGATTTGTCACTCCGAGTATCGGAGAGGTATCTCTGGGCCCACTCAGTAATAAACATCATAATAAGCCTTACAAGCAAATTACTAATGAGTTAGTCACGGGATGATGTATTAAGGAACGAGTAAAGAGACTTGCCGGTAACGAGATTGAATTAGGTATAAAGATACCGACGATCGAATCTCGTGCAAGTAACATACCGACAGACAAAGGGAATTGTGTATGTTGTCATAACGGTTCGACCGATAAAGATCTTCGTAGAATATGTAGGAGCCAATATGGGCATCCAGGTTCTGCTATTGGTTATTGACCAGAGAAGTGTCTCGGTCATGTCTACATAGTTCTCAAACCCGTAGGGTCCGCACGCTTAACGTTTCGTTGACGATATATTATTGAATGAGTTATGTATGTTGGTGATCGAATGTTGTTCGGAGTCCCGGATGAGATCACGGACATGACAAGGAGCTCCAGAATGGTCTGGAGGTAAAGATTGATATATAGGATGATATGGTTAGGCCAAGGGGTCAAGCCCACAGGGCATTAAGTCGGTGCAAAAGGTGTTTTGCAGTGGCCAGGGGGACCAAACGCCGGAGACCCTGGCGTCTGGCCTTGGGCCAGAAGAAGAGGCCCATGGTGTCTGGGACAGACGCCAAGGATTGTGGCATTTGGTCCTGGAGTCCGAGTGGGACTCTTGCCTTTCAGGTAAAACCGACTTTGAGGAGGCTTTTGCTCCAAGTTTCGACCCCAGTGCTCAACATATAAATAGAGGGGCGGGGCTAGCACCTGGAACACATCAAGATACACCAAGCCGTGTGCCGGCAACCCCGACCCTCTAGTTTATCCTCCATCTAGTTTCTATAGTGCTTGGCGAAGCCCTGCAGAGGTTGTTCTTCAGCAACAACCGTCACCACGCCGTCGTGTTGCCGGAACTCATCTACTACTTCGCCCGTCTTGCTGGATCAAGAAGGCGAGGACGTCATCGAGCTGAACGCGTGCTGAACGCGGAGGTGTCATACGTTCGGTACTAGATCGGGACGGATCGTGAAGGTGTACGACTACATCAACCGCGTTGATAAACGCTTCCGCTTTGCGATCTTCAAGGGTATGAAGATACACTCCGCCTCTCATTGCTATGCATCTCCTAGATAGATCTTGCATGATCGTAGGAAAATTTTGAAATTGCATGCTACGTTCCCCAATAGTGGTATCAGAGCCAGGTTTATGTGTAGATGTTATATGCACGAGTAGAACACAACTGAGTTGTGGGTGATACTAGTCATACTGCTTACCAGGATGTCATACTTTGATTCGGCGGTATTGTCGGATGAAGCTGCCCGGACCGACATTACGCGTACGCTTACGCGAGACTGGTTCTACCGACGTGCTTCGCACACAGGTGGCTGGCGGGTGTCAGTTTCTCCAACTTTAGTTGAATCAAGTGTGGCTACGTCCGGTCCTTGTGAAGGTTAAAACAACACATACTTGATGAAATATCGTTGTGGTTTTGATGCGCGGGTAAGAACGGTTCTTGCTAAGCCCGTAGCAGCAATGTAAAACTTGCAACAACAAAGTAGAGGGTGTCTAACTTGTTTTTGCAGGGCATGTTGTGATGTGAGATGGTCAATACATGATGCTAAATTTTATTGTATGAGATGATCATGTTTTGTAACAGAGTTATCGGCAACTGGCAGGAGCCATATGGTTGTCGCTTTATTGTATGAAATGCAATCACCATGTAATTGCTTTACTTTATCACTAAGCGGTAGCGATAATCGTAGAAGCAATAGTTGGCGAGACGATAATGATGCTACGATGGAGATCAAGGTGTCGTGCCGGTGACGATGGTGATCATGACGATGCTTTGGAGATGGAGATAAAAGGCACAAGATGATGATGGCCTTATTATATCACTTATATTGATTACATGTGATGTTTATCTTTTATGCATCTTATTTTGATTAGATCGACGGTAGCATTATAAGATGATCCCTTATAAAATTTCAAGGTACAAGTGTTCTCCCTGAGTATGCACCATTGCGAAAGTTCATCGTGCCGAGACACCACGTGATGATCGGGTGTGATAAGCTCTACGTTCAAATACAACGGGTGTAAGACAATTTTGCACATGCAGAATACTCGGGTTAAACTTGACGAGCCTAGCATATGCAGATATGGCCTCAGAACATTGGAGACCCAAAGGTCGAGCGTGAATCATATATTAGATATGATCAACATAAGATGTTCACCATTGAAAACTACTCCATCTCACGTGATGATCGGACATGGTTTAGTTGATTTGGATCACGTGATCATTTAGATGACTTGAGGGATGTCTATCTAAGTGGGAGTTCTTAAGTAATATGATTAAATTGAACTTTAATTTATCATGAACTTAGTCCTGATAGTATTTGCAGGTTATGTTGTAGATCAATAGCTCGCGTTATAGCTCCCCTATGTTTTTGATATGTTCCTAGAGAAAACTAAGTTGAAAGATGTTAGTAGCAATGATGCGGACTAGGTCCGTGATCTGAGGATTATCCTCATTGCTGCACAGAAGTATTATGTCCTTGATGCACCGCTAGGTGTCAAACCTATTGCAGGAGCAGATGCAGAAGTTATGAACGTTTGACAAGCTCGGTATGAAGACTACTTGATAGTTTAGTGCGCCATGCTTTACGGCTTATAACCGGGACTTCAAAAAGGTTTTGAACGCCATGGAGCATATGAGATGTTCCAAGAGTTGAAAATAGTATTCAGACTCATGCCTGTGTCGAGAGGTATGAGACCTCTGACAAGTAATTTGCCTACAAGAAGGAGGAGACTAGCTCAACCAGTGAGCATGTGCTCAGATTGTCTGGGTACTACAATTGCTTGAATCAAGTGGGAGTTAATCTTCCAAATAAGATAGTAATTGACAAAGTTCTCTAGTCACTATCACCAAGTTACTAGAACTTCGTGATGAACTATAATATGCAAGGGATGACGAAAGTAATTCCCGAGCTCTTCGCAATGCTGAAATCGGCGAAGGTAGAAATCAAGAAAGAGCATCAAGTGTTGATGGTTAACAAGACCACTAGTTTCAAGAAAAGGGCAAAGGGATAGTAGTGGAACTTCAAGAAGAATGACAAGCAAGTTGTCACTCTCGTGAAGAAACCCAAACCTAAACTCAAGCCTGAAACTAAGTGCTTCTACTGCAAAGGAAATGGTCACTCAAAGTGGAACTACCCTAGATACTTGGCGGATAAGAAGGATGACAAAGTGAACAAAGGTATATTTGATATTCAAATTATTCATGTGTACTTTACTAGTGTTCATAGCAACCCCTGGATATTTGATACATGTTCAGTTGCTAAAGTTAGTAACTCAAAATGGGAGTTGCAGAATGAACAGAAACTAGTTAAGGGTGAAGTGATGATATGTGTTGGAAGTGGTTCCAAGATTGATATGATCATCATCGCACACTCCTATACTTTCGGGATTAGTGTAGAACCTGAATAAATTTTATTTGGTGTTTGCGTTGAGCATGAACAAAATTGGATCGTGTTTATTGCAATACGGTTATTCATTTAAGTGAGAGAATAATTGTTATTCTATTTACATGAATAAAACCTTCTATGGTCATACACCCAAGGTGAATGGTTTATTGAATCTCGATCGTAGTAATACACATATTCATAATATTGAAGCCAAAAGTTGCAGAGTTGATAATGATAGTGCAACATACTTGTAGCACTGCCGTTTAGGTCATATTGGTGTAAAGCGCATGAAGAAACTCCATACTGATGGACTTTTGGAATCACTTGGTGCTTGCGAACCATGCCTCATGGGCAAGATGACTAAGACTCCGTTCTCCGGAACAATGGAGCGAGCAACTGATTTGTTGGAAATCATACATACTAATGTATGTGGACCGATGAGTGTTGAGTCTCGCGGCGGGTATCATTATTTTCTGACCTTCACTGATGATTTGAGCAGATATGGGTATATCTGCTTGATGAAGCATAAGTCTGAAACATTTGAAAAGTTCAAAGAATTTCATAGTGAAGTAGAAAATCATCGTAACAAGAAAATTAAGTTTCTATGATCTGATCGTGGAGGCGAATATTTGAGTTACGAGTTTGGTCTTCATTTAAAACAATGTGGAATAGTTTCACAGCTCACGCCACCCGGAACACTATAGCGTAATGGTGTGTCCGAACATCGTAACCGTACTTTATTAGATATGGTGCGATCTATGATGTCTCTTAGTGGTTTACAACTATCGTTTTGGGTTATGCATTAGAGACAACTGCATTCACGTTAAATAAGGGCACCATCTAAATCCGTTGAGATGACGACTTATGAACTATGGTTTGGCAAGAAACCAAAGTTATTGTTTCTTAAAGTTTGGGGTTGCGATGCTTATGTGAAAAAGCTTCAACCTGATAAGATCGAACCCAAGTCGGAGAAATGTGTCTTCATAGGATACGCAAAGGAGACTGTTGGGTACACCTTCTATCACATATCCGAAGGCAAGATATTCGTTGCTAAGAATGGATCCTTTCTAGAGAAGGAGTTTCTCTCGAAAGAAGTGAGTGGGAGGAAAGTAGAACTTGATGAGGTAATTGTGCCTTCTCCCGAATTGGAAAGTAGTTCATCACAAAAACTAGTTCCAGTGATTCCTACACCAATCAGTGAGGAAGCTAATGATGATGATCATGAAACTTTAGATCAAGTTACTACTGAACCTCGTAGGTCAACCAGAGTACGTTCCGCACCAGAGTGGTACGGTAACCCTGTTCTGGAAGTCATGTTACTAGACCATGGTGACCCTACGAACTATGAGGAAGCGATGATGAGCCCATATTCCGCAAAATGGCTTGAGGCCATGAAATCTGAGATGGAATCCGTGTATGAGAACAAAGTATGGACTTTGGTTGACTTGCCCGATGATCGGCAAGCCATTGAAAATAAATGGATCTTTAAGAGAAAGATTGACGCCGGTGGTAACGTTACTGTCTACAAAGCTCGACTTGTTGCGAAAGGTTTTCGACAAGTTCAAGGAGTTGACTACGATGAGCCTTTCTCACCCGTAGCGATGCTTAAGTCTGTCCGAATCATGTTAGCAATTGCCGCATTTTATGATTATGAAATCTAGCAAATGGACGTCAAAACTGCATTCCTTAATGGATTTATTAAAGAATAGTTGTATATGATGCAACAAAAAGGTTTTCTCAATCCTAAAGGTGCTAACAAAGTGTGCAAGCTCCAGCGATCCATCTATGGACTGGTGCAAGCATCTCAGAGTTGGAATATACGCTTTGATGACTTGATTAAAGCATATAGTTTTATACAGACTTGCGGTGAAGCATGTATTTACAAGAAAGTGAGTGGGAGCACTACAGCCTTTCTGATAAGTATATGTGTATGACATATTGTTGATCGGAAATGGTGTAGAATTTTTTGGAAAGCATAAAGGATTGTTTAAAAGGGGGTTTTCAATAAAAGACCTCGGTGAAGCTGCTTACATATTAAGCATCAAGATCTATAGAGATAGATCAAGACGCTTGGTAAGTTTTTTCAATGAGTACATACCTTGACAAGTTTTTGAAGTAGTTCAAAAGGGAACAGTCAAAGAAAGAGTTCTTGCATGTGTTGCAAGGTGTGAAGTTGAGTAAGACTCAAAGCCCAACCACTGCAGAAAAATATAGAGAGAATGAAAGTAATTCCCTATGCCTCAACCATAGGTTCTATAAAGTATGCCATGTTGTATACCAGACCTATTGTATACCCTGCCCTGAGTTTGGCAAGGGAGTACAATTTTGATCTAGGAGTTGATCACTGGACAGCGGTCAAAATTATCCTTAGAGGACTAAGGAAATATTTCTCTATTATGGAGGTGATAATGAGTTCGTCGTAAAGAGTTACGTCGATGCAAGCTTTGACACCGATCTGGATGACTCTGAGTCTCGATCTGGATACATATTGAAAGTGGGAGCATTTTGCTAGAGTAGCCCCGTGGAGAGCATTGTAGACATAGAAATTTGCAAAATACATACGGATCTGAATGTAGCAGACCCATTGACTAAACCTCTCTCACAAGAAAAACATGATCACACCTTAGTACTCTTTGGGTGTTAATCATATGGCGATGTGAACTAGATTATTGACTCTAGTAAACCTTTTGGGTATTGGTCACATGGCGATGTGAACTATAAAGTGTTAAATCACATGAGGATGTGAACTATTGATGTTAAATCACATGGTGATGTGAACTAGATTATTGACTCTAGTGCAAGTGGGAGACTAAGGGAAATATGCCCTAGAGGCAAGAATAAAGTTATTATTTATTTCCTTATATCATGATAAATGTTTATTATTCATGCTAGAATTGTATTAACCGGAAACATAATACATGTGTGAATATATAGACAAACAAAGTGTCACTAGTATGCCTCTACTTGACTAGCTCGTTAAATCAAAGATGGTTATGTTTCCTAGCCATATACATGAGTTGTCATTTGATGAACGGGATCACATCATTAGAGAATGATGTGATTGACTTGACCCATTCCGTTAGCTTAGCATATTGATCGATCAGTTATATTGCTATTGCTTTCATGTATGTCAAATACATATTCCTTTGACTATGAGATCATGCAACTCCCGGACACCGGAGGAATGCCTTGTGTGCTATCAAACGTCACAACGTAACTGGGTGATTATAAAGATGCTCTACAGGTATCTCCGAAGGTGTCTTGTTGGGTTGGCGTGAATCGAGATTAGGATTTGTCACTCCGAGTATCTCTGGGCCGTCTTAGTAATACACATCATAATAAGCCTTGCAAGCAAATGACTAATGACTTAGTCGCGTGATGATGTATTAAGGAACGAGTACAGAGACTTGCCGGTAACGGGATTGAAGTAGGTATAAAGATACCGACGATCGAATCTCATGCAAGTAACATACCGACAGACAAAGGCAATTGTGTATGTTGTCATAACGGTTCGATCGATAAAGATCTTCGTAGAATATGTAGGAGCCAATATGGGCATCCAGGTTCCGCTATTGGTTATTGACCAGAGAAGTGTCTCTGTCATGTCTACATAGTTCTCGAACCCGTAGGGTCCGCACGCTTAACGTTTCATTGACGATATAGTATTGAATGAGTTATGTATGTTGGTGACCGAATGTTGTTTGGAGACCCAGATGATATCATGTACATGACGAGGAGCTTCGGAATGGTCCGGAGCTAAAGATTGATATATAGGATGATATGGTTAGGCCAAGGGGTCAAGCCCACAGGGCATTAAGTTGGTGCAAAAGGTGTTTTGCAGAGGCCAGGGGGGCCAAACGCAGGAGACCCTGGCGTCTGACCCTGGGCCAGACTCCGAGGCCCATGGCGTCTGGGCCAGACGCCAAGGATTGTGGCGTTTGGTCCTGGAGTCCGAGTGGGACTCTTGCCTTTCGAGCAAAGCCGACTTTGAGGAGGCTTTTGCTCCAAGTTTCGACCCCAGGGCTCAACATATAAATAGAGGAGCGGGGCTAGCACCTGGAACACATCAAGATACACCAAGCCGTGTGCTGGCAACCCCGACCCTCTAGTTTATCCTCCGTCTAGTTTCTGTAGTGCTTGGTGAAGCCCTGCAGAGATTGTCCTTCATCAACAACCGTCACCACGCCGTCGTGCTGCCGGAACTCATCTACTACTTCGCCCGTCTTGTTGGATCAAGAAGGCGAGGACGTCATCGAGCTAAACGTGTGCTGAATACGGAGGTGCCATACATTCGGTACTAGATCGGGACAGATTGTGAAGGTGTACGACTACATCAACCGCGTTGATAAATGCTTCCGCTTTGCGATCTTCAAGGGTATGAAGATACACTCCCCCTCTCGTTGATATGCATCTCCTAGATAGATCTTGCGTGATCGTAGGAAAATTTTGAAATTGCATGCTATGTTCCCCAACACTTTACTCATTCCGTAATACATCATCTCATGACTAACTCATTAGTCATTTGCTTGCAAGGCTTATTATGATGTGTATTGCTGAGAGGTCCCAGAGATACCTCTCTGACACTCGGAGTGACAAATCCTATTCTCGATCTATGCCGACACCACAAACACCTTTGGAGACACCTGTAGATCATCTTTATAATCACCCAGTTATGTTGTGAAATTTTATAGCACACAATGTGTTCCTCCGGTATTCGGGAGTTGCATAATCTCGTAGTTAGGGGAACATGTATAAGTCATGAAGACATCAATAGCTAGTAAAAATAAACGATCATAGTGCTAAGCAAACAGATGGGTCTTGTCCATCACATCATTCTCCTAATGACGTGATCTCGTTGATCAAATGACAACTCATGTCTATGGTTAGGAAACATAACCATCTTTGATTAACGAGCTAGTCTAGTAGAGGCATACTAGGGACACTCCGTATTGTCTATGTATTCACACATGTATCAAGTTTCCGGTTAATACAATTCTAGCATGAAGAAAAGACATTTATCATGATATATAAGGAAATATAAATAACAACTTTATTATTGCCTTTAGGGCATATTTCCTTCAGAACCGTTATGACAACATACGTTATTCCCTTTGTCATCAGTATGTTACTTGCCCAAGATTCGACCGTCGGTATCTATATACCTAGTTCAATCTCGTTACTGGCAAGTTTCTTTACTCGTTCCGTAATACATCATACCGAGACTAACTCATTAGTCCTTTGCTTTCAAGGCTTATTTATGATGTGTATTACCCAGAGGGCCCAGAGATACCTCTCCGATACTCAGAGTGACAAATCCTAATCTCGATCTATGCCAACTCTACAAACACCTTCAGAGATACCCGTAGAGCATCTTTATAATCACACAATTATGTTATGACGTTTCATATCACACAAGGCATTCCTTGAAGGAAATATGCCCTAGAGACAATAATAAAGATGTTATTTGTATTTCCTTATATCATGATAAATGTCTTTTTATTCATGCTAGAAATGTATTAACCGGAAACTTAGTACATGTGTGAATACATAGACAAAACAGTATGTCCCTAGTATGCCTCTACTAGACTAGCTCATTGATCAAAGATGGTTATGTTTCCTAGCCATAGACATGAGTTGTCATTTGATCAATGGGATCACATCATTAGAAGAATGATGTGATGGACTAGACCCATCCGTTAGCTTAGCACTATGATCGTTTAGTTTTACTGCTATTGCTTTCTTCATGACTTATACATGTTCCTATGACTATGAGATTATGCAACTCCCGAATACCGTAGGAACACCTTGTGTGCTATCAAACATCACAACGTAACTGGGTGATCATAAAGATGCTCTACAGGTGTCTCCGAAAGTGTTCATGGTGTTGGCATAGATCAAGACTAGGATTTGTCACTCCGAGTGTCGGAGAGGTATCTCTGGGCCCTCTCGGTAATACACATCATAATAAGCCTTGCAAGCAAATGACTAATGAGTTAGTCACGAGATGATGTATTACGGAACGAGTAAAGAGACTTACCGGTAACGAGATTGAACTAGGTATAGAGATGCCAACGATCAAATCTCGGGCAAGTAACATACCGATGACAAAAGGAACAACGTATGTTGTTATGCGGTTTGACCGATAAAGATCTTCGTAGCATATGTAGGAGCCAATATGAGCATCCAGGTTCCGCTATTGGTTATTGACCGGAGATGAGTCTCGGTCATGTCTACATAGTTCTCGAACCCGTAGGGTCCGCACGCTTAACGTTTGATGACGACCGGTATTATGAGTTTATGAGTTTTGATGTACCGAAGGTAGTTCGGAGTCCGGGATGAGATCATGGACATGACGAGGAGTCTCGAAATGTCCGAGACGTAAAGATTGATATATTGGACGACTATATTCGGACACCGGAAGTGTTCCGTAAAGTTTCGGAATTAACCGGAGTATCGGGGGGTTAACGGAACCCTTGGGGAAGCTATGGGCCTTAATGGGCCGTAGGAGAAAGAGGGAAGTCGGGCCAGGGCTGGGCCGCGCGCCCCCACCCCTTGGTCCAAATTGGACAAGGAAGGAGGGGGGGCTGGCGCCCCTTTCCTTCTCCTTCTCCTTCTCCCTCTCCTTCCTTTCCCCCTTCTACCTTTTGGTAGTTCCTACTAGGAATATGATTGCAATCCTAATTAGATACATTATAACTGAACATCTTTCCTGCCCTCTCACGCCTCCTACCTTCTGGTCCGTTGGATCATGATTTCTGGCCGTCATCCACCGTTGGATCCTCGTTTCAAGCGAAGCCACCGTGACTTGGGTTGGCTGGCCGTTAAGCAGCTACTCCCGTAGCAAAATCGAAGGTTTCTGGTTAACTGGGCCATCTATCCAGCCCATTTAAACCTCGTGCCCTTGGAAAAAGACAGTTAGCCACTCCCTCAGAAAAAACCCGAAGAAATTGCTCGCTCCCATCTCGATCTCTCCTCTCCATCGCGACCTGGAAGAAAAAAGAGAATCGCCGCATCGCCTCTCCATCTTCTTTCTCGCTATCTTTGGAGCGAAACCCTAGCCACACTTTTGCGGCGGTGCCGCCCTTGCAATGCAACGGTGCTGCGTGTCAAGGCGCGCCATCGACCCCCGTTCGCCGTGCCGGCGACCGCGCCCCAGCCGCCGCTCCTTCTTCCTCTGCTCCGGCCTCCGTCGTTCCCCTTCCCCCACGGAGTGAAGGAAGTGAGGGTTCACACTCGCCCACTCGCTCCTCACCTGCACCCATCGTGCATAGAGCCGGTGAGGGGTCCGTGGGCGGGCACGACGTGGTAGGAGGACTTGGATCTGCCAGCATCCAGTAATGGAGGACGGGAGAAATCCTCTTGCTCTCTCAGTTTGGCTCTTCCCCGCGGTTGCCGACGACCGGCGCTTCCCCTGATTTGGCGATGCCGCACTCGACCTATTGGTTTGCTAATTTCACTCCGCTCCCGCGGTGCCCGCCACCTGTTCCATGGAATGCACAACGTGGCTGCAGCGAGTGACAGAGACCATTTTGCGATCTCCGGGATGAGCTCCTATGTCATGTGTTGTCCTTCCTACCAGCGAACGATGCCCTGCAGACCTGCGTGACACCCGGTGGCCCGACCTCTGGAGGCGCGCGACCAGCCTGTTCCTTGTTTTGAACAGTTGGTGAAGCTGGTCAACTTGTACAATTTCTATTTTTGGGTGATGGTACCGACTGGGAGTCTGGTAGTTCTTGCAGATTTTTCTTCTATCCCAGGTAGTTAGAACTTGACTATTTACAAACCTTGAGCCGGTGCAGATGATACAGTATTGTTTTTCGTAACTCTACTTTGGTCCAACCATCAACAAGGACGCACTGACTTTGCTTCTTTTAGTGTTCTTCAGCCAGTACACACTCTGGATTGTGATAAGAGATCAATGTCCAGGCTGTTCTGACCAACATATTTTATTACTGGGGCAGTACTATAAGCTCTTAATTATGTTTTTAAAAGTTAATTTCATTCATCTGCAAAAGTAGTATAGCATGTAAGCGTGTAGGTGTTGAACTAGATACCAATCCAAGCAGGTCGTAACGAAGATAATATAGTTTTTGACCTTTTCTATTACCATTTCAGTTCAGAATACTTCCAAAACATTGCATGGATTTTTGCACATATTCGATACTTTATTTCTGTAATTTCATGTTGTTTAATTACATGTAAGTTGTGTCCTCCATTTAATTAGGCGTTTGTCTTTTGGCTTGCTACAGATGATTTTAGCTAATAAGATGTACACATCTTCGCATGGACTGTAGCAAGATATATCGGAAGATCATAACTCAATCTAAGATGTCATCCGAAATCAAAGATGATCCATTTATAATACGATGTGGAAATTATTATGATGATCATTCATGTGAGATGCACACATGCATGATTTTCTTCTTATAAAGCAATTCTTTTGGAACTTAGATTTAGCAATTATTTGATTGTCATGTAGTGTGTTAGTTCAGAAAGGAATTTTTTCTATGCAGGTTGTTTGATTCGTGGAATTGTAAACCATAGGAATTTTTTCATAGGATTCATTTGCACTAGATTTCATAGGAAATTTTCTATCTACTCAAACCTCTTTGAAAGAATCCTATGTTTTTTCTATGCACAATCAAACACCCATACAATCATGTGGGATTCAAGATGACATGCCACTCTAATCTCACATTTTTTCCTATTCCTGCATTTTGGAAATCCTACGAATCAAAGAGGCCCTTAGTTATGAACTGATGAGTTCCAACTTAGTTTTGATTGAAAATTGAAAACCTGACAGCAGTTATTGATTTCCCCTTGCTTAACTACGACCTTATAATCTTATATCACATCACATCCTGCCATTTACATTACTAAAATTGAAGAGACATGTCCTGACATAGTATTTTTTTTTCATTTTTGGTTATTACTTGAATTGAGTATCTCACATTTCTTTTAAGGAAAACAAATGAAATAACTTTGTCCAAACTATTTTAGCCTTTTCAATAGTTTATATTTCAATTATATTTATCTTTTGTATTCTTGTATACAAATTTCTATTGCTCTACCGACAAAGTAGACGGGTGCGGCAACGCGCGCCACTCATGATCTAGTTCCTAGTAGGATTGCTCCTCCTTGGCGCGCCACTAGGGGTCGGTCGGCCTCCCCCCTTGCTCCTTTATATACGGGGGCGGGGGGCACCCAAAGACACACAAGTTGAATTGTTTTAGCCGTGTGCGGTGCCCCTCTCCACAGAAACACACCTCGGTCATACTGTCACAGTGCTTAGGCGAAGCCCTGCGCCGGTAACTTCATCATATCCGTCACCACGCCGTCGTGCTGACGAAACTCTCCCGTGAAGCTCAACTGGATCAAGAGCTCGTGGGACGTCATCAAGCTGAACGTGTGCTGAACGCGGAGGTGTCGTACGTTCGGTGCTTGATCGGTTGGATCGCGAAGAAGTTCACCTACATCAACCGCGTCACTTGATGCTTCCGCTCCCGGTCTACGAGGGTACGTAGACACACTCTCCCTCTCGTTGCTATGCATCTGGTAGATAGATCTTGCGTGATCGTAGGAAAAATTTAAAATACTACGTTCCCCAACAGTGGCATCATGATCTAGGTCTATGCGTAGATGATATGCACGAGTAGAACACAATGAGTTGTGGGCGATACTAGTCATACTGCTTACCAGCATGTCATACTTTGCTTCGGCGGTATTGTGAGATGAAGCGGCCCGGACCGACATTACGCGTACGCTTACGCGAGACTTGTTTCACCGTTATGAGCACTCGTTGCTTAAAGGTGACTGGCGGGTGTCTGTCTCTCTCACTTTAGCTGAATCGAGTGTGGCTACGCCCGGTCCTTGTGAAGGTTAAAATAGCACATACTTGACGAAACATCGTTGTGGTTTTGTATGCGTAGGTAAGAATGGTTCTTGCTAAGCCCGTAGCAGCCAAGTAAAACTTGCAACAACAAAGTAGAGGACGTCTAACTTGTTTTTGCAGGGCATGTTGTGATGTGATATGGTCAAGACATGATGAGATATACGGTTTTGTATGAGATGATCATGTTTTGTAAAGTTATCGACAACTGGTAGGAGCCATATAGTTGTCGCTTTATTGTATGAAATGCAATCGCCATGTAATTGCTTTACTTTATCACTAAGCGGTAGCGATAGTCGTAGAAGCAATAGTTGGCGAGACGACAACGATGCTACGATGGAGATCAAGGTGTCGCGCCGGTGACGAAGGTGATCATGACGGTGCTTTGGAGATGGAGATCAAAAGCACAAGATGATGATGGTCATATCATGTCACATATTTTGATTGCATGTGATGTTTATCTTATTATGCTTCTTATTTTGCTTAGAACGACGGTAGCATTATAAGATGACCCCTTACAAAATTTCAAGGTATAAAGTGTTCTCCCTGAGTATGCACCGTTGCGAAAGTTCGTCGTGCCGAGACACCATGTGATGATCAGGTGTGATAAGCTCTACGTTCAAATACAACGGGTGTAAGCCAGTTTTGCACACGCAGAATACTTGGGTTAAACTTGACGAGCCTAGCATATACAGATATGGCCTCGGAACACTGGAGACCGAAAGGTCGAGCGTGAATCATATAGTAGATATGATCAACATAAGATGTTCACCATTGAAACTACTCCATCTCACGTGATGATCGGACATGGTTTAGTTGATTTGGATCACGTGATCATTTAGATGACCGGAGGGATGTCTAAGTGGGAGTTCTCTAAGTAATATGATTAAATTGAAGTTTAATTTATCATGAACTTAGTCCTGATAGTTTTTTCATATCTATGTTGTTGTAGATCAATGGCCCGTGCTACCGTTCCTTTGAATTTTAATGCATTCCTAGAGAAAGCTAAGTTGAAAGATGATGGTAGCAATTACACGGACTGGGTCCGTAACTTGAGGATTATCCTCATTGCTGCACAGAAGAATTATGTCCTTGAAGCACCGCTAGGTGACAAGCCCCCTCCTGCTAATGTAGACGCTTTGAACGTCTGGCAGACGCAGTCTGATGACTACACGATGGTTCAGTGTGCCATGCTTTACGGCTTAGAACCGGGACTTCAACGACATTTTGAACGGCATGGACAATATGAGATGTTCCAGGAGTTGAAGTTAATATTTCAAGCAAATGCCCGGATTGAGAAATATGAGATTTCCAATAAGTTCTATAGCTGCAAGATGGAGGAGAATAGTCCTATCAGTGAACACTTGCTCAGAATGTCTGGGTACTACAATCATATGACTCAACTTGGTTGCAAAGTTGACGAGGATAGTGTTATTGATAGAGTTCTTCAATCACTGCCACCAAGCTATAAAGGCTTCGTAATGAACTATAATATGCAAGGGATGCAGAAGACAATTCCCGAGCTCTTCCCTATGCTCAAAGCTGCGGAGGTAGAAATCAAAAAGGAGCATCAAGTGTTGATGGTTAACAAGACCACTAGTTTCAAGAAAAAGGGCAAGGGAAAGAAGGGGAACTTCAAGAAGAATAACAAGACAGTTGCTACTCCCACGAAGAAACCCAAGTCTAGGACCAAGCCTGAAACTAAGTGCTTCTACTGCAAAGGGACTAGACACTAGAAGCGGAACTGCCCCAAGTATTTGGCGGATAAGAAGGATGGCAAGGTGAACAAAGGTATATGTGATATACATGTTATTGGTGTGTACCTTACTAATGCTCGTAGTAGTACCTGGGTATTTGATACCGGTTCGGTTGCTAATATTTGTAACTCGAAACAGAGACTACAGATTAAACGAAGATTGGCTAAGGACGAGGTGACGATGCGCGTGGGAAATGGTTCCAAAGTCGATGTGATCGCCGTCGGCACACTACCTCTACATCTACCTTCGGTATTAGTTTTAGACCTAAATAATTGTTATTTGGTGCCAGCGTTGAGCATGAACATTATATCTGGATCTTGTTTGTTGCGAGACGGTTATTCATTTAAATCAGAGAATAATGGTTGTTCTATTTTTATGAATAATATCTTTTATGGCCATGCACCCTTGAAGAATGGTCTATTCTTATTGGATCTCGATTGTAGTGATGCACATATTCATAATATTGAAACCAAAAGATGCAAGGTTAATAATGATAGTGCAACTTATTTGTGGCACTGCCGTTTAGGTCATATTGGTGTAAAGCGCATGAAGAAACTCCATAGTGATGGACTTTTGGAATCACTTGATTATGAATCACTTGGTGCTTGCGAACCATGCCTCATGGGCAACATGACTAAAACTCCGTTCTCCGGAACTGTGGAGCGAGCAACAGAGTTGTTGGAAATCATACATACTGATGTATGCGGACCAATGAGTGTCGAAGCTCGCGGCGGGTATCGTTATTTTCTGACCTTCACTGATGATTTGAGCAGATATTGGTATATCTACTTAATGAAGCACAAGTCTAAAATATTTGAAAAGTTCAAAGAATTTCAGAGTGAAGTAGAGAATCATCGTAACAAGAAAATAAAGTTTCTGTGATCTGATCGTGGCGGAGAATATTTGAGTTACGAGTTTGGTCTTCATTTGAAACAATGTGGAATAGTTTCACAACTCACGCCACGCGGAACACCACAGCGTAATGGTGTGTCCTAACGTCGTAACCATACTTTATTGGATATGGTGCGATTTATGATGTCTCCTACCGATTTACCACTATCGATTTGGGGATATGCTTTAGAGACAGCTGCATTCACGTTAAATAGGGCACCATCTAAATCCGTTGAGACGACACCTTATGAACTATGGTTTGGCAAGAAACCGAAGTTGTCGTTTCTTAAAATTTGGGGTTGCGATGCTTATGTGAAAAAGCTTCAACCTGATAAGCTTGAACCCAAGTCGGAGAAATGTGTCTTCATTGGATACCCAAAAGAAACTGTTGGGTACACCTTCTATCACAGATCCGAAGGCAAGATATTCGTTGCTAAGAATGGATCCTTTCTAGAGAAGGAGTTTCTCTCGAAAGAAGTGAGTAGGAGGAAAGTAGAACTTGATGAGGTAATTGTACCTTCTCCCGAATTGGAAAGTGGAACATCACAGAAACTAGTTCCGGTGATTCTTGCACCAATTAGTGAGGAAGCTAATGATGATGATCATGAAACTTCAGATCAAGTTTCTGCTGAACATCGTAGATCAACCAGAGTACGTTCCGCACCAGAGTGGTACGGCAACCCAGTTCTAGAAGTCATGTTACTAGACCATGATAGAACCTACGAACTATGAGGAAGCGATGATGAGTTCAGATTCCGCAAAATGGCTTGAGGCCATGAAATCTGAGATGGGATCCATGTATGAGAACAAAGTGTGGACTTTGGTTGACTTGCCCGATGATCGGCAAGCCATCGAAAATAAATGGATCTTCAAGAGGAAGACCGACGCAGACGGTAATGTTACTGTTTACAAAGCTCGACTTGTTGCGAAAGGGTTTCGACAAGTTCAAGGAGTTGACTACGATGAGACTTTCTCACCTGTAGCGATGCTTAAGTCGGTCCGAATCATGTTAGCAATTGCCACATTTTATGATTATGAAATCTGGCAAATGGATGTCAAAACTGCATTCCTGAATGGATATCTCAAAGAAGAGTTGTATATGATGCAACCATAAGGTTTTGTTGATCCAAAAGGTGCTAACAAAGTGTGCAAGCTCCAGCGATCCATCTATGGACTGGTGCAAGCATCTCGGAGTTGGAATATACGCTTTGATGAGGTGATCAAAGCATATGGTTTTATACAGACTTTTGGAGAAGCCTGTATTTACAAGAAAGTGAATGGGAGCTATGTAGCATTTCTGATATTATATGTGGATGACATATTGTTGATTGGAAATGATATAGAATTTCTGGATAGCATAAAAGGATACTTGAATAAGAGTTTTTCAATGAAAGACCTCGGTGAAGCTGCTTACATATTAGGCATCAAGATCTATAGAGATAGATCAAGACGCTTGATTGGACTTTCACAAAGCACATACCTTGATAAAGTTTTGAAGAAGTTCAAAATGGATCAGTCAAAGAAAGGGTTATTGCCTGTGCTACAAGGTGTGAAGTTGAGTAAGACTCAATGCCCGACCACTACAGAAGATAGAGAGAAAATGAAAGTCATTCCCTTTGCCTCAGCCATAGGATCTATCATGTATGCAATGCTGTGTACCAAACCTGATGTGTGCCTTGCTATAAGTCTAGCAGGGAGGTACCAAAGTAATCCAAGAGTGGATCACTGGACAGCGGTCAAGAACATCCTGAAATACCTGAAAAGGACAAAGGATATGTTTCTCGTGTATGGAGGTGACAAAGAGTTCGTCGTAAACGGTTACGTCGATTCTAGCTTTGACACTGATCCGGATGACTCTAAGTCACAAACCGGATATATATTTTTATTGAACGATGGAGCTGTCAGTTGGTGCAGTTCCAAGCAGAGCGTCGTGGCGGGATCTACGTGTGAAGCAGAATACATAGCTGCTTCGGAAGCAGCAAATGAAGGAGTCTGGATGAAGGAGTTCATATTCGATCTAGGTGTAATACCTAGTGCATTGGGTCCAATGAAAATCGTTTGTGACAACACTGGAGCAATAGCCTTGGCGAAGGAATCCAGGTTTCACAAGAGAACAAAACACATCAAAAGACACTTCAATTCCATCCGCGATCTAGTCAAGGAGGGAGACATAGAGATTTGCAAGATACATACGGATCTGAATGTTGCAGACCCGTTGACTAAGCCTCTTCCGCGGGCAAAACATGATCAACACCAGGACTCCATGGGTGTGAGGATCATTACTTTGTAATCTAGATTATTGACTCTAGTTCAAGTGGGAGACTGAAGGAAATATGCCCTAAAGGCAATAATAAAGATGTTATATGTATTTCCTTATATCATGATAAATGTCTTTTTATTCATGCTAGAATTGTATTAACCGGAAACTTAGTACATGTGTGAATACATAGACAAAACAGTATGTCCCTAGTATGCCTCTACTAGACTAGCTCATTGATGAAAGATGGTTATGTTTCCTAGCCATAGACATGAGTTGTCATTTGATCAACGGGATCACATCATTGGAAGAATGATGTGATGGACTAGACCCATCCGTTAGCTTAGCACTATGATCGTTTAGTTTTACTGCTATTGCTTTCTTCATGACTTATACATGTTCCTATGACTATGAGATTATGCAACTCCCGAATACCGTAGGAACACCTTGTGTGCTATCAAACGTCACAACGTAACTGGGTGATCATAAAGATGCTCTACAGGTGTCTCCGAAAGTGTTCGTGGTGTTGGCATAGATCAAGACTAGGATTTGTCACTCCGAGTGTCGGAGAGGTATCTTTGGGCCCTCTCGATAATACACATCATAATAAGCCTTGCAAGCAAATGACTAATGAGTTAGGCACGAGATGATCTATTGCGGAACGAGTAAAGAGACTTACTGGTAACGAGATTGAACTAGGTATAGAGATACCAACGATCGAATCTCGGGCAAGTAACACACCGATGACAAAAGGAACAACGTATGTTGTTATGCGGTTTGACCGATAAAGATCTTCGTAGAATATGTAGGAGCCAATATGAGCATCCAGGGTCCGCTATTGGTTATTGACCGGAGATGAGTCTCGGTCATGTCTACATAGTTCTCGAACCCGTAGGGTCCGCACGCTTAACGTTTGATGACGATCGGTATTGCGAGTTTATGAGTTTTGATGTACCGAATGTAGTTCGGAGTCCGGGATGAGATCACGGACATGACGAGGAGTCTCGGAATGTCCGAGATGTAAACATTGATATATTGGACGACTATATTCGGACACCGGAAGTGTTCCGTAAAGTTTCGGAATTAACCGGAGTACCGGGGGGGGGGGGGTTACGAGAACCCCTGGGGAAGCTATGGGCCTTAATGGGCCGTAGGAGAAAGAGGGAAGGAGGGCCAGAGCTGGGCCGCGCGCCCCCACCCCTTGGTCCGAATTGGACAAGGAAGGAGGGGGGTCGGCGCCCCTTTCCTTCTCCTTCTCCCTCTCCTTCCTTTCCCCCTTCTTCCTTTTGGTAGTTCCTACTAGGAATAGGATTGCAATCCTATTCCTAGTAGGATTGCTCCTCCTTGGCGCGCCACTAGGGGCCAGTCGGCCTCCCCCCTTGCTCCTTTATATACGGGGGCGGGGGGCACCCAAAGACACACAAGTTGAATTATTTTAGCCGTGTGCGGTGCCCCTCTCCACAGAAACACACATCGGTCATACTGTCGCAGTGCTTAGGCGAAGCCCTGCGCCGGTAACTTCATCATATCCGTCACCACGCCGTCGTGCTGAAGAAACTCTCCCGTGAAGCTCAACTGGATCAAGAGCTCGTGGGACGTCATCAAGCTGAACGTGTGCTGAACGCGGAGGTGCCGTGCGTTCGGTGCTTGATCGGTTGGATCGCGAAGAAGTTCGACTACATTAACCACGTCACTTGACGCTTCCGCTCCCAGTCTATGAGGGTACGTAGACACACTCTCCCTCTCGTTGCTATGCATCTGGTAGATAGATCTTACGTGATCGTAGGAAAATTTTGAAATACTACGTTCCCCAACATTCCTCTGGTATCCGGGAGTTGCACAATCTCATAGTCGAAGGAATATGTATTTGACATGAAGAAAGCAATAGCCATAAAACTGAAGGATCAATATGCTATGCTAACGGATGGGTCTTGTCCATCACATAATTCTCCCAATGATGTGATCCCGTTCATCAAATGACAACACATGTCTATGGTCAGGAAACTTAACCATCTTTGATTAACGAGCTAGTCTAGTAGAGGCTTACTAGGGACACGGTGTTTTGTCTATGTATCCACACATGCATCAAGTTTCCGGTTAATACAATTCTAGCATGAATAATAAACATTTGTCATGATATAAGGAAATATAAAATAACAACTTTATTATTGCCTCTAGGGCATATTTCCTTCAAGCAATCTCGGTGGGACCGATGTGCTAGGGCTTAGGGCAAACATCATCTCGATGGTGCCGATTGCATCAACTCGGTGGGACCGAAGTGAAGCAATAAGCAACCGAGAATCTGTCAAGCCAACTCGGTGGGACCGATTGCATAAACTCGGTGAGACCGAAGTGGATGCAACTGATCACAGAGCGCTGGTAAGGCCATCTCGATGAGACCGAGATCCGTATCGGTCAGACCGATTTGTTAGGGTTTCTGGCAGTAGCTATGTCAAATGAACTCGGTGGCGCCGGGTAGGAAATATCGGTAGGGCCGAGTTTGGAAATAGGGTTTGGACATATTTGGATGGAGAAAGTGGTTGATGGTTTTGGAGCAATATCATTAAGCACTTGAGCAACCAGATCATTAAGCAACACCTCATCCCCTTTCAATAGTACCGGCTTTCCTATGGACTCAATGTGACCTTGGATCACTAAAATAGAAAATGAAAAGTCTCGAGCTTTTGCCAATCTTTGTCCTTAGCATTTTGAGGGGTCCACTTCTCTAGTCCATGCCATGTCAATCATTAAACATACTGAAATATTTATCTTGAATGGATATTATCTCAATGAGCTATATGTTGTTATGAATTACCAAAACCACCCGGGGATTAGTTGCACTTTCAATAAGGTATTACAATCTGGTTTTTATTGGACTACTCTCTTCAAAGATGCATGTAAGTTTGTCCTTTCTTGTGATGGATGTCAAGGAATTGGTGATATTGGCAAACTTTAAGCAATGCATATGAATTATTCACTTGTTACTAAAACGATTTGATGTTTGGGATTTTGATTATATGGGAAATTTTCCTTCCTCTAATGGCTACACTCATATTTTAGTTGTTGTTGATTATGTTACTAAGTGGGTAGTAGCTATTCCAACTAGTAGTGTTGATCATAACACCTCTATTAAAATGCTTAAGGTAGTCATCTTTTTGAGGTTTGGAGTCCCTATATATTTAATGACTAATGGTGGCTCACATTTTATTCATGGTGCATTCTGTAAAAGCCTAGCTAAATATGATGTCAACCATGGTGCAAAATACCGCCAGATCCCTCGGTAGGGGTCCACGCGCAGTTGGAAGTCTTAGATTGGAGGTCACACAAGGGGTTTATCCAAGTTCGAACCTCTAGAGAGTAATACCCCATTTCTTGCTTGTTTTGGTTATTCATGGTGGAAAGATACCCGTACGAGAGGATACAATGGTGTGTGAGATTCCTACCGAGAGTTTTTATCTGAGAATAGATGGGAACGAGATCTCCCTAGCCTCTCCTTATATAGACGGTGGAGGCTAGGGTTTACAGGGAGGAGACACGATCTATGCAGCCACCAACCTGTCTTGGAGGGTAAGAAGGCTTCCGGCGCCCTCCTTAGGGTTTCTCCCTTGCCCTGGGCCTCGTGGGCCCCTCGTCAAGCCTGAGGTCGGGCTCCCTTGGGAGAGCCACCCCCGGTGTATGACACCGTCAATGCATGCCCCGCCTATCGCGACCGGACCTGCCCGTAAGAGGCGAAGGATGTCGACGCACGGGTTTGGACATGCCATCATGCGTGGGGCAACACGCGAGGTCCTATCGCGTTCGTGACCAAATCTACCCCATGACGATGGGCCTGGGCGCGCCCGTGGTCCACCCGCTACGGACCACCGATGGGGTTGCTCGGGTGTGCGCCGCCGTGAAGATGGGACGACACGGAGAGCCCCGAGAGTCCCTCATAGCACGCCATCTGGGAACGGATCGCACGGAGGGCATTCTCTCTCGCGAAGCCCTCCCCAGGAGGTGGGTACTCCAGCATCCTTTGTAAGAGTAATGTGTTGGTTGTGCAATATCCACATTCAAATGCTACACACAAAAGAAAAACTAAACGCCTTTTAGTAGATTTTTCTTCTTGCCTCAGAGCGCATGAAAAGTCATTTTGACTCGACATCTGATTGTGTCGAAGTATCATTTTATGTTTTTTGGGCCCAACCAACGACATATTAACGATTTTAAAATCTTTGACGGCATTTTAACAATTCAGAGGGTCCACCAACCGAGAGGGACTTGGGTTTCCCGTAAAACAATGTGCGCCTACCGCGGTTTTCGGTGCGATTCACTTTTGGTCCAGTGACGTTAGCGAGATACACCGATGAGGCTATATAAGTTAAGGTACTACTAGAGATTAAAGTCCTCACATATTAATCAACCCTATCCCCCTCTCTCGTCCCTCCATAGCCCGTCGCTCTTCGTTAGGTCCCAACCATGGCGGCTGATTTGGGGGCGCAACCTCACTAGCCCATCTCGTCATTCATCCGGCGTAGCTAGTGGTACACCTAACGGCCTCCCCCCTCCTTCTCTAGCATCTATATTCCTGCTGGAGTTGTCGTTCTTGCTGCATCCAACCGCTCCAAACATCCCCGTCTCCTACTTGTATACTACGGCCCGTCCCTATCAATGTGTGGCGCTTCGTGGAACGCTAAAGCAAGATGAAGACCATGAGCAAAATCAACGTCAGCTTCCGCGAGGGACAGAGGTAATTCGAACTCTTGCAACCTTGGTTCTACTCCCCGAGTACCGAAATACTTGTAGTCGGGGGAACTTGTATATTACAAATCCAAAGCCATATGTTCTGGTTAGCATTTGCAACTTTGGTTCGCGAATTGTATCTTTATGTTTTTTCTTTTTTTCTTCTTCGATGCAAGACAGTAGGTAAGGTTGGCATCTGGTGGCAAAAGTGTCTATGTTCATGTCCTTGGCCCAAAAGGAAAAGAAAAAAAGAACAAAAGGAGAAAGAAACGCAAAATGCTGAGCTGGTAGGGATAGTATTTGCATCATCAGCGTCGTAAATGAGTACCGGAAGAGACAAGAAAACCCCAGGTGTTCTCCAAACCGAACGGCGCCGCATCAACAACCTATGGCCGCCGTCCGATCCAGATCGCGCGGCCGGTCGCCAGCGTGACACCTCTCCCCGTCCACGAGGTCCAGGCGGAAGAAAAAGGAGAGATTTTTCCTCCTCCTGGTTATTCACATCGTCTGGTTATTCACATCACATTGAGCAGAGGGGAGAAAATTGCGAGGAGGGGAGGAGGATTCCGAATCGCAGTTGCAATCCAGTAATCCACTCCACCACCGCACGGATTCGATCGCCGCCGCCGCCGCCGCCGCCGCCGCGTCCCCCCACCGCTGTAGGAACCCTCACGGCCGCCGCCGCTACCCTCCCCCTTCCCTTCGACTAGGGTCTCCTTTCGTGCCGCACTGCGAGTTGCTAGGGTTCCCCTCGCCCTCGCCCTCGCCGGTTAGGATTCCCTCGTTGGCCCCCTCCTCTTCAACGGGGTGCGGGCGGACGCTGGGGAAGAAGGGCGCCTAGGGCCTCGCCGCCCAATGGCTCCCGCCGCAAAGCGGGGCGCCAAGGGCATCAAATGGGACAGAGACCCGCAGCTCGGGGACCTCGTCCTCGCCAAGGTCAAGGGCTACCCTTTCTGGCCAGCCAAGGTCCAGCCTACACTCCTCCCCTGCCTGCTACCTAGGGTTTTCTTCCCCCATAGCGAGCCAGTTCCTCCCTTTCTGCATCTTTCTTGGCCACATCTCTGCCTGCCTGAATCTTGATATGTCTAGGATACTGACCGTGTGCTTCAGTCTTGGAGGTTAATGCTTCTTATCTATGCAGGTGAGCAGGCCGGAGGATTGGAATCAGGAGCCCACTCCGCGCAAGTTCTTTGTCCTCTTCTTTGGCACCAAAGAGATGTAAGACCATCCTCTTGCAGTCTTGCTCATTAGTTACTATCTCCTTTTGTCGCCATGTTTAACGGTATTCTAACTGCCAATTCTACGGTGGATGATTTATCGGATAAGAGATTTAAGACCATCCTCGTGCTCATTAGTTACTAGCTCCTTTTGTCGCCATGTTCAATGGTATTCTAACCGCCAATTCTACTGTGGATGATTTATTGTATAACAGATGTAAGGCCGTCCGTGTGCTCGTTAGTTACTAGCTCCTTTTGTCGCCATGTTTAACGGTATTCTAACTGCCAATTCTACTGCGGATGGTTTGTCGGATACATGAATGCCACACGTCGCCACGCTCTTGATGAATGCGCCACTTCATACTTGCCTTTTTGTGTTTGTATTCTTTACATTTATCACACAGCCGAGATCATGTGCAGGAGACACTAACACTTTTGTAGTTATTCATACCCAATTTATTGCCTCAAATTCCGCTAAGTTCATCCATTAAGGTATGCCACGTGTGGGTAAGTAGTTACATATTTTTTGCTTTGGGAACGTTACTACTCTGCCTCCTATAGTGACAACATATTTCTTATTGTTGGCAAGATTGATTTTACACGTGTACTAGGGAAAAAATAGGACAGAGCGATCATTTGATTCCGATTTGAATAAATGCTTGTACTGCAGAGTTTGCAGTTTTTAATTCTACCTATTTTATTTTACCTGAGCTTTACTTAATCTGACTTTCGGCTTGGGTGGGTAGATTACTATATACTCCCTCCGTCCCAAAATTCTTGTCTTAGATTTGTCAAGATACGGATGTGTCTAGTCACGTTTTAGTGTTAGATACATCCATATCTAGACAAATCTAAGACGAGAATTATGAGACGGAGGGAGTACTAGATGATGCCCCGCGCGTTGCTGCGGGAACCTTGCTAAAAGAAATGCATAAATAGTCGCTGCAAAATCATCTATTTTATTTTACCTGAGCTTTACTTAATCTGATTTTTGGCTTGGGTGGGTAGATTGCTATATACTATATGATGCCCCGCACGTTGCTGCGGGAACCTTGCTAAAAGAAATGCTGCAATTTCCCAAAACATACATTGTCAACATAAAATCTAATGCAAAAAATTAACTTATTATGACTAACATGCATGAGTTGATCTGACAGCGCTGCATGTATAGAGTAATGCAAAAAACTGTAATTTATGACTTGCATGCATGACTAGCTTATGTGGCATGGTTGCATATCTTGGAAAAATAGGTAGTGGGTTGTAGCTATTTAGGAATAGTATAGAAGATGACTTGCATGCATGACTTGCTTATGTGGCATGGTTGCATGGCTAGAAAAAATAGGTAGTGGGTTGTACCTATTTAGGAATAGAAGATTCCTATGTCTATAGTAAAAAATCCCTTTGGTGTGAAAGTTTAAGTCTTGTGGTTATTGTCTCCACCAATGATCTAAGGTTATACATTGTTGTGCAAGGTCAGTCTAGGAGGTACAGTTCTTCATAGACCGAGTCTGAAAGATGAAAGCAGTACTTTCACTTTTATTTGATTTATTATGAAATTCTCACTCTTTATTTCTAGTTTTCAATTATTCGTAAGTACTCTTAACCGCTCCTAGAGCCTTTCATTTTCTTCCAAATAGTAAGAATGAGAATGTTATTAATTCTATTGTAATTTGAGCCTGTGCAGCAAACTGAACTACATATTGTTGAGTATGTTATTCTCAATAAATTGTGGTAGGTAATGATCTTTAGACCTCTTTAAATTACTTTGGTGCTAATAGAGGAACTAAATTACTCCACTTGATTGATTCAGTCGGTTGCTTTAGCTTATCAGGTACTCTCTACGCGGAGAATTTCTTTAATTGCTTTAAAACCGTGTCACCATTTTGTCTAGATACAATATTGATTTGTTACCCTTGCTGTCTTCCATGCCTGCGTTTTCTTTGCTATTTTGAGCTTCTTGACAACTCTTTAAAGGCTAAAGTAAAAGAATTACTTGATTGCCAATGAATGAATATAATTACTTGATTGCTAATGAATGAATATCTCCGACAGTGCTTTTGTAGGTTTGCAAGATCTCCAGCTATTTACAGAAGAGGTGAAGAACGACTTGGTAAATCAAGCTAGAGAGAAAAGATTTCCGAAAAGACATGCGAAAGGTCTTGAAGAAGCCTTGGTGGAGATATGCAAGGCCTATGACGAGCTGCCAAAATCATCTGAAACTGCCAATGATGTGTTGCCTGATCGAACTCTTGATATGAGTGAGAAACCTACAGAATCCCTTGTAAAGCCACCTGATGATGGTGAGGTTCCAAGAGTTGAACAAATGGAAGTTGATGGTTCTGTGGACAACTTGAATACTTTAAGGCACGGTTCAGGAACTGAGGAGAATGTGAAAGATGGTCATGACAGAAAGGATATTGTTCGAACAGTTATTAATAGGAAAAAACCTGTAGAAAAGGATTCTGACCATCCCAAGAAAAAGAAGCCTGTCACATCGAAGTCAGCTGTCAACATGCACCTTGAACAAATGGAAGTTGATAGTTCTGTGGACAACTTGAATAATATAAGGCATGGTTCAGGAACCGAGGAGAACGTGAAAGATGGTGGTCATGACAGAAAGGAGGCTTTTCCAACAGTTGCTAATAGGAACAAATCTGTAGAAAAGAATTCTGACCATCCCAAGAAAAAGAAGCCTGTCACATCGAAGTCAGCTATCAACATGCACCTTGAACAAGCACGCTCACCAACCTCTCTGTTCTCAGGAAGAGAGACTGAAGACAAGAAAGTTGGGAAAGAGGGCCATCCAACTGAAGGTATACTTTTGGACCCTACTGTAGAGATAGTTTGTGCCCTTGAAGTACCAAAGAAAGATAAAACCAAGATGCAGTTGAAGAATGCTGACAGGGAGGAAAACAAGCATGTCGATGGCCCTGGTATTTCTGGGAGGACTACTCCTGAGGCTCTACCTGGTACTGTACCAACCAATAGTGCTGACAAAGAGAGCGGAGGATTTAAAAAGCTGAAACCGATGATGAAACAATCACTTATGGACAAATCACAGAGAAAGTGCCCTAGCAAAGTAATGCTTGATAAGCCTAACAAGCAGTTGACTGTAAAATCACCTGTTGTCTTGTCTTCCAATAAGAAATCTCTACCTGGTAGTGGTCAGCGCAAGCCGGAGGGTAGCACTGATATGCGTCCGGCAAAGAGGCCAAAACTAGTAGACAGAAATGAAACAGTTAAGACAGGGGCAAAGAGTGAACTTAGGTTACCTGTTGATAATGGAAAGGATAATTCTGTGAAAAATGAGAAATTCACTTCCGTGGGGGCCAGAAACAACACATTTCCTGAGACTGTAACCGCTGATGGTAGGACACGGAAATCAGGTCTAGTTGTATCACCCCTACCAAGGCCACATTCTGAGCGGATGGAACAGGCACCTGGTTCTGCAACCAATTTAACTGGTTTTGATACTGCTAAGAAGGGCTCCAGCATGAAGGAGGATGGCTCACGTGTTGGTAGGCCATTGGCACAACCCAGGAGGAGAGCATGTCGTTTCGATGATGATGATGAGGAAGAACAACGAACCCCACCTCATAAAACTGTGGCCAAATCAATCTCCACTCATCTAACCCCAACAGACAAGATCCATCAGACAGGTATTCGGGGGATTCCTTCATCACAATTTGGCAATGTTTCTGCAAAAAAAACTGGTTTGGCAAGAGAAGAGAAACCCAGAAGTGTCGGGAGGTCACCTGTGAAGCCTGAGCCAATTTATTCACCAAGTCAAGGTAAAGTGCATGCTAGACCACAAATGACCGGGAGAAAATCGGCCACTATCTCAGTTGACACTTCTTCTGCTTTGGGTAACAAGATTAACCCGGCAGATCGCAAATCCTCCGACCAATTAAAAAATCCAGGATCATCTGAAGTGAAGAAACCGCAAGGTAGTTCTTCTAAAGCAGTGCACCAGACATCTGGGAACTCCCACTCTCAAAGCCATGCTACCTTAGAAAAGAATGTACTTCTGTCTAAATCAGAAAATGCCAAGGTCAAAGCTAAGCCCAGCACACAGATAGCTATGACTGCTGAGAATAGGTTAAGTGCCACTTTGTCAGATGAACGAAGCGTGAAGCTGGACCACTCTAAAGAGGACAGGTATACTGCTTTGAATTTGCTAAGTTTCTTTCTTACGTTTTTTTGTCTACATTTATACATGTCTATGCACTTTGTTGATGTTGCAATTTCCTTTTATGCAGATCAAATTTTGTTGATAAAGCAGATTTCGCTGAGTCTAATGCTGACTCTGACAAGTCAATTAAGCGTCTTATTGCAGCTGCTCAAGCAAAGAGAAACCATCTTGCGTCTGGTCAAGGAAATTCTGATGGCTCTTCTGCAGATAATGCTGTTCTTGCTTCCGCAGCGTATGTCTTGCCTGGACTAAGTCCTAGTCCCGTTTTTCACATTCCTTCTGCATCAAGAAATGCTATTTCAGAGGGTGACATCATGCAATCTCAAGATTCCATCTGTGAACCTGGTCATCGAGTTGATCTGAAAAAGCCCGCAGAAACTGACCATGAACATGAAAAGAGTCCGAAACCTAAGCAATCCAGTGGTTCACTGGGTGATGGCACTGATGCAGCAATTGCACGTGATGCCCTGGAGGGAATGATAGAGACTCTGTCGAGGACAAAGGATAGTATAGGTCGTGCTACACGTCATGCAATCGAGTGCTCGAAACATGGCATTGCTGAAGAGGTACCCCCTGCACACCCACACCCACACATGCATTCATACGCACACACATTTTTCGATCATGTACATTCATTAACCCACATGTCATCAGCATTGCCTTTTCATCACAAGCAAAGTACCCTTATTAATTAATTCTTTATATGTCATCAGATTGTTGAGCTTCTCATCAGGAAAATCGAGAATGAGCCTAATTTGCATCGCAAGGTTGATCTCCTTTTTCTTTTAGACTCCATAACACAGTGTTCTCACTCTCAGAAAGGTAAGTTCTCTTTGTATTATGTTGCACCAATTCACATAACTATGCGTTTCCTTAAGCCCAAGATTTAATTACCTGATTTCTGAATGCTTAGGTGTTGCTGGTGCTTCATATGTGCCCAGTGTTCAAGCTGCATTACCTCGTCTTTTGTGTGCTGCTGCTCCACCTGTAGCTGGTGCTCGTGAAAACCGACGCCAGTGCCTCAAAGTACCAACTTTAATACTAATTTTTGAGTTGTTATTTCCACAGACAATTTTCATTTCTGTCCATTTGCTTTGTAGGTTTTAAGATTGTGGCTAGAGAGAAAGATTATGCCAGAAAATGTACTGCGAAAATACATGAATGACATAGAGGTGCCAAATGATAACACACACGCTGGTTTCCTGCTCCGGCGACCGTCCCGAGCTGAACGTTCTGTTGATGACCCTATTAGGGAGATGGATGACATGCTTGTTGATGAATATGGGAGGTATTTTGTGATCTGATAACTGATATCCTTTGTCCTTTTCTGTTTGATATTTTAGAATCGTTAAAAGGTACAATTAAACCTGACCATCTATATGGTTAAAACTCTCAAGGGAAGGTACAGAACTATGTACTAGCTTTGTCATTGGAAGTTATTGTTCTATTAATTTAATATAATACTAATAGGAATGGGAAGTTACATAAAGGCAATTGTCAAAGCCACATTTGGTTTTGGATACACAAGTCAAAACATAAAATAGAAAAAGAACGGAGGGCAGGGGGTACGTACTAGCTTTGTAACTTGGTATAACTTCCGTTTTATAAAAACTCAGTATAACTGGTTTTATTTTGTGGCTGAAAGTTATAAGTTTGTATGATCGGTTTCTTAACAAATATTTTATTAAATCTATAATGAGTACGACTTAATGAACCACTTCAGAGCATCTCCAGAAGACTACATCCAATATAGGACGATCGTGTCCTTATATAATACTCCCTCCGTCCGAAAATACTTGTCATCAAAATGGGCAAAAAGGGATGTATCTAGAACTAAAATACATCTAGATACATCATACATCCCCTTTTATTCATTTTGATGACAAGTATTTTCGGACGGAGGGAGTACGAGATCACTGTTTGTGCTCTTCCACCAGCGGACTACCAATACCTCCACCCTATTTTCTTGTCTACATAGATAATGGCAAGTGGACCTACCCATCATTGGGTCATAGTTTTTCCTTTACTTTTCGCCGGCAGTGCCCGTGCCGGAGCTCACGATGGTTGAGCTCGGAGGCGGGTGGCGGATGGCGGTGGAGGGTGACCGAGGCAGGTGGTGCAGCCGAGGTGACTGAGGGGGCGGTGCGGGCGGCCGTGGCTCCGCTGGGGGAGGCGGGCGGTGGTGTAGTTGACATGATGTTATGGGCTTTGGGTTCTGTGCAACAGCCGTGTTGCAAGACCACAAGCCACAGCGGCAGTGGTGTGGGCTTGACAAGTGTGCATGCTCGCGGCCTTGTATGGGAATACGGGGAGGTATAGGATAGGGTATGTTAGAGAAAGTAAGAGTCGAGCAAATCAAGTTATATCCATGTTGGGCGTGGCTGGGTCTTTTAAGTTTAGGAAGATATAGTTATGGTTTGGTCAAGAGTCTAGTTGTGATCTGGCTTGTGAATCAAGTCACTTGCCTAGATAAAGGTATGTGTATTAATTACTGAACGAAGGCTCAACAGGTCAACTAAGCTTCAGAGTGTCACTACCATGATGGTGATTAGGCCCTGTGATGGTTAGATGAGGTGAATACCCTACCCCCGGTCTTTGGACCCTTACCCATATAAAGATCCATGACACATGAACCAGTTTCACTGATACTTTTCATTTTATAAGAAAGCCAGTAAACTCAGCAGTCTCTGTCGGATAGACAGATACATGTTCTGCTCAAGACATAAAATAAGGAACTATGTTTTATAGTTACCTTGTTGCTGTTCTGTAAAATCATGTATGACCATATCTGTATCGTACTTGTAGTATTTTATGAGAATGTCAGTGCCACATGCTTTGACCACAGTAAGGCCCTTAGGTACTCTAGGGACCTTCATCTTGTTCCGATAATCCAAGTGCGACAGCTGATTTTATTCACCTACCTCTGTGCTGGAACTTATGAAGTGGAGTTCCTTGAGATTTTAGTGGCCGTATGTGTGGTATCATCTTAATTCAACTCATTGTTGACATATGTTATGTGTTCTTTTTTGTTGTGCAGTAATACAACCATTGAGTTCTCTGGAATATTATCAGCAAATGTCTTTGTAAATGATGAGGATTTCCCTCGGATTGATGGGTCGTTGCCAGTTATTTCACTGCGAGTTGGAAGGGGTGGGATACAAGAAAGTGAAGAGATTATTGCTCCAAACTCTGTTGAGGAACACATGATGGTACTAGAAAGTGCAACTAGTGATGCTGTAATGGAAGATGCTTCAGTTTTACCAAGGAACAGTCAACAGATAGAGGGATCTGCCCTCATTGAGCATGATTCTAAGCAGGAAGCAGGTTCAGAGGAGGCATTGACTAATCAGTACGAGCTTCCCCCTCTACCTGAGGGCCCTCCACCCCTGCCACTGGATTCACTACCTCCCCAGCCTTTACCTGAGGGCCCTCCACCTCTTCCATTGGATTCACCGCCTCCCCCACCTCCTTTGCCTCCTTCACCACCACCTGCTACACCACCTCCGCCGCCACCACCACTTTCACCATCTTCGCCACCTCCACCGCCACCCTTGCCATCTGGACCACCTCCGCAACCTGCTCCACCACCTCCTCATCCTTCAATCCCGCCACCTGTTTTGTCATCTCCATCATCACTGGGTTATCAGCATGCCATGCCAGAATATTTTAGGCCTCCCAATGTAATTGTTTTTTCAACGTACTTTATTTAGCAGGTCCTGTTGTGTTCTTGGTTTAATAATAAAGATTTTTGGATGCAGGGTAACCAACTAACAGGAAATTCATCAATTCAAGGTGTTGGAAATACGCCGAACTTTATGCCTGCTGTACCAGTGAATGCACAAGCTCCAGTTAATTATACCCCATCATTGCCACCAGATTATGGAAGCAACAATATCTTTCTGCCACAGCAAGCTTCTAATGGTAATTATCAGTTTCAGCCTGGTGTATCTTTTCATCAAGGGGCTTTCAGTGCTTTCCCATCGGCACAAACACCACCAGTTCACCCCCACACTCATCACACACACATGAACCCCATGGGCCAACAATCTGTACCACCTCCATGCAATTCTTATGGTGCACAGTCCTTTCCAAATAGTCAAAGCCAGTATACATCGGAAGAACAGTGGCGAATGACATCTGGTAACTTCAGTCCAGATGACCAGCATAATACTTGGTTACCAGGTGGCAGATCATTATCTTGTTCAGATGGGTCATTCATGCAGGATGGTATGTTTGCCTGTAACCTGGTTTATGTATCTTATATTTGAGAAACTCGAGATGATGATGATTCACTTTTCTGATAGGATATCCGAGGTCGAACATTGACAGATCTTCAATGAATCCAATGAGTCATCAACATGCTGTACTTAACCATTTGCCGTCTGGAGCACCACATCCAGGTTTTTGGCTTCTTGAAGTTCACATTGTCACTATTTTTTTTCTCCTTCTGATAGCTTGTGCATTCAAATGAATCTTAATGAAGCTTAGTAAGATCCATTGATAACCAGATACCATGTACCCCATTGTGCTGTGATGCCTCCTTGTCAGCTAATCTTGTGAATTAATCATTTGATGTATATAAGCTATATATTTCATTTTTTTTGTTTTAAAAATCCTTTTGTTTGTATTCTTGTTTTTTGACAGGCCATGTTGTTCCTCACATGCTGCCAGCCAAGCCTGATATTCATGGACTTAATTGCTGGAGGCCTTCTGGATGAACCTGTATAATTAACAATGCGGTAATCTCCTCTCTGTTGATACTCTGTATCACTTTTCTATTCATCTCTTTGTTATCTTCACTGATCTTCAGATTAGTTGTCTACGACACTAACATCTATCTAGTACTGCAGTTAAGTTGACTTCTCAGTTCTTCACATACAGGTTTTGACAGCGGAAATTGGAGACGTTGGGAGCCATTTTAAATGGGGATGCAACAAGAGGTGCTTATGTTAGCCTGTTCTGCGATGAGGATGCACTTTTGCCTGGGGAGTAATGATGAGATCTGATGTTAGTAATTGGAATGGACATTTTACATTGTAATTAGTCTTGACAGCAGCATCCAGCAGACTAATCTCTCTTAGTGTAAGCACATGTTTTACATGAGACAAGTACTCCCTTGTTCTTTTAGATGTTGCTTTTGGTGTGTTTACTTGTGGAGTGCAAACTGCGGTCAATGTATTCTGCTCAGATGGTGTGTTAGACTTAAGTATCAGTACTTATAGTAAGATATTGGGAACTTATATATACAAGGGCATACTGATGGTATCTATGGTACTTTCTGCAGTTTGCTGTACTTGGACTGTTGTGCCTACTGTGCAACACAAATCAAGTTTCACGTAGATAAATCTAAGTGAAAACAGAAAAGCTAAAGTACTGTGCTTACTCTTGTTCTCTATGTACTGCGACTTTGCTCTTTAGATAAAATTATATATATCTCCTATCCAGTTATGTGTTAGCAGACAAGGCTAAAACTATGGGTTTATGCGGGCATCATTTGAGTCTATAGATTAGTTGATATTGCTGTATGCTGGTATTCATTTCCTGGAAATTATCTGGTGCCCTATTGGGTGTTTGTGATAAATTTTGAGCCATTCAATTGTTATTTTTAGTTCCATGGATGCATTGCATGTAGTATAGTACAGATATGCCAAATTTGTCCACACCTTAGACCTCCTGCAGTAGGAGTATAGCTAGTATCATACATGCCAAATAAGCATTTTTGGTGAGGTGGCATAGAATTAAATGAAGAAAGAGAGGGTTGAGTATCATATCATGACACCGTATCATAATAAATGCTATGCTACTATATGTCATGCATGGCAATAAATAAGGTCATCTAAGATACTAATCTATGATACTATGCATTGCGGAGGTAGTATCATATGCATGATACTAACTTCTGATACTACCCACTGCAGGAGGTCTTGTTATCACCAATATTAAATAAGCACCTTTCCATGCAATGCTTGTCTTTTTTTCATCTTGCTCTTGAAGAAATGAATGTGTGGTGCCCATAGGGACAGTAAATCTGTATTTGTTTCCCAAAAAGATTCACTAGTTATAACTCCTATGCAAAACTGGTCTTCAGTTATTTAGTCTAAGTAAACAGTGCAAATTTGGGTGCATCGAGAGAAGTAGTTTAATAGAAATAAAATAGGCATACAAGGTGATTCATAAGAATCTACTGCAGGAGGTCTAAGGTGTGGACAAATTTTGACAATATAAGAACATTTTTCAAGCTATGTTAGCTTGAAAAGCGTTCTTATATTATGGGACGGAGGGAGTAGATTCTTAGTTTTGAAGTGGCAATATGTGTTCCTGGTGTTCTTATGTGATTCATAACCATGGAAAACTGTTCTTTTAGAAGTATATAATCAGTGAGAAACTGGGAATTATGAAACTTCAGAAATTCTGCTATATATCTTCTGATTTTGTCCTGCTGAAGATTTGCTGTGATGAGCATTAGTTCCAATTAATTTTGTGGTTATTTTCCAGTGGGCTTTCAAGTATTTTTGTATTCGTATGAAGTGGGCAGTTGGTACAAAGGACAACAAACTGACTGAATCCTGGGAGTTATAAAATTTAGGAACTGTACTGTGTGTCTTCATACTTCAGATCTGATTTTGTGCTGTTCTATTTTTCCATGGTGTATATTGACTTTGTCATAGGCTTTTTTATTCCCGTGAAGTTGGTAGCGGGTGCTGGGTACTATTATCCCAGTGATACACAGATTTGTCTAAATGCTGTACACAGTTGCTCCTTCCAGTTTATATGTGCAAATTAAAAATAGGTATTCTTTTTCTTCATTTGTCAAATTATACATGTCAAGTCGCAGAAAGATTATTAAACTGTGACAATATTTTATGTTTTGAGTATTAACTTGTTGAATATAGTTCTGTAGTCTGTGGAGCGATTGATTTGAGTATGTTTTGACTGACTTGTTTCTGAGTGATCCTTTGAACTTCTTGAACACTATAATTGCTGCTTTCAGTTTTATGTATGCAAAAAGGAAATATACATCCTCTTTTTTAGGTCAAATTTGTTACATGTATCCATGGGAGATTAGTTGAAGCTTCAAGAGTACTTTGGTTTCGTGTGCGTATGATTTCTGTAGTCTGGGGAACGAATGGTGTGAACATGTCTGGTGCTGTCTTATTCGTATTTAAGGCATTAATCCAAGGTCCTTTGTTTGGTCTCTTTTAATTCGGTGGCTGCACTAGTTGCTGATTTTAGGGTTACAGCAATCTACAATTCGTTTCTCAGCCTGAAATATAGTTTCATAATTGATCGCTGGTCGACTAGAGTAGCTATTTTTTTCATTATGTGATTTTGCATGCATGTGCTACATTGTCTAAAAAATTACCTTGTCTGACTAAAATTTCTGTTGATATGGCAGGTCTATACAAGTTGGCGGCGTGCGTTATGATGTGGTTGCGATGGCTGTTACCTGTTGGTGGAGTTGAGGGGAGCTCATGTGGTGAGTCTGAGTGTTTTCTTTTTACCTGAGGGGATGGATGTCGAGTGCTTAGTTTGTAGAGAGGTAGCCTCATTGAAGAATTGTACAAAAGAGATACTCAATGTACAGCTTTTTGGGCAAAACTTTAAAAAGGGCAGTTGATGTATATGTTGTTATGCGTAGCGGTAGTCCCTTGGCACAAGCTAGGGATGATAGATGTTGCTTCATTGCTTTGTTGGACAAAATGGAAGAAAGAAATGTTGTGATGATGAGTCAGAAACATGGGGTGCAAAGGGTGGCGTAGCTCATGTTTACCTGTGATGGGGTTCATCTTTCCGGAAAAGAGAGACATGCACCACACAACAGGTGGTTGTTATTATTAACTGTGCGGTGATGATGTTCTGTTCACCGGGGCGCCTCGGGTAGGTGCTGCCCTGTGATTGTTGCAAGGAGGATGTGTGGAGGGGTGTATACATATTCAGTGAAGTGTCTGTTGTTGTTGAGATGGGGACAGTGACTTGCCAGTAGTAGCTGCTGCTTTGGTTCCTTGCTTGCATCTGCGTCAATAGCGAATGCCAAGGGGTTGGCATTCAGGAGGTCAAGCATGAATAATCTACATGCTGCGGTGTGAGGAGTGGCACTAGAATTATTAGTGTTTTCCAAGGTAATCTTGTGTTGAATGTATGCTCTGTATCTCATTTAGGATTTGGGTGGGACGGCCGCATTCATGCCAGGCAGATCCGGCAGGCGTGTTCTTGGCTGCTGCCGTAGATATCACAAGGCCGAACCATCCATCCCAATGATTAGGGACCCTTACCTATTTTGGGCAGATACCATTAACAACCAAGGCAATGGCACACCTATGCACATTTTGTTAAGAAAGTTTTCTATACGAAGAAATAGATAGAGTATACAATGTTAATACGCATGCTTTTCTTGCAGAGAGAAGAAAAGAAGAGATTGCTTTTTCTATACCAAGAGGCAAGAGATAAGAGTATGATATCAACAAGCACACCTTTTCTTATCTTGCCGTTATAAGAAAACATATATAAAGTATGTTATCAATACGCATACCTTTTCTTGTAGATAGATGGAGAAGAAAAGAAAAGAAAATACAAGTTATTATTATTAGAAAAAAGAAGAAGAGAAAATCAGCAGCAGCCAGCCCACAGCAGTCGGTCCGGTCAGGTCCGGTCCGGGTCCGGGTTCGGTCCGGTATATTCCTTCGCGTTTCCTCTCACCTACCAGCTCCCCCTCTCCTCTCTCTCCCCGTCACCCACCCTCCCCCTCCCCATTCCCTCTCTCTCCCCACCTTCCCTTCCGATTGTATTTGACAGACGCCCACGCAGAGAGCGAGACGCACACAGAGACAGACAGACAGACGGAGAGAGGGCTTCTCCCAATTCCGCCCGCGGCCTCCGTCGATCGATCCACCCGTCCGTCCAGAGTGGGATCGGAGCGGCAGCTCCGCCCTCCCCTGCCGCGGCGGCCACCGTGCGTGCTACTCTATCCCTCTCCCTCCCTCGCTTTCCCCTCCCATGCTCCGATTAATTTTCCGCCTGCTCCGGAGATTGCTTTGCTTCGCTTCGCTTTGCTACGGACGCGGCGTGCGCGGGCGCGGCCGATCCTGCGGATTCCTGCGCCAGCTCTAAATCTCCACGCTAGGTTTTGCGCTTCCCAATCGATCCGAATCCCCACCACCTTCGACGAGTGCGATGGGTGCTGCGATCCGTATCTCGTACCTTGTTAGGCACGCCGATATATTTTTTTTTTTGATCTGCGAGGGCCGCCTGCTCTGCCAGCATTTCGTGCCCCGTCCTGGATCGCCTTGCTCCAGCTTCTTAATTCCCTCATTATTGATTGGTTAGGGCTACCGTCTACGAACTTACTTTCCGTGCTTGCCTTCTCCTCCAGCCGCACGGATTTAATGGTTGGTTGGTTGATTGATTGATTGCTTCTCGTGATTCACGCGGAGTTCTGCTTTTGCTTGCCACATCGCTAGCAGCCAGGTGCTGGATTGGATTTGCTGCTGCCTACTAGCTTTACTTTCTCAGCTTCATCTGGGAACTTCTTCTTCTGTTTGTTTATTATTATGTGTATATCAACAAATCCATTATGCCTTCATCCTCTCGGAAGCATTCTTAAAGCTTGGTTAGGGTTTTAATATTGGGAGTTGGGATCGAACTAGCACTCCTTGACTGGATGAATAAATCTTGGGCTGCAAGTTGTTGGTTGGTCAAACATGTACTGAACCTCAATGGTCAACATGCTACCGTCACCTGGAATTACAATATGTGGTGCCGTTTGATCTGCCTTGCTCTGTGTGAAATCATGCCTGATGTATATGCAACATCACCCGTCTTCTGCATTGCCTTCTCTTCTACCTGTCGCCGTCCCTATCAAAACATCGTCTAGCTTTGCCACAAGTCCAGTCAAATGGTTTGACACATTAGCGCACACTGGTAGTCGTTGGGTCACACTTGTATTTGCCGTTTCGACTATGCATGTATAATAAATTGTCCGCAAAAAATGCTGTTTGACTTATTTTATTTATGGCTGGATGGTACTTCTTCGGTATAAAAACAAGGGCCTTTACTCTTCCGGATCACTACACATCCTTTCGATGTTCTGATGTGTTTCTCCTACGTCTAGCAGGACTGATGCAAAATGGTAACTGTACATGGATTTGCCAGTGGTACTAGTGATGGCACTGCCAACAGGAAGATTAAACGCCTGTTTAACTCATCAGAGAGGAAGAACCCCACCAATTTCCAATTTGTATGTGCCGAATATATATATGCAAATTATTTCCCCCTTTTCTCTTTCTTAGAAGCAGTAACATCATTTTGTTGGTGTACCGTATAATGTTTTCTTTCCTACACATTTTCAGGAGCGTCATGTAGCTCGTCTTGAATCTAGACAGCAGCAGCAACCCAGGTATAGTTATGTTTTTTTTTTCTGTGTCCATATATTTCTCCTTTCTGAATGGGCAAGATATCTTCCTTCCTTAATATCATTCTTTTACAAGTTCAATTATAGCGGCATCTTTTTTGCAAGAATTTGCTCCTCCATCTGTAATTCCTGAACTGCTACCAGGAAAGAGTTATTGTATGTTGCTTCTCGTAATTCTTTACTGTTTTGTCAGGCGGTGTATCTTCACGACGATCTTACCGATTGAGTTCTTCCACACCTCATCTGAACCTACATCTCCAGAAGATAGCCTTGGCCCGTCGTCCTCCTCCCCATCAATTATTTTCTTGCATTTTAGTGTGGCAGATGAACCTCTCAGAAAATATCCAGCTAATCAAAGGCTGCTGGCAGAGCGATCCACATCATCCAATAGTATGTCCAATTCAGGTTTCTCAGACAATACCTCTACCAAGACAAGGGTGGATGCAAGGCATACTACAAGAAGGAAGAGCAAAAAGAAAAACAAGAAGCAGAAGAAACACTTCAGAAAACCAACTGATGGATCTGAAATTACATGCGCAGAGAGCAACGGCTCTACCCCTTCAGTCGATATGGTTGATTCTTGTGAAGGTTCGACACTTTCACCTAAGCATGTTGGTGATATACTGTTTGAGGAAACCTTTTCTCCTAGTTCTTCGGTGAAAGAAGCCTCTGAAAAGGCTCCTGACAGTGAAAATGATAATGAGTACAATGGCTGTTCAGTTGCTTCTGTTTCAAGTGCGTCTTACTCTGATGAGACAGAACTGTCTAGACCAACTACATCAGGCCTGGAATTGTTTGGACAATGTAACAGCAGTGACTGCAGGTGCTTGGATGGTACTCCAAATTGTGAACTGACGGATTCATCTCAAGAGCTTCATTATGGCAGCAGAAGTGGGAACTGTAGTGATATGACAAAGACACTGTTCAGAAATGATTGTGGACATGATCCATGTGAAACAGCAGAATTTTGCAGCTCTAGTGATGGAGTTGATGATAGTTGGCTAGAGAATTCCAACTGCAGTAGTAGCTTTTGTTCTGAAAATGGTAGCAGAGGCAGTGATTTTCATCTAGTAATCTCGAGAAAGAGAGCTAGAAAAGAGAGGAAAATGTCAATGTGGAAGAGCTTTAATGGGGAGCATGCATCTGCTGTTACGCATGGTCCAAATGAAAAATATACTGGCCGCTCTTCTAGGCAGATGATTAAAGAACTCAACACTAAGGAGTGGTCACACAGACCAGATCATGTTGGTAGCATACAGCCTCAGCATGGGGTTGCGTTGAAACGCCCCATCAAGAATTTCATCCATAGGAGGAGTAACGAAGTTCCACTTAAGGACTTTGAATCAGGAGCAAGTCATAATCATTTTACAAGTCCAAAAGAAAACATCAATAGCAAATCAAATGGTGATTTTGACAAAGAGCAGAACATTGATTTAAACAAAAGGCTACCCAATGCTGTGTACTGCAGAGAGTCAAGTTCTTGTGAGATGTTATCAAATTCAGCTTCTGAACCTACAACTTCTGAGTCTGCACAGGACAACTGTACTTCAGAATCTGGTGAATCAACAGATCATATTGTAGGAGATTTCCCCATGCAGAAAACAGGATTACAAGGTTCATTCCAAGCCAATGATGTTACTGGGACAGGTTCTGGACCACCACCACCTGGTATGGCTGAATCTGCAGATCTTCTGCATGCTTTTTTTCTTTTCTTTCTAATGTCCAGATCTTATGATAAGACTTAACATACTACACGAAACAGACTTTCTAACATGCAACATGATCATTTTGCAGATCCTAAGTCCACTCGGACTGACTTAGCGATTGGATGTGGTGTAACTCCTTCTGTTGAAGGGAATCACAGATTAGGAAAGTTTTGCAGTTCTGAAATGCATCTAATTGAGATGATCAAGGTTGTTAATGATGCCTTTGAGGTGCAAGTTGCTACAGATGCCTACATGTCTGCTGGTTATCCGATAACTGATCTCGAGACATTTATATACTCTGCAACTCCAGTCATTGGTCATGTTCCTTGTGTGAAAAGCAGAAACTGGTCACAGGATCAAGTTATCAGGAACTCAGCTTATGCGCAGTACATGTCTAATATTAACCTAAGGAATATATGGGAATGGTATGAAGAGCCAGGGTGCTATGGGTTGGAAGTAAGAGATCTCAATGATCTCAGTTCCATGGCATCACAGCACAAGAGTTCAGAGTTCTGTGCATATTTTGTACCTTATCTGTCTGCTATTCAGTTGTTTGGGTGGTCTACAAAGAATATGGATAATGGCTTTGATGTACAAGAGGGAGGTTTGTTGGGGGCATCGAATACCACAAGCGTTTTGAGTTCTCAACCTGTGCCTGCGAAGCTGCATAAACCATTTGAGCAAAGTAACACATCCTTTTCAGAATCATCTTCCTCTGGGCATGCTCATGGAGAACTCATTTTTGAATACTTCGAAACAGAGCAGCCTTCTTTTCGACCTCCTTTGTTTGAGAAGTAAGTTATCTAGTCATTTGTTGTGTTTACTGATTCTAAGCATGGCTATTGAAATTGTCTGATTTGAACTGCTTGTTCTTACTTTATCCTGAAGTTGCTGGTGCCGTCAGTTCTTGTAAAGTATTCATGTCTCCTCAATCTGTCATGTGTGTCTCAGAGATGCTTATATGGTTTTATGAGTGCAACGGATTCCCATCTATTACTTAGGTAGAAACAGGCAAGGATGTTTGACAGTTCTTATTGTGAACAGTGTAACGCAGGCAATGAAGCTTAATACATCTGTTATGACCAGCCTAACATATAAATTAATATTGAGTTTGTGAACAATGGTGCTCATGCCAATGAAGGGTGCAAGAGACCGTTTTTCCTGTGAAATATGGTCGACATGTTTTTGTGATGCAAATAGTTAAGGGATGATTCTGACCAAAACCAATGCAAGTAGCTTAGAGATGTGATTTATAGGTTGCTAACAAATCAATCATAAATATATTGCTGACATGCATTATGTCTTCATTTGATGTAGTCTTTCTCATGTGAGCATTATCTTGCCTGTGTAACTTTTTTTAAATGTGAAACTTGTGTGGAAATTAATTATTATTTTCTTGCACCGTCTTTTTTGTCTCCATATTTTTGTGTATTAATATCGGTACAACCAAATGCAGAATCAAGGAGCTTAGCTGCCTTAATGTATCTGGTGACTCTGACAAGCTACAAAATTTGAAATTGCGTGATCTACATCCGGCTTCTTGGTTTGTTCCCAATCCTAGATATTTTTTACTCCCCAGTACTTTCTGAACTTATGTTTGTTTTGTTATTGGACACTTGTTGATCGTGGCAGTTTTTATTTCTAGGTACTGTGTTGCTTGGTATCCTGTTTATCGCGTACCTCATGGGAACTTTCGTGCATCATTCTTGACATACCATTCATTGGGTAAACTGGTTCCACAAATATGCTCCCCAGATTTTAGTGGTGGTCAGGACACCCGAATAGTTTGCCCAGTTGTTGGTCTGCATAGTTACAATGACAAGGTACCATTCTAACTTTTTTTTCTTACGAGGGTAGTGATGTTTTAGTACCGAGTGTATCCAGCCTGTAGCTCTAAACGAGTGAACATTCCAGAATGTAAGGTTCAAGCAGAGCTTGCTGCCTTGCCAAAGTTTGTTTCTAGTGCTTGGTTCGTTTTGAGTTATTGAGTCAGTAGATGACAGACTCCTCAGTCTAACACGCAAGGTCCATTTTGTAGGGTGAGCAATGGTTTGAGCTGAGATGTCAAGATTCCTCGAAGCCCAGTGGCGCTGAAGTTGTGGAGGAGAGGCTGAGGACACTGAAGCGAGGTGCCTTCGCGATGGCAAGGGCTGCCATTCCTAGGGGATCCGAGGAGTCGTCTGCGAACCACCATCCAGATTATGAGTTTTTCCTGTCGCGGTCTACCTAGGCGGCTATGCTACATCCTGGAGAAGACTATGTTCCTTTGCCTGCTAACGCGTCGCAAGAATCCCATTAAAAAATTTACAAAAAAATTAGAGCATAATAGATATGACATTCCACTAACCAGTGGCCGGCAATAGTTTACCCTAGAAAGAAGAGGAGAAGAGAAAGGGAAGGGAAGGGATACTATAAGTGACATTCTAACCTACTAACTAACACCTGATGATGCAAACGGGGTTGAGTTTTAGACCTTGAATGTTGTACAAGTGTGCCAAGGGGGTAGTGCTCGAGATCAAGAGTTTGGCAACATTTTCGTTTTACAGATCATGCAGGTAGGCAGGCAGGCTGGTTCTGCTTCTGCAGGTGCTTTTTTTGTACAGACAAAAGAAAAATGAGAGCAAGATGAGATTTGCTACTCAAATCTTTTTCCAATGCCGATGAAATGGGAACTTCTACCTATCTGGCTTTTCCTTGTTTAATCATATCCAAGCAAGGCATCGGCAGGCATTTGCATTTGGTAGTTAGCCTTGTGTTGCTGCTTATGGATAATCAACTCGAAACCTCTTATTTTGTCAAAAAAAAACTCAAAACCTCTTATGTTTGCCTCTCTTGTCAAGGTTTTTTTATTCTTTTTAAAGGGTCAGCAAGATCACAAATTTTTTTTTTTGAGAATGTCACAGTTTTTTGTTGTTGCCGAACGTGTTGTTTTGAAGAACCACACGCTCGCTTTCTTCCGGTCTCTTGACATGCACGTCCTGAAGCTTTAAAGTCGTTCTTTTCGGTACCGTGGACTGTCAAAACAGTTTAAATGAGGTCCGAAAGCATCGAAAAGGACGGCTTGAGAAAATCGGGTCCTCGGAAGAGAACCCCACTTTTGACCTCTCAAATGTGGTCTTTGTTTAATTTACACGTCCAACTTCGTAATCCGACTTAATTTTCTTGAACACATTATAAACATAAGACACTCATACGCACATACATTCATCCCACCTCTGAGGTGAGCACATGCACTGTCTTGAGCTTCCCGGTGGTGGAAGTACGGTGCGCACATACACTGTCTTGAGCTTCCCTGCACGTGCACCATTGTCTTCCCCGAGCTTCCCGGCGATGGAAGCAATTAATAATGAACCATGTCAGGTCGGATCCGCACATGCACCTCATCTTCCTCGAGCTTCCTAGTGAGTTCAGGAAATTAATGTTGAACTAGGTCAGATACGTAAATTCACCTCCATCTTTCTCGAGCTTCCTCGTGAGTTTAGGTAATTAATGATGTACCAGGTAAGGTGAGCACGTGCACCACACTGTCTTCCCCGAGCTTCCCTGCTATGGAAGTAGTTAATGATGAACCAGGTCAGGTTAGATCCGCACGTGCATCCTTGTCTTCCCTGAGCTTCCTAGCGAGTTCAAGTAATTAATGTTGAACTAGGTTAGATGCACACATTCACCTCCATCTTCCTCGAGCTTCCTGGTGAGTTTAGGTAATTACTGATTAAGTAGGTAAGGTATGCACGCGCACCGCTGTATTACATGAGCTTCCCGACGGTGGAAGTAATTAATGATGAACCAGGTCATGTTAGATCCGCACGCACAACCTCGTCTTTCCTGAGATAAGATGTGCACGTGTACCACTTTCTTACCCGACCTTCCCGGCGATGGAAGTAATTAATGATGAACCCATTTAGGTCAGATCCGCATGTTCACCTCGTCTTCCCCGAGCTTCCTAGCGAGTTTAGGAAATTAATGTTGAACTAGGTCAGATACGCACGTTCAGCTCCATCTTCCTCGAGCTTCCTCGTGAGTTTAAGTAATTAATGATGAACAAGGTAAAGTGCACACGTGCACCACACTGTCTTCACCGAGCTTCCCTGCGGTGGAAGTAGTTAATGATGAACCATGTCATGTTAGATCCACACGTGCATCCTTGTCTTCCCCGACCTTCCTAGCGAATTCAAGTAATTAACGTTGAACTAGGTCAGATACATACATTCACCTCCATCTTCCTCGAGCTTTCTGGTGAGTTTAGGTAATTACTGATGAAGTAGGTAAGGTGCACACGTGCACCATTGTCTTATCCGAACTTCTCGGCGGTGGAAGTAATTAATGATGAACCAGGTCATGTCAGATCCGCACGTGCACCCTCGTGTTTCTTGAGATAAGATGCGCACATGCACCACTGTCTTCCCCGAGCTTCCCGCAGTGGAAGTAATTAATGATGAACCCGACCATGTCAGATCCACACATGCACCTCGTCTTCCCCAAGCTTCCAAGCGAGTTCAGGAAATTAATGCCGAACTAGGTCAGGTATGCACATTCACCTCCATCTTCATTGAGCTTCCTCGTGAGTTTAGCTAATTAATGATGAACCAGGTAGGGTGCGCACGTGCACCGCACAATCTTCCCCGAGCTTCGCTGCGGTGGAAGTAATGATGCACGTGCATCCTTGTCTTCCTCGAGCTTCCTAGCGAGTTCAAGTAATCAACGCTAAACTAGGTCAGATACACACATTCACCTCCATCTTCCTCGAGCTTCCTGGTGAGTTTAGGTAATTACTGATGAACTACGTAAGGTGCGCACATGCACCACTGTCTTACCTGAGCTTCCTGACGTCGGAAATAATTAATGATGAACCAAGTCATGTCATATCCGCATGCGCACCCTCGTCTTCCTCGAGTTCCTAGCAAGCACAGATAATTAATGTTGAACTAGGTCTTGTATGCACGTTCACCTCTATGTTCCTCGAGCTTCCTCGTGAGTTTAGGTAATTAATGATGAACCGGATAAGGTGCGCACGTGCACCACTGTCTTACTTGAGCTACTCGGCAGTGGAAGTAATTAATGATGAATCAGGCCAGGTTAGATCCGCACGTGCACCCTCTTCTTCCCCGTGCTCCCTAGCGAGTTCATGTAATTAATGTTGAACTAGACCAGGTATGCACGTTCACCTCCAACTTCCTCGAGCTTCCTAGTGAGTTTAGGTAATTAATGATGAACCAGGTAAGGTGCGCACGTGCACCACTATCTTCCCTTGTCTTCCCGGGGGTGGAAGTAATTAATGATGAACTAGGTGAGGTTAGATCTACATGTGCACCATGGTCTTCCTCAAGCTTCCGAGCGAGTTCGAGCAATTAATGTTGAACTAGGTAACTTACACACGTTCACCTCCATCTTTCTTGAGCTTCATGGCGAGTTTGGGTAATTAACGATGAGCTAGGTACATTGTCTTCCCCGAGCTTCCCGGTGGTGGAAGTAATTAATGATGAACCACGTCTGGTCAGATCCGCACGTGCACCCTCGTCTTCATCGAGCTTCCTAGCGAGTTCAGGTAATTAATGTTGAACTAGGCCAGGTATGCATGTTCACCTCCATCTTCCTCAAGATTCCTCATGAGTTTAGATAATGATGAACCAAGTAAGGTGTGCACGTGCACCACTGTCTTCCCCGAGCTTCCCGGCGATGCAAGTAATTAACGATGAACCAAGTCAGGTTAGTTCCACACGTGCACCCTCATCTTCCCGAGCTTCCTAGAGAGTTCAAGTAATTAATGTTGAACTAGGTCAGGTACATACACTCACCTCCATCTTCCTTGAACTTCCTCGTGGGTTTAGGTAGGCAACGATGAACCAGGTAAGGTGCGCACACGCATGCACCCTTGTCTTCCCCGAGCTCCCGGAAGTAATTAATGATGAACCAGGCTAGGTTAGATCCGCATGTGCACCGTCGTCTTTACCTAGCTTCCTAGCGACTTCAACTAATTAATGTTGAACTAGGTCACGTAAGAATGTTCACCTCCAAGTTCCTTGAGGTTCCTAATGAGTTTAGATAGTCAATGATGAATCAGGTAAGGTGCGCACGTGCACCACTGTCTTCCTCGAGCTTTCCGGTGGTGGAAGTAATTAATGATGAACCAGGTTAGGTCAAACCCTTGTCTTCCTTAAGCTTCCAAGCGAGTTTGGGTAATTAATGTTGAGCTAGGTCAGGTACGAACGTTCACCTACATCTTGCTCGAGCTTCCTAGTGAGTTTAGGTAATCAATGATGAACCGATTAAGGTTCGCACATGCACGAGTGTCTTCCCGCTTCCCGACGTTCGAAGTAATTAATGATGAACCAGGCCAGGTCAGATCCGCATGTGCACCCTCGTCTTCGCCGAGTTTCCTAGCGAGTTCAAGTAATTAATATTGAACTAGGTCATGTACACACATTCACCTATGTCTTCCTCGAGCTTCATAATGAACCAGATTAGGTGCACATGTGCACCCCTGTTCGCCGTGAGCTTCGTGGTGGGGAAAAGTAATTAATGATGAGATTAGGTCAGATCTGCACGTGCACCCTCGTCTTCCCGGAGCTTCCTAGTGAGTTTAGGTAACTAATCTTTAATTAGGCCAATACTCACATTGACCTCCATTTTCCTCGAGCTTCCTAGCTAGTTACGTAATTAATGATGAACTAGGTAAGGTGAACATGTGCACCACTCTCTTCCCCGAGCTTCCCGGCGGGTAGAAGTAATTAATGATGGACTAGGTCAGGTCAGGTACACACGTTCACCTCCATGTTCCTCGAGCTTCGTAGTGAGTTTAAGTGATTAATAATGAAGTAGGTAAGATGCGCATGTGCATCCCTAAACCCGGGCAAACATCGGTCCGGGCCAGGATTGTAAAAGCCCGACCATCATTTCTCAAGCCCGAGCCCGACCCAAAGCCTGAAATACTCCATGTTTCAAGCCCGAGCCCGACCCGAAATCAAGCCGAAGCCCAAAAGCTCGGCCCAACTGATGTTTTTAGTGTACGCGCGTGCAAGCCCGACCCGAAATACAGAAAAAATGAAGCCTGAGCCCGGCCCGAATGTTGGGAAATGTTGCATGGGAAAAACAAATCTACGCACACGCAAGATCTATCCATGGAGATGCATAGCAACGAGAGGGGAGAGTGTGTCTACGTACCCTCGTAGACCGTAAGCAGAAGTGTTTATTATCGTGGTTGATGTAGTCGAACTTCTTCATGATCCAACCGATCAAGTACCGAACGTACGACACCTCCGCGTTCAACACACGTTCAGCTCGGTGATGTCATCGCCTTCTTGATCCAGCAAGACGGGCGACGTAGTAGACGAGTTCTGACAGCACGACGGCGTGGTGACGGTGATGGTGATGCTATCTCCGCAGGGCTTCGCCTAAGCACTAAGAAAATATGACTGAGGGACAAAACTGTGGAGAGGGGTGCCGCACATGGCTAGAATAATGTCATGTCCTGTGTGGCGCCCTCTCCCTCTCATATATATAGGTGGGAGGGGAGGGGGAGGCAGCCAGGAGGTGCCCCAAGTGGGGCTGAGTCCCACTTGTGCACCTGCCCTTGGCCGGCCCCTTTCCTTCTTTTGGCGCCGGGGAGAAGGCATGAGGGAAGGCGCCCCCTTTCCTTTCCCTCATGTGGAGGGGAAAGGCAGGAGGGCTTAGCCCTCCCCTTCTTCCTTCCTAGGGTCGACGGTCTAGAGGTGAGGGGTGCACCAGCCCCTTGTGGGCTAGTGTGTTCCTCTTCTTGGCCAATTAGGCCCATAGACCTCCCGGAACCCCTTCTGGTGATCCGATGACTACCCGGTACCCCCGAAACTCTCCCGGCGTCCAAATAGTATCGTCATATATATCAATCTTTACCCTCGGACCATTCTGGAGCTCCTCGTCATGTCCATGATCTCATCCGGGACTCTGAACAACATTCGGTTTCCAAATCACATAACTCATGTAACACTATATCGTCATCGAACGTTAAGCGTGCAGACCCTACGGGTTCGAGAACTATGTAGACATGACCGAGACACCTCTCCGGTCAATAACCAATAGTGGAACTTGGATGCCCATATTGGTTCCTACATATTCTACGAAGATCTTTATCGGCCAAACCATTATGACAACATACATAATTCCCTTTGTCTGTCGGTATGTTACTTGTTCGAGATTCGATCGTCGGTATCTCCATACCTAGTCCAATCTCGTTATCAGAAAGTCTCTTTACTCGTTCCGTAATACATCATCTCATAACTAACTCCTTAGTCATTATGCTTGCAAGCTTCTTGTGATGTGTATTATCGAGAGGGCCCAGAGATACCTCTCCGATACACGGAGTGACCAATCCTGATATTGATCCATGCCAACTCAACAGACACCTTCGGAGGTACTTGTAGAGCATCTTTATTATCACCAGGTACGTTGTGAAGTTTGAAAACACACAAGGTATTCCTCCAGTATTCGGGAGTTGCATGATCTCATAGTCGAAGGAATATGTATTTGACATTAAGAAAGCAATAGCAATAAACTGAACGATCATATGCTAAGCTAACGGATGGGTCTTGTCCATCACATCATTCTCCTAATGATGTGATCCCGTTATCAAATGACAACTCATGTCTATGGTTAGGGAACCTAAACCATCTTTGATCAACGAGCTAGTCTAGTAGAGGCTCACTAGGGACACGGTATTTGTTTATGTATTCACGCATGTATTTAAGTTTCGGGTCAATACAATTCTAGCATGAATAATAAACCTTTATCATGATTAAGAAAATATAATAATAACCATCTTATTATTGCCTCTAGGGCATATTTCCATCACCGAACAATCTTTCAGGCTGCCAAACAAGGCCCAAGCCCGGCCCAACTCGGGTTTTTCGGGCCGGGCTCGGGCCAGGTTGTCCATGCCCGGATTTATGCACCCCTGTCTTCCCTGAGCTTACCGGCAGGTGAAAGCAATTCATAATGACCCAGGTTAGGTTAGTTTCACATGTGCACGCTCTTCTTCCCCGAGCTTCCTAGTGAGTTTAGGTAACTAATATTTAATTAGGTCATTACTCACATTCACCTCCATCTTCCTCGAGATTCTTAGTGAGTTGTGTAATTAATTATTAACCAGGTAAGGTGCACATGTGCACCTTTCTCTTTCCTAAGCTCCCTGACGGGTTGAAGTAATTAATGATGGACCAGGTCAGGTGCCCATGTGCACCCCAGTCTTCCTTGACTTTCCTAGCAAGTTTAACAAATTTATGATGAACCAGCATGTCATGTGCACACGTGCACCCTCATCTTCCTTGAGCTTCCCGATGAGTGCAAGTTATTAATGCTGAACCACGCCAGGTTCGCACGTGCACCCTCATCTTCCCCGAGCTTCCTAGCGAGTTTAGGTTTTGAAAGCACATGTTTACTCCCAAAGGGGGGTGAATGGGAGATTTTTAGGAATTCATCAAACTCTGATGAATTTGATGAAGATCGGAGTGGAGAAATAGAAAGGTGAGGGAACTAAGCATCACAGAAATGAAAAACATGCATACAAGATACATACAGATGAAGAACATGCAATCATATAGTCATACAAGCACGAGGAAGATGAGCTGAAGAAATAGAATACAATGTAATGATAGTCTTCAGTTCAAGTTCTTCAGTAAGTAGACCACACATTCTTCAGTAGCGGAATAATGTAAAGGAAGGGTGAGGAATTTGAAACCAGGTTTCCTCGGTGAAGACACATCAATAAAGTAGACTAGTTCCAGTTGTATCAACTATACATCTGGTTCAGGTGGCTGAGACGAACACAGAGGATACACAGTCCTCAGTGTATTCCTCCTGAGCTAAGGTCACTTAGACCTCGCCCAATTACTCGTGGTAAGTCTTAAATTAGACTTCCAAAACCTTCACAGACTTGTTCACCGACGCACCACAATGACTCTTGGTGTGCTCAGAACGTGATGCCTAACCGTCTGGAAGAATGACAGTCTTCAAAGGTAAAAGGCATCGGATCACACAGATCAATCTCTTTAGTGATGCCTAATCACTTTAGCTCTGGTTTTTTCCTCACTTAGGATTCTCTCAAAGTCGTCAGAGGATGGGTTGCTCTCAAATTACAAGTGTCAAGTTCTCTCGGAGCAGGCAACCAACAAGTGGTTGTGGGAGGCGGCTATTTATAGCCAGGGGCAACCCAACATGAATTATCATAAATGCCCTTCTGTGATTCGACCGTTGTTAGGATAAAAATCCACTTGACAGCTAGCACACGATGCAACAATGGTCAGAATTTGAACTCTCAAATTCGTCGGGGCACTCAATTTCCACTCTTTTAGGCATATCACACTGGCGAAATCCTAACTCCTCAGCCTGACCAAACTCGTCAGTGACCAGATGAACTTCGTCACTGTCGCTAGCAAATGAGTCAGCTGTTCCGGGGATTTCCAAAGGCTTCACTCGAAGCGGTTTGTGTATGTATGGGTTTGAGCATCACTCTATAAGTGTGAACTATGATTCACTTATGCCCTCTTTAATAGTAAAGTTTTCCATGTGACTCAAATAAGAAGAAAGAAACCACGGAAACAAAAATCTTCAAGCTTCATAGTCTTCACGTCAATTTTTCAAAGGCCGTACCAATTTCATCACCAAATTCTTCACTTGATTTTTTTTTTCATTTTAGGGGTCATCTTCCATGTGTTAAACAAAATCTTCAGGGACTGTATCTCCTGTGTACACTCACAAACACATTAGTCCCTCAACCTATTTGTCTTCAATACTCCAAAACCACTAAGGGGCACTTGATGCACTTACAAAGATGAACCAGGCCAGGTGTATACGTGCACCCCAGTCACCCTTGAGCTTCCTAGTGAGTTTAGGTAATTTGTGATGAAGCATGCCAGGTCAGCACATGCACCCCCATCTTCCTTGAGCTTCCCGGCAAGTGCAGGTCATTGATGCTAAACCACACCAGGTGCACACATGGATCACCGTCTTCCCCGAGCTTCCTAGCGATTTTAGGTAATTAATAACGAACTGATCTAGGTGCGCACATGCACCCGGTCTTCCTCGAGCTTTCTTGCAAGTGCGGGCCATTAATGCTGAACCACGTCGGTGCTGACGTAACCTCCATCTTCCCCGAGCTTCCTAGCAAGTTTTGGTCATTAATGATGAACCGTGTCAGGTGCGCACGTGCATCCTCAATCTTCCTCGAGTTTCCTGGCGGGTATAGGTAACTTACGATGAACCAGGTGAGGTGCGCACACGAAACCCCGTCTTCCTCGACCTTCCGGGAGAGTACAAGTCATTAATGTTGAACCACGTCAAGTGCGCACGTGCAACCCTATCTTCCCTGAGCTTCCTAGTGAGTTAGGTAATTAATGATGAACCGGGTTAGGTGTGCATGTACACACCCATCTTCCTCGAGCTTCCTGGCGAGTGCAAGTCATTAATGTTGAACCATGATAGGTGTGCACGTGCACCCCATCTCCCCCGAGCTTCCTAGCGAGCTTAGGTCATTAATGATGAACCAAGTCGAGTGCACATGTGCACCCCCGTCTTATGGAGCTTCCTAGCGAGTTTAGGTAATTAATGATGAACCAGGCCAGATACGAATGTGCACCCCGTCTTCCTTGAGGTGAGTGCATGTAATTATTGTTGTCGTTTTCTCCTCTATCAATATCTTCTTCTTTGTGTTTCCTTCATCTATGATGTGTAGCCACACCAGGCCTAGTAAGCCTATCTGCCATACATGACCACTATTGGAAATATGCCCTAGAGGCAATAATAAATTGGTTATTATCATATTTCTATATTCATGATAATCGTTTATTATCCATGTTATAATTGTATTGATTGGAAACTCAAATACATGTGTGGATGCATAGACGACAATATGTCCCTAGTCAGCCTCTACCGGACTAGCTCATTGATCAAAGATGGCCATGGTTTCCTAGCCATTGACATGAGTTGTCCTTTGATAATGAGGTCACATCATTAGGAGAATGATGTGATGGACGAGACCCAAACTATGAACATAGCATATGATCATGTCAAGTTTATTTCTATCGTTTTCTGCATGTCAAGTATATGTTCCTATGACCATGAGATCATGCAACTCACTGACACCAGAGGAGTACCTTGTGTGTACCAAATGTCGCAACGTAACTGGGTGACTATAAAGGTGCTCTATAGGTATCTCCGAGGGTGTCTGTTGAGTTGGCATGGATCAAGACTGGGATTTGTCACTCCGTGAGACGGAGAGGTATGTCTGGGCCCTCTCAGTAATACAACATCACAAGAAGCTTGCAAGCAATGTGACTAACGAGTTAGTTGCGGGATCTTGTATTATGGAACGAGTAAAGAGACTTGCCGATAACGAGATTGAACTAGGTATGGAGATACCAACGATCAAATCTCGGGCAAGTAACATACCGATAGACAAAGGGAACTACATACGGGATTGTCTGAATCCTTGACATCGAGGTTCAACCAATAAGATCTTCATAGAATATGTGGGAACCAATATGGGCATCCAGGTCCCGCTATTGGTTATTGACCGTAGAGGTGTCTCGGTCATTTCTGCATAGTTCTCGAACCCGCAGGGTCTACACACTTAACGTTGGGTGATGATATTATTATAGTTGAGTCATTATGGTGGTTACCGAAGGTTGTTCGGAGTCCCGGATGAGATCCCGGACGTGACGAGGAACTCTGGAATAGTCCAGAGGTGAAGATCGATATATTGGACGAAGGGTATTGGAGTCCAGAAGTGTTCCGGGGGTACCGGGTGATGGCCAGCATGACCGAAAGGGGTTTGGGAGGCTCCAACGAGTGTTGGGGGGCCTCATGGGCCAAGGGGAGGGGGAAAACCAGCCTACTAAGGGGTTTTGCGCCCCCCTCACCCCTTCCCACGTTGCCAGAGGAGGTGGGGGCGCCACCCTAGGGTTCCCACCCCTTTGGCTTGGGGGTCAAGCCTCCTAAGGGGGAAAACCCATCTAGGGTTTCCCTCTAGTGGCCGCCGGCCCTAGATGTGATCTCCTAGGGGCGCTCCCCTCTCCCCCTTCCCCCCATATATATAGAGAGGTAGAGAGAGGGCCGCAGCACCCCAATACGCCTTGGCGTTGCCCCTCCTCTCCCGTAGCTCTTCTCCTCATACGCGTAGTGCTTAGCGAAGCTCTGCGGCAATTCCTCCACCACCACCGCCACCACGCCGCCGTGCTACCGGAGGACTCGAGCTACTACTTCACCATCGCTTGCTGGATCGAGGAGGTGAAGGCATCATCGAGCCGTACGTGTGTTGAACGCGGAGGTGTCGTCCGTTCGGCGCTAGATCAAAGTTCACGAGACGGTTCGTGATTGGATCGCGAAGACGTACCACTACATCAACCGCGTTCTTGAACGCTTCTGCTTAGCGATCTACAAGGGTATGTGGATCCAATTCTCCTCTCGTAGATGTGCATCTCCTAGATTGATCTTGGGTGTTCGTAGGAATTTTTTTGTTTCCCATACAAGGTTCCCCAACAGTGGTATCAGAGACAGGTTTATGCGTAGATGACATCACGAGTAGAACACAAAGGAGTTTATGGGCATTGATATTCAGATTGCTTCCTTCCCTAGTCTTATTTTGATTCAACGGTATTGTGGGACGAACCGGCTTGGACCAACCTTACATGTCCATGTACATGAGACCGGTTCCATCGACAGACATGCATAAAGATGGCTGACGGGTGTCTGTCTCTCCCACTTTAGTTGGATCGGATTCGACGAAGGTGGTCCTTGTAGAAGGTTGAATAGCAATTTTCATATCACCATTGTGGCTTTGCGTAGGTGAGAATCGTTCTTGCTAGATACCCATAGCAGCCACGTAAAACATCCAACAACAAATTAGAGGACGGCTAACTTGTTTTTGTAGGGTATGTTGTGATATGATATGGCCAAAGACATGATGAGATATATTTGATGTATGAGATGATCATGTTTTGTAATAGTTTATCACGACTTGCATGTCGATGAATACGGCAACCGGTAGGAGCCATAGGGTTGTCATTAATTGTTGTATGACCTGCGTGTCAATCATTAAACACTTTGTAATGCTTTACTTCATTGCTAAGCAGTAGCAATAGTAGTAGAAGCATGGTTGGCGTGACAACTCCGATGGCAGCACGATGATGGAGATCATGGTGTCATGCCGGTGACGATGGAGATCATGCCGGCGCTTTGGAGATGGAGATCAAAAGCACAAGATGATGGCCATATCATGTCACTTATGATTTGCATGTGATGTTAATATTTGTATGCATCTTATTTTTCTCAGGACGACGGTAGCATTATAAGGTGACCCCTCACTAAAATTTCAAGATAAAACCGTGTTCTCCCCAAGTGTGCACCGTTGCGAAAGTTCATCGTTTCGAAGCACCACGTGATGATCGGGTGTGATAGACTCTACGTTCACATACAACAGGTGCAAGCCAGTTTTGCACATGCAGAACACTTGGGTTAAACTTGACGAGCCTAGCATGTACAGACATGGCCTCGGAGCACAAGAGACTGTAAGGTCGGACTCGAGTCATATAGTAGATATGATCAACATGGAGATGTTCACCATTGAAACCACCTCATCTCACGTGATGATCAGACTTGGGTTGGTGAATTTGGATCGTGTTACACTCCGACAACCGGAGGGATGTTGATTTGAGTGGAAGTTCTTAAGTAATAAGATTAATTGAACTCATTTATCATGAACAATAGTCTAAGTTGTCTTTGCAAATTTATGTTGTAGATCAATGGCTCGTGCAGTAGCTCCCCTGAATTTCAATGCGTTCCTAGAGAAAGCTAACCTGAAAGATGATGGAAATAACTTTGTGGACTGGGCCCATAATCTAAGGATTATCCCCATGGCTGCCCAAAAGATTTATGTCCTTGATGCACCGCTTGGTACGCCACCCGCTCCCGTGTCTGTGGACGTTATGAACGTCTGGCAGTCGCGTCTTGATGACTACTCAATAGTTCAGTGCGTCATGTTGTATGGCTTAGAACTGGGACTTCAAAGGCGTTTTGAACGTCATGGAGCATATGCGATGTTTCATTAGTTGAAGTTTATTTTTGTGAAAAATGCCCGGATCGAGAGGTGTGAGACCTCCGATAAGTTCTACACCTGCAAAATGGAGGAGAGCACTTCTGTCAGTGAGCACATACTCAGAATGTCTGGGAACTACAACCGTCTGGCAGAGTTGGGAGTTGAGCTTTTTGTTGAACTATAACATGCAAGGGATGAATAGGTCAGTCTCCGAGCTGTTCGCGATGCTGAAAGTCGCTGAGTCAGACATCCAGAAGGAGCATCATGTGTTGATGGTCAATAAAACCACTAGTTTCAAGAAGAGCAAGGGAAAGAAGGGAAACTTCAAGAAAGGTGGCAAAGCAGTTGCTCCTCCCATGAAGAAACCCAAGGCTGGACCCAAGCCAGAAACTGAGTGCTTCTATTGCAAGGGAACTGGCCACTGGAAGCATAATTGTTCCAAGTATCTGGCTGACAAGAAGGGGGCCAACAAAGGTACATATGGTATACATGTTATTGATGTGTACCTAACCATCTCTCGTTGTAGTGCCAGGGTATGTGATACCGGTGCGGTTGCTCACATTTGCAACTCTAAATAGGAACTACGAAATAGATGGAGGCTCGCGACGGACGAAGTGACGATGCGTGTGGGAAATGGTTCCAAGGTTGATGTGATCGCCGTTGGCACGCTCGCTCCTCGATTACCATCGGGATTAGTTATAGACCTGAATAATTGTTATTTAGTGCCTGCGTTGAGCATGAACATTATATATGGATCTTGTTTAATGCGAGACAATTACTCATTTAAATCAGAGAATAATGGTTGTTCTATTTATATGGGTAATATCTTTTATGGCCATGCAACCATTGTGAGGGGTTTATTTTTATTGAATCTTGATAGTGATGATACACATGTTCATAACATTGATGCCAAAAGATGTAGAGTTGATAATGATAGGACCACTTTCTTGTGGCACTACCGCCTATGTCATATTGGTGTAAAGCGCATGAAGAAACTCCATGTTGGACTTTTGGAGTCTCTTGATTTTGAATCACTTGACACATGCGAACCATGCCTCATGGGCAAGATGACAAAACCCCCATTTTTTTGGAACAATGGAACAGACAAGTGACTTGTTAGAAATCATACATACTGATGTATGCGTTCCGATGAGTATTGACGCGTGTGGTGGATATCGTTATTTCCTCACCTTCACCGATGATTTGAGTAGATATAGGTACATTTACTTAATGACGCATAAGTCTAAAATGTTTGAAAAGTTCAATCAATTTCAGAGTGAAGTCGAGAATCTTCGTAACAAGAAGATTAAATTCCTACAATCCGACCGAGGGGGAGAATATCTGAGTTAGGAGTTTGGCAATCACTTAAGACAACGTGGAATTATTTCACAGTTGACGCCACCTGGAACACCACAGCGTAATGGTGTGTCTGAACGTCGTAATCGTACCTTATTGGATATGGTGCGTTCTATGATGTCTCTTGCCGATCTGCCACTATCGTTTTGGGGTTATGCGTTAGAGACAGTTGCAATGACTTTAAAGAGGGCACCATCTAAGTCCGTAGGCACGATACCCTATGAACTATGGTTTGGCAAGAAACCTAAGCTGTCATTTCTTAAGGTTTGGGGCTGCGATGCTTATGTCAAAAGGCTTCAGCTAGAAAAGCTTGAACCCAAAGCGGACAAATGCGTCTTCATAGGATACCCAAAGGAGACAGTTGGGTATACCTTCTATCTCAGATCCGAGGGCAAAGTGTTTGTCGCTAAGAATGGGTCCTTTCTCAAGAAAGAGTTTCTCTTGAAAGAATTGAGTGGGAGGAATATAGAACTTGATGAGGTTGTTGAACCTTCACTTCAACTAGATAGTAGCACGGTGCAGAAAGAAGTTACTATGGCACCTACATCAGTTGAAGATGAAATTAATGATGGCGATCATGAACTTTCGGATCAAGTTATTATCAAACCTCGTAGGTCGACAAGGATACGTTCTGCTCCTGAGTGGTACGGTAACCCTGTCTTAGAGGTCATGTTGATGAACCTACGAGCTATGGAGAAGCAATGGTGGGCCCGGATTCCGACAAATGGTTAGAGGCCATGAAATTCAAGATGGGATCCATGTATGAAAATAAAGTATGGACTTTGGAAGTATTACCTGAAGGGCGAAAAGCCATTTAGTATAAATGGATCTTCAAGAAAAAGACGGACGCGGACGGTAGTGTCACCGTCCATAAAGCTCAACTTGTGGCAAAGGGGTTTTCACAAGTTCAAGGAGTTGACTACGATGAGACTTTCTCACCCGTAGTGATGCTTAAGTCTGTCAGAATCATGTTGGCAATAGCTGCATTTTTCGATTATTAAATCTGGCAGATGGATGTCATAACAACGTTCCTTAATGGTTTCCTTAAGGAAGAGTTGTATATGATGCAACTGGAAGGTTTTGTCGATCCAAAGAATGCTGACAAAGTGTGCAAACTCCAGTGATCCATTTATGGACTGGTGCAAGCATGTCGGAGTTGGAATCTTCGCTTTGATGAGGTGATCAAAGCGTTTGGGTTTATACAAGTTTTCAGAGAAGCTTGTATTTATAAGAAAGTGAGTGGGAGCTCTATAGCATTTCTAATATTATATGCGGATGACATATTGCTAATTGGAAACTTATATAACTTTTGGAAAACGTGAAGGAATATTTGAACAAGAGTTTTTCAATGAAGGACCTAGGAGAAGCTGCTTTCATATTAGGCATAAAAATCTATAGAGATAGATCGAGACGCCTAATAGGACTTTCAGAAAGCACATATCTTGATAAGATTTTGAAGAGTTCAAAATGGATCAGTCCAAGAAGGGGTTCTTGCCTGTTTTGCAAGGTGTGAAGTTGAGTAAGACTCAATGCCCATCTACTACAGAGGATAGAGAAAATATGATTGTCATCCCCTATGCTTCAGCCATAGGCTCTATCATGTATGCAATGCTGTGCACAAGACCAGATGTCAGCCTTGACATAAGTATGGCGGGAAGGTTTCAAAGTAATCCTGGAATGGAGCACTGGACATCGGTCAAGAATATACTTAAGTACCTGAAAAAGACTAAGGAAATGTTTCTCGTTTATGGAGGTGATCAAGAGCTCGTCGTAAAGGGTTACGTCGATGCAAGTTTTGACACTGATCCGGAGGACTCTAAGTCTCAAACCGGATACATATATATTCTTAATGGGGGAGCGGTAAGCTGGTGCAGTTCCAAGCAAAGCGTGGTAACTGATTCTACATGCGAAGCAGGGTACATAGCTGCCCCAGAGGCAGCGAAGGAAGCTGTTTAGATGAACCAGTTCATGACAGATCTTGGAGTTGTGCCCAGTGCATTGGACCCAATGACTCTGTTCTGTGACAACGCTGGTGCCATTGCTCTAGCCAAGGAACCAAGGTTTCACAAGAGGACCAGACACATAGAGTGACACTTCAATTCCATCCGTGATTCGATCAAGGAGGAGGACATAAACATTTGCAAAGTACACAAAGATCTGAATGTTGCAGATCCATTGACTAAACCTCTTCCACGGGCAAAACATGATCGACACCAGGACTGCATGGGTGTTAGATTCATTACCATGTAATACTAGATTATTGACTCTAGTGCAAGTGGGAGACTGTTAGAAATATGCCCTAGAGGCAATAATAAATTGGTTATTATCATATTTCTCTGTTCATGATAATCGTTTATTATCCATGCTATAATTGTATTGATTGGAAACTCAAATACATGTGTGGATGCATAGACGACAATATGTCCCTAGTCAGCCTCTATCGGACTAGCTCGTTGATCAAAGATGTCCATGGTTTCCTAGCCATTGACATGAGTTGTCATTTGATAACGAGGTCACATCATTAGGAGAATGATGTGATGGACGAGACCCAAACTATGAACGTAGCATATGATCGTGTCAAGTTTACTGCCATCGTATTCTGCATGTCAAGTATATGTTCCTATGACCATGAGATCTTGCAACTCACTGACACCAGAGGAGTACCCTGTGTGTACCAAATGTCGCAACATAACTGGGTGACTATAAAGGTGCTCTACAGGTATCTCCGAGGGTGTCTGTTGAGTTGGCATGGATCAAGACTGGGATTTGTCACTCCGTGAGACGGAGTGGTATCTCTGTGCCCTCTCGGTAATACAACATCACAAGAAGCTTGCAAGCAATGTGACTAACGAGTTAGTTGCGGGATCTTGTATTACGGAACAAGTAAACAAACTTGCCGGTAACGAGATTGAACTAGGTATGGAGATACCGACGATCGAATCTCGCGCAAGTAACATACCGATAGACAAAGGGAATTACATATGGGATTGTCTGAATCCTTGACATCGAGGTTCAACCGATAAGATCTTCGTAGAATATGTGGGAACCAATATGGGCATTCAGGTCCCGCTATTGGTTATTGACCGTAGAGGTGTCTCGGTCATGTCTGCATAGTTCTCGAACCCGCAGGGTCTACACACTTAACGTTTGGTGATGATATTAGTATAGTTGAGTCATTATGGTGGTTATCGAAGGTTGTTCGGAGTCCCAGATGAGATCCCGGATGTGACGAGAAACTCCGGAATAGTCCGGAGGTGAAGACCGATATATTGGACGAAGGGTATTGGAGTCCGGAAGTGTTCCGGGGGTACCGGGTGATGGCCAGCATGACCGAAAGGGGTTCCGGGGGGCCCCGACAAGTGTTGGGGGGCCTCATGGGCCAAGGGGAGGGGGCAAACCAGCCCACTAAGGGGTTGTGCGCCCCATCACGCCTTCCCACGTTGGCAGAGGAGGTGGGGGTGCCACCCTAGGGTTCCCACCCCTTTGTCTTGGGGGCCAAGCCTTCTAAGGGGGAAAACCCATCTAGGGTTTCCCTCTAGTGTCCACCCGCCCTAGATGGGATCTCCTAGGGGCACCCCCTCCCCCCCCTTCCCCCTATATATAGAGAGGTAGAGAGAGGGCAACCGCACCCCGATACGCCTTGGCGCTGCCCCTCCTCTCCCGTAGCTCTTCTACTCATATGCGTAGTGCTTTGCGAAGCTCTGCCACAATTCCTTTTCCACCACCACCACCACGCCGTCGTGATACCGAAGGACTCGAGCTACTACTTCACCATCGCTCGCTGGATCGAGGAGGTGAAGGCGTCATCAAGTCGTACGTGTGTTGAACGCGGAGGTGCCGTCCGTTCGGCGCTAGATTAGAGTTCGCGGGACGGTTCGTAATTGGATCGCGAAGACGTTGAGGGAGTCCTGGATAGAGGGGTCCTCGGGAGGCTATATAACTCTTGGTGGGCTGGACTGGTGGGCCGTGAAGATCATGAAGGAAATATGCCCTAGAGGCAATAATAAAGTTATTATTTATTTCCTTATATCATGATAAATATTTATTATTCATGCTAGAATTGTATTAACCGGAAACTTAATACATGTGTGAATACATAGACAAAACAGAGTGTCCCTAGTATGCCTCTACTAGACTAGCTCATTGATCAAAGATGGTTATGTTTCCTAGCCATAGACATGAGTTGTCATTTGATCAACGGGATCACATCATTAGGAGAATGATCTGATGGACAATACCCATCCGTTAGCTTAGCACTATGATCGTTTAAGTTTTACTGCTATTGCTTTCTTCATGACTTATACATGTTCCTATGACTATGAGATTATGCAACTCCCGAATACCGGAGGAACACTTTGTGTGCTACCAAACGTCACAACGTAACTGGGTGATTATAAAGGTACTCTACAGGTGTCTCCGAAGGTACTTGTTGGGTTGGCGTATTTCGAGATTAGGATTTGTCACT
>LR738715.1:584412750-584425167 GCA_902687465.1 Secale cereale
CGGATCGGCGGAGCTGGTGCGAGGCCCAGCCCGAGCCGGCGCGGAGAGGCGGGGCCCAAGTGGCGCGGCGGCTGCGATGCGGGAGTGGGGAGGCCCAGCGGCGCGGCGGCGCGGCCCGGCTACGCCTCGGCTGGAGCGGCGGCTTCGGTGCGGGCCTGGCTGGCCCACGAGGAGGAGCGAAGCGCGGCGCTGGCGACGCACGGCTTGCGGGCGGCCAAGTGGTCCAGGCCCCTGTGGCCGATGCGGGAGTGCCTGGCTCGGTCGGGGCCGAGCCCGCGCACGGGAGAGCGCGTTGACTCCGGCTTCGAGCCAGCAGTCGCGGCGGCGGAATTTGCTCGATCCCAGGGATCCCCTCGGGATCCAGGAGACCTACGGATCTGATTTGGATCTGAAACGAAAAGGAAAAAAAAAAAAACGAAGTGGTGGAGAGGGGAAGAAGAAGGGGAAACCACAATAGACTAGGGTCTATTATATAGCAGTGATTTAGGGTTAGGGGAGTTTTAGGGCGCTAGGAGCCCTCCGATCTGGATCCAACGGATCCGATCGCGGGGATGAATAAAAGGGCCCAGACGGAGATAAAAGAAAGCAACGAGGGTGTTTTCGGGACACGAAGTAAGGGCACTTCGGACCCACACGGACAACGGAGGGAAAAGTCAACGGAGTCCAAACGAGACGAGATTTGAGAGGCGGGTTGCACACAACAAAACCACAACACACAAAACAACCTCACGGCACACCGGTAACGAAAAACGCCCGAACAACAAAGAAGGCCTACGGGACGTCACGAACACACGAGGGAGCTCCGGAACACGAAACGGACAACGGGAAGAAACGCCACGAACACACGAGGGAGCTCCGGAACACGAAACGGACAACGGGAAGAAACGCCACGAACCGTATGCAACCCACAACACAAACAAAATGCAATGCACATGTCTACATGATATGAATGAATGCCACACACTCACACAACAAAACGACGAAAGCCCGAAAGACAAAAGAACCCGAAATGGAAATAGATGAAGCCGGAGATTTATTATAAGCCCAAAAGGGAAAGTATTACATCCGGGGCATTACAAACTCTCCTCTACTACAAAAAGATCTCGTCCCGAGATCTAGGACTGGAAAAAGGAAGGGTACTCGGAACGAAGATGATCTTCTCGTTCCCAGGTAGCTTCTCGGTCTGTGTGATGTGACCACTTGACTTTCAGAAACTTGATGGTCTTGTTGCGAGTCTTGCGTTCGGTTTCTTCGAGAATTGCAACTGGATGCTCTCGGTAGGAAAGGTCTTGTTGAAGATCAATCTCCTCAAACGGAATCATCCGCTCAGGTGCCTTGAAGCATTTGCGAAGCTGAGACACATGGAAGACATCATGAACATTTGCAAAGTTGGAAGGGAGCTCGAGCTGATAGGCTAGATCGCCTCTTTTGCCAAGAATTTTGAAAGGACCGACGTATCTAGGAGCAAGCTTTCCTTTGATACCGAACCTTTGGGTTCCTTTCATCGGAGAGACTCGGAGATAGACATGATCACCGATGTCGAAAGCCAAATCACGATGCTTTCCGTCATAGTAACTCTTCTGACGCGACTGAGCGGCCTTGAGATTCTCACGTATGACTTTGCACATTTCCTCGGCTTCAGAGATCAAATCATTGCCAAGAAGTTGGCGTTCACCTGTTTCAGACCAGTTGAGAGGGGTACGGCACTTTCTGCCATAGAGAATTTCAAACGGTGCTTTGCCTGCACTTGCCTGAAAGCTGTTGTTGTAAGAGAATTCTGCAAATGGAAGACAGTCCTCCCATTTCATGCCGAAGGAGATGACACAGGCTCTGAGCATATCTTCAAGGATCTGATTCACACGCTCGACTTGACCACTAGTCTGAGGGTGAAAGGCAGTGCTGAACCTGATCTTCGTGCCCATGGCGGACTGAAAGGAGTCCCAGAACTTTGATGTGAACAAGCTGCCACGGTCTGAGGATATCACTTGAGGAATGCCATGTAGGGACACAATTCTGGAAGTGTACAGCTCTGCAAGTTGAGCTGCATTGATTGATTCTTTGACTGGAAGAAAGTGAGCAACTTTGGTAAGCTTGTCAATCACCACAAAGATAGCATCATTGCCTCGCTTGGATTTAGGAAAGCCAGTGACGAAGTCCATTTCAATGTGGTCGAACTTCCACTCAGGAATAGGAAGAGGTTGGAGAAGACCGGCTGGACGTTGATGTTCTGCTTTCACTCTTCTGCAAACATCACATTCATTCACGAATTGGGCAATTTCCCTTTTCATGCGTGTCCACCAGTAAGATTGCTTGAGGTCTTGATACATCTTGGAACTGCCAGGATGAATGGAAAGGAGAGAGTCATGAGCTTCTTCCATTATGAGCTTTCTGAGATCACCTTTGGGAACAACGAGTCTGTCCTCGAAGAACAAGGTATCTCTCTCATCAACACGGAAGCACTTATATTTTGGAGTGCCCTTTGCAATGTCGAACCCCGAACTCACTAACCTGCATTCGTTGGAGGAATGCCTACGATCTACTGGATAAAACCCACCTATAGCTTTCCGAAAGATTCCAGTTATGCAATCAGGTGTTGGGGATACACGGGAAGCACCGCGCAATCAACTCTAACCTACATCCAGGTGTATCCATCCTTCAACACATAACCAGTCTTTCTCGGAAGCTGTGTACCTCGGACCTTCGAAAAGCATCCACTATAACAAGCTATGGCAATACTCCCGAACTACCTCCCCAGTACTGGGTGATGTCGGGGTTATCGTGCCACTGGCCGTATAGGGGAGATTTTCGATGTCGGCCGTCTTAAGTATTTAGTACTGTCGCGATATGCTTGTTACAGTGATACCCCGAAGCTCAACTCCTCGGTAACAGGAGGCATCAGGAACAATATCCTTGTCACAAGAACATCGAAACAATCCCAGAATACTCGCGGGAATCCTAAAAAAAAAATTTTGTGCAAATTTTGAAGATAGGAGAGACAAGAGTAGACGTCAGGAGTCCTCACCAGAGAGAAAGGGGATGAGAAGCAAAGAATCCTACTCTCCGATATAATATAGGACTCAAAAAGTTTTCAGTGTGTGCCTAGACTCAACCGTCAACGGTTCGATCAAACAGTGGGGGCTCCTAGGTCGGAGAAGGCTCTGATACCAACTTGTAATGCCCAGGATGGAGTTATACCTCCTACGGGTCGAGGCCCGACTTAAAGGCATAAACCCATCCTAGAATGATCTCAAGTCTGGTAAACTTTGCACAACTCATGTAAAAGGGGGAAAGTAAACTGAAAATAGTTGGCTTACAATCGCCACGTCACAGAATAACAGTACAAGTCTCAAACATCATACAAAAGATCACTACAACCCTCTAAGGGCAAAATCCAAATGTCAAAGTACCAAACTCAGATAAATAAACAACCACAGGCGGATCGAATCCTAGTAAGAGTCTCCACTACTGATCGTCCGGGTAGCGCACGTAGTAACGACTACGCTCCTCGTCGTACTCCCAATCCAGCTCGGTGCCATCACCTGGATAGCTCACGGCTGGACCTGCATCTGGTGTGTGAAGTAACTGTGAGCCACAGAGGACTCAGCAATCCCGTTCCCGGGTAACAGAACTATCAAAGCCTTTAGGTGAGGGAAAGGCTGAAGAAAGAACAAGTCTGCAGCAGCAACTAGCATCTAGCTTACGCAAGTGAGAGCGAGAAGAGAAGGCAACGCGAGAAGTGATCACGAAGTGATCCTAGCTATAAGCTCACAAGCATAACCCCTCCGTGTTCAACTCCCGAATCCCGATTCGGAAATTGACAGTCACGGAACACACGCTGGTAGTGTATTAGTATCATTGTGTCAAGTTTTCTACAACCGGAATTAACAAGCTCCCATCTGCCACATAACCGCGGGCACGGCTTTCGAAAGTTCAAACCCTGCAGGGGTGTTCCAACTTGACCCATTACAAGCCCACGATCCGCGGAGTCGCAACTCCAAAGTGGGAAGACCCGAGTATCCTCGGAATCCCGTGCTCAAGATATACCGAGCTAAGGTAAGGCTAATCCAGCAAATCCTCCCGGCGTGTCGTCACCCTGATAGTAGCCGCGCGTATCTAGGTCTCAGGACACGACCGGATGGGCGAAGCTACGGGTGGATACCAAATACCTCGAGTTGCCTCAAGGCGGCCCCGCAGGCTCCCCGTTTCGGACCAACACTCATGTGGAGCACTGGCCCGGGGTTGTTGATTAAGAAAGAGGGTTAATTACTCCCTATGCAAGTTTAGTTTGTTATTAGGCAAATAGTACCAATGTTGGGATTTGCTGGAAAAGACTTAGCACATAGCGGTTTATCGAGGGGGTCCCATACACCCCAACCGTGTTAGGAACGCATAATCAAGGAACATAAAACCGGCTTATACGGATCCTAACGGCATGAGTGGAACAAAACACCAAGCAAAAGGCTTAGCCTTCCACCCTTGCCAATATATATGTGATTTCAATTAAAGCATTTATATAGTGTGATATAACCCAACCAAACTTCAACATGGAGCAAGCATCTTCACTTCACCTGCAACTAGCAACGCTATAAGAAGGGCTGAGCGAAGCGTACTTAGCCAAGCAACGGTTTGCATAGGTAGGGTGGTTAAACATGGCAATTGGTTACAAGTAGGAGGCTGACAAGAAGAACATGGGCATCGAGGCAAAACTATAGATCGAGACTACTAGTAATAGACAAAGATAGTAATGTTATCGGGGTTCGGTCATCTTGCCTGAAGAGAAGAAGTTCGGATCAAAAGAAGGGTCCTCTTGCTCAAGCTCGTTGGAAACCTCGTGATCAACCTCGTTGGAAAACTCGTGCTCAACTTCCGGGTCTAAACAAGACAAACACACCAAGCACCAATCAACACGATGCAATGCGCACTCGAAAAACATGTATGCATGATGGATGCACTAAGATGCACAAGGAGCACGTAAAACATCACTCCAGCAAAACACCTCAAAACAAGATAACAACCTGATAATATTAATCTACACAGAAAAACACCCAAGTTTGATATAAAGATCGCTGAAATCGGAGTTACGGGCTAAAAGTTATGCCCGAAACAAGATTTGAGCGAAAACTGCAAATTACAGCAACATAGCATCTTGGGAGCTCAAAATAAATAATCTACAGCACCCAAATGGCATGGCAAAGGACTTGAACATAAACTAGATATAATGAACAGCAACTAGGTCCAAAGTGCACCCCAAACGGAGTCACGGATCATTAGCAATGACCTTGGACATATTGAACTTTGAAATAAAATTCTGGCAGCAGAATTTTATTGAAAGTTTGGAGCAAAAGATAAACATGCTACAGCACCTCAAATGGACATGTGAGGACATGGATGGAAAGACAACAATATATACTTCATGGAACAATCAAAATCCACCCCAAAACTATCATGCTTTGTCCTACAACATCACACGAACATGGCATCGGAACGTTACAGATTTCAGACTTAGTGAAATTTCACTAAGTCCCAAAACAGCAACATCATCATAGCAACAAAAAGAGCATGTTTAAGACACCTCGATACTAAACATGGCAAAGGGTAAGCACCTCATCAAAATACATATGACGGTGATCCCGAAACACACAAGCATGCATCAATGTGGTGAACACACCGATTGCAACAAGCTCAACAACATGGCATCTCATAACAAGTAAAAACACAACATTTGAACATGGCATCTTGCAACGATGATAACAAGGAAACAATACATCTACCATGCAACCTATCACACACAACACGTAGTTCGTGTCAAGACGAACACGTGGACATGTCATTTGCTTCGTTTGGACAAACGAGCTAAAAGATGTCACATGTCAAAGGTGGCACAAAAATAACACATAACAACAGTTTATATCATCATACCCTCTTGCAACAGCAAAACAAGCCCCTAGATGATCTCTAACATGCATGACTACAACAGGTAAAACGTAGAGGGCATCTCCACGAACATCTGGACATATCACACGCTCAAAACGGAGCAACAGGTAAAAAGTTATGCATGGTCAAACTAGGCATATCAGAACAGAGAAAACAGAGATCTAGGTCAACCTCTCAGATCCGGTGAACAGTACTGGGCCTCGGGGGATGAACAGCGGTCGGCGGCGGCGCGGCCCACGGGGGAACAGTGCGCGGCGGCCCGCGGAGGCTGGAAGGAGGCGAGGCCCGCGCGAAGGAGAGGGAGCCCACGAGGGCGTCCGGCGGCCCACCGCGGATCGGCGGAGCTGGTGCGAGGCCCAGCCCGAGCCGGCGCGGAGAGGCGGGGCCCAAGTGGCGCGGCGGCTGCGATGCGGGAGTGGGGAGGCCCAGCGGCGCGGCGGCGCGGCCCGGCTACGCCTCGGCTGGAGCGGCGGCTTCGGTGCGGGCCTGGCTGGCCCACGAGGAGGAGCGAAGCGCGGCGCTGGCGACGCACGGCTTGCGGGCGGCCAAGTGGTCCAGGCCCCTGTGGCCGATGCGGGAGTGCCTGGCTCGGTCGGGGCCGAGCCCGCGCACGGGAGAGCGCGTTGACTCCGGCTTCGAGCCAGCAGTCGCGGCGGCGGAATTTGCTCGATCCCAGGGATCCCCTCGGGATCCAGGAGACCTACGGATCTGATTTGGATCTGAAACGAAAAGGAAAAAAAAAACGAAGTGGTGGAGAGGGGAAGAAGAAGGGGAAACCACAATAGACTAGGGTCTATTATATAGCAATGATTTAGGGTTAGGGGGAGTTTTAGGGCGCTAGGAGCCCTCCGATCTGGATCCAACGGATCCGATCGCGGGGATGAATAAAAGGGCCCAGACGGAGATAAAAGAAAGCAACGAGGGTGTTTTCGGGACACGAAGTAAGGGCACTTCGGACCCACACGGACAACGGAGGGAAAAGTCAACGGAGTCCAAACGAGACGAGATTTGACAGGCGGGTTGCACACAACAAAACAACAACACACAACACAACCTCGCGGCACACCGGTAACGAAAAACGCCCGAACAACAAAGAAGGCCTACGGGACGTCACGGACACGTGAGGGAGCTCCGGAACACGAAACGGACAACGGGAAGAAACGCCACGAACCGGATGCAACCCACAACACAAATGCAATGCAATGCATATGTCTACATGATATGAATGAATGCCACACTCTCACACAACAAAACGACGAAAGCCCGAAAGACAAAGAACCCGAAATGGAAATAGATGAAGCTGGAGATTTATTATAAGCCCAAAAGGGAAAGTATTACATCCGGGGCATTACAAACTCTCCTCTACTACAAAAAGATCTCGTCCCGAGATCTAGGACTGGAAAAAGGAAGGGTACTCGGAACGAAGATGATCTTCTCGTTCCCAGGTAGCTTCTCGGTCTGTGTGATGTGACCACTTGACTTTCAGAAACTTGATGGTCTTGTTGCGAGTCTTGCGTTCGGTTTCTTCGAGAATGGCAACTGGATGCTCTCGGTAGGAAAGGTCTTGTTGAAGATCAATCTCCTCAAACGGAATCATTCGCTCAGGTGCCTTGAAGCATTTGCGAAGCTGAGACACATGGAAGACATCATGAACATTTGCAAAGTTGGAAGGGAGCTCGAGCTGATAGGCTAGATCGCCTCTTTTGCCAAGAATTTTGAAAGGACCGACGTATCTAGGAGCAAGCTTTCCTTTGATACCGAACCTCTGGGTTCCTTTCATCGGAGAAACTCGGAGATAGACATGATCACCGATGTCGAAAGCCAAATCTCGATGCTTTCCATCATAGTAACTCTTCTGACGCGACTGAGCGGCCTTGAGATTCTCACGTATGACTTTGCACATTTCTTCGGCTTCAGAGATCAAATCATTGCCAAGAAGTTGGCGTTCGCCTGTTTCAGACCAGTTGAGAGGGGTACGGCACTTTCTGCCATAGAGAATTTCAAACGGTGCTTTGCCTGCACTTGCTTGAAAGCTGTTGTTGTAAGAGAATTCTGCAAATGGAAGACAGTCTTCCCATTTCATGCCGAAGGAGATGACACAGGCTCTGAGCATATCTTCAAGGATCTGATTCACACGCTCGACTTGACCACTAGTCTGAGGGTGAAAGGCAGTGCTGAACCTGATCTTCGTGCCCATGGCGGACTGAAAGGAGTCCCAGAACTTTGATGTGAACAAGCTGCCACGGTCTGAGGATATCACTTGAGGAATGCCATGTAGGGACACAATTCTGGAAGTGTACAGCTCTGCAAGTTGAGCTGCATTGATTGATTCTTTGACTGGAAGAAAGTGAGCAACTTTGGTAAGCTTGTCGATCACCACAAAGATAGCATCATTGCCTCGCTTGGATTTAGGAAAGCCAGTGACGAAGTCCATTTCAATGTGGTCGAACTTCCACTCAGGAATAGGAAGAGGTTGGAGAAGACCGGCTGGACGTTGATGTTCTGCTTTCACTCTTCTGCAAACATCACATTCATTCACGAATTGGGCAATTTCCCTTTTCATGCGTGTCCACCAGTAAGATTGCTTGAGGTCTTGGTACATCTTGGAACTGCCAGGATGAATGGAAAGGAGAGAGTCATGAGCTTCTTCCATTATGAGCTTCCTGAGGTCACCTTTGGGAGCAACGAGTCTGTCCTCGAAGAACAAGGTATCTCTCTCATCAACACGGAAGCACTTATATTTTGGAGTGCCCTTTGCAATCCCATGTTTTACCTTCTTCACCATGGTATCACTGAGCTGGGCCTCACGGACTTGATCTTCCAAGGTAGGAGCAATTTGGAGATTTGCAAGAAAACCCTGCGGAACAACCTGAAGGTTGAGCTTCCTGAAAGCTTCACAAAGCTCAGGCTGGTGTGGCTTGATAAGAAGGCTGTTGCAATATGCCTTTCTGCTCAAAGCATCTGCAATTACATTCGCCTTGCCTGGAGTGTACTCAATGCTGGGGTTGTACTCTTGGATCATCTCGACCCAACGAGTCTGGCGGAGATTCAGATGTGGCTGTGTGAAGATGTACTTCAAGCTCTTGTGATCAGTGAAGATGTCGACCTTTCTGCCCAACAACAGATGTCTCCACGTAATCAGAGCATGTACCACAGCTGCTAGCTCGAGATCATGTGTGGGATAGTTCTTCTCAGCTGGCTTGAGCTGACGTGAAGTATATGCCACAATTCTCTTCTCTTGCATAAGCACACCACCAAGGCCTTGAAGAGAAGCGTCACAGAACACTTCATAGGGCTTGGATTCATCCGGAGGAATCAGAACTGGAGCTGAGACAAGCTTCTCTTTGAGGGTTTTGAAAGCCACTTCACAATCGGGAGACCAAAAGTATTTGACATTCTTCTGGAGGAGGTTGGAAAGAGGCTTGGCAATCTTGGAGAAGTTCTCCACAAACCTTCTGCAATAGCTGGCAAGACCCAGAAAACTGCGAAGCTGCTTGACGTTCTGAGGAGCTTCCCAGTTGACAATTGCTTCAACTTTCTCGGGATTAACCGCAATACCGTCAGCTGAGATAATGTGGCCCAGGTAGAGAACCTTATCGAGCCAAAACTCGCACTTGGAGAACTTGGCATAGAATTTGTGCTCTCGGAGTCGATCAAGAACCAGACGCAAGTGCTTTTCGTGATCTTCTTCATTCTTGGAAAACACCAAAATATCATCCAGATACACTAGCACAAATTCGCCTGTATAGGGGTTGAAGATGTAATGCATCATCCTTGAGAAGGTAGGAGGAGCATTGGCGAGGCCGAAGGACATGACGGTATACTCATATGAACCGTAGCTCGTTCTGAACGCCGTCTTGGGAATGTCTTCCTCGCGAATGCGAATTTGATGGTAGCCCATTCGGAGGTCAAGCTTAGAGAATACTTTAGCTCCTTTGAGCTGCTCAAAGAGTTCATTGATGTTGGGGAGCGGATACTTGTTCTTAATCGTCTTCTTGTTCAGTGGCCGGTAGTCAACACAGAGACGCTCCGTGCCATCTTTCTTCTTGACAAATAAGACACCACAGCCCCACGGAGATGTACTCGGTCTGATGAGACCCATACGATCCTGTTCATCCAACTGTTTCTTCAATTCCTTCAATTCATCTGAAGAGAGCTTGTAAGGACGCCGACAAACAGGTTCGGTGCCCGGCTCGAGTTCAATGACAAACTCCACCTGACGGTGTGGAGGCATGCCTGGAAGTTCTTCTGGAAAGACGTCTTGATATTCATTCACCACTGGAATTTGCTCTATGGCATTAATTTCACCCTTATCATTAAGAGAGAAAAGCCGAATAGTATTATCCCTGGAGGCGAAGATAATCACATCTTCATCAGAATGAGTCAATTTGACTTCCTTTTGAGCGCAATCAATGTGAGCATCATGCTGAGAAAGCCAATCCATTCCGAGAATGAGGTCGATATCAGAATGACCAAGAATCACCGGTTTAGCCAGAAAACGATAATCTCCCATGCGAATAGAAACATCCGGAGCATAAACACTAGAAGTCATAATCTTGCCCGGAGAAACAACTTGTAACTTCTGAGGCAAATTTGAAGTGGCAATACTGTGCTTGGATGCAAATGGTTGAGACATGAAAGAGCATGATGCACCCGAATCAAATAACACTTTAGCTGGAAAAGAGTTCACTGGAAGGTTACCCAGAATGACATCAGAAGAAGCCTCTGCTTGTGCTGCATTCATCAGATTGACCCTGGCAGCCTTTGGATCATGCCTGACAATAGCTGAACTCACAGGCGGTGGAGGAGGAAGACGCTTCGGATTCGGACATCTGTTGGCATAGTGACCCTTCTGGCCACACTTGTTGCACACCACTTCAGAGAGAGGACGGAAATGAGAGCCACTGGACTTGGAGCCTTGGGACTGAAACTGCTTCTTCGACTGGTTGCTTGGGTTGGGTGGGTGGGAGAAACCACGGCCACTAGAGTTCTTGTTGTTGGAGTTGTTGAAGTTGCTGGAGTTGTTGAATGGAGCTCGAATCATTGGAGGAGGAGGAAGCCAGAATTTCTGTTGTTTCGCAGCCAACTGAGACGATGAGGTAGAGTGAACAGCATCTCGAATTCTCTTCTTAGAAGCCTCCATCTTGAGCTGAGCTGCTTCTTGTTTCAGAGCCATATTATAGAACTTATCGAATTCGTCTGGCTCGAACAGAGTGAGAGCAAGCTGAAGTTCATCTTTGAGACCTCCACGGAACTGATAGATTTTGCTCTTTGCATCAGGTATGTCTTGCTTTGCATAACGAGCGAGGTTTTGGAACTTGACATTATACTGATAGACTGACATGGAGCCCTGCTTGAGGTTGCGGAATTGCTCACGCATACCCTCAATAACACTTGTAGGAATGTGATGCGAGCGGAAATCCCTGCAGAAGTTCTCCCACGAGATCACTTGACCCGGCCTTGAGTCTTTATACTGCTGCCACCAGTCAGCTGCTTGATCTTTCAGTTGGAAGGCTGCAAACTTCACATAGTCATCTTCTTTCACGTTACTGCACTCAAAATGCTTCTTGATATCGGTCAGCCAATCCTCAGCATCAAGAGGGTCGACACAGTAACTGAAAGCTTTAGGATTGTTGGCCAGGAACTGGTTGAGGGTAGCATGGTGCTGCTGGAAGAAGTTGCCTTGGTTCATTGGAATGCCCTGATTAGCTTGATTAGCTTGCATTTGCTGCATCATCTGCATCATCAACTGAGTGTTCTGAGCAGTAGTCTGCATAATTGCTCTCCAAGCCTCAGGCGGAGGAGGAGGTGAAGGAGGACGTTCCGGAACCTCTTCACCCTCTGGGTTGGCATTCGGAACCCTTTTCGGAGCCATCCTGTAAGAGATGACCACGAATCAGCAATTGATTGACAAAAGGAATAAGCTGAATCAATGGAATGAATTGCAACAAGTCTGCACAATAATCATTCGAACAATAAGAACGAATGAAATCATCCGAACAAGAGGAACGAAAGAATTTCTTAGTTAATTGATAACATCAGTCTTCACGAGAAGCCACATAGGGATCAAAAGGATAAAATAATAAAAACAACAAGGTACGGAAAGGAACAAACACAAGAAAGGAGTTTCGTTCTAACATCTTTGTGCTGAAAGCATATGAACGCGTTACGAAAAGGTTTTGCAATCCCCGGATCAGCATAGCCAAGGACCCTTTAAGATGCAACTCCTGATAGTAACCTCGGTCATATAACCCCTTCACTCAATGTCGAACCCCGAACTCACTAACCTGCATTCGTTGGAAGAATGCCTACGATCTACTGGATAAAACCCACCTATAGCTTTCCGAAAGATTCCAGTTATGCAATCAGGTGTTGGGGATACACGGGAAGCACCGCGCAATCAACTCTAACCTACATCCAGGTGTATCCATCCTTCAACACATAACCAGTCTTTCTCGGAAACTGTGTACCTCGGACCTTCGA
>LR738715.1:584433541-584490509 GCA_902687465.1 Secale cereale
AAATTATCCTTAGTAACTGGATGACTAAGGAAATGTTTCTCGATTATGGAGGTGATAAAGAGTTCGTCGTAAAGGGTTACGCCGATGCAAGCTTTGACACTAAATCCAGCTGACTCTAAGTATCAATCTGGATGCGTATTGAAAGTGGGAGCAATTAGCTAGAGTAGCTCCATGCAGAGCATTGTAGACACATAGACATTTGCGAAATACATACGGATCTGAATGTGACAGACCCGTTGACTAAACTTCTCTCACGAAGCAAAACATGATCACACCTTAGTACTCTTTGGGTGTTAATCACATAGCGATGTGAACTAGATTATTGACTCTAGTAAACCCTTTGGGTATTAATCACATGACGATGTGAACTATCGGTGTTAAATCACATGGCGATGTGAACTAGATTATTGACTCTAGTGCAAGTGGGAGACTGAAGGAAATATGCCCTAGACGCAATAATAAAGTTCTTATATCATGATAAATGTTTATTATTCATGCTAGAATTGTATTAACCGGAAACTTAATACATGTGTGAATACATAGACAAAACAGAGTGTCCCTAGTATGCCTCTACTAGACTAGCTCATTGATCAAAGATGGTTATGTTTCCTAGCCATAGACATGAGTTGTCATTTGATCAACGGGATCACATCATTAGGAGAATGATCTGATGGACAAGACCCATCCGTTAGCTTAGCACTATGATCATTTATGTTTTACTGCTATTGATTTCTTCATGACTTATACATGTTCCTATGACTATGAGATTATGCAACTCCCCCGGAGGAACACTTTGTGTGCTACCAAACGTCACAACGTAACTGGGTGATTATAAAGGTACTCTACAGGTGTCTCCGAAGGTACTTGTTGGGTTGGCGTATTTCGAGATTAGGATTTGTCACTCCGATTATCGGAGAGGTATCTCTGGGCCCACTCGGTAATGCACATCACTATAAGCCTTGCAAGCATTGGAGCTAATGAGTTAGTTGCGGGATGATGTATTACGGAACGAGTAAAGAGACTTGTTGGTAACGAGATTGAACTAGGTATTGAGATACCGACGATCGAATCTCGGGCATGTAACATACCGATGACAAAGGGAACAATGTATGTTGCTATGAGGTTTGACCGATAAAGATCTTCGTAGAATATGTGGGAGCCAATATGAGCATCCAGGTTCCGCTATTGGTTATTGACCGGAGACGTGTCTCGGTCATGTCTACATAGTTCTCGAACCCGTAGGGTCCGCACGCTTAAGGTTTCGATGATAGTTTTATTATGAGTTTATGAGTTTTGATGTACCGAAGGAGTTCGGAGTCTCGGATGAGATCGGGGACATGACGAGGAGTCTCAAAATGGTCGAGACGTAAAAATCGATATATTGGACGACTATATTCGGACATCGGAAAGGTTCCGAGTGATTCGGGTATTTTCGGAGTACCGGGGAGTTACGGGAATAGAGGAGAGAGGCCAAAAGGAAGGAGGCGTGCACCCCCCTTCTGGTCCGAATTGGACAAGGGGTGCAGCCCCCTTTTCCTTCTCCCTCTCCCCCTCTTTCCTTCTCTCCTACTCCGGAAAGGAAAGGGGAATCCTACTAGGACTTGGGAGTCCTACTAGGACTCCCCACACTAGGATTGCCCTAGCCGCACCATAGGAGGCCGGCCAGCCCTCCTCTCTTGCTCCTTTATATACGGGGGCAGGGGGGCACCCAAAGACACACAAGTTGAATTGTTCCAGCCGTGTGCGGTGCCCCCCTCCACAGAAACACACCTCGGTCATACCGTTGCAGTGCTTAGGCGAAGCCCTGCGCCGGTAAATACATCATATCCGTCACCACGCCGTCGTGCTGACGAAACTCTCCCGTGAAGCTCAACTGGATCAAGAGCTCGTGGGATGTCATCAAGCTGAACGTGTGCTGAACGCGGAGGTGCCGTACGTTCGGTGCTTGATCGGTTGAATCGCGAAGAAGTTCGACTACATCAACCGCGTCACTTGACGCTTCCGCTTCCGGTCTACGAGGGTACGTAGACACACTCTTCCCTCTCGTTGCTATGCATCTGGTAGATAGATCTTGCGTGATCGTAGGAAAATTTTAAAAATACTACATTCCCCAACAGATCATAAGTTGAAGATCATCTCTCGTATCCGGATAGGACTCCTGTATTCGTATAATGGCAAGTTTTAGGTTCGGGTGTAATCTTTCCTTCCTCTGCAAGATGGTATGTACAAACCCTAGGCCCCTCTCGTGTGTACATAAACCAGAGGGTTAGGTCCGTAGAGGCTAACAGAGAATCTCAAATCCTCATAGGCTAGACTTTAGGGTTTAGCCAATACGATCTCGTGGTAGATCAACTCTTGTATTCATATTCATCCATATTAATATAGCAGAAAGTAGGGTTTTACCTCGATGGAGAGGGCCTGAACCTGGGTAAACATCGTGTCCCCAGCCTCCTGTTACATCAATCCTCAGACGCATAGTTCGGGACCCCCTACCCGAGATCCTTCGGTTTTGACACCGATATTGGTGCTTTCATTGAGAGTTCCACTATGTCATCGACCGAAGGACTGATGGATCGCGTCATCAACAACGACAGCAACACTGAGGGAATTTTCCCTCCTGGACAACTCCTCGTGTTCGGCGGTCTCGCGCTTCGCGCCAACACTGAAGGCCACGTCGAGCAGATCGAGGGCTACGCCCCTGGCCATCAAGTCAGATTCGGAAGCTTAAACTACGTTGCTGATATCCACGGAGACTTGATCTTCGATGGATTCGAGCCCGCGGCAACCTCTCTCTGCCTCCACGATGAACACGATCTAGCTCTGTCATCGGATTAGGAAATAGCACATGTAATAGTTTTGGCCCTAGACCCGAAACAGATCGCGTCGCCCGAGGATGGGAAGCTCAACCCCGCCACGAAAGCCGTAGACTCCACGGCGCTGGAGCCTTACACGGACCCAACTATGCGCGGGGTCCGTGTTACCGGAACCCCGGACCTAACTCCGGCCTCGGATTCCGAATCACGCGCATTCGCGCCCTTTGAGCTCGATCAGGCGTCAATCGCCGAATTCAGTGCTGCAGATATCTTCGAGCACTCACCTTTTCGCGACATGTTAAAGTTGTTAAGATCCCTCTCCTTAGATGGGGACACACAGCCGCATTGTATCCTGTTCGAACTGGAGGCTGATGGAGAATTTTGCTCCCCACCCACCACCCACTTGGTAGCCATGGTTGAAGATCTAACTGATCTACTTGACTATGCTTCCGAAGACTTTGAAGGGATGGACCTCGAAGCCGAAGCGGATCCAGATCAAAGCCGGCCCGTAACCGGGCGGTGGAAAGTTACGTCTTCATACGACGTGTACATGGTGGATACACCTAAGGAGGCGGAGGGCGACGGCGAAAACAAACCCTTAGAGGACAAGCCCGTTGAAAAACCTCCCAAACATCGGCGTCCAAAGCGCCGAACCAAATCCCGTAAAGGAAAAGATAGCAACACTGTCACTAACAACGATGATATTCCGGAACAAGCCGAAGACCCCGCAGACCCAGCGATGGAGCAGGAGGAGCGAGAAGACGACGAACAGAGTCCGAAGACACTGTCCGATGACAGCGATGCCGAAGAAAGTAATTACGAACCTGTCTCCGATGAAGAAGTTAGCCTGGGCGACGACGAATACATTGTCCCAGAAGAACCCTCAGAACAAAAGCGTTTCCATCGAAGGCTTATCACCACCGCAAGGAGCCTAAAAAAGCAGCAGAGACGGCTTCGAGCTGCACAGGACACACTCAATGATAGATGGAAACGAATAAAACGATTCGATATGTTAGTGGGGTGGACGCGACGCTTCATTAAACATTTTTAGTAGAGACACACTATCCATTTTATTTTTAGAGCCTTGCCTTCGAGGCTAAGGGTTGTACTAACCTTGCAGAGCCAAACACAATACACCTTTTTGCAGAAGATATATTCGGAAGAAGGAACCCACCTTGCAACGCCGAAGACAATACGGAAGCCGAACTCATCGTCATTGAAGTCAAGTTCAGGGGCTACTGAGGGAGTCCTAGATAGAGGGGTCCTCGGGAGGCCATATAACTCTTGGTGGGCCGGACTTTTGATGAAGCATCGCGTCCACCTAAAAGTGCTACTATCCCTGGGTGGTTTTGGTAATTACTAACAACATATAGCTCATTGAACTAATGCTATCTCAAGATGATATTTCAGGAAAGTTCAATGATTGGCATGGCATGGACTAGGAATGTGGACCCCCTCAAAATGCTAAGGACAAAGGATTGGCTCAAGCTCAAGACTCTACATTTTCCATTTTAGTGATCCAAGATCACATTGAGTCCATAGGAAAGCCAATACTATTAAAAGGGGATGAGGTGTTGCCTAATGGGTTTCTTGCTCAAAATGCTTAGTGATATGCTCCAAAACCCTCAACCACTTTCTCACATCCACATATGTCCCAAACCAAAAGTCAAACTCGGCCCCACCGAAAATTTCTATCCGGCGCCACCGAGTTCATTTGACATAGCCACTGCCACTAAACCCTAATCACTTCGGTCTCACCGAAAGGGATCTCGGTCTCACCGAGATGGGATTGTAAACTCTCTGCTTCCCTTCGTAACATTTCGGTCTCACCGAGTTTGCAATGCAAACTCTCTGTTTCCTCTTCGTAACGTTTCGGTCCCACCGAAACGAGCGAATCGGTCCCACCGAGTTTGCCTGACCAACTCTCTGTAAGCTCATTACCAAAATCAGTCTCACCGAGTTTGTGTAATCGGTCTCACCAAGATTATGTTATGCCCTAACCCTAATGAAATCGGTCCCACCGAGTTGATCATATCGGTCCCACCGAAAAGCATAACGTTCACATTATGAACTAAATCGGTCTGACCGAGTTCTCTGAATCGGTCCCACCGAGTTTGGTAAATTGTGTGTAACGGTTAGATTTTGTGTGGGGGCTATATATGCCCCTCCACCCACTCTTCATTCGTGAAGAGAGCCATCAAAACATACCTACACTTCCATCATACATGTTCTCAGAAGAGAACCACCTACTCAAGTGTTGGGATCAAGATATTCCATTCCTACCATATGAATCTTGTTCTCTAGCCTTCCCCAAGTTGCTTTCCAGTCAAATCATTCTTCCACCATATCCAAATCTATGAGGAGCTGTTTGAGTGTGGGGAGACTATCATTTGAAGCATTTGAGCAAGGAGTTCATCATCAACACACCGTCTATTACCTTTTGGTGAGTGGTGTCTCCTAGATTGGTTAGGTGTCACTTGGGAGCCTCCGACAAGAATGTGGAGTCGAACCAAGGAGTTTGTACGGGCAAGGAGATCGCCTACTTCATGAAGATCTACCCTAGTGAATCAAGTCCTTCGTGGGCGATAGGCATGGTGGGATAGACAAGGTTGCTTCTTCGTGGACCCTTCGTGGGTGGAGCCCTCCGTGGACTCGCGCAGCCATTACCCTTCGTGGGTTGAAGTCTCCATCAACTTGGAAACGATAGCACCACCTATCGGAACCAAGACAAAAACATCTGTGTCTACACTTGCGTTTGTTCCCTCCAAACTCCTCCCTTTACCTTCATATGCAATTGTTTTACATTCCGCTGCTATACTCTTAGAATTGCATGTGTAGGTTGGTTGCTTGACTTGTGCTAAGTTGCTAAAATATGCCAAGAACTAAAATTGGGAAAAGGCTAGATTTTTATTTTGTCAAGTAGTCTAATCACCCCCTATAGACATACTTTCGATCCTACAAGTGGTATCAGAGCTTTGGTCTCCATTTGTCGTGATTTCCATTGCTTTGGTGATCATAGCCTTGGTTTCACAACCTAGGAGAGTATGGCGTCTAGCGAGGGAAGTTACCACCGTAGAGGTCCTTATTTTGATGATACTAATTTTGCTAGTTGGAAGCATAAGATGAAAATGCATATTCTTGTACATAACCCCGCCGTTTGGGCTATTGTGTGTATTGGTTTGCAAGGTGAATTCTTTGATGGGAAGGAACCGAATCGTGAAGCATCCGTGGAAGAGTTGAAGATGCTGCAATACAATGCTCAAGCTTGCGATATCCTCTTCAACGGATTGTGCCCCGAAGAATTCAACAAAATCAACCATCTTGAGAATGCAAAGGAAATTTGGGATACTTTGATTGATATGCACAAAGGTACCGACTCCGTCAAGGAATCCAAGTTGGATGTGCTTCAGAGTCAACTTGACAAGTTCAAAATGAAGGATGGTGAAGGTGTCGCTGAAATGTACTCTAGGCTTGCTCTCATCACAAATGAGATTGCCGGCTTAGGAAGTGAAAAGATGACCGACAGATTCATCATCAAGAAGATCCTAAGAGCCTTGGATGGAAAATATGACACCGTGTGCACATTGATCCAAATGATGCCCAATTACAAAGATCTCAAGCTAACGGAAGTCATTGGAAGAATTGTTGCTCATGAGATGTCACTCAAAGATAAAGAAGAGCTTCACAACAAGTCTAGTGGTGCTTACAAAGCCTCATGTGACGCTCGTACATCATCAAGTGAGAAACAAGTCCTCAATGAAGAATTGAGCTTAGTGGTGAAAAACTTCAACAAGTTCTACAAGAGTAGAAGCAAAGAGAGAAGTTCCAAGTCAAGGTCCTACAATGATAAGAGATCTTCAAGTCGTGATCGGAATTGCTACAATTGTGGAAGACCCGGACACTATTCCAATGAGTGTACGACTCCCCACAAGAGAAGAGAAGGCTCACCCAAAAGGAGAAGTAGAAGAGAAGAATCACCACCAAGAGAGAGAAGGAGTAGAGATGATCGTTATGAACGAAGACCTTCTCGGAGAAGCAAAGACTCAGAAAGGAAGGAGAAATCATCAAGGAGCTATACAAAACGAAGACATCAAGCTCATGTTGGTGAATGGGTATCCGGTTCCGACTCCGATGACCACTCCGAGAGAAGCTACTACTCCGACTCCAAAGATACTCAAGATGAAGGTGTTGCTGGAATTGCTCTTGTGTCAACCAACTCCTATGACATATTTGACTCACCAAATGAAGGAATTGGAAGATGCTTCATGGCTAAAGGCCCTAAGGTATCACACCCCGAGTATCTTGATTTTGATAGTGATGAAGATGATTTCTAGGAGATGATGATTTACTTGTTGGTAGCAATAGTGATGAAACTTTTGATGAAAACTATGATGAAATTGCTATTAATCATGCTAATCAAGATAAAACGAATGACAATGATAAGGAGAAGATTGAGCGTCTAACTAAAGAACTAAACACTCTTAAGTTAGCTCATGAAACTACCTTGGAAGATCATCGAGAACTTTTAAAGACTCATGAGAAGTTACGCTTTGAAAAGCTCAACCTTGAGCAAGAGCATGAGTTCTTAAAAGCAATCAATGATGATCTTCACAAGAAAAGTTCTTCTTACATTGCCAAGCGTTTACTCCTGTCTACTTACATGCCACAAGTAAAAACTAGCAACAAGAACAAAAAATATTCTTCCTCTAGTAGTAACAATAATCATGCTAAATCCAATGACGTTGCTTCTAGTAGTTCTCTTGATTCCACTAATAGTTCTCTTAGCCAAGTCACACTTGAGCAAGAAAATAGCTTATTGAAGGGAATTATAGAGAAATGTGTTTACAAGAGCCTTGCCGGGAGTAAGCAATTTGAGGAGATTGTACGCAAGCAAGGAAGGCACCGGAAGAATCAAGGTGTTGGTTTTGAATGAAAGTTCAATACCAATGGAGTTGAGTGGGAGGAAGATCAATACCCCACGACGAAGTTTGTTCCTCAACAAGAGAAGTATGATCCTACTTCTTTTCGAGGGACACAAGCACAAGATGATTTTCCACCACAAGACCACAAACTAAAGGGCAAGGACAAGCTTCAAGAAGAGATTGATGCATTTGAAGAAGCTCCTAAGGCCTTGGTCAAGTGGGTTCCCAAGACTACATCAAGTTCTACTTCATCAAGTACAACTACAACTCCAAGGATTCCCATCAAGATGGTGTGGATCCCGAAGAAGAAGAACTAGAAAGTTCTTGAGGGTGACTCCGCCAACATACTTCACTCATATCACTTTGGCGAGGACAAGTGCAAACAACTTCCACATCTTGCACTAGTTCAAGGAGTCACAAACCCTCTTGTTGGTAAAACAAGGGACAAGGTAACCTAATGCTTTCATGAACATCATCATGTGTGCAGTTCACTCTATGTCTATGGATATCCTTGTTTGTTCCTTGTGGGACTAACCCGTGTAGGTATTGAAAGTGCAACTCACTCCAATGAATTGCTCCAAATGATCTACATCAACATTGAGCATCTACATCTTCAACACCTACATGAAGTCATCATCGACAAAACCCAAGGTTAGTTCATCCCTCTTAGGGGGGGATATCACATCTAGGGGGAGCTTTACTCTAATCAATTGAGCTAAAGCAACTCTAATGATGTGAACACAACAATGCTTTATGTAAAAGTGGTAACCCCACTTGTGCTTGAACGATGAGTATGACCTATGATCAAATGTTCTCATTTGGCTCCTAAGTCAATATACTCATATATAGATGACCTAGTCATCACCAATTGCTTGATAGATGCTAGAATGGTTGCGCATGCTTTGCCACATGTTTCATTTGCTATCTTATTGTGTGAGCATGTTGACTGCATATTTTTCTCATTCGAGGACATCCATTCGTTGCTTTGATTGTTTGGCTCTTTTTTCTTTTGCCAAATGGATGGACAAGAATGCCTAAGGACACTCTCTAGCTATCTATGCTTTTCTCGTCTCAAACTCTATTCATGCTACATCACAAAGTTTGATCAAGTCAGATTCGAACCACTCTGTGTGAGGAGCACTCGGAGTCCCCGATTCGTCATAGACTTAAACTTCCAAAACCTCTTTGTGCATTTCGAAATGACCGAGTCATCTATTTCGATCACACCGAGTTCACTAAGTTGATCTAGGCTTTCCATCTCGGTGCAACCGATTTGAACTTTTAGGTCACACCGAGTTGCAGTAACTGCTAGCAGTTTTGGATCTCGGTGCCACCGAGTCGTTCCACTCGGTCACACCGACAGGGTCTGGTTATACATACCGACGGGTTGAATTTTCGAAAACTTTCTGAAACTCTTCGCCCGCGCATAACCTGCTCTGCCTCGTCAGGTCCTCGGATCATCTCCTTGTCGCCAGTGACCTCCCGCCACTGGTCTCCATCGCCGTCAACGGAAATCTCAGCCGTCATTGCCGCCGTAGCAAGTTCAACACCTAGTTAGGGTATGAACTTGACACTTTGTGCTATTCTTTATCTCCGATTCGTAGCACATTGCTTTGTCATGATTCTTGCCACGTTTGAAATCTTCCTATCCAGCAGAAACTCCGTAGAAAGTAGTTTTGATTCAAAAAATTTAGGGTTAGGTCTCCGCCGAACTCATCTCGGACCGACCGAATTGGAGAAATCGGTCTCACCGATTTGGCTTAGGCCATTGCACAAGTGATTTTCGGTCTGACCGAAAATTACAAATCGGTGCGAACGAGTTCAACTCTCTGTGAAACCCTAGCAATATCGGTGCCATTGAACCGTGACTCGGTCTGACCGAGTTCACTAGCCCAGGCTCCAGAATTGCTTCGGTATCACCGAGTTTAACAAATCGGTAGCTCCGAAATGCTTTCTGTAGAGAACTAAAACTAAGTTTTTCATGTCATCTGTTTTGCAAGTATTCTGTGCTTTGTGATGCTCATCTACTCTACCTCATCTACATCTATTCACAGGGTCAGTTTTTCAGTTTGCAGTGCCAAGATGTCTGACCAGAGTGATAGCCAAAATTTGTCTGAGGAGCAAGTCAACTTGAGTGAGGGCACTAGTCCCTCTAGCAGCTATGATGAGGGTAGCAGGAGCACACCTAGCAACTTGCCCAAGGCAGCTACCAAGACCAGGAAGAAGAAAGCCTCTGACAGTGATGATGAGGACTTTGTGGCTGATGAGGCCACTTCAAAGAAGAAGGTGCTCAGGAAGGAGTATGGCACATCTGAGGCAACTAAGCCAGATCAGAAAAAGAAGATCCCTGCCAAGAGAGTTCCTATGTCAAAGGCCAGATCATCTACTCAATAGACAATGGTATTCACACTTGAATCCAGAGATGATGAGCCAGCAGGAACAAAGAAGAGAGATAGAAAGACAACAACCAGAGTGATTGGCAGGCCATCCATGAGGGATGATGAAGCTGCAAAAGAAGAAGAAGATGTTGCTGCACCAGCTCCTAAAGCTCAGAAGCTTATGGGAGATGCTATCAAGTCTGGGGCTGCCCCTTCTAAGCCCAAGACCGCTCCCAAAGCTGCTCAAGCCACCAAGTCTGCACCCAAGAGAAGCACTAGAAACATTCCAGCTTCAGAGAAGAACAAGGCCCCAATGCCCGAGGTTGATGAAGAAGCTGAGGCCCAAGTGCTCAGAAAGTTGAAGCCCAAGATCCCTGATCACAATGATGCTCATCTAGTAGCAGAAGACATGAAATTGAGGAAGGATGCATGTCTCAGAATATGGAGACAAAGTGATCCATATGCTGTAAGGAGAAGGACTGCTGTGGACTACTTGTTTCACACCAAGGAACAACAAGACTTCTATGAGACAGTTCTGCTCAACAAGAAGCCCATAGTGTGTGATATGAAAAGAGTGGACTGGGACTTCATTGATGAGAATGCATATTATTTCCCCAATGTGCATGAAAGCTTCAAAGCATGTGGAGTTGACAAGTTTGTGGCTCAGAAGTTGACAAAGTGGAATGATGAACTCATCATGCAATTCTACTCCACAGCTCACTTTTATCCTGATGGTAGAATTGTATGGATGTCTGAAGGTACACGTTACCAGTCAACTTTTGATGAGTGGGCCAAGCTGATTAATGCCCCTGAAGAGCATGAGGATGATTTGGATGTGTATGCCAAGAAGAAGCAAGACCACAACTCTATGGCCAATATGTACAAGGAGATCCCTGATGATGACTTGGAGACACATAAGTTTGGATCTATACATCACTTGCTGTCTGGTCTAGCCACTATCAACACAATCTTGAGGCATACATTGTTGCCCAAATCTGGAGATGCAAAGATGATCAGAGGACATTCAATCAACTTGCTGCATATATTTGATGTGCCTCAGAAGTTCAAAGTTATGAGCCTGATTGTAGAGACAATCAAGATGACTGCTGCAGACCAAAAGAGATCATGTGGGTATGCTCCACACATCCAGATTCTCATCAACTCCAAGATGGGCACATGCACATACTTATTGGACAGAGAATATCTTCCCTTGGTGCCTGACTTTGAGGACAACACAATTGTCATGGATGAAAATTAACCATCATCAGTGCAAGCACATGAAAGGAGAGAGAAAGCCAGAGCTGAGAAAGCTGCCAAGATGCCAAGTGCTGCAGAAGCATCTCAAATGACCCTCAAGTCCAAACAAGACCAAATGCCATTCTGATTCAAGCAACTATGAGAATTGAGAAGGGCTTGGCCACCCTAACTCAGAATCAGGAAAGCTTGGAGAGGATCATCAAAACTAAGTTCTATAGTCTTGATGCGAAAGTGACAGAGATCCAGTCTGTAGTTGAGAAGTTTCAGGAGGAAGCAGAGGAGAGGGGAGGACAGGCTACCACATATGCATTTCAGCGAGTGCCTCGAGGTCAGAGATCTGCTGCAGTGCTAGTGCCTAATACGAGAGCTACTACATCAGCACCAGCAGCCACAACTTCAGTGCCACCTCTAGCAGCCACTCCACCAGCTCCAACTACGTCATCTGAAGCGTTCGTTCTTGGAGTTCTCTCTACACCACCTCCCGAAGACCAAGCCTGAGAGACGCATAGCACTATGCATTTTCAAACTTTTTGGTAACTTGTTGCCAAAGCGGGAGAAATAGGTATAGATCATAGGCTTCGAGAGAGTATTTTGCCTCTTTGGTCTCTCTTACTTTTGGTTGAACCTTATTGCGCGTTTGCCTTATACTCTATATCAGTGTGTGAGATACTTGTTTGATCATGTGAATGATCATATGCTACCTTAATGCTTGCTTGGATGATACTATCTTTTATATCTTTATATGATCATTTACTTTGCTTGGTGATGAGTGCATGTTTTTCAGTTTATATCATTTTGAGCGCTCCACCAAGATGTATGTGACATGGAAGAGTAACCCATGATCCTAATGGATTGTGCATTTGCATTCAAACGCAAATTTTAGATAATGCACAAATTTAGGGGGAGCTCTTGTTTATCACATACTTCTCAAAGCGATGATGTATTTAAATCTTATTATCTTTTGTCGAAGCTTTGATCTATATGTTGTCGCCAATTACCAAAAAGGGGAGATTGAAAGTGCAACTATCCCTCGGTGGTTTTGGTAATTACTAACAACATATAGCTCATTGAACTAATGCTATCTCAAGATGATATTTCAGGAAAGTTTAATGATTGGCATGCCATGGACTAGGAATGTGGACCCCTCAAAATGCTAAGGACAAAGGATTGGCTCAAGCTCAAGACTCTACATTTTCCATTTTAGTGATCCAAGATCACATTGAGTCCATAGTAAAGCCAATACTATTAAAAGGGGATGAGGTGTTTCCTAATGGGTTTCTTGCTCAAAATGCTTAGTGATATGCTCTAAAACCCTCAACCACTTTCTCACATCCACATATGTCCCAAACCAAAAGTCAAACTCGGCCCCACCAAAAAGTTCTATCCGGCGCCACCGAGTTCATTTGACATAGCCACTGCCACTAAACCCTAATCACTCTGGTCTCACCGAAAGGGATCTCGGTCTCACCGAGATGGGATTGTAAACTCTTTGTTTCCCTTCGTAACATTTCGGTCTCACCGAGATGAGCGATCGGTCCCACCGAGTTTGCAATGCAAACTCTGTGTTTCCTCTTCGTAACGTTTCGGTCCCACCGAAACGAGCGAATCGGTCCCACCGAGTTTGCCTGACCAACTCTCTGTAAGCTCATTACGAAAATCGGTCTCACCGAGATTACGTTATGCCCTAACCCTAATGAAATCGGTCCCGCCGAGTTGATCATATCAGTCCCACCGAAAAGCCTAACGTTCACATTATGAACTAAATCGGTCTGACCGAGTTCTCTGAATCGGTCCCACCGAGTTTGGTAAATTGTGTGTAACTATTAGATTTTGTGTGGAGGCTATATATACCCCTCCACCCACTCTTCATTCGTGGAGAGAGACATCAGAACATACCTACACTTCCATCATACATGTTCTCAGAAGAGAACCACCTACTCAAGTGTTGAGATCAAGATATTCCATTCCTACCATATGAATCTTGTTCTCTAGCCTTCCCCAAGTTGCTTTCCACTCAAATCATTCTTCCACCATATCCAAATCTGTGAGGAGCTGTTTGAGTGTTGGGGAGACTATCATTTGAAGCATTTGAGCAAGGAGTTCATCATCAACACACCGTCTATTACCTTTTGGAGAGTGGTGTCTCCTAGATTGGTTAGGTGTCACTTGGGAGCCTCCGACAAGATTGTGGAGTTGAACCAAGGAGTTTGTACGGGCAAGGAGATCGCCTACTTCGTGAAGGTCTACCCTAGTGAGGCAAGTCCTTCGTGGGCGATGGCCATGGTAGGATAGACAATCTTGCTTCTTCATGGACCCTTCGTGGGTGGAGCCCTCCGTGGACTCGCGCAGCCGTTACCCTTCGTGGGTTGAAGTCTCCATCAACTTGGATGTACGATAGCACCACCTACCGGAACCAAGACAAAAACATCCGTGTCTACACTTACGTTTGCTCCCTCCAAACTCCTCCCTTTACCTTCATATGCAATTGTTTTACATTCCGCTGCTATACTCTTAGAATTGCATGTGTAGGTTGATTGCTTGACTTGTGCTAAGTTGCTAAAATCTGCCAAGAACTAAAATTGGGAAAATGCTAGATTTTTATTTGGTCAAGTAGTCTAATCACCCCCCCTCTAGACATACTTTCGATCCTACACCACCCCACTAAAATATCGAACCGTTAGTGTCCCCGCAGAAGAACAGTAGCCCCTGAACAGTAACCCCCGAACAAAGGGGTGAAGTGGAAACCCTAGCCCTCTAACAAAGTGGGAAGTAAACACTACCCTCTCGCCCGCCTTTGGGACAGGAATCACGTGACCCTTGGCAGGAACTCGGTGCGCGATATCAGCGGCGAGATAGCCCGCGCTCCGCAGATCCTTCACGATTTTTTCGGTGACCGTGGAGGCCTCCCACTTGCCCCTGGCGCCGGAACTAGCCATCGCTGGGGAAGGAGGCGGTGGTTGAGGAACGCAGAGCGGTGGGCGCAAGAGATGGGAAAGCTGGGGCTAGGGAGATTGGAGAGCTCGAGCTTGAGGAAGGCATGGGGCTGATGAAGGGGATTGGTGTCCTTTTATAATGCCGTGAATATAGAACGTCCCCCCACTTTAGCCATAAACCTCACCGGTTCCCAAAGCGGTCGTGTGTAATGCACGGCGTGGGTGCTCACGTCATATTGATAAGGATCCCATAATAAACGGGCACGATCTCTATTCTGATGGGACGTATCAATGAGGATATACCTCGAAACGTGAAACTAGGACCGAATAAAACGATTCAATATGTTAGTGGGGTGGACGCGACGCTTCATCAAAAGTTGTCAGTAGAGACACACTATCCATTTTCTTTTAAGAGCCTTGCCTTCGAGGCTAAGGGTTGTACTAACCTTGCAGAGCCGAACACAATACACCTTTTCGCAGAAGATATATTCGGAAGAAGGAACCCTCCTTGCAACGCCGAAGACAATACGGAAGACGAACTCATCGTCATTGAAGTCAGGTTCAGGGGCTACTGAGGGAGTCCTGGATAGAGGGGTCCTCGGGAGGCCATATAACTCTTGGTGGGCCAGACTGGTGGGCCGTAAAGATCATAAGTCGAAGATCATCTCTCGTATCTGGATAGGACTCCAGTATTCGTATAATGGCAAGTTTTAGGTTCGGGTGTAATCTTTCCTTCCTCTGCAAGATGGTATGTACAAACCCTAGGCCCCTCTGGTGTGTATATAAACCAGAGGGTTAGGTCCATAGAGGCTAACGGAGAATCCCAAATCCTCATAGGCTAGACTTTAGGGTTTAGCCAATACGATCTCGTGGTAGATCAACTCTTGTATTCATATTCATCCATATTAATATAGCAGAAAGTAGGGTTTTACCTCGATCGAGAGGGCCTGAACCTGGGTAAACATCGTGTCCCCAGCCTCCTGTTACCATCGATCCTCATACGCATAGTTCGGGACCCCCTACCCGAGATCCGCCGGTTTTGACACCGACATTGGTGCTTTCATTGAGAGTTCCACTATGTCGTCGACCGAAGGACTGATGGATCGCGTCATCAACAACAATGGCAACACTGAGGGAATCTTCCCTCCTAGACAACTCTTAGTGTTCGGCGGCTTCGTGCCTCGTGCCAACACTGAAGGCCACCTCGAGCAGATTGAGAGCTACGCCCCTGGCCATCAAGTCAGATTCAGAAGCCTAAACTACGTTCCTGATATCCGCGGAGACTTGATCTTCGACGGATTCGAGCCCGCGGCAACCTCTCTCCGCCTTCACGATGAACACGATCTAGCTTTGTCATCGGAACAGGAAATAACACCTAACAGTTCTGGCCCTAGATCCGGAACAGATCGCGTCGCCCGAGGACGGGAAGCTCAACCCCGCCACAGAAGCTGCAGACTCCACGACGCTGGAGCCGCACACGGACCCAACTATGCGCGGGGTCCGTGTTACCGGAACCCCAGACCCAACTCCGGCCTCGGATTCCGAATCACGCGCATCCGCGCCCTTTGAGCTCGATCAGGCATCAATCGCCGAATTCAGTGCTGCAGATATCTTCCAGCACTCACCTTTCGGCGACATGTTAAAGTCGTTAAGATCCCTCTCCTTAGATGGGGACACACATCCGCATTGTATCCGGTTCGAACTGGAGGCTGATGGAGACTTTTGATGAAGCGTCACGTCCACCCCACTAACGGGCGTACCACTACATCAACCGCGTTCTTGAACGCTTCCGGTTAGCGATCTACAAGGGTATGTGGATCCAACTCTCCTCTCATAGATGTGCATCTCCTAGATTGATCTTGGGAGTTCGTAGGTTTTTTTTTGTTTCCCATGCAACGTTCCCCAACAACCACCTGTTGGATTACCCTGATTGATTTCTTCTTCATCGTCTTCTCTTGGTTAGGAACTCTAAACCATAAAAAATACTCCCAACCCCTATAAAAACCTAATAGAAATATTACCACATTGTTTATTGTTTGCTATTTGGCTTGCTACATTGTCACTCCTATTCTTCATCCATGCTTTGATCAATTAGACTCTTCCTTTGTGTAGTATAAGATTTATACCGGACAGTGAAATATGATCGTCTAGATTAGACGCTATTGGCCTGAGATGACATGTGTGGTGAGGTGGAGTGTGTACATTATGAGATAAAAGTAATGTCAATCAAATATTGAAGTATTGTATTTGATTGCTATATAGATGTAAAATATTTGAACAATATAAGTAGTATTTCTCAGCTCATGCATACCAAGTGAAATACAAGTAGTGTGTTCGTCGCAAACATAAATAAATAAAAGTAGTGTGTTGATAAAGTGCAATGTGTACATGTACAAAGAAATGCTATAAGTAGAATTTCCCATGCACATTGAGAGAGAAATATAATTAATGGGGTTGATGGTGTGGCATATGTGGTGAGGTGAAATGCGTGCATGTTGAGATAAATAGAAATAGTGGGGTTCAACCGGCCAACAAATTTCCGGCAGATTGAGTTGGAAGCACTGGACGATGGTAATCAATTCAAACTTTTAAGATTATATGGTAAAAGTGTGGCCAAAGTGTTAATGAACTGTATCCACCTTCCTGACTATCCCCTAAAACACATTCAAGACATCATCGTAGTAAACAATATCACCGCATTGTACAAGCTGTGGATGGTAAATGAAGCAGCCAAAGTTCCAGTCCGGCAATAAGCTAACCCTGTAATGCATCCAACGACGAACAACTGAAAGAAACTCCCCCCCGAGAGGTGTGCTACACTGAACATAACTGAACTTACGATGACAGCGTTCCTCCATTTTATCGAGGAAGATAGGGCAGTTAGAAGAAACCCGCGGTAAATGATTTCTTCGGACAATGGAGCAACCACACAATACAGAAACCAACAGACTAGCCTAGAGGTTCCACCGCCGGAAAGGATTTCCTTTAAGACAGGATCGTATGCATCCTGCGATATTTCAGATTGCATGAACAATGAATTAGGTACTTCCAACAGATTATAAAGCTTCAGCCAGGAAGAATAATGCAATGTGTGTTATAACACTACAATAGATGTGTGAAAAACTGCAATTTAAGTGCTTGGACCGTACTGACCTCGGGACCTATCAGTCTGTCAGCTATTAGAGATGTGAGAAAAACCGTAGACATCAGAAGTCCCAACCATAACAGAGTTTCTTTTATCCAACCACGCCTGGACGAGAACTTCCCAGCAAAGAAGGCACCAACTTGACGGCCAGGCTTTGCAGTGTACTGCAACAGTGCTAAACCCAAAGTGAGCTCCCCTAGTTGAAGCATGACAGTGGAAACAACCTGCATTGACAGGGTATGTATGTGTGTATTAAGTACTATGTCCCCTAGAAAAGTTTGCAGATCAACAATGCACGCAACGGATGAACAAACCATTTAGATGAGTGTGCCAAAATAATAAATGAATGAGAAGTTAGCACTTACTGTTGTCAGTGGGTCTAGTGAGGAAGAATGTAGCACTTTGGCCACCACACCGAGTCCTCCAAAGCTCAAGGGAATGTGCAAGACAAGGAGGTATGCTGCAAATGTCCTCCATACATCCTCAGGCTCCCATGGAGTATCTGAAGAAAGAAGTGAGTATTCCTGCGATTTCATCACAGAAAGACCATATTACAATGTGTTCATGACGAAGCATGTCAGTTCCACTTAAGTACTCACTCTGTTCCTAAATATAAGTCTTTTTAGAGATTCCAATATGAACTACATACGAAGCAAACTGAGTGAATCTACAATCTAAATTCTAAAGTATGTCTATATACATCCGTATGTAGTTCGTATTGAAATCTCTAGAAAGACTTATATTTAAGAACGAATGGAGTACATACTGTACTATCTATTACTTCCTCTGTCCAGAATTAGTTGACACTCAAACAGATGTATCTAGACTTATTCCGTACGGAGCTAGTATTTTATAGAGCATTTTTATAATACTACAAAAATAACTGGTTCGCTCATCGAAGAAAACCCCCTATTTTCAAAGACAACAAACAGACAGCTGTGCACCATGTCTGACGAAGGGAGGCCCCACCCAATCAGCCACAAAGCAAAGCAAATTTCAAGAGCGAATTTTATCAGGCGCACAAAGAGCCATTTTGCATGAGGTTATGAGCAGGAAGATGGTGGTGAGCTGCAGAGGCATTACATGGAACAGCTCGCGGTCGCACTCCTTGTCGCCAGGAGTAGGTGGAGGTGAAGAAGAGCAAGCGCGGCTGAAAGCAGAGGAGGACGGGCGCCGCAGCAGGGGCGAGGTGAGAGCTCTGAATTTCGCCGCGCCAGCACGACGAGGTGGAGCTCCAGCTCCGGCTCCGCCGTTGCTTCTCACGGGGCGGAGACGAGGGTGCGACGAGCAACAAGCTGCTGTTACTGTCAGCAGCATATCCGAACGCGCACGCGCGAGGACCGCTGGTGCGTGCGAGGCCGTTGCTGAACCTTCCTAGTCGTTCGTTTTTCCGCGCGCCCGCGGACGCCCGAGATTGACAGGCACACAACCCTCAGAAGCACACCAGATAACACCGAATAAGTTTGCCAATGATGCCCAATGATTATTAAGAGCATACGTATGGTTTGTTTCATACAACAGGCATTATTGTTCTCTTCACCGGTCTTATTGGCACGTCGGCCTTTCTATTTTTTACACAACAACAGCAGATGATTCTAGACATCCCTCCCTCCACATCGGGTGCCGGTGATTTCTCAACCGTCAGTCACTATGGAGGCAGGAGGACTTTCCGGCACAGGATGAGATCCGACAGGGTCTTGCCGTGCCGGTCCACCCTTCTGGAGCAGTTTACGCCGCCGTCGAGGATATTCCTCACCACGATGTTCAAAGCGCTGATGCCTGGGACATCGTAAATCTCAACTGTGACGCGCTCGAGCAGATTGCTTCGATGCTCGATCACTCCGTCACTTGGAAACGGCGAATGATCAAGCAAGGGCGAAAGAGAGTCCTTGACCCACTCAGGAGTGATCACTGTCCTGAGCCGGCCAATGTCGTCTGCGAAATGAGGGATGATGGATAGATTCAGATCGTTTCCCTTGTCGCCAGCTCTGCTGTGGGCCACACGGTACAGGGCGATCTCTGATCCGGATGGAGCTGGAGCAGATACAGGAGATGGTGGTTCGTCCAACTTAATATTCAAGCGTTGTTGAATGCCCGGCGCGTAACTTCCTGTGTACCTCTTCTTCTTGGTATCTGTAGACGGATTCTGTGAACCAGGAATGGTTGAGTTCTTCGCATTGGCTTGCCAGAAGACGTTTTCCCTATCAATCTGTACAAGTGGAAATTAATGCTATATCAAAAGGCATATCATGTGTTTTAATAATCCTCTAAAGGATTGTCATCAAGTTAAGAGTGTTCTCTGATATAATGAAAATGCCGGCACGTATCATATAAACTGCTCATGAGATTAAGTGAGTGGCATCCATACCAGCAACTTCTGCAGAGTTAGTTCGCTCTTTCGTCCTGCTGCCAAATGGAATTGGAAACAAACTTGTCAAATTGTTTTACTGACTCCATGAACAAGGAGAGAAGGAAAAAGCTGATATCTTCTCCATAATTATAACTTTACAAGTACCTGATGCCACCACCCCCAGCTGGACCATTTGTATAAAGGGCAATGAACTCCTCAACGAATCCATCAGCATGCTCCTCCTGCTCAAATAGCCCATCCATCCGAAGTCTAACATCTATCACTTCCTTGGAAGAGTGATTGTCATTGTTACCTCCATTAGCTTTCAAGCTATCATATCCCATGACATATGCGATAATTTTCTCTTCGATGCCGGGATATCTTTCATTCATCCATGACCTAACCTAATGCCAGCAGAAAAGGTTTAAATGCAGGAACTGCCTTTGTGTTGTTACGTGTAAATAGGTACATTCAATTGTTAACACACCAGAGATCTGAAAACAAATATTGCATGCAAATACTTTCATGAACTTACTAGGTATTCTGCTGCCTGAGCGCGCCTTAAATACCCTTGTCCCCCGTATGATATTTCTCCCCAGCCTTTCCATCCATTTGCCTAAAGAAAAGAAAAAAGTAAACGACTAGAGTGAGAAAGCTAACTATGAGCCTCTTGATAAACTATCTGGATAACTGAAGGGCCCTTTCTTCAATTCATGAACATTATTGTCTGATTCTATCTGAGAAACTTCGAAACAGCACGCATAATTTGAAATAGTAACGCTATCAGACACAAATTTTCAGCAATACAACACATAAAATACTTCACTTATATTGGTAATTTTTGCGGTTCCAGTAACATAGCATGGAACAGAGTAAATACCCAACTACGCAACATGTCAATACTAGGCACTGGATGATTTTAGCTAGAAGAAGACTAAAGATAAACTTGAAATTAGTACAATTTATATTCTAACTAGGAAAACATACAGTAGGAAACAATTGGAGGAGTTTCTCAGGCCGACGAGGATCAGATGGTTTTGCTCCTTTACAGTGAACCTTGTCTTGTGATATTTGATGGAACTGCACGTCACTGAAATCTACAACCTGCTAACAAGTGTTCAGAGAAGAAGCTTACATGGGATTGGAAATGTAAGATGACCTCACCAGATCAGGAGTGATGTAGTTTGCAGGGTCTCCAACTTCATACAGAAGCTGTTCTGCACAAGTGCTATAGCTCAGAAGACCTCCGCTACCCTTTGCCTTGCCAACACAAACTTCTCCTTTGTAACTCACTTCAGCATATGGAAGAGACAAATCCCGAAGCTGCTCAAAAGAAAAATCTCGATATGCATCTCCTGCTCTTTACAATACCAGATGTAGAACATTAAAAAAACATGAATCAAGAATGAAGTGAAAATTCCCGCCTAATAATTTTTAAAGGACAACAGATGTACCAGGGTGCATGAAATATCCTCCGGTGAGTTGACAACCACATTCCAGAATATGGCTAGCTAATGTTCCTTGTGCCAACTTCTCAAAGTCATTCCAATTCCAACCCAATTCGTAGACCTTATATTGGAAAGGCAGTGGGAAAAGGATGGACCATTAACTAAATAAACATGATAGAAAAAATACGCATTCAGATTTGCATATTTTGAGCAACTTGGAGAGAAGAAACACAAAACTAAACCCTAACGAAATAAAGGGTAGACAAGACCTGAAAGTCGCTGGAGCTATTATAAGCACCGCTATTTCAAGAATATAAGAATCTTTTGTGGCCACAAACTCTACAATCTTCCTTCTGCATTAAAAAAAGTGTTCTCCTTTTGGGTAGCTGAGAAAATTCTTTAAAAAAATAGAAAAAGTAAAAACATTCCAAAAAATCAGAATATACCATGAATTTCTTTTGAACCAACATTATAAAGTGGTATAGATATTTCATAAGCTGAAGTTCTTTAGGAAGTTCTGAAGCTGAGAAATACTGAAATGCTTCTCGTAAGGTAGGTTCTTGACAAATTCTCCTAGTCTAAACATATTCGCAAAAACATTAACACTTCGTTCAGGAGTAATAAATGATATTGGAAATTTTCTGAATTTTATATGATTTTGTGATGTTTTTATGCCCATATATTGTTGAGAAGTTACACCTCAATTAAAGATACCAGAAACACAGAAACTCTTCGCAGTAAAAAACAATAAATCATAGAATTCAAAATAGTTCAGGGAAATGCTTTTTACAAAGCAATTTTAGTTTGTCAAGAAAATTGACGGAAAAATAAACTAGGAAAGAATGTATACATCCTTACCATCTTTAGGGCACATCCTCATATAATTCTTGTACAGAACATTTGTAAGAATTCATAACATTACTTCAAAAGTGATCTGTGAATTGGTCTGGATTTTCAGCCAATTTTCTCTATTTTTATGACTGTTCTTAGGAATCAAACTCTTTACCAACTTAGTAGTGGGAGAAAACAAAATAAGTATGACAGATAGCAATTTTCCGGCAGAATGGAGATTGACGGTGATAAAAAGAAAAAGAAAAAGGATGGGCTGGCATCGAATCAGCACGAATCATGTAACTTACTCCGTCTATACTGAACCATCCAGTCAAGTCTTGTGCATGAATCAGCAGAAAGAGAGAGCATTCATTAATGAGCACTGAATGTTTCCTACTAACAGATTTTGTATGTTTTGATGTTACATCATCTTGCAGAAGCCAATAGATCCACGCAAACTAAAACTCAAATACAAAGATTGCTTCATATTCTTATCTTGCAGAAGCCAATAGATCCACGCAAACTAAAACTCAAATACAAAGATTGCTTCATATTCTTCCTGTTCACAATGCAGGAAGATGGCCAGGTGCCGGGCACTATCAGCTTGGCTGGGGACGGGTTTATAGATCATAGGTGAGAGATGAACCCTTGGGAGGGGGTAACAGATCCCTTTAATAGGGATGATCAAGTGAACCCTCAAGCAAGCAATCCACTTAAGGTAACGAACCTAATATAATAGGAAACTAATCTTAACAAACCGTAAAGAGATGACTAATTGGTAGATATAGCTGTAACTTCCACACATGATGTTTTTCTTTTTCTTTTTCTTGAGCACGTGTGCAGCCAGATGCCATACACCCAAGGCCCACACCCTCCTGCGACACCTAGTTTTTCATATGCTTAAATATGTTGAAACGATGAAGTTACAGAATTATTAGCAAGCATAAGAATAGCCATGAAAGGCATACCATAGGTGCTAAGAATAGTGCAGCATCAGCAACCCGAGAAGTAATGACGACATGTGGTTTGTACTTTTCCAGGCAATGTACAATGGGGGCTGCACCAAGATATGTGCTTCTTCCCTGCACATACAACAAAATACCGTCAAATGGAAAACAAAGATAAAATAATATGCAAGTTCTCAATGCTGACTACAGCGAAGATGGCCAGGAAAATATATATGTATCGAAGCAAAGCCGCGGCAGTATGTTAATCCTAAGTTCTATAATGTGTACGCTATAGAATCTCCTGATGAGACAGTGTCCAAGTCCCTTCTCATTCAGAGTATTCTCTCTGAAGATTTCTCTAGATCTTTCAGTAACGATCTTTTGGCCACATATGTCAACCACAACACTCTATGCCATGGACCACATGGTACATAATTACATATATTGACAAACTAACTTCAGAAGATTGGATGCAAATTGCTGATCAGTTATGGTCAATTACTTCCTCGTAAGTTAATAAGACTGAGGCTAAGAAACCAGATATCGTTTATTTTATGAAATCAGATGAATACAAAATAAAATGATGATGAAGAAATTACCTCTGCCACTCCCATTGATTCATTCGATAACACTGAGTTTTCTGCAAAAAGACCAAACTCAAAAACAGTTGTAAGCTAGATTATTAGTTTTGACTCCACACACCAAACTATGATGACCGGCATTCCTTGATTTATACACAACCTTGGTAGCACCCAAAGTATCATACAATTGGTATTATCAAACAGATAAAAATTACCTGGACCTGAAATCGATGATTCATAAGCTACAGCGACTATTATCTCCAGTCCCAAACTAGAAGCAAGGTCCAGTATTTCTTTCTGTGCTCCAGGTGGATCAGCTAATAAATGGGAAAGACACTTACAGTATCTAATTCGGAAAACAAAACAAATGAGGTAAAGCAAAGCTACAGTCAGCATTGTCTTACTTGCGCCCATGTTAGTTATTATGCAAACTTCTCTATCCAAAGCCAAGGGTAGAAGCATGGACATCCACTCCTTAACTGCATATTGATACATTACCAAAAGGTGCATTGAAATTCTTATTGACAGTAACATAAGCAATAAAGCAAATAATATATCCCTACTGAGAGAAGGACCAGAATATGTTATATTACATGATAAAAACCAGAGAAGTTTACCCTTGACATGTACAAGGAAGATATACAATTAAATACACGCAATAAGTACTCCATAACTCGTAACCACAGATGAAGTTCACAAGATAACAGGTATCACCAGCTTTGATTAGCAATACAACTAAATGCATAAGAATCAAATAGTATTTGTCAACAACTATACCCCGGGGATCAAATCCTTTCCCTCCTGACAGCATAACTTGGTAGCGGTCTGCAAGTGTTCGCTCCGCCAAACACTCAAGTACTATGTAATTAAGTTCTTCGACTCTCTCCAATAACTTCAAAGCAGCCATCGGCCGGTCACCCCCAAATCCAGCCCCACAGCCAACATACACTTGATCCTTGCGCCGTTTAGGATTACTCCTCTATGAAGCGACAGATGTATTAGAATAACTGAAGCATTTGTTTGATTAAGTCATGATTGGCATGAAACATGTCCAGTTCTGCAAACAACTAACCAGCTTCACCACACAGTTCTGAACTTCTTCCATTGCTACTGTCTCCCTGCAATTATGCTGCTATCAGAATGAAGTACATACATGTAGTGCTGCAATTATTTTCCACAAGAGTTTGGAAAAGTGTGGGATTTTTTAAAATTGGCAGTCAAGCGTGTGACAAGCACATTTCACATACACAGAAGCACTAATTTTGGAAACAGACACACAGCAACATCAGATAATTCATCTGCGTCCATGACCTCAAGGTTCGAGAAATCACTTTCATTCTGATTTATCAACGATAAATGAAGCTAATCCAGCAGGCGGAGACCTATTAGAGGGCCAAGGAGGTTCAGTTGAAACCCCCAGCTCCAGAAGAAGATTTGGATCCGATTTGCTCACATGAAAGGAATGGCCAGTCGAAAAACTCTTGGAACAAAAACCAAAACAAGCTAGGGCTTCCTCGAAAACTGAAGGGAACACCTAAAATTCTACCCATATTTGCATAATTCCGTATGAAACCTAATTTGCGATCCGACTAAAGCATAACTATTATACAATGGAATGCAATTCGCCAAAAAAATAGAAGTAGACTCCAAAATCGAAATCGATAGAGCCATATTACCGAACAAGAAATAGAGCAAAATCCATGTTGTGAAACTTTTTTTTTTGGAACGTAGACGCAAGATTGCGTCCGGCTTTAAATTAATAAAGCCACCAGGGCAAGTCAAACACGCACAGAACGTTCAAATATTACAGACCGAGAGTATCTGAACCAAAAGGGGCACCGCACCAGCCACAAACAAAGTTCAAAAGCACAATAAGGAGACAAGGCGAAGCCCGAAGAGAGGGAGCCAGCCGTAGATTATGAAGATCCGTCGTCGCGTCGGGCTTGGCAGGTCATCATTTTGATCTTCTCCATGACACTCAACATGACTTGTTCATCAAGCGCTTTCCCCAACGGCATCCACACCTGGAGGAAAATATGACATTTGTATAATACGTCAGCAGGGTGTTTTGGGAACTTATGTTCGATCGTAAACTTGTTACGCACGGTCCAAAGAGACCACAGGAGCGCCCCTACGCAACGCCACAGGACTCTAGCCGATGGTCCTTTCTGGGCCGACAGGATCTCAAATAGGTCTTTCGACGTGTGGGGTTGCCAGTTTTTGTCAAAAGTATCCCTGACCGCACTCCAGGCAAAGCGGGCAAGCACACATTGGAAGAAGATATGGTTTGCGTCTTCAGCCTGCCCACACAACGTGCAATTGCCATCAGACGGGCCGTTCCGCTTTGCCACGTTATCAGCGGAAGGGAGCCGATTTCTCAGCATCTGCCACATAAAATTTTTTATTTTCAGAGGCAAACCCGCTTTCCACAGTCCCCTAACCAAGGAAAGAACCGGTCCGTCCGTCATTTTGTAATAAAGTGATTTGACTGTGAACACCTTTGAGGACGAAAGTTTCCACGAGATTTCGTCAGGTTCGGGGGAAATCTCTAAGTCTCTCCACGCCACTACTAAAGATTCCCAGTTGTCAGCCTCCACCGGCCCAAGCGCACGGATGAAGGAGATTGCCGGGGGACTAACACTAAGGGCATCTGCCACCGTAAGATTGGGGTCTGTGGCCAGGTGGTACAGTTCGGGGTGCGACTCCCACAGAGGGGATTGCTCCCACCAGTGATCGAGCCAAAAGCGGGTAGAGGCACCATTCTTAACAGTAAACTTTGCCCCAAGAGCGAAAGCTGGCCGTACTGCCTGGATCCCTTTCCAGAAAACAGATCCCGAAGCTTTAGCTTGAAAAACCGTGCCGTTCGGATAATATTTGGCTTTAAGGATGCGGGCCCAGAGCCCGGACTCATTATGCGCAAGCCGCCACCACCACTTGGATAAAAGCGCAACGTTCATAAGCTTAGAATTGGTGACTCCCAGTCCCCCAAACTTTTTGGGGCGGCATATTGCCGCCCATTTGACCAAGTGGTATTTCTTTTTGTCACCCGTTCCTTCCCAAAAGAAACGAGCTCGAGGGGTGTCAAGTTTGGCGTGGACCCCATCCGCTAGGAGGTACATACCCATGATGAACATAGGGAGAGAGGACAGACTCGAATTGGTCAGAATGAGCCTTGCCGCAGACGATAAAAATCTACCTCGCCAAGGGCTAACACGATTGGCCACCTTCCCATACAGCGGTTCCCACTCCCCAATGGTGAGTCCGCGGAAAGAAATTGGTAAGCCCAAGTATTTGATAGGAAAGGCGCCACGTCTACAATTTAGAAGGTTAGCCACTTGGGCGCTCGAGCGATCATCCATCCCTATGGTGAAAACCTCACTCTTGAGGAAATTAATCTTCAGGCCCGACATGAGTTCGAAAGCCAGAAGGATAAGTTTGATGGAGGCCACACTAGAGTCATTTGGTTCGAAAAGGAGGAGTGTATCGTCAGCATATTGAAGGTGTGATACACCCCCTGGAATGAGATGAGGAACCAGGCCGGAGATGTGGCCGGCAGCACTCGCACGTCGAATCATCGCGGCCAGTGCATCCGCCACAAAGTTGAAAATTAAAGGTGAGCTCGGATCCCCTTGTCTGAGTCCCCTCTTGTTGCGGAAGTACTTGCCCAGCTCACCGTTGATGGTAATCGCCGTGTGACCACTAGACACTAAGTGCATAATGCGGTGGACAAAACCTGCCTCAAAACCCTTTTTGAGGAAGACTTCCTGGACGAAAGCCCAATTCACCCGGTCGTATGCCTTCTCAAAATCGAGCTTGAGTAAAACTCCCTTAGTTTTATTTTTTTTAAGCTCGTGTACAATTTCCAACAGAGCAATCGGGCCTTCTAAAATATTTCTATGTTTGAGGAAACCCGTTTGGCTATGACTAATCGTGCGCTGCGCAATGGGGGCAAGGCGCGACGCATAAGCTTTGGCACAAAGCTTGAAGGGCACATTGATGAGAGTTATTGGGCGGAACTGACGAATGTTGTCAGCACCTTTAACTTTGGGAATAAGGCTAATGGCGCCATAGTTCAGGGTGGAAATATCAACGGTTCCTAAGGCAAAACCATTAATAATGTCGTAGAAGGAATGTTTCAGAAGTGGCCAGAACTTCTTGAAAAATTCCACGGGCCAGCCGTCAGGGCCAGGAGCCGTGTCGTTTTTCATACCCTGCAAGGCCGAGTCAATTTCTTCCGGCAGGAAAGAGAGTGCTAAGCACTCGTTTTCCTCCAGCGACACCCTCTCGTCCGGATTCCACAAATCCGAGCGGAGGCCAAGAGGTTTCTCACTGGCCGTCCCCAGAAGGCCAATGTAGAAATCGTAAATGTGGGTCTTAATTTGTTCCTGAGTAAGCAACAGGCCCGACTCGGATTGTAGGCGTAAAATGGTACTTTTGCGCTTTCTACCATTAGCATACGCGTGGAAATAACCCGTGTTCGCGTCTCCTTTCGTAACCCATTTGACGCTGCCCCTACGGCGCCAGTACTCTTCCTCTGCCCGTAGCAGGGCTAAGACTTGGTCTTCTAAGGAATACCTATGCGCCCATTCGACCTCTGAGAAGGGCCGAATGTCAGCTTCCAAGTCTAAGCGGGCAATTTCGTCCACCAACCATGCCCTCTCCTTTTTGGATGCACTACCTTGATTCGCACCCCAGCCACGAAGAAAGGCCCGAAGCTTACTCGCCGCCGCGGTCCAGAGACATACAGGGGACCGTTGAGGTCCAGCTGCAGAGATAATGTCATTCCAGCGGTTGCGAACCATAAGCTCGAAACCCTCGATCTCAAACCAGGCCGTTTCAAAGTAGAAACGTTGGCTACGCCTAATCTGGTCCTCCCCTGAGGAAAAGATTAGCGGAATGTGATCCGACCCTATGCGAGTCTCTGCCACCAGCGAGCAGAGAGGGAATAGAGCCTCCCATTCCGGGGTGAAAAACACCCGATCGAGGACGCTGCGGACAGGGTTAGTTTGTTTGTTTGTCCAGGTGTACCTGGCTCCTGTCCTAGCCGCTTCCCGTAGGACAGCCGCAGCGATAGCCTGGTTGAACATGGACACCCTTGTCCAGTCAATATTGTTGTTATTTTTGTCCGCACCCGAGCGGATCGAATTGAAATCACCCCCAACAACGACAGGTAGGTTGAGGATGCGCTTGGCACTCACTAATAAAGATAGCTCATGTAGAAACTCTAGTGAACGATCGTGATTCGCCGGGCCATAGACGCAGATTGTCACCCAAGACAAACCCGTCCCCTTGTGTTTGGTGGTCACACACACACAGAAGATCCCGACCTCCCAAGATAACACCTCACAGATATCCCGATTACAGCCCATGATAATGCCACCGGAGTGGCCCGAAGAGGGAAGCCAATGCCAGTTAAAACGTTGAAGAGGATCCAAGGCAAGTAAATCCCTATGCGAGAAATCTAACTTAATCGTTTCCTGAAGAGCAATAACATCGATGCGTTCCTTAGCTACTAGCTCTCGAAGCTGGGTACGGCGGCCAGAGTGGCCGCAGCCCCTAATGTTCCAGAAAAGGAACCGCATCTAAATAATACGATTACGGAGGCGAACACCCCTAGAGGTGATCACCTTAGCCACTTTCTTCTTCGTCCGTCCCCGCCCCTGCGGGTCATTCGGAGAAGAAGGAGGTGCATCTTCCCCATCGGTCGATGCAACCTCATTGGGCTCCCTGCTATCCCCAGCCCCAACTGGGATAGACTCGGGTAAAATCGGCCGTGCGCATCGAGAAGCAGCCTCAACCAGGGCGGCCTGAGCTTCTTCGCGAGCCCGAATGAGTGAGATCACCTCCCCAGGGGGATTAGGCACATCCACGCCAGCGTCGTTCAGAATCGAAGCAAGATGGCTATCAGAGAAGGCATTGAGAATGCGGAAAGAGGGAGGAGGATTACCTGTGGCCTCCATGTTCTTGTCGGCAATGCGAAGCTGAGCGCTCTCCATGGAAGACAATTCCCCAAGCTTGGCCTTGGCACGCGCACTCGGCGCCCGCTGAGCCACCGGGGTTGCCCGCGATCTCTTGGCCTTGCTAGTGTTGCCGTTCGTGCCCAGAGCAGCTCCCAGATCGCCTCCCAGCTCCACCGGAATCCCAGGCCCCGAGGGAGGAGCCTTGGACGACGGCTTCCGCCCCGCCGTCTTCTTCGGTTGGCGCCCAGCGCTGTTGGAGCCCCTCTTAGGGCCCGGCGTATGATCGTTGTCCGCCAGCACAACAAGCTCTTGATCTTCACTCACAGGGATGATGGGGGGGATGGGCACCTTGGTTCCTCCATCTCCGGCTTGGCAAGCCAGAGGGTTATCGATGAGGTTGGATCCGTATTCGTTGAAAGAGGAGTCGAGGGATCGAGCCAGCGGAGGCACACTAACCGCAGTGTCCTGAGTAGCCGCTCCCAAGGTACCCACATCAGAGGTCAGAGCTCCCAGCTTTTCCCAAGTCTCAGTGTCAATAGAGGTATCATGTAGGCTGTCGTCTGGTTCGTCAGTAGCCGCCGGTAGAGGGGGGGCAGTAGAAGATTTGGTAGCCCGTGCGCCGGCCCCAACCGGACCGCACGAGGCAGCACACGCAGCTTTGGCCGTCGGGGCGGACATACCCAGAGGCGGGTCCTTGGCCGTAAGAGGGCCGGTCACCGCCAGGGGGGCACGGTCTCCGCCACGCTTAGGCAACACCTCCCGCTCCACCTTGATCTGGTATCCTTCACTGTTGAACCAAACTTCAACCACGCCGTTGAGCTTCTCGGGGGCACGGCAAGCAATTTTCATCCTGACAGGTCCCAACCTAATCAGAGACAGTTCATCCACCACTATTGGCCGTCCCAGCATACGTAAACCTTCCTTGATTCGGTCCTCGCGGCGATGCTTCTTAGGAATGCCATAAAGACGCACCCACGTCTCCGGCATGAGCATAGGTGCAATCTCCTCATGAAGCATATCCCGCACCCTTGCGGTTATGTCATGGATAGATAAGAAGAGCTTCCCACTGGACTTAGCCATGTGAAGAAGATCAGCAGAGGGAAAAACCACCAGAAAATCATCATCGCCCACTTGCGTTACCTGCCAGTCCCAGTCATTGGCCACCATGTGTTTGAGCTCCTGCTTGAGAATGCGGAGCGTCAGCTTCCCTGGTTCGGCCGAAAGGATCGCCGCGTTCTTGATGCGTTCGTCGATGGGCAACTCCAGGGCGTCGTCGTCATCGTACTCCAAACAAAAGAATCCCTCTCCAGAGATCGCGCTCCCCATGATTTGCAAATGGAGCTGCCGACCCCGCGTCGGGCAGTTAGCCGAAGCGTGGCCTTCCTCCTTGCACAGCACGCATAAGGGTTTGTATTTGCACTTGGATTGGTAGTGACCCAAACGTCCACACTTGAAACATTCGATCTCGGGCGCCTCCTCCACCGGGATTGGCTCCGCCGCCGTGCCCATGGAAGCAGCAGAGGGCCCCACACCCACCATTTCTGGCTTTGCCCGAGGCTTGAGAGGGAGGGGAACGACCCCGCTGCCCTCAGCGTAGATCTCCCCCTCCGACTTCTTCTCCAGCGCGCGCCGGCGCTGGATCTGGCCCTTCTTGTGCTTCTTCGCTTGTTGTTGGTTCCACCAAGGGGGAGGAGGACCCCAGTCCCCCTCGCGCCCGCCGTGGTCGCGCGACCCGTCGGTCCAGCCGCGGCCCTCGCGGCCGTCCGCGCGGTCACGCATCGGCCTCTTGATCTTGGCGCGGAGATCCTGCTCCAAGCGGCGCTCGTCCGCCGGATCCAGGGGCTGGAGCGGTCGCTTCTCCGCACGGCGGTCGCCCATGACCACCGCCGCAAAGGACTTGAGAAGGGGAGGAGGGGGAGGGAGAGAAACGAGAGAGCGGGCAGAGAGAGCAAAGCGGCGGATCTCAGAGTGAGTGGCCGGAAACCCTAATAGAGGGTCGAGGCAGCCGCGGCGAAGCCATATATACCGTGAGCCCCGTCCCTTAGCGGGCGGAGGCAAGGTGGGCCGGGCGGGCCCAGGCGGAGCCAGACCCACAGGCCCAGGCGCCACCACCCGCACGACATGGGCACCAGTCGGGCCAGGCGCTAGAGGAGCCCAAGATGATGGGCCTGCCAGCCCACGGGCCCCCCCCGACGTCCCCAGAGGCCCAACCCGATCAGGGCATCCAGGGAGCGAATCCGGCCCGTCCGTCGAGGCGCACCCGGAACGTGCCACGTCCCCAACCCTAGGGCCCGTCACAGTCGTCAACCCCGATCCGCCGCCGGGGGGCGCCGCCGCACGGAGGGGCGTCGACGACGAGGGAGACACCGGGGTCCGCAGTACAGGCCACTCCACCGAGGGGCCACCGCGCAGCCTAGAAACCACCGGAGACATAGCACTGGACAAGGGGGCCACCGACTCCCTCCGGCCGCCGAGGGACAGCCCCGCCGGCGCCGCCGGCGACCAGATCCGTCGAGCCAGAGACCGCGGGCCCTTGCCCCCGGGCGCAAAACGACGCCCCGCAACCGGCGCCCGCTGGCCAGCCGCAAAGGCCACGAAATCCCCAATCGTAGGCCCCGCCGGAATCCGCCGAGGAGAGGTCAACTCCAGCACGCCGGAAGGCGACGCCGGCACTTCGTCCTCCGCATCCGAGACCTCCTCCGCGAGCGCCCAAAAACGGTTAGAGCACGGGGCCGCAGCGTGCCGCGGCGGCTCCGGCGACGAAGCCCCATACCGGCGCAGAACGCCGCGGGGTGAGCCACCCCCATGGCTCACCGCCGTCCAGGCGCCAGCCCGCGACAGGGACCGGGGCACCGTCCGCGCAACAGCGCCCTGGAGCCCCACCCCGCACTCCGCAGAGTCAAGGACCGCACCGCCGGCGAGCGGAGGGCCTTCCCCCTCCCCGGCAAGGAGCGCGACGACGGAAGGGGACGCACCCGCCGCGCACCCCGCGCCCCCCAACGGTTGGAAATCAAAAGACGCCATCTCACCACTGCTTGCCGCTTGCTGTCCCGAGTCCATGTTGTGAAACTCTAATGACCATGCGATTTAAAACAATTAAGCAAGTCACTGGGTGGTCATTACAGCACAGGTCGCAAGCGCCGTCCAGAGCGGTGCGAGCAGATCGCAGCTGAAGGAGGACAAGAGCAGGTAGGGGCGTGGTCAGAGCTCCGATTTGGACAGGCCGCCTAGACAGGACGAGGAGCTCCGCCTCCAGCTCTCTCACGAGCAGAAGAACAAGGGTCTATTCTTTGAGAGATTTGGATATTTGCTGTTCGTGGGGATTCGCAAACTGCCACTCTCACAGATTTCCTTTTCTTTTTTATAAGCTGGAGGCAAAAGATTTGTCCATGTTCAGTAAAATAGGTAGTGCTAAGAATTGGAGAGAAATGCACCGTAGGTCCCTGAACTATTACGGGGTGTCAAGTAGGTCCTTAAATTATGAAAAATATCATCCACGTCCTCAATGTTAGAATAAATCTGAGGCATACCGTTGATCATCCAAGGACCAAACAATCACACGAGCACGACACCAAGATTTGTTAACGAGGTTCACTGATATGGCTACATCACCGGAGCTTGACTACGGGCGCTCCTCCCCGTGACACCGTCATAATACTGCACACTGGCCACCCGGGCGCCGGCACATGCCGCCGGTTCCCCCTTGCGCGCAAGTGCTATTATGTTGGCATAGGTTACATCATGTGTCTACCCTCGCTATATAAGAGAGGCCTAGGATACAAGTGTCCTACTAGGACACGACTCCATATCCTATCTAAACACAATACTACTTAGAGTCCAACTGTAACCTACCTTGTACACAATATTCGACACAACTCTAACAAACTCCACCTTGGCGAATATTCTCCACCACCTTGAATTCGTCAATGCGTCAAACTTCCATGTACATTGGACTTGAGCTTATCCCATGAGCACCGCTGCTACTCTAAAGACTTCATATGACTCCACCTGCAACTTGTAGTCCCTTCTTTTCTTGACCATGATCAACATTCGAGCAAAATTAAGTTCCACATTACTCTAGTTAGCTCTCCCAACTTCCAGAGTAACAGCCAAACGCCATCACACACTGATCACTGACCTGCGTGAAAGTGAATTGGGTGTCACACATAAGAGTTACCTGAACTCAACATCACCGCTCCTTTCTTGACCGCATGTCTGAAACTTGAAGGAAATTCACCATTGCTTGTAGTCATCCCGAGTCAAATTCGCAGTTGTCTCACCACATGTATGACCACCAGAGTCCTGGCCCGTCTCCATGTCCCGTGCATACCGCACGCCTCGCCGCTATTACCGCGTCGAGACTCCGCTGTCTTGGTCGAGTCTCAAGGGTTGCAAACCCACACCACTCAACCCCATTGTAGAGTACCACCGATCATCGCCGACCGATGACGAGTTTCACGCTTCCTTCAGACCACTGGGCTCCAGTCCGAATTACGTGTCACTCGCTTTTTCCCCATCGCTGAATAGGTTCGATTCTCTGGATCCTTACACCGTAGCCCCTCAATCCAGCTCCACCTTCAACATGACTCCATGGTAGATGATCAGTCCACCCTCGCGTCCCGTCGACTTCAAGCTCACATGCGTATGACATCTTGAATCAACCCCACGCCGTAGTCTTATCGAAGTCACACAAGCCATCGGGGCATGCAGCATGTGTTTCCACGCCCAGAAGTCGGTCACCGTCAGCATCACGCTCCTATGTCGTCGTCGTCGTCGATCCCACCACCGTCTTCTGTACCAACCGAGTTGCGTCGATCCGTTAGACTAATTAGCCTGACTCAACCGAACTTGTCCTGCCGCATGACATGCTCCAGACTCCACGAGCCTCGTACGCACATCATCTGTCTTGATTTCCCTTCGACCATCATGCCGAACTAACACCGTCGCTGACCATCTTCATACACGATCTACATACAAAGCCAAGAACTCCAAAGGAAAAGGCACATAAGCCTTCTTGTGTGTGTACAACAACAGCTACACCACACGTGACTTTCCAAGCCTTTTCTCTTCTTCTTGAGCAAACATACTTGATCGATCCAATGTGATAGCCATCAAGTCAATGCCCCAGTGACAAGACAACACAGAGCAACGCCCTTGACCGCAACGAACGACGTCCTCCTTTTTTTTCTCCAAACAAATCCCGTGACTTGCTGTTTTCGATTGCACCCAGCGAACCACCAAACTTGCCGCTGCCTCCAGCCACAACATACATGTACGCGCGCCCGCGTTGGGCTCCGCTGGCCCGCCTCCAGCCGCCGTGCTGGACCGTACCAACTGCTGCGTTTTTTTAGGGGAAACATCAAATTTATTTAAGCAAAGTTAGGGATTTCATCCGCTAATACACTAAGGATACAGTCAGGCGGCGACATCCGCCATTCAACACACACCTCGTCCCCTACCGCTAACTTAGCCAGAATGTGAGTTGCTTTGTTCGTTGACCTCCGTCTCCAAGAGACCTTACAGCCTTGCCAACCATGCATCAGTTTTTTGATGTCTTCAACAATCGGTCCTGCCACAGAGAGGTTCCTCCTTTTGCCATTGATCATGCTCATGGCCAAGGTTGTCAAAATCGCGATTCTGTTATACGATTCTACGGCTTTATGATCCAAACTAACCCCTCTGATTCTACGACTTTAGTTCATAGAATCTACGTTTCTACGATCCTGATAGTGAAGATTCCACGATTTGCGATCCTACCATCAGGGCTCCGATCCGATTCAAAATCGCGATTCTGACAACCTTGCTCACGGCTTCTCTACAGTCCATCTCAACCAGCAGCTGCTGCACTCCAATCTCGCGACCAAACATAAGTGCTTGTCTGCACGCCTTCAACTCCACAAGCTCGGGTTTGGAGGTATGCGGGGAAAACTGGGCCACCGCCCCCCGGAAAGCTTCCCCATGATCGCGGAGAACCACACCCCCCGCCCCCATTGCTAGTCGTTTTGGAGATCGCCCCATACACATTGGCCTTAATCCAGTCAATTTCCGGCGGCAGCCACTTCTCCGGCGCCAGTTTTATGATGTCCCTGGCCTTCTTCTGCACCACTTCGTTCCATTCATCCATGAACGAGGAAACAGATGCCGCAATATCCTGAGCTGCTTTGCTGCGGGTTCCCTTCCTCGTCTCGTTCCAGGCTAACCACAAACCGTAGACACCCTGCATTAGCATTTCCCTCTCCTCATCTCTGGCGTCACCCATCCAGCCCTGAAGCCACCGTCCTACAACTTGGTTAGAGGAAATCCCGGCAGACGGGAAAGGGGTTGCATTTCTCCTATCAGCCAGCTCCTGCCAGAACAACTTCGAGTGATAGCAATTCCAAAATCGATGCAACAGTGTCTCCTCTCTACCACATACCGTACAGAAAACTCCCGGCTTAATCCTTCGCCGGTGCAGTTCGTTGCCAGTAGCCAGCCCATTGGACAAGAGCCTCCAAGTATGAACCTTAATTTTATTGGGCACGTGAGAGCTCCACATAGCGAGCCAGTTTCTATGAGTCACCACTGAAGACGACGACCCCGGCCGTCCGAACGCTGGCCTTCTCATGCTCATGGCCAAATGGTATGCAGACCGAACTGTATACTCACCATCTTTAGTGTAATTCCAAGCCAAGAGATCCTCCACTCCATTCCCTCCCACCGGAATTTGCCTGATGTCAGAAGCATCTTCAGGGGTAAACATAGCATCAACTTTTGCATTGTCCCACATGCTCCCGTCCTCGATCAATAGGTCAGCCACCCTCGTAGTACCATGCACAAAGGTCTATCCCAGTGGACGAAGAGAGACCCTCCTCGGGATCCAATTGTCGTGGTGAATGAGGACCTTGGACCCGTCCCCAATCCTCCAGACCAATCCCTCCCTCAAGAGGTCCCTACCGTGAAGAATACTACGGAATGTTAATGAACCATTAGCAGGGCAAGTAGCGTTCATGATAGACGAGTCCTTAAAGTATCTCGCGCGAAGCACTCTGGCACACAGAGACTCTGGAACTTGCATGATCCGCCAAGCTTGTTTCCCCAGGAGAGCCTGATTGAAAGCTTCAAAGTTTCTGAAACCCATGCCTCCCTCACGTTTCGGCAGACACATTTATCCCATGCTACCCAGTGCACCTTGTTTTCACCATGAGCTGAACCCCACCAGAAGTTGGATGAGATGGATGTCAGATTCCGGCACATTTTCTTCGAGAGTTTGAAACAGCTCATGGTGAACGTCGGCGTCGCTTGCAGCCCAGACTTGGCCAGAACTTCCTTCGCCGCTTTAGACAACCCTTGACCCTTCCAACCAATCACTTTGCCCTTGGAGCTCTCCTTAACATACTTGAAAGTTCCGTCCTTTGATCTGCCCACCGCTGTTTGTAGACCCAAATACTTTTCACTAAGAGCTTCATAATTAATCCCAATTATTCCTTTCAGAGAAGCCTTGTTCTCCTCTTGGCAGCCTTTCCCAAAGAAGATTGATGATTTCTGAAGGTTCACCCTCTGTCCTAACGCACGTTCATACACTTGCAGAATGCTTCTAAGGGCCTCCATGTTCCCTTGTGTCCCTTCCAGGAAAACGTTGCTATCATCAGCAAATAAAAGGTGCGTGACTTGAGGGCCAGTGCCTTCAAAAGACACGCCACTTTTGCGTTTATCCTGTTGAGCTTTCTTCAACAAGGCCGAGAAACCTTCAACACAAAACAGGAACAAATACAGGGACACCGGGTCACCTTGTCTCAGTCCCCTAAATGGCAGGAACATCTCCGAAAAACCTCCGTTGAGCTTCACCGAAAATATGGCTATCCGAACACATCTCATAATCATATCAATCCACCCTTGAACAAACCCAACCCAATGCAAGACTTTCTCCAGAAAAGACCACTCAACTCGATCATAAGCTTTCATCATATCTAACTTGACAGCACATAAAGGTTTTTTCATCCTCCTTTGCCTAATCGCATGCACACACTCATAAGCTACCAACACATTATCAGAAAGCAGCCGCCCAGGAACGAAAGCACTTTGTTCCCCCGAGATCATGACAGGCAGGACACCGTTAAGCCTGTTAGCGAGGACCTTTGCAGCTACCTTGTACAAAACATTGCACAAACTGATGGGTCGAAACTGAGAAAGCAGCTCCGGAGACTTGACCTTTGAGATCATAACTATTACAGTGTCATTAAACGTCTCCAGGGTGGTTCCCCTTCAAGGAAATCTCGCACAGCGGCGCAAACATCGCCCTTCAAAAGAGACCAGTGTCTCTGATAGAAAGGGACAGGAAAGCCGTCCGGTCCCCGCGCCTTAGTGGCACCCATTTGAAACAGAGCACCTTCAATCTCCTCATCGTATATCAGTGTTTTCTTACTGTTCATTTCACTAGTGACCACTTCATCCATTAGCTCAAGCACCCTTTCAGCATCATGGGAGCCTTCGGACCTGAACAGATTTGCGTAAAACGAGGCCGCCATAGTCCACATTTCCGCATCCACAGTGCATCTGGTTCCATCCTCCCTCTTAAGCGCCCGCACTGTATTCTTTCTCCTCCTATGAGATGCCCGGTTTTGAAAATATCTGGTGTTCTGATCTCCCTCTTGCAGCCATCCCACTCTAGATATTTGCTTATACATAATCTCCTCCCTCTCATAAAGCTCATGCAATTGACTCTCCAAGTCTCGGACCTCCAGTGAGGATCCAGAGATTAATGCACGGCGCCTCGCATCCTCGAGGTTGATCTTGAGCTGTTTAATCTGTCTCCGAACAGAACCAAACACCGAGCGACCCCATTGCTGCAGCTCATTGGACATGGCCTTTAACTTGCCGCATGTTTGCATGGCCCGGTGGCCCTCCGAGGCAGCATCCTGCCAAGTAGCCGTGACAAAAGATTCATAGTTCTCGTGCCGTGTCCACATTTCCTCGTACATAAATCTCCTAGGCCCTCTATCGTTAGAGTCGGGAGCCGTTTCCCTCACTCTAACCACAATGGCATTATGGTCCGATTCCTCCGTAATAATATGCTCAACAACTGTATCAGGAAACATTGCCATGAAACCATCATTGCACATGGCTCTGTCCAACCGGACTTGAACATTATCCTCCCCCTCCCTCTTATTATCCCATGTGTAAGGATAACCGTGAAACCCCAGGTCAGCAAGCCGTCAATCCTCCAAGCACCCACGAAAGTCATCCATCTGCGTAAAGCTTCTAGGATTACCGCCATGTTGTTCAGACAAAAGCAGAGCCTCATTAAAGTCGCCCAAGCAGATCCATGGTTGATCATCCTGTCTTCGTAAATATCTGAGAGCTGCCCAAGATTTAGATCTTAACTCCGTTCGAGGCTCACCATAGAATCCAGTGATTCTACAAGCTCTTCCAGCAAATTCCACAGCATCATCAATGAAATACTGACACCATGGTCTAACAGAAACATGCACATTATCTCTCCACCACAAAGCCATCCCCCACTCCTCCCATTACAATCCACAGCCACCCCTTCTCGGAATCCCAAACTCCACTTCACCTTCTCCGAAGCCCTAGCTTTCTTATTTGTCTCGCATAAGAACACCACCGCTGGGTTGTGGGACCGTATCAGGTCTCTGATCTCGCCAACTGTCGGGTCCAACCCCAGTCCCCGACAGTTCCAGGCAAGGAGATTCATGGCTCCCGACGGCCCCGACTCTCGGGGTCCGCCGATCCATCACCCTTCTCTGAGATGTGATTGAACACTGAAGACGTCTTGGGCCTCGTATCATGAACAAACACATCTTGTGCCTCTTGCTTATCATTGTCACCTTTAGCAACCCAAACTTGCTTCGGCCTCCTCTTCCTACTATCATCACCACGCTGGAAGTTAGAAGAGCTGCCCTGATGGTACTCCTCCTCTCGTCTTGGTTTTCTGATGTAGTAACCTGTAATGCCCAGTATGAGATTATACCTCCTACGTGTCGAGGCATGACTTAAAGGTATAAGCTCATACTAGAATGATCTCAAGTATGGTATCTTTGCACGACTCATGTAAAAGAGGGATGAAATTGCAAAAGAGTAGTTGGCTTACACTCAGCACGTCACACAATACATTACATAAGCAATCATCATCCAAATAACATCATAGTCCGTCTACGAACGAAGATCCAAATGAAAGATACCAAATAAAGAAAGCCACAAGGTCCGAATCGCCCCTAGTAGAAGCCACTACTGATCATCGGGATAGTATACATAGTATCGCCCACATTCTTCGTCGAACTCCCAGTATAGCTCTGTGCCGTCTCCTGTGTAGTTCACCATAGTACCTGCATCTGGTGTTGTGAAGAATCTGTGAGCCACGGAGGACTCAGCAATCCCGTTCCCGGGTAGCAAAAACTATCTAAGCCTTGGGTGTGGAACAAGGCTGATGAATAAAGGTTGCAGCTGCACTAGCACTAGCTTACGTGTTTAGAGCGAGAAGAGAAGTGCCACGAGCGTCAAAGTGATCACGAAGTGATCCTATCTAAGCACGTCAGACATAACCCCATTGTGTTCACTTCCCGAACCCCTTCGGAAAATGACCGTCACGGTTACTCACGCTGGTTGTATATTCTGAACATGGTGTCAAGTTTTCTACAAACGGATATTAACAAATTCTGATCTGCCACATAACCACGGGCACGGCTTTCGAAAGATCAAACCCTGCAGGGGTGTCCCAACTTAGCCCATCACAAGCTCACGATCTGCGGAGTCGCAACTCCAAGGTGGGAAGACCCGAGTATTCTCTGAATCCCGTGATCAAGATATTCCGACTAAGGTAAAACTAATCCAGCAAGACCTCCCGGCGTGCCGACACCCTGATAGTAGCCGCGTGTATCTAGTCTCAAGCCACGACCGGATGGGACATCCTACAGGTAATACCAGATACCTCGGGTTTCCCCGAGGCGGCCCTGCAATCCGCCCAGTTCGGACCAACACTCATGACGAGCACTGGACCGGGGGTTCTTAATTAAGATCACGGGATAGCTAGTCCCTATGCAAGTTCTAGTTATTACGCAAATGGAGTACCAATGTTGGGCCTTGCTGGAAAAGCTTTAGCGCTAAGCGGGTTATCGAGGGGGTCCCATAACCCCAACCATGTTAGGAACGCAAAATCAAGGAACATAACACCGGTTTAAACGGTTCCTAGGGCGGCACGAGTGGAACAAAACACCAAGCAAGAGGCTTAGCCTTCCACCCATTACCAAGTATATAGATGATTTAGTTTAACAGATTATATAGTGTGATATCCCAACAATAACTTCAACATGAAGCAAGAGTCTTCAAATCTTCTCCTGCAACTAGCAAGGCTATAAGAAGGGGCTGAGCGAAACTTACGTAGCCAAACAAAGGTTTGCTAGGTTGGGTGGTTAGACAGATTCATGGTTACAATAGGAGGCTGACAAACAAACATGGGCATCGAGGCAATAAGCTAAAGAGTGAGACATCTAGCAATAGGCAAAGATAGTAATGATATCTGGGTCAGGTCATCTTGCCTGTCGAGTCGTCGATGGGATCGTAAGAGGCTCCTCGTACTCAACCTCGGTAGTAACCTCGTTCTCGGCCTCGACTCCCGGCTCTACTCAACACAAGAACACAACATGGCACGATATCAAACAAGGTGCAATGCACAACCAACATGATGCAAGTATGATGCATTTCATGGCAAGGGATGAAGCACACAAGATCAACACAAAACCACAAGTTTTAATGAGGCCGGGATCAACATATAGCAAATCCAGTAAGTCCTCATATGCATATTTTGAAATTATTCCAGATCTGAACAAACCTTAAGTTAAAGTTGTTAAACCGCAAGTTAACATGCACCATGATGTTCTACACGAAATTCTAGTCAAGTTTCATATAAAGTTTGTTTAATTCAGAGCTACGGTCTAGAAGATATGAGCAAAACAAGACAAACATGGCAACGGTGCAATATGCACCCAAACACACTCCAAACATGTAAACAATGTGATATTATGATTCTACACGCAAAATCACACAAGTTTCATATAAGGCACGCTCAAAACGGAGCAACGGTTCAACATATACACACGAAACAAGATACAATGCAAAGCTGAAGTTAACGGCCACATAGCAACTTTGGAGCAAGAGATAATTAAGCTAAAGCACTCAAACATGGTGACAAGAAGCATGGACATGAAGTAGACATGTTCTACACCATTGGAGCAACTCCATAGGAGGCATGGATCAATAGCAACAAGCTACACCAAATTGATCATGCTATTAAAAACCTGACAGGCATAATTTATAGCAACTTGAGAGCAAGAAATAAATAAGCTACAGCAAGCCATATGTGCAAGTGAGGGCATGAGTGGATAGACAAAAACATGGACAACAAGGAATGATCATTGGCCACTCCAAAACAAGCATGGATTTGAGTGGGGCATCAAGCAAACATAGCAACAAAATAACAAGTAACAGCAGTTTATAACAAGTAGCACTCTTGTCACGAAGATTAGGACATCTAGATGATCTCAAACAAGCATTCCACAATGGAACAAAATGTAGAGCACATCACCACGATCATGTTGACATATCATATGCACAATTTGGACAAGCACACTAAAAGTTACAGCCATGCAAAGATGCCAACAGAATGTTGCAGATCTGGGACTTAGTGAAATTTATACCTCACAAAAGTCAAACGTGGATGGAGATGTCCCGGGACGGAGGGATCCGATGGGGACGCGTGTTTGGATGGGCGGATGGGTGGATCTGGTCCCGTCTTCCAGATCCACCGGAGTGCTCACCGGAGCACTCGCCGACGACGGAGGAGACGGAGGGAACGGCGGCGGCGGGGCGCTCTGGCCGACGGAGGAGAGCGGCGGCGGCGGGACGCTCCGGCCGGCGGAGGAGAGCGGCGGCAGCGGGGCGCTCCGGATGCGGTGGAGCGACGGGAGGGGCTCGCCGGCGCCGGACGGCGACGGAGGTGGCCGGCGGCGCGGCGGCCCGACGGGAGGCGGCGGTTGCTGCGGAGGAGAGCCGACGGCGGCCCTCGGGGCGGAGGAGCCTACGGCGGGGGCGATGCCGCGTGGAGGCGGGCGGCGGTTAGCCGGGGCGGCAGGGCTGGCGAGAGAGCCCGGGGCGGCGGACGGCGGCCTGCCGCGGCTGGAGGCGGGCGAGGGAGACGGCGGCGGAGGCGCGGGCGAGGGAGATGATGGTGGAGGCGCGGGCCCGGCGCGGCCCGGTTCGGCTCGGGGCGGGCCGGATCCGGGCCCCGGGCGCGCCGGCGAAGTGGGCGCGGGGACGATGATGTGGCACGACGCGATTCGCTGAGGGGCGCGGACGGACGTGTCCGGCCGTCGGCGGACGTGTCCGGCGGCGGGGAAGAGCTCGGGGCTAGGGTTTTTGCCCGAAAATGGTCCTGGGAGGTTGTTTATATAGGTTCTGGGAGCTAGGAAGGTCCAAATGAGGAGCGGTTTTCGGCCACGCGATCACGATCCGACGACCGAGATGATGGGAAGGGTTGTGCTGGGTTTGTGGGCTGTTGTGGAGGGGGTCTTGGGCCAAAAAGAAGGGGTACTTTTAGCCCACTAGGTTAACCGTTGGAGTACCAAACGAACTCCAAACGCAAAGAAACTTGGCAGGCGGCCTACACGTACCAAAACAACATCGCACGACAAGTCTCACGTCATTCCAGAAACGTTACACGGCCACACACGAAAGAAGGACTCGGGGGTGCCACGACACGTGTGTGAGTGTCGGAACTCGAAACGGACAACGGGAAGAGGCGAGTGGGACCGGGTGCAAGTGACAACATGAATGCAATGCAATGCACATGATAACATGACATGTATGAAATGCACACACGCACACGACAAAACGAAGAAACCCGAAAAGAAGATGAGCCCATAATGGAATTGATGAAGTCAAAGTTTCATATAGTGCCATAATTGGAAAGTGTTACATCTCGGGCATTACAAACTCTCCTCTACTACGAAAAGATCTCGTCCCGAGATTTAGGACAGGAAGAAGGAACGGTACTCGGAACGAAGGTGATCTTCTCGTTCCCATGTAGCTTCTCGGTCGGTATGGTGTGACCACTTAACTTTCAAGAACTTGATTAACTTGTTGCGGGTTTTGAGCTCAGTTTCTTCAAGAATAGCAACAGGGTGCTCACGGTAAGACAAGTCTTGTTGAAGATCAATCTCCTCAAACGGAATGGTGCGTTCAGGTGTCTTGAAGCACTTGCGGAGTTGAGACACGTGAAACACATAATGAACATTTGCAAAGTTAGAGGGGAGCTCAAGTTGATAGGCTAGATCGCCTCTTTTGCCAAGAATCTTGAAAGGGCCCACGTATCTCGGAGCAAGCTTTCCTTTGATACCGAATCTTTGGGTGCCTTTCATAGGAGAAACACGGAGATAGACATGATCTCCAATGTCGAAAGCCAAATCACGATGCTTGCTGTCATAGTAGCTCTTTTGACGCGACTGAGCGGCCTTGAGATTCTCACGGATGACTTTGCACGTTTCTTCGGCTTTTGAGATCAAGTCATTGCCCAGAAGTTGACGTTCACCAGTCTCAGACCAGTTGAGAGGAGTACGACACTTTCTGCCATAGAGGATTTCAAAAGGAGCTTTGTCGGCACTTGCTTGGAAACTGTTGTTGTAAGAGAACACGGCAAACGGGAGACAATCTTCCCACTTCATGCCAAAAGAGATGACACAAGCTCTGAGCATGTCTTCGAGGATCTGGTTCACTCTTTCGACTTGACCACTAGTCTGAGGGTGAAACGCAATGCTGAAACGGATCTTAGTGCCCATGGCTGACTAAAGGAGTCCCAGAACTTGGATGTGAACAAACTTCCACGGTCTGAGGAGATAACTTGAGGAATGCCATGAAACGAAACAATTCTGGAAGTGTACAACTCTGCCAACTGAGCTGCATTGATGGATTCTTTGACGGAAAGGAAGTGAGCTACTTTGGTTAGCTTGTCAATCACAACAAAGATATCATCATTCCCCTTCTTGGACTTAGGAAATCCAGTGACGAAATCCATTTCAATGTGGTTGAATTTCCAATCGGGAATAGGAAGAGGTTGGAGGAGACCGGCTGGACGTTGATGCTCTGCCTTCACTCTTCTGCAGACATCATTTTCAATCACGAATTGGGCAATCTCCCTTTTCATGCGAGTGCACCAGTAAGATTGCTTGAGGTCTTGGTACATCTTGGAACTTCCGGGATGAATTGAGAGGAGGGAGTCATGTGCTTCATTCATTATGAGCTTCCTGAGATCACCCTTGGGAACCACAAGTCTGTCCTCAAAGAACAAGGTGTCTTTCTCATCAACACGATATCACTTGTATTTGGGAGTACCCTTTGCAATACCATGTTTCACTTTTTGCACCATAGCATCACTGAGTTGGGCCTCACGGATCTGATCTTCCAAGGTAGGAGCAACTTGAAGATTTGCAAGAAAGCCTTGCGGAACAACTTGGAGGTTGAGCTTCCTCAATGATTCACCAAGCTCAGGCTGGAACGGCTTGAGAAGGAGACTGTTGCAATATGCCTTTCTGCTCAAGGCATCTGCAATGACATTGGCCTTGCCAGGTGTGTATTCGATGCTTTGATCATACTCTTGGATCATCTCAACCCAACGAGTCTGGCGAAGGTTCAGGTTCGGCTGTGTGAAGATGTACTTCAAGCTCTTGTGATCGGTGAAGATGTCCACTTTTCTGCCCAACAGAAGGTGTCTCCATGTGATCAAGGCATGTACCATTGCTGCTAGCTCAAGATCATGTGTGGGGTAGTTCTTCTCATTTGGCTTTAATTGACGAGAAGTGTATGCCACAATTTTCTTGTCTTGCATTAGAACACCACCAAGTCCTTGTAGAGAAGCATCACAGAATACTTCGTAGGGCTTGGACTCATCCGAAGGAGTAAGAACCGGAGCAGAGATGAGCTTTTCTGTGAGTGTTTTGAATGCCACATCACAATCAGGAGACCAGTTGTACTTGACATTCTTCTGCAGCAAGTTTGAGAGAGGCTTGGCAATCTTGGAGAAGTTCTCAACGAACCTTCTGCAATAGCTAGCGATACCAAGGAAGCTTCAGAGTTGCTTGACGTTCTGTGGGGGTTCCCAGTTGACAATAGCTTCAACTTTCTCGGGGTTGACAGAAATACCCTCAGCAAAAATGATATGGCCAAGATATAAGACCTTATCGAGCCAGAATTCGCATTTAGAGAACTTCGCATAGAACTTCTGTTCACGGAGCCTGTCCAGAACCAAAAGGAGGTGCTTGGCATGGTCTTCTTCATTCTTGGAGAATACCAAGATGTCATCCAGATAGACAAGAACAAATTCATTGGTGTAGGGGTTGAATATGTAGTGCATCATTCTCGAGAAGGTGGGTGGAGCATTTGCGAGGCCAAAAGACATGACCGTGTATTCATAGGAGCCGCAGCTTGTTCTGAATGCGGTCTTGTGAATATCTTCTTCACGGATGCAGATCTGGTGGTAACCCATCCGTAGATCGAGCTTTGAGAACACTTTTGCTCCTTTGAGCTGCTCGAACAATTCATTGATATTGGGGAGCGGATACTTGTTCTTTATTTTGTTCTTGTTCAATGGCCGGTAATCAACGCAAAGGCGTTCCGTGCCATCCTTCTTCTTGACAAATAGAACACCACAGCCCCAAGGAGAAGTGCTAGGCCTGATTAGACCCATACGCTCTTGCTCATCGAGTTGTCTCTTCAGCTCCTTCAACTCTTCAGGGGAAAGCTTGTACGGACGCCGACATGCTGGCTCGGTACCGGGCTCGAGTTCAATGACGAATTCAACTTGACGATGCAGAGGCATGCCTGGAAGCTCTTCAGGGAAAACATCTTCATATTCATTGACCACTGGAATTTGAGAGATGGCATTAATCTCGCCCTTGTCATTGAGAGAGAATAGCCTGATTGTGTTATCTCAAGAGGCGAAGATAATCACATCTTCGTCAGGATGAGTAAGCTTGACTTCCTTATTTGCACAATCAATGTGAGCATCATGCTTGGAAAGCCAATCCATCCCAAGAATAAGATCAATGTCGGAGTTGCCAAGAACAACCGGAGAAGCCAGAAAGCGGTAATCACCCATACGAATAGATACATCCGAAGCATACAATCTAGAAGTCATGTGTTTGCCCGGAGAAATAATTTGTAACTCCCTCGGCAAGGCCACTGTGCCCACATTGTGCTTAGATGCAAATGGAAATGACATGAAGGAATGTGATGCACCAGAATCAAAAAACACTTTAGCAGGTTTAAGTTTGTCTGGAAGGTTACCAAGTATCACATCTGAAGAATTCTCTGCTTGAGCTGCATTCATCAGATTCACTCTTGCTGCCTTGGGATTGTGCTTGACAATAGCAGTGCTGACAGGTGGAGGAGGCGGAAGGCGCCTTTGAGTACACTTGTTAGCATAGTGACCCTTCCGCCCACACTTGTTGCAGATCACTTCTGAGAGAGGACGGTAATAAGGAGCACTTGACTTCGAAGCTTGAAAGTGATTCTTGGACTAATTGCTTGGGTTGGGTGGGTGGGAGAAACCACGGCCACCAGAATGCTTGTTGTTGTTGTTGGGAGGGCGGAGCACTGGAGGAGGTGGAAGCCAAAACTTCTGCTGCTTTGCAACCACTTGGGAAGAAGAGGAGGAGTTGACAGCATCTCTGATTCTCTTTTTGGAAGCTTCCATCTTGAGCTGGGCTGCCTCTTGCTTAAGTGCCATGTTATAGAATTGATCAAATTCTTCCGGCTCAAACAAGGTGAGAGCTAGTTGGAGTTCATCCTTCAGACCACCACGGAACTGATAAATCTTGCTCTTGGAATCTGGGATGTCTTGCTTGGCATAGCGGGCAAGGTTCTGGAACTTGACATTGTATTGATAAACGAACTTGGTGCCTTGCTTCAGGTTGCGGAATTGCTCACACATACCTTCGATGACACTAGTTGGAATGTGGTGAGAGCGAAAATCCTTGCAGAAGTCAGTCCACGAGATTTCACGTCCCTCTCTGGAATCTTTGTACTGCTGCCACCAATCATCGGCTTGGTCCTTGAGTTGGAAGGCGGCAAACTTGACATAATCCTCAGGTCTCACGTTACTACAATCGAAATGCTTCTTAATATCTGTTATCCAGTCTTCAACATCTAGCGGATCCACACAGTAACTGAATGCCTTCGGTTGGTTTGCCAGGAATTGGTTGAGAGTTGAAAGTGAGGTTGGTTGAACAAATTGCCTTGGCCTTGGTTCCCATGACCACCTTGATTTGCTTGATTCGCTTGAATAATTGCTCTCCAGGCCTCAGACGGAGGAGGAGGGGAAGGAGGACGATCAGGAACCTCTTCACCCTCTGGGTTAGCGTTGGGAACCCTTTTAGGAGCCATCCTGAATGAGATGACAACTATTACCCATTGATTGAAAATATATAAGCTGAATCAACGGCTAGAAATTGCAACATAAGTCTTCACAAGAACATTCGAACAACATGAACGAATGTAATCCACAGTTTAATGGTACAACAATCTTCTCGAGAAGCCACTTGGGAGAACAAAAGGTAAATAAAAACAACAAGGAGCAGATAGAAAAAATACAAGATAGAAGCTTCGTTCGACATATTCGTGCTGAAAGCTTATGGAACGTGTTACAAAAGGGTTTTGCAATCCCCGGATCAGCATAGCCAAGGACCCTTTCAGATGCAACTCCCGATCGGAACAAACGCCCATAAAATCACTTCACTCAATGTAGAACCCCGAACTCCATATCATGCATTCGTTGGAAGAATGCCTATGAACTACTAGATGAACCCACCTATTAATTTCCGAAAGTTTCCAGTTATTCAATCAGGTGTTGGGGATACAGGGGAAGCATCACGCACTCAACTCTAATCCTACATCCAACTGTATCCATCCTTCAACACATAACCAGTTATTTCCGAAAACCGTTTACCTTGGACCTTCGAAACACATCTGCTATACAAGCTATGGCAATACTCTCGAACTACCTCCCCAGTACTGGGTGATGTCGGGGTTATCTTGCCACTAACCGCATAGGAGAGTTTTCGATGTCGGCCGTCTTAAGTATTCCAGAACTGCTGCGATATATTTATGACGACAACACCTCGGAGCTCAACTCCCCGGGACACTGCCACAACCCCTAAATGACAGGAGGCATTGAGAACAATGTTCTCGTCACAAAGACATCGGAACAATCCAAACAATACTCGCGTGATCCTAAAAAAAATTAGTGAATTTTTGAGAGTAGAAGAGATAAGAGTAATCGTCAGGAGTCCTCACCAGAATGAAAAGAGATGAGGAGCAAAAAGAAATCCTACTCTCCGATATATATATAGGACTCAAAACATTTTCAAGTGTGTGCCTAGACTCAACCGTCAACGATTTGATCAATCAGTGGAGGCTTCTAGGTCAGAGAAGGCTTTGATACCAACTTGTAATGCCCAATATGAGATTATACATCCTACGTGTCGAGGCATGACTTAAAGGTATAAGCTCATACTAGAATGATCTCAAGTATGGTATCTTTGCACGACTCATGTAAAAGAGGGATGAAATTGCAAAAGAGTAGCTGGCTTACACTCGCCACGTCACACAATACATTACATAAGCAATCATCATCCAAATAACAACAGAGTCCGTCTATAGACGAAGATCCAAATGAAAGATACCAAATAAACAAAGCCACAAAGTCCGAATCGCCCCTAGTAGAAGCCACTACTGATCATCGGGATAGTATACGTAGTATCGTCCACGTTCTTTGTCGAACTCCCAGTACTGCTTTGAGTCGTCTCCTGTGTAGTTCACCATAGTACCTGCATCTGGTGTTGTGAAGAATCTGTGAGCCACGGAGGACTCAGCAATCCCGTTCCCGGGTAGCAAAAACTATCTAAGCCTTGGATGTGGAACAAGGCTGATGAATAAAGGTTGCATCTGCACTAGCACTAGCTTACGTGTTTAGAGCGAGAAGAGAAGTGCCACGAGCGTCAAAGTGATCACGAAGTGATCCTATCTAAGCACGTCAAACATAACCCCACCGTGTTCACTTCCCGAACCCCTTCGGAAAATGACCGTCACGGTTACTCACGCTGGTAGTGTATTCTGAACATGGTGTCAAGTTTTCTACAACCGGATATTAACAAATTCCCATCTGCCACATAACCGCGGGCACAACTTTCGAAAGATCAAACCCTGCAGGGGTGTCCCAACTTATCCCATCACAAGCTCACGATCTGCGGAGTCGCAACTCCAAGGTGGGAAGACCCGAGTATTCTTGGAATCCTGTGCTCAAGATATTCCGACTAAGGTAAAACTAATCCAGCAAGACCTCCCGGCGTGCCGACACCCTGACAGTAGCCGCGCGTATCTAGTCTCAGGCCACGACCGGATGGGACATCCTACAGGTAATACCAGATACCTCGGGTTTCCCCGAGGCGGCCCTGCAGTCCGCCCAGTTCGCACCAACACTCATGAGGGGCACTGGCCCGGGGGTTGTTAATTAAGATCACGGGATAGCTAGTCCCTATGCAAGTTTTAGTTATTAGGCAAATGGAGTACCAATGTTGGGCCTTGCTGGAAAAGCTTTAGCGCTAAGAGGGTTATCAAGGGGGTCCCATAACCCCAACCGTGTTAGGAACGCAAAATCAAGGAACATAACACCGGTTTAAACGGTTCCTAGGGCGGCATGAGTGGAACAAAACACCAAGCAAGAGGCCTAGCCTTCCACCCATTACCAAGTATATAGATGATTTAGTTGAACAGATTATATAGTGTGATATCCCAACAATAACTTCAATATGAAGCAAGAATCTTCAAATCTTCTCCTGCAACTAGCAAGGCTATAAGAAGGGGCTGAGCGAAGCTTACGTAGCCAAACAAAGGTTTGCTAGGTTGGGTGGTTAGACGGATTCATGGTTACAATAGGAGGCTGACAAACAAACATGGGCATCGAGGCAAAAAGCTAAAGAGCGAGACATCTAGCAATAGGCAAAGATAGTAATGATATCTGGGTCAGGTCATCTTGCCTGTCGATTCATCGATGGGATCGTAAGACGGCTCCTCATACTCAACCTCGGTAGTAACCTCGTTCTTGGCCTCGACTGCCGGCTCTACTCAACACAAGAACACAACATGGCACGATATCAAACAAGGTGCAATGCACAACCAACATGATGCAAGTATGATGCATTTCATGGCAAGGGATGAAGCACACAAGATCAACACAAAACCACAAGTTTTAATGAGGCCGGAATCAACATATAGCAAATCCGGCAAGTCCTCCTATGCATATTTTGAAATTGGTCCAGATATCAACAAACCTTAAGTTAAAGTTGTTAAACAGCAAGTTAACATGCACCATGATGATCTACACGAAATTCTAGTCAAGTTTCATATAAAGTTTGTTTAATTCGGAGCTACGGTCTAGAAGATATGAGCAAAACAAGACAAACATGGCAACGGTGCAAGATGCACCCAAACATCAAGCTAACACACTCCAAACATTTAAACAACATGATATTATGATTCTACATGCAAAAGCAAACAAGTTTCATATAAGGCACGCTCAAAACGGAGCAACGGTTCAACACATACACACGAAACAAGATACAATGCAAAGCTGAAGTTAACAACCACATAGCAACTTTGGAGCAAGAGATAATTAACCTACAGCACTCAAACATGGTGACAAGAAGCATGTACATGAAGTAGACATGTTCTATAGCAAACAACTCCATTGGAGCAACTCCATAGGAGGCATGGATCAATAGCAACAAGTTACACCAAATTGATCATGCTGTTAAAAACCTGACAGGCATAATTTATAGCAACTTGAGAGCAAGAAATAAATAAGCTACAACAAACAAGCATGCCACAATGGAACAAAATTTATTACACATCACCACGATCATTTTGACATATCATATGCACAATTTGGACAAGCACACTAAAAGTTACAGCCATGCAAAGATGCCAACAGAATGTTGCAGATCTGGGACTTAGTGAAATTTATACCTCACAAAAGTCAAACGTGGATGGAGATGTCCCGGGACGGAGGGATCCGATGGGGACGCGTGTTTGGATGGGTGGATGGGTGGATCTGGTCCCGTCTTCCAGATCCACCGGATTGCTCACCGGAGCACTCGCCGACGACGGAGGAGACAGAGGGAACGACGGCGGCGGGGCGCTCCGACCGGCGGAGGAGAGCGGCGGTGGCGGGGCGCTCCGGCCGGCGGAGGAGAGCGGCGGCGGCGGGGCGCTCCTGATGCGGTGGAGCGGCGGGAGGGGCTCGCCGGCGCCGGGCGGCGGCGGAGGCGGCCGGCGGCGCGGCTGCCCGACGGGAGGCGGCGGTTGCCGCGGAGGAGAGGCGGCGGCGGCCCTCGGGGCGGAGGAGCCTGCAGCGGCGGTGATGCTGCGTGGAGGCGGGCGGCGGGGCCAGCGAGAGAGCCCGGGGCGGCTGGAGGCGGGCGAGGGAGACGGCGGCAGAGGCGCGGGCCCGGCGCGGCCCGATTCGGCTCGGGGCGGGCCGGATCTGGGCCCCGGGCGCGCCGGCGAAGTGGGCGCGGGGACGATGACGTGGCACGACGCGATTCGCTGAGGGCCGCGGACGGACGTGTCCGGCGGTGGGGAAGAGCTCAAGGCTAGGGTTTTTGCCCGAAAATGGACGTGGGAGGCTGTTTATATAGATTCTGGGAGCTAGGAAGGTCCAAATGAGGAGCGGTTTTCGGCCACGCGATCACGATCCGAAGACCGAGATGATGGGAAGGGTTGTGCTGGGTTTGTGGGCTGTTGTGGAGGGGGTCTTGGGCCAAAAGGAAGGGGTACTTTTAGCCCACTAGGTTAACCGTTGGAGTACCAAACGAACTCCAAACGCAAAGAAACTTGGCAGGCGGCCTACACGTACCAAAACAACATCACACGACAAGTCTCACGTCATTCCGAAAACGTTACACGGCCACACACGAAAGAAGGACTCGGGGGTGCCACATCACGTGTGTGAGTGTCGGAACTCGAAACGGACAACAGGAAGAGGCGAGTGGGACCGGGTGCAAGTGACAACACGAATGCAATGCAATGCACATCATAACATGACATGGATGAAATGCACACACGCACACGACAAAACGAAGAAACCCGAAAAGAAGATGAGCCCATAATGGAATTGATGAAGTCAAAGTTTCATATAGTGCCATAATTGGAAAGTGTTACATCTGGGGCATTACATAACCCTTACGTCTACCCCCTGCACCTGCATGTCTATCCTTTCATGCATACCGGGTCTCCCATGCATAATGGGTTCAACCCTCTTCTCGTAAAATGGATGCATGTGTTCGAGTTGTCTCCCCCTGTAGTTGTCTACAGCAGGACCGCTATGCATTCCTCTTCCCCTCCTATCAGCAAGCTCATCCCGTCCACCAGCCCAATTCCTCTGATAGTTCTGCTCAATCAACTTTTCTCTTAGCTGTTCCTCCTCCTTTGTTCAAGACCGTGACGAAGGTCGATGGCCCCATTAGGATCAAACCCCTTTTCATTGCCCTATCTATTGCCCCCGCCAGTGCTGTGTGCCCCAGAACTAGCAAAGTCCTCTGTTAGGTTCCTCTTTATGGGCAGATCTCTCATACGCGGATATGCATTCCTCTCCCGTGTCCCCTCATGTCCACGAGTGCTCAAAAAGCTGTTGCTGCTGCTGGCTGCAGAAGTTGCCGATCCATCCTTACCAGGATTATTCCTACCCGGCGAGGCACGAAGCCACTCTCCCCATTGAATAGACGAATCCGCGGGAGGTTTACAGACTCCACCCATATGAACCAGCCTACCATAATCAAAGCAGAAATGAGGGATCTTCTCATAGTGGAAATCATACCACGTTCCCTCCAGATCATCCTTCGATGACTTCAGATTGAAACACCGAATCAGAGGCTCAAACATAGAGATACAAGCCCTGACCCGGAGATGTTGACCGCGGGCAATACCTTCATTATCACAATCCACCTTCACCGCAGAACCAAGCCAGTTGCCCAGAACCCTGCCGAAGGCCTCAGTTCGTTTGTCAGGTGGCAGATCATCAACCCTGACCCAGACATCAGTCTTATCAAAACCATCTCTGATGGCCTAACAGATCCCTCGTAATCTTTCATAATCAGCACGCAAAAATCAAACTGCCTGGGGCCATTGTTTAACACATGCTTCCAGTCCCTCTCGCACCCAAAGTGGACTACACAAATATTTGAGCCCATATCTCTAAACTTCGCATCCTTGTGCAGTCCCTAAGCACGGGGCATGGTTCTCTCAAGCACAGATTTCTTCATGGGCGGGGATGAGCAAACCTTACCAACTGCTGACCATCTTGACGCCTTTGGCTGAGCATGATCCGCCTCTTGAAAGATGAGACCATCCGATTCCTTGTCCATGAGAGCCATCCCGCCCAGTCTAGCCGAGAGACTCGCTGCCGGATCCAGGGTTTTGCCCTCCATTGGGGTGTTGGGAGACCCCCAGCCATCAGATCGCCCCGTGTTCTGCGCTGGTGTGGCTTCCACCGCCGCCTTCGTCGAATCCGGGGTCACCGTTCGCCCCATCTCAGTAGCAGTCTTGCCACTGTCCCTCTCCGCCATGAGCACCGCTCCTGGTAGAGGAGCAGCCATGCCGATCCAGCGACTAGGATGCGCCGTCGCAGCCCTCGTCGTCGTCGGAACCAACACCACCCCCAGTAGAAAACCCTAAACCTATCGTTGAAGCATGATCGCCCTGCAATCGCCTCCAACCGCCTCAGCGCTTTCCCCGTGGTGGACCCTACCAACTGATGCGTTGCTCCATGTGCTACTGTTGCAGCCTGCGGGTCATCTTTCAATCGCGTCGACTCCGAATCCAACTCGACGCTGCTCCATGCAATTGCATTGCCGCGCGTATTTTCCGATTGCATCGCCGACGCCCGATCCCTCCGTGGTATCTCCACCTCTTCTAAATCAACATCCCGTATCCTCCGAACAACCTAGCTCATGATACACTTGTTAGAATAAATCCGAGGCATACCGTTGATCATCTGAGGACCAAGCAATCACACGAGCACGACACCAAGATTTATTAACGAGGTTCACCGATATGGCTACATCCCCGGGGCTTGACTACGGGAGATCCTCCCCGTGACACCGTCACAATACCGCACACTGGCCACCAGGGCGCCGGCACATGCCGCCGGCTCCCCCTTGCGTGCATGTGCTATTATGTTGGCATAGGTTACATCGTGTGTCTACCCTCGCTATATAAGAGAGGCCTAGGATACAAGTGTCCTACTAGGACACGACTCCATATCCTATCTAAACACAATACTACTCGGAGTCCAACTGTAACCTACCTTGTACACAATATTCGACACAACTCTAACACTCAAGGTGTAATAGGTGTGTTATCGAGGTCCAATATCTGTTTAACACTATAGTAGTGCGAGGACCTATATTTTTCCTAGCATGACACACTTACCGTATTTCAAGGACCTAGATGTTCATGGTTTGAGGACCTACGCGTCACCCTTGAAATAGTTCAAAGACCTATTGTGCACTTCACTCTAAGAATTATATAGACCAAAGGCCACACCGAAATAGTTTTTCTATCGGAGCTGGTACCTACTGGTGAAACATCCACTGTTGTTGTTGTTGTTGTTGTTGTTGTTTTAGGGATTTGTGCCTTTTGATGTATAAGAAACATCAAATAAATATACAAGATTTGGTGGACAAGATCTCGAATGCGGTGAACACCCGAGTAATGCCACAAGGGTGGAACGATACAACGATAGTTATTATGATACCAAAGTAAATAATCCAGAGAAAGTTACACAATGTAGACCTTTTAGCCTATGTAATGTAGTCTATAAGGTTATTTCTATCATGGATGTGATTGTTGCGAGATTAAAAGTGCTTCTGCCAGAGATAATTAGCCCAACTCAAAGTGCATTCACTGGAAGGCTAATTACTGACAATGTGCTCATCGCATATGAAAGTTTACATGCAATCAAACAGAAGGAGGTAGGTAAGGAAGGGTGGTGTGCTATGGATCTTGATATGCATAAATCATATGACCGAGTAGAGTGGGTATTCCTGGAAGCAATTCTATCGAAACTTGGGTTTCATGATGATTGGATAAAATTGATCATTATATGTGTTTCTTTGGTGGGGTATAGAGTGAGATATAATTCAGTTGATATCGATACTTTTAGACCTGCCAGAGGTTTACAGCCCGGGGATCCTGTCACGAGCCACCTTTTCAGGCATACGGTCTCGTTGTGTTTCCATGCCAACCCCTGGATCGAATCGTTGGCATACATGGTAACGATGTTGTATCATACACAATTGCATCCTTTATTACATCGCACAATCGAGAAAGCAAATAGTCTTACAGACTCTAGCCATGGGTGATGGGCCTCGAACCCCTCGTTGGTTACCCCAAGTGGAAGGTGGAAGATGCAGTAAGTAGAAGTGTTTTCCCCTAGCAAAGATGCCAAGGATCGAATCCCCAGAGACTCCTAGGTTCAACAAGTAGGTGTCAATTGCTAACGACGCAATCAGCAATCAACGTGGACCTGCACACAGATACAAATAACTTTGCTCCCAACGAGTACAGAGAGGTTGTCAATCTCTCCGGCCTTGTAGTTCACAAAGGGTTAAAAGCAATATGATAGTAGTGATAGATAGTGTTTTTTTTGCAATAGTAAGTAAATAGCAAAAAGTAAATAGTGGATGTGATCAATGATGGTAATATGGACCGGAGTCTCATGATGTTCACTAGTGATGTCTCTCTCCCAAAAGATGACAAAACAGCTATGTGAGGTAAACAAATTACAGCTGGGCAATTGACAGGACCACGAACGCAAACCAATGCTGATTACATTGCAAGAAAGGTTGAGGTTCAAAGCATGGGCGGTACGCCAAAGTAAGTAGACCGAAATCCATCAATATCTACTACTAATCATCCACCTTGAGATATCTATCCAGAACATCTCGCTGGTATTAAGTTGCGAGTCCCACCCATAGTGTGAACTCAATGCAACAGACAACTGCATTAAAAGAACTTTGCGTAAAGTAAACAATCCTTGCACCCGCGGGCACAAGCACCGTTGTTTTCCCCCTTGTGGCAACAACACATCCCCTAGACTCATGTTTCTGTCACTCAAGCTAGTCATCGAGGGGCATGAACCCACAATCGAGCATAACGTTCCCTCTTGGAGTCACTACCTACTACTCGGCCAAAGCAATAAATAACAACGGAGAACATGCAAGAATTACTTATGAACTAAAATATAAAAGAGGTAGATCAAATATATTACTCAAGATCAATCTGAACATAATCTCATAATCCATCG
>LR738715.1:584491287-584580951 GCA_902687465.1 Secale cereale
AAATCCATCAATATCTACTACTAATCATCCACCTTGAGATATCTATCCAGAACATCTCGCTGGTATTAAGTTGCGAGTCCCACCCATAGTGTGAACTCAATGCAACAGACAACTGCATTAAAAGAACTTTGCGTAAAGTAAACAATCCTTGCACCCGCGGGCACAAGCACCGTTGTTTTCCCCCTTGTGGCAACAACACATCCCCTAGACTCATGTTTCTGTCACTCAAGCTAGTCATCGAGGGGCATGAACCCACAATCGAGCATAACGTTCCCTCTTGGAGTCACTACCTACTACTCGGCCAAAGCAATAAATAACAACGGAGAACATGCAAGAATTACTTATGAACTAAAATATAAAAGAGGTAGATCAAATATATTACTCAAGATCAATCTGAACATAATCTCATAATCCATCGGATCCCAGCAAACTCAACATAGCAACAGCATAAGGATTACATAGGTGCCTCGATCATGTAGGGCAGCTCATGAGGACTAATTAGTGAAGCAGAAGAACGGGAGGAGAACATCACATAGCTACTGGTCATGGACTCATGGTCCAAGGGAGACTACTCACGAGTCATCCGGGAGGCGTCCATGGTGGTGGAGAAGCTCCCGGTGGTGATCCTCCCCCCCGGCAGGGTGCCGGGAAGAGTTCTCCTGGTGCTCCCATCTTGGAAGCGGCGGCGGCGGCGGAACAGAGATGGGATCGCGAAAAGAAGTCCTGTTTCGAGGGTTTCGGAGAGTCCTTTAAATATATGCCAAAGTAGGGCACCGGGGGGCTCTCGGGGGGCCGAGGCGCCCCCCCGGCACGGCCCAGGGGGGGCGCGCCCACAGGGCGCCTGGAGCCCCTGTGGCCCCCCCCCCAGGCTGCCCTTCGGACGCAGTGTTGTTTCCGATACGCTGATTTTTTATATATTTTTTCTGGATTTTTCTGGGCAGTTCTCGAAACGTGAAAACCTGAAATACAAAAACAGCCGAAAACAGAAACTGGCACTGGGGTGCACTGGATTAGTAAGTTAGTCCAAATATGATCAAAAGTGTATGGAATTGTATGAATATCATAGCAATATCACCCAAAAGTGGCATGGAGCAAGCAGAAATTATAGATACGTTTTGGACGTATCAATGGGCTAGTCAAATACACAGTCTTACAATAAGGAAACATAGTTCTTAACAAGCGAAAACGAAAGCAAATCTATGGTAGACATCTCGGTATGCTCCATCAACACCATGGGGAAGCATGTCAAAGTGGAGGCATGAAACCCTACGCAAGTCACTCCTCGTAGTATTCACCTACAACATGATACGTTGCAGCCACTAGGGTCAATACATTTAATGTATTGGCAAGTCCACGGTTCATTGGAATCATGTTCACCTACATGCACTTTGGCTGGTGGGGTTCAAGTCTCTTTGCAGAAAAATAGCTTTGCCTTATTTATTTAGTAGCGGGGTACTCTAATACCTGAACATATGATATCAAAAAGTAGTCCTAGGAAGATCGTATCACGTGATCGCCCATAATGGAGTTTGTATGTGGGCTTCCGCAGCTCATCACGCCAGGCATCTGAGTCGGTCCACACTCTCCTTAGGTTCAACCCATTGATTTTATTACAAGAGGTGATGACATCAAGCTAACAATTCTTCGATGAGTTGCTCAAAATTGTCCATAACCAGGGACATGGCTAATCATGATCAGCTTATACACTCTGCAGAGGTTTGTGTACTTCACCCGTGATTACCGATCACACCTGCCTACTACTAAATTTCACTTGTGAAGTAGCTAGGTAGATCAAGACAAGACTTTTGGGAAGTACTAGCCCTCTTAGAAATGGCATACCCAGTCCGACCTACACACCTACATCTGCTGGTCATGCCTAGTAGGGTTCCCATAACTTACTTGGTCCATACAGAGCCCATATTGTCTCACGGTTATACATGGAAGCTACTCAACTTTGAAACCATACAATCCCTTTGATACCTGGGTGGCATTCCCCACCAATGACTACACTGCGATGACCCAATCAAAGCAAGTTCACCCAGATTGATTCATTAATTAAGTTGTAGTTAAGTAGTCAACCATGAAGTTGTATGATGGAACCATAGTTGATGTTTCCCAATCCATGTTATAGCATCTAAGCATCTACTCGTTGGTTACAAGGGTAGGGTAAGTTTGGACCTAAGTTGTCAACTACTGGGTTGTACAGAATTTAGCATCCTAAACTCACACACCTATCATTGCAAAACTACAATGCAATAAAATACTGGGTAACACGGTCAAAGTGGAAACTTGCCTTGGTTGTTGTTATCATTGCTGCACTCCTCACAGTCACAGGGGTGCACTCCTCGTAATCTAACATTGGCAACAAATATAACACATAGAAATCATAAGCACACAATTCATGCAAAAGGAAAACTTGCATGAATACAAATCACAATCACACATCACAAGGTGTTGGATTGTGTGGTCTGGTTTCATTCAATTTGCTCTTTCCAATTATGTTCCTAGTTTGGTTGCTATTTGTCTTCATCACAACATTCAACTAGGGCTAGTTGACTTAGTTCAAATTTCTAACTCGTTCATATTGGCAACGTAGTTAAAAATTTAGGAATCCTAAATAAATTTAATTCCCCACTTGTTAAGTAATTTGATTTGAATTTTAGATTAGACATGCACTATTTGAACTCATTTCTCTAAGTTTGACTTTCAAATTTTGAAGTTTATTCCTCCTAGGTCATCATGATTCAGTTATTAAGTTTAATTAATCTATTACTTATTCCACTAGTTTATTTTATAAAATAACTAGGGTTTTATCATCATCACATTTGATTTCTATCAAATCAAACTATGATTAAAATTATTTCCAGACAATTTATTTAAAGCCCTATTATGTTTCAAATAAGTCTAGGGTTCATACTAACTAGATCGGGATCGCGCCTTGGTACGAGGGTGCTGGTCCCAATGTTTTGGTCAAGAGGGTAATGATCAAGTTAGTAGGGAGCACATTTAAAAAAAGTTATTTGCACACATATTCAATAGGACATTGAATTTTCTGGTTCAAAAGATAGAAGAAACACTCACTTGTATGAGAAGCAATACATCATCAAGTTCAACATGTCATGGGTTTATAAGGTCACTATGTTCATGAGACCACAAAAGCTAATCACTTGACACTAAATTCAGTACTAAGAGCATAAACATGAGAGAGCAAATACTAAGAGAGGAGCATTATAATCCGCACCTGAGACATACATCAAGTACTACATAAAAAAGTAGAAATGTGTTCCTTTTCACAGATACGCAACATTTAGTATATCTCAACCAAAACAAATAAAACAATCTCCTATGAGAATATTCTACTGATAGAATGTCTCCACCATCCCCGTAGGGCAGTGCAATCGATCATACCAAAAGCAAAGTAGCAAACCAACACGACAAGTCATGACATAGTCGACACACAATGTTGAGTCATTATATAGATAAAGGGAGCCACGGGAGAGGTGCGAGATACAGAACCTAAGTAGCTGCACTATAACCAAAGCAGTTGAGTCATTATATAGTCCAAAAGTAAGCCAAGGCAATGGATCACAACTAAACAAATACAATAGTTGGGTCATGGCATAGCTCAAGCAAGCTAGCAAGACACTGCGAGATAAAGAACCTACTCTGTTATGCTAATGTCTAATACCACTTGATGGTTTGACTGGGTCATCTCGTTGCTCGGCTCATTACCTGCCATGATCCTCGTCAATTAAATATGAAAAGAACATTTAATGTGAATAAGCTGGTGTGGTATATGAGGACATGTTCACTATTGATATCTATCTACACTTGAAAGTATGTTACGCGGATAGCATGGTATGCTTTTCATATTGAAATAAAATACCCATCAACTTTTTGCCAAATACAGAAATCATTCCATGAAAACACTGTCTCATGTAGGAAATAAATATAGGGTTAAGTTGAGTACTTATCTATAACTAATGGTGCAATTTCAAACAAATAAATACCTAGACAAAGTGGTGGTCAATCTAGAAAAGATGCATGGACTATAAACTAAAAATTAAGAAAATAATTTCTGACGTTAAGGAGCATGAAGATATAAGAGTAACAGAAAAGGTCGGGAAACACCACTGATAAAATCAGATAAACTATCAGATGCCACTATAGAACATGTGAAGAAATACAGCTGGACCAACCCAGACTTCCTCCCGTGCCCTCCATCCATCTCCATGGCTGAAGTGCCACCGCCGGCCTTCTTGATGCCCAACACTCCTCCTCCCCATAGAACCACACCAGAACATCTCCAACATCATTGCGGGGCCTTTCCCAAGCTCCATTTCTTCCTCTCCGCGGCTGCACCATTGTGCCCCATTCTCACCATCGCCATAGTCCACCAAGGGCAATGCATCACTCGTGTCCGTCCTCCCTTGCGTCCATGGTGTACCTCGTTGAATGCGACGTCCTCCCCGAGCACGCTAGTACGTCGGGCTTTACTGGAGATCGCCTGGGTCGCCGACACATACGTTGGCCATGCTCCCCTGCCTCTGCTCTGTTCGAGCGGGAGGTAGGAGACAAGCCTGCCAGCGGGTGATGTCTACTACACACCCTTCTTCTTGTAGACGTTGTTGGGCCTCCAAGTGCAGAGGTTTGTAGGACAATAGCAAATTTCCCTCAAGTAGATGAGCTAAGGTTTATCAATCCATGGGAGGCGTAGGATGAAGATGGTCTCTCTTAAGCAACCCTGCAACCAAATAACAAAGAGTCTCTTGTGTCCCCAACACACCCAATACAATGGTAAATTGCATAGGTGCACTAGTTCGGCGAAGAGATGGTGATACAAGTGCAATATGGATGGTAGATATAGGTTTTTGTAATAGGGAAATATAAAAACAGCAAGGTAGCAAGTGGTAAACGTGAGCATAAACGGTATGGCAATGATAGGAAACAAGGCCTAGGGTTCATACTTTCACTAGTGCAAGTTCTCTCAACAAGGATAATATAATTGGATCATATTACTAGCCCTCAACATGCAACAAAGAGTCACTCCAAAGTAACTAATAGCGGAGAACAAACGAATAGATTATGGTAGGGTACGAAACCACCTCAAAGTTATTCTTTCTGATCGATCTATTCAAGAGTCCGTAGTAACGTTCAATCTATCATAGAGTTCGTACTAGAATAACACCTTAAGACACAAATCAACCAAAACCCTAATGTCACCTAGATACTCCATTGTCACCTCAAGTATCCGTGGGCATGATTATACAATATGCATCATACAATCTCAGAAACATCTATTCAACCAACATATAGAACTTCAGAGAGTGCCCCAAAGTTTCTACCGGAAAGTCAAGACGAAAACGTGTGCCAACCCCTATGCATAGATTTCCAAGGTCACGGAACCCGCAAGTTGATCACCAAAACATACATCAAGTGAATCACATGATATCCCATTGTCACCACAAATAAGCACGTGCAAGACATACATCAAGTGTTCTCAAATCCTTAAAGACTCAATCTGATAAGATAACTTCAAAGGGATAACTCAATCCATTACAAGAGAGTAGAGGGGGAGAAGCATCATAAGATCCAACTAAAATAGCAAAGCTCGCGATACATCAAGATCGTGCCATCTCAAGAACACAAGAGAGAGAGAGAGATCAAACACATAGCTACTGGTAGATACCCTCAGCCCCGAGGGTGGGCTACTCCCTCCTCGTCATGGAGAGCGCCGGGAAGATGAAGATAGCCGCCGGAGAGGGATTCCCCCTCCGATAGGGTGCCAGAACGGGGTCTAGATTGGTTTTCTGTGGCACCAGAGGCTTTCGGCGGCGGAACTCCCGATCTAGGTTAATTTCCGAAGTTTCAGTATTTATAGGATTTTTTTGGAGTCGGGGCCAAGTAAAGGGGAGCTACGGGCCGTCCTCGAGATAGGGGGGCGCGCCCCCCTACCCAGGGCGCGCGCCCCACTCTCGAGGGCAGCCCGTGGCTCTCCTGGCCCAACTATTTTGCTTCGGGGGCTTCTTTTGGTCCAGAAAAAATCATCAAAAATTGGCTCGTCAATTGGACTCTGTTTGATTTTCCTTTTCTATAAAACCCTAAAATTGGAGAAAAACATAAACTGGCACTGGGCTCTGGGTTAATAGGTTAGTCCCAAAAATCATATAAAAGTGTATAATAAAGCCCATAAGACATCCTAGAAGGATAATATAATAGCATGGAACAATAAAAAATTATAGATACGTTGGAGACGTATCAGCATCCCCAAGCTTAATTCCTGCTTGTCCTCGAGTAGGTAAATGATAAAAACAGAATTTTTGATGTGGAATGCTAACCAATATAGTTTTTCCATATAATTCTCTTAATTGTGGCATGCATGTTCAGATCTGAAAGATTCAAGATAAAAGTCTATATCGACCTAAGAAATAATAATACTTCAAGCAATACTAACAAAGCAATCATGTCTTCTCAAAATACTATGGTTAAAGAAAGTTATCAATAGTGTTGGCTATGCTCCCTCGTTATCACACTAAATATTCATATCATGCACAACCCCGATTTCAGCCAAACATTTGTTTTCATACTCTATCTTTTCAAACCTTTCAACTTTCACGCAATACATGAGCGTGAGCCATGGATATAGCACTATGGGTGGAATAGAGGTGGTTGTGGATAAGACAAAAAGTAGGGAGATAGTCTCACTTCAACTAGGCGTATCAACGGGCTATGGTGATGCCCATCAATAGATATCAATGTGAGTGAGTAGGGATTGCCATGCAATGGATGCACTAGAGCTAAGTATGAATGAAAGCTCAACAAAAGAAACTAGTGGGCGTGCATCCAACTTGCTTGCTCACGAAGACCTAGGGCATTTGAGGAAGCCCATCATTGGAATATACAAGCCAAGTTCTATAATGAAAATTCCCACTAGTATATGAAAGTGACTAAACATGAGACTCTCTACAATGAAGAACATGGTGCTACTTTGAAGCACAAGTGTGGAAAAAAAGATAGTAGCAATTGTCCCTTTTTTCTTGTTTTCCTTTTCTTTTCTTTTTTTCTTCTTTTGGGCCTTTCTTTTTTTCTTTGGCCTTTTTTTTCTTTTTTTGCGGAGGGTCTTTATAGATGTAGCCTTTCCTCCCATGGGACAATGCTCTAATAATGATGATCATCACACTTTCATTACAACTCAACATTACAACTCGATACTACAACAAAGTATGACTCTATATGAATGCCTCCGGCGGTGTACCGGTATGTGCAATGGAACAAGAGTGACATGTATGAAAAATTATGCATGGTGGCCTTTCCACAAATACGATGTCAACTACATGATCATGCATGGCAATATGACAATATGAAGCGTGTCATATGAACGGAACGGTGGAAAGTTGCATGGCAATATATCTCGGAATGGCTATGGAAATGCCATGATAGGTAGGTATGGTGGCTGTTTTGAGGAAGGATATCTAGTGGGTGTATGGTACTGACGAAAGTTGCGCGGTACAAGAGAGGCTAGCAATGGTGTAAGGGTGAGAGTGCGTATAATCCATGGACTCAACATTAGTCATTAGAACTCATATACTTATTGCAAAAATCTACGAGTCATCAAAACAAAGCAATCAACGCATGCTCCTAGGGGGGAGTTTGGTAGGAGTTAACCATCGCGCACCCCCGACCTCCACACAAAGGTTGGCACTGTACAAATACCTCATGCTCTAACTTCGTCACATAGCGGTTCACCATACGTGCATGCTACATGAATCACTAACCTTAAAACAAGTATTTCTCAATTTCATAATAACTCCACTAGCATGACTCTAATATCACTATCCTCATATCTCAAAACAATTATCAAGCATCCAACATCTCATCATATTCAATGCACTTAGTGTGGAAGTTTTTACTACATTGACATTGGATGTCTATCATGTGAAGACTAGTTTTATAGCCTAAACACATTACCATGCTGTTTTAATAGACTCTCAAATAGAAATAAGTGAAGCATGAGAGTTCATCTATTTCTTCAAAATAAAACCACTGCCGTGCTCTAACAGATATAAGTGAAGCACTAGAGCAAACAACAAACTACTCCGAAAGATATAAGTGAAGATCAATGAGTAGTTGAATAATTATGTAACTATGTGAAGACTCTAACATTTAATAACTTCAGATCTTGGGATATTATTCAAACAGCAAGCAAAACAAACTAAACTAAATTGACGCTCCAAGCAAAACACATATCATGTGGTGAATAAAAATATAGCTCCGAGTATAGTTACCGATGGATGAAGACGAAAGAGGGGATGCCATCCCGGGGCATCCCCAACCTTAGGCTTTTGATTATCCTTGAATTCCTTGGGGTGCCATGGGAATCCCCAAGCTTAGGCCTTTGCTACTCTTTGTTCCATAGTCCATCAAAGCAATACTCAAAACTTGAAAACTTCACAACACAAAACTTAGACAAAAATTCTCGTCAGCTCCGTTAGTATAAGAAAACAAATCACTACTCAAAGGTGCATCTATGAATTCATTCTTTGTTTATATTGGTGTTAAACCTACTTTATTCCAACTTCTCTATGATTCATACTTCCCAATATTACTCATAGATGCATTGAAATAAGCAAACAACACATGAAAAACAGAATCTGTCAAAAACAGAACAGTCTGTAGTAATCTGCAGGTTTTACCTACTTCTGGAACTCCAAAAAATTCAAACTAAATTGGTAAATTTGTGGAATTTTTCTACCAATCATCTGCAAAAAAATCAACTAAAAATCACGCTCCAGTAAAATCTGAAGACTACTTTAGCGAGCGCTAACGATTCTGTTTTTCACAGCAAGATCACATAAACTTCACACAAGTATTCCCAAAGGTTCTACTTGGCACAAACACTAAACAAAACATGAAACCACATCTACTCAGAGGCTAGATGCAATATTTATTCCCTAACAGCAACAAAAACAAAGAAACTAAAATAAAGTTGGGTTGCCTCCCAACAAGCGCTATCGTTTAACGCCCCTAGCTATGCATAATGATGCGCACATAAAAGATAAGAATTGAAACATAACGGGGGCATCATGAAGCATATGAATAGCTCATTTAAGTCTAACCCACTTCCTATGAATAGGGATTTTGTGAGCAAACAACTTATGGGAATGATAATCAACTAGCATAGGAAGGGAAAACGAGCATAACTTCAAGATTTTAAGCACATAGAGAGGGAACTTGATATTATTGCAATATGTAGAAGCATATGATCCTCTCTCATAATAATTTTCAGTAGAATCATGAATGAATTCAACAATATAACTAGCACATAAAGCATTATTTTCATGATCTACTTGCATAGAAATTTTACTACTCTCCACATAAGCAAAATTCTTCTTATTCGGAATAGTGGGAATATCATAAGAGACTTGAATACTACAGATTGTTTCCACATTAAAAGAGTAATGTTCAGAGAAAGGGTAATCATAATCATGACAAGTTTTATCGGTATAATCATCACTACTTTTTATAGCATAAGTGGCATCACAATAATCATCATAAATGGGAGGCATGCTTTCATCATAATAGACTTGCATATCAAGACTTGGGAGGCTAAAAATATCATCTTCATCGAGCGTAGCATCCCCAAGCTTGGGACAAACATTAATTGCAGCAAATAAATTCTCAAATATATCATTCTCATCAAACATAGCATCCCCAAGCTTGGGCCTTTCCATATCATAAGCATAATCAATATCATCGTTAATAGTATGGATAGCACCGATAGTATAGCAATTATCATCATCACAATGAGTAATGGAAGCAACATCATTTGGAAGGGATACCTTTTTGTCTTTGCTTCTCCGTCTTTTATTTTTCTTCTTCTCATCATGTGTGTGTTTAATCTTCTTTTTGGAGCTCCTTACTACTGAGATTGGTAGAATAGGAGGCTCCTCCTCGTTACGTGATTCATCATAAGAAATAATAGGAGGATATTAGGAAATCTCTTCCCTTTCATTAGTATTCTCTTCATCTCCTATTTGTTTTCTTGACTTAAGTTAATTGGCAATATAAGGATTTTCAATGCAATTCACCGCACAATACATATATATTTCCTCTATATCAAACTCAAGAAGTTTATCAATGGAAAATCCTGGAAGAAACTTAGTTCTACATTTAATTTCTTCATAACCCAAAAGCAAGATAAGTTCATTATGATGTGCAAGGGAAATCAAGTCATCACAATTTTTGGACACGATTCGATAATGAAATAATTCACATTGGGTAATGAAATGACCACGTTCATTGCAAAGTTCACAAGTACGGCTAAGATATTTAAAATTTTCAGCACAATCATCTAGCATCTGTAGCAACCATTTAGTTTCTAAATACTTATGCCTCCTGCAAAATCTATCTTCCCTCTTTGGTATGTACTTGCAAACTCTATACACTCCACAAAAATCAACATGCTTATATGAGATATTTTCATCATGACTAGTGCAATCATCATTAGTACCATGGATGTTCAAAGGATTCACACTAACAACATTGCAAGCATGCTCATCATTCAAGTATTTAGTGCCAAGCATTCTATGTAATTCTTCTTCTAGTACTTGAGCACAATTTTCCTTTCCATCATTTTCACAAAAGATATTAAAAAGATGAAGCATATGAGGTAACCTTAATTCCATTTTTTTGTAGTTTTCTTTTATAAACGAAACTACTGATAAAACAAGAAACAAAAAGATTCGATTGCAAGATCTAAAGATATACCTTCAAGCACTAACCTCCCTGGCAACGGCGCCAGAAAAGAGCTTGATGTCTACTACGCACCCTTCTTCTTGTAGACGTTATTGGGCCTCCAAATGCAGAGGTTTGAAGGACAGTAGCAAATTTCCCTCAAGTAAATGACCTAAGGTTTATCAATCCGTGGGAGGCGTAGGATGAATATGGTCTCTCTTAAGCAACCCTGCAACCAAATAACAAAGAGTCTCTTGTGTCCCCAACACACCCAATACAATGGTAAATTTCATAGGTGCACTAGTTCGGCGAAGAGATGGTGATACAAGTGCAATATGGATGGTAGATATAGGTTTTTGTAATAGGGAAATATAAAAACATCAAGGTAGCAAGTGGTAAACGCGAGCATAAACGGTATGGCAATGATAAGAAACAAGGCGTAGGGTTCATACTTTCACTAGTGCAAGTTCTCTCAACAAGGATAACATAATTGGATCATATTACTAGCCCTCAACATGCAACAAAGAGTCACTTCAAAGTAACTAATAGCGGAGAACAAACGAAGAGATTATGGTAGGGTACGAAACCACCTCAAAGTTATTCTTTCTGATCGATCTATTCAAGAGTCCGTAGTAACGTTCAATCTATCATAGAGTTCGTACTAGAATAACACCTTAAGACACAAATCAACCAAAACCCTAATGTCACCTAGATACTCCATTGTCCCCACAAGTATCCGTGGGCATGATTATACGATATGCATCACACAATCTCAGAAACATCTATTCAACCAACATATAGAACTTCAAAGAGTGCCCCAAAGTTTCTACCGGAAAGTCAAGACGAAAACGTGTGCCAACCCCTATGCATAGATTCCCAAGGTCACGGAACCCGCAAGTTGATCACCAAAACATACATCAAGTGAATCACATGATATCCCATTGTCACCACAGATAAGCACGTGCAAGACATACATCAAGTGTTCTCAAATCCTTAAAGACTCAATCCGATAAGATAACTTCAAAGGGAAAACTCAATCCATTACAAGAGAGTAGAGGGGGAGAAGCATCATAAGATCCAACTAAAATAGCAAAGCTCGGGATACATCAGGATCGTGCCATCTCAAGAACACGAGAGAGAGAGAGAGAGAGAGAGAGAGAGAGAGAGAGAGAGAGAGAGAGAGAGAGAGAGAGAGAGATCAAACACATAGCTACTGGTACATACCCTCAGCCCCGAGGGTGGACTACTCCCTCCTCGTCATGGAGAGCACCGGTATGATGAAGATAGCCACCGAAGAGGGATTCCCCCTTCAGCAGGGAGCCGGAACGGGGTCTAGATTGGTTTTTTGGGGCACCAGAGGCTTTCGGCGGCGGAACTCCCGATCTAGGTTAATTCCCGAAGGTTTCAGTATTTACAAGATTTTTTGGAGTCGGGGCCAAGTAAAGGGGAGCTACGGGCCGTCCTCGAGATAGGGGGGCGCGCCCCCCTGCCCAGGACACGCCCCCACCCTCGAGGGCAGCCCGTGGCTCTCCTGGCCCAACTCTTTTGCTTCCGGGGCTTTTATTGGTCCAGAAAAAATCGTCAAAAATTGGCTTGTCAATTGGACTCCGTTTGATTTTCCTTTTCTGTAAAACCCTAAAACAGGAGAAAAAGAGAAACTGGCACTGGGCTCTGTGTTAATAGGTTAGTCCCAAAAATCATATAAAAGTGTATAATAAAGCCCATAAGACATCCTAAAAGGATAATATAATAGCATGGAACAATCAAAAATTATAGATACATTGGAGACGTATCAGCGGGCCCTGCTTGTCGGCCGACCAGTGATAACCCATAAGTGTAGGGGATCAGTTGTAGCCTCTTTCAATAAGTAAGAGTGTCGAACCCAACGAGGAGCTAAAGGTAGAACAAATATTCCCTCAAGTTATATCGACCACCGATACAATTCTACGCACGCTTGACGTTTACTTTACCTAGAACAAGTATGAAACTAGAAGTATTTTGTGGTTTTTGTGGGATAGGTTTGCAAGAATATAAAGTGCACGCAAATATAAACTAGGGGCTGTTAAGATAAAGACACAACTAAATTAGTTTTAGCAAGTGTCGAAAAGTGGTGTGGAGTTACGAAATTGCCCCTAAGAAATTGACTACGTTACTAGACCGATAACAAGTTTTATGTGGGAGAGGCCACTACTAGCATGTCATCCCTTACTTGGAATTCTATGCACTTATGATTGGAACTATTAGCAAGCATCCGCAACTACTAACGTTCATTAAGCTAAAACCCAACCATAGCATTACGATATATTGGCCCCCCTTCAATCCCGTATGCATCAATTTCTATGCTAGGTTGAAGCTTCTGTCACTCTTACCCTCCAATGCGTTGTCCTATCAACATACAACTAACCCTATGGCGTGATCCACGCGCGCGCTCATATGATGGGCACCAAAGGACAGCAACATAACCACGAGCAATTTAAATCAATCATAGCAATTCACCAATCACCGATAGGACAACGATAATCTACTCAGACATCATAGGATGGCAACACATCATTGGATAATAATATGAAGCATAAAGCACCATGTTCAAGTAGAGGGTACAGCGGGTTGCGAGAGAGTGGACCGCTGTAGATAGATGGGGGAAGGTGATGGAGATGTTGGTGAAGATGACAAAGGTGTTGGTGTAAATCTCCGTCACACGATGATGGCCCCGATGGCACTCCGGTGCCACCGGAAGCGAGGGGGAGAGAGCCCCCTCCTCCTTCTTCTTCCTTGACCTTCTCCCTAGGTGGGAGAAGGGTTTCCCCTCTGGTCCATGGCCTCCATGGCGGCGGAGGGGCGAGAGCCCCTTTGAGATTGGATCTGTCTCTCTGTCTCTCTCTGTTTCTGCGTTCCTAGATTATGTCCCTTCACCGTTTCTTATATTCCTGGAGATCCGTAACTCCGATTGGGCTGATTTTTTGACACGATTTTTATCCGGATATTAGCTTTCTTGCGGCGAAAGAAGGGCATCAACCGCATTACGGAGTGGGCACGAGGGCCCAGGGCGCGCCTGTCCCTAGTGGGCGCGCCCCCCTGCCTCGTGGCCTACCCGGGCATCGTCTCATGTTGGTTCCGCTTCCCAAAATTCACATATATTCCAAAAAAAATCTCCGTCCTTTTTTATTCCATTTGGACTCCGTTTGATATGGATATTCTGCGAAACAAGAAACATGCAACCAACAGGAACTGGCACTGGGCACTGGATCAATATGTTAGTCCCAAAAAATAGTATATAAAGTTTCCAAAAGTATATGAAAGTTGTAGAATATTGGCATGGAACAATAAAAAATTATAGATACGACGGAGACGTATCAACATCCCCAAGCTTAATTCATGCTCGTCCTCGAGTAGGTAAATGATAAAAAAGATAATTTTTGATGTGGAATGCTACCTAGCATAATCTTGATCATGTAATCTAATCATGGCATGAATATTGAGATACGAGTGATTCAAAGCAATAGTCTATCATTTGACATAAAAGAATTTAATACTCGGGCATCCTAACAAACTATCAAGTCTTTCAAAATATCAATGCTAAAGAACGTTATCCCTACAAAATCATATTGCCTTTTATGCTCCCTTTTCTTAACACAAGGTACCCCTCATGCCCATCCCGGTGTCAGCCAAACAATTGTTTTCATACTTTACTTTTTTGAACTTTTTCAACTCTTCACGCAATACATGAGCTTGAGCCATGTACATAGCACTATGATTGGAATAGAAGGTGGTAGTAGAAAAAAGTAGGGAGAAAGTCTCACATCGACTGGGCGTATCATTGGGCTATGGAGATGCCCATCAATAGATATCAATGTGAGTGAGTAGGGATTGCCATGTAACGGATGCACTAGAGCTATAAGTGTATGAAAGCTCAAAAGAAAACTAGTGGGTGTGCATCAAATTGCTTCCTCATGAAGACCTAGGGCATTTGAGGAAGCCCATCGTTGGAATATACAAGCCAAGTTCTATAACAAAAAATTCCCACTAGTATATGGAAGTGACAACATAGAAGACTCTCTATCATGAAGATCATGGTGCTACTTTGAAGCACAAGTGTGGAAAAAAGATAGTAGCATTGTCCCTTTTTTCCTTTTTCTTTCTTTTTTCTTTTTTTCTTTTTTTGGGCCTTCCTTTTTTTATTCGGCCTTTCTTTTTTCTTTTCTTTTTTTGCCTTTTTTTTGCCTTTTTTTTGCCTTTCTTTTTTTTCTTTTTTTTTCTCAAGGGACAATGCTCTAATAATGATGATCATCACACTTCTATTTACTTACAACTCGATATTACAACTCGATACTAGAACAAAAATATGACTCTATATGAATGCCTCCGGTGGTGTACCGAGATGTGCAATGATCTAGCGTAGCAATGACATAAAAAACGGACAAGCCATGGAAACATCATGCTAGCTATCTTACGATCATGCAAGGCAATATGACAATGATGGTGCATGTCATAATAAATGGAACGGTGGAGTTACATGGCAATATATCTCGGAATGGCTATGGAAATGCCATGATAGGTAGGTTTGGTGGCTGTTTTGAGGAAGGTATATGGTGGGTGTATGGTACCGACGAAAGTTGCGCAGTACAAGAGAGGCTAGAATGGTGGAAGGGTGAGAGTGCGTATAATCCATGGACTCAACATTAGTCATAAAGAACTCACATACTTATTGCGAAAAATCTATTAGCTCTCGAAGCAAAAATACTACGACACATGCTCCTAGGGGGGAGGTTGGTAGGAGTTAACTATCGCACGCCCCCGACCTTCACGCAAAGATAAACAATCAAAATACAATGCGCGCCAATTTGATTACATAGTTAGGAGACCATACGTGCATACTTCGGGAATCACAAACCTTAACACCAATATTTTTACTAGACCACAATCATTCACTAGTACCTCCCACATATTAGCATCTCTATATCGCAAAATTATTGCAAGGAATCAAACATATCATATTCAGCGATCTACAAGTTTATGTAGGATTTTATGACTAACCATGTGAATGACTAATTCCTGTCAACTCTCTAAATAGATATAAGTGAAGCAAGAGAGTTTTAATTCTTTCTACAAAAGTTATGCCCACGCTCTTACAATTATAAGTGAATCAAAAGAGCATTCTACAAATGGTGGGTTTCTATGTGAAGAGAAACAGGCAATCCAAACTTCAAATGATATAAGTGAAGCACATGAAGCATTCTATAAAGCCATACTCAAAAGATATAAGTGAAGTGCAAAGAGCATTCTATAAATCAACCAAGGACTATCTCATACCAGCATGGTGCATTTATTAAAAGAAAAAGAAAAACCACACGACGCTCCAAGAGTTTACACATATCATGTGAATGAAACGAATCTGAAAACGTACTAATACTTGTTGAAGAAAGATGGGATGCCTTCTGGGGCATCCCCAAGCTTAGATGCCTGAGTCTCCTTGAATATTTACTTGGGGTGCCTTGGGCATCCCCAAGCTTGAGCTCTTGCCTCTCCTCCTTCTTCTCACATCGAGACATCCTCGGTCGTCGAACACTTCATCCACACAAAACTTAACCGAACTTTTAGTGGCGGGGTTAGTGCATCTGATCAATAAAATCCCATCATGTACTGCTCTAACATTATTGTATAATTATAAACAAACATTACCCACTATATTCTATCATAATTATATGGCCCCAAGTCAAGGAGGCATCAACAAGAATTCAAACATATGCAAATAATGAAGCTATAACAGCAATCTGTGAAAACAGGATAGTCTGCAGTAATCTGAACATTAATCATACTTCTGTAACTCTAAAAATTCTGGCAAAATTAGGAAAAATCAAAAAAAAATATAGAAAGACTTTGCAAAAAGTTTCAGATCCTTTCGACGTTCCAGTAAAGAATGTAAGATCGCGCACTACAGCCAAAGTTTTTGTTTTTGCACCGCACAAACCAACAGGCAGTTTAATCATCCTAAAGGAAACTCTTGGCACATTATTTTTATAATACAATGGAATTTTACAAGGGGATAATTATTTTTATTGAAAAGTTTTTGTAATTCAAGATTTGCAAAGTTTCCATGGGCATGGACAAAGTCCAAGGAGCTCCCCCATTTCAACGGTGCTCGTCCTTCTTACTTTCACTTTTCTTTTTGAAAAAGTTTTAGGTTCCCCTCTTTATTTTTATTTTTTAAAACTTTATAAAAGCACACAACAGAAATAAATGACTCTCTAAAACTTCCGGTTTGTCTCCCTGGCATCGCTTTCTTTAAAGCCATTAAGCTAGGCATATAGTGCTCATGTAATGGATCCACCCAGATCCCAAGGTATATCAAAGCCAATTTTAATTAGCAATGATTTGGCATTTAGTAGTGTGCACAAAGTGATGTGTCTCATGCAAGAACGAAGTCTAACTCTCTTCCTATGCATAGGCATGTCATACAAGAACAAATCATGCACATTAAGTAAAGGCCAATGCATAGTATAAACAGTTTCTTGCAATTTTATCGTGTTGGAAACATAGAGAGGCGGATATGTAGTTCCTCTCTCATAATAATTGCAAGTAGGAGCAGAAAGCACATGCATATTATATTCATCAAAATCATCATGTGTAACAGAAAAGGCAACCCATCAATATAATCCTTAATAAGTGCAAACTTCTCCGATATAGTGTAGTTTGGAGAATTCAAAAAGATAATATGACTATCATGTGTGGGTGCAATAGCAACTATCTCATGTTTAACATAAGGAACTATAGAAAGTTCATCTCCATAATCATAATTCATATTGGCATCTTGGCCACAAGCATAGCAAGCATCATCAAAAAGGGACATTTCAAAAGAATCAACGGGATCATAACAATCATCATATCATTCGTCCTTTGGTAAGCACGAATGGAAATTAAACAATGTATGAGTTGAAGAGTTACTCTCGTTAGAAGGTGGGCACGGGTAGCTAATCCGCTCTTCCTCCTTTTGTTCTTCGCTCCCCTCCTCATCTTTTTCATCCAATGAGCTCACAATGTCATTAATTTCTTCTTCCATGGACTCCTGCGAAATATTAGTCTCTTCTTGGACAGCGGAGACATTCTCAATAAACGCATCAATATCGGAGTTATATTCATAATTCAAATAGCAATATTTCGATATAGCAAGATTTTCAGGCCTAGAAACATCATCATCAAAAGAATCATTCTTTCTAAACAGAGATTCAATTTCATAAGCACCCTTAAAAGCAACGAATTCTTCTATTTGTTCCACATCATAATAATCATATATACCATTAGCATAAGAAGCTAAGGTTTCATTATCATTAAATTTGCATGAAAAGGGAAGGTGTGGAGCCTTCATCCTAGAGCAATAAGTATAATCATATCTCAAGCATAGTTGCCGAGCATACCAATGCAACATATGAATTTGATCCCATAATAGTTTCCCTTTTTGTGTCAAGCAAAAATCCCTAAAGTATTCACGTTGATCCAACGTTACTCCCATTACATAGTTGATGGGGTTTTCACATGATTGTCAAAGTAGTACATAATATCTTTCACATAATGAGCATCGAGGGTTTTAGGAGGTTCCCCATCTCCACGAGTAGCACGTACACCTAAGTTTGTTGGTATTTCATGTTCCATATCCATAACTAAAGATAGAGAACAACTTAGAACAACAAATAAAATCTACTTAGTGATAAAGCAAACAAGCACACACGAGAATATTCACCCCACGCTATTGCTCCCCGGCAACGGTGCCAGAAAAAGGTCTTGATAACCCACAAGTGTAGGGGATCAGTTGTAGCCTCTTTGATAAGTAAGAGTGTAGAACCCAACGAGGAGCTAAAGGTAGAACAAATATTCCCTCAAGTTATATCGACCACCGATACAACTCTACGCAGGCTTGACGTTTACTTTACCTAGAACAAGTATGAAACTAGAAGTATTTTGTGGTTTTTGTGGGATAGGTTTGCAAGAATATAAAGAGCACGTAAATATAAACTAGGGGCTGTTAAGATAATGACACAACTAAATTAGTTTTAGCGAGTGTGGAAAAGTGGTGGTAGGAGTTGCGAAATTGCCCCTAAGCAATTCACTACGTTACTAGACCAATAGCAAGTTTTATGTGGGAGAGGCCACTGCTAGCATGTCATCCCTTACTTGGAATTCTATGCACTTATGATTGGAACTATTCGCAAGCATCCGCAACTACAAACATTCATTAAGGTAAAACCCAACCATAGCATTACGATATATTGATCCCCCTTCAATCCCGTATGCATCAATTTCTACGCTAGGTTGAAGCTTCTGTCACTCTTACCCTCCAATGCGTTGTCCTATTAACATACAGCTAAGCCTATGGTGTGATCCACGCGCGCGCTCATATGATGGGCACCAAAGGACAGCAACATAACCACGGTCAATTTAAATCAATCATAGCAATTCACCAATTACCGATAGGACAACGATAATCTACTCAGACATCATAGGATGGCAACACATCATTGGATAATAATATGAAGCATAAAGCACCATGTTCAAGTAGAGGGTACAGCGGGTTGCGAGAGAGTGGACCGCTGTAGATAGATGGGGGAAGGTGATGGAGATGTTGGTGAAGATGACGGAGGTGTTGGTGTAGATTGCCGTCACACGATGATGGCCCCGGTGGCACTCCGGTGCCACCGAAAGCGAGGGGGAGAGAGCCCCTTCCTTCTTCTTCTTCCTTGACCTTCTCCTTAGGTGGGAGAAGGGTTTCCCCTCTGGTCCCTGGCCTCCATGGCGGCGGAGGGGCGAGAGCCCCTTTGAGATTGGATCTGTCTCTCTGTCTCTTTCTGTTTCTGCGTTCCCAGATTCTGTCCCTTCACCGTTTCTTATATTCCCGGAGATCCGTAACTCCGATTGGGCTGATTTTTTGACACGATTTTTATCCGGATATTAGCTTTCTTGCGGAGAAAGAAGGGCATCAACCGCATTACGGAGTGGGCGCGAGGGCCCAGGGCGCCCCCTGCCTCGTGGCCCACCCGGGCATCGTCTCATGTTGGTTCCGTTTCCCAAAATTCACATATATTCCAAAAAAAATCTCCTTCCTTTTTTATTCCGTTTGGACTCCGTTTGATATGGATATTCTGCGAAACAAAAAACATGCAACAAACAGGAACTGGCACTGGGCACTGGATCAATATGTTAGTCCCAAAAAATAGTATAGAAAGTTTCCAAAAGTATATGAAAGTTGTAGAATATTGGCATGGAACAATCAAAAATTATAGATACGACGGAGACATATCAACCAGCGAGGCTGAGCCGCTGACGGGTGGGCTTCTCCCCGTTTAAGTGGAGATGGTCTCAGCCGGTAACTGCCTTCGCTCGGGAAAAATGTATTTCCCCGAGTGCGCCTGATTCGGCTAGAACTACGTCGGTATTTCCCCAAAGAGGAAGGGATGATGCAGCACAGTGATGGTAGGTATTTCCCTCAGATGTGAAACCAAGGTTATCGAACCAGTAGGAGACTCGAGCAACACTATGTAAACGGTACATGCACACAAATAACAAATACTTGCAACCCGACGCGTAAGAGGGGTTGTCAATCCCTCCCGGGTAATAGATTGGTAAATAGGTAGATAGGTAAAAGCAGATGGAACAACGACAAATAAAATTCAGCAAGGTATTTTTTTGATAATATGGATCTAAAAATAGAAGATGCAAAGAAGGGAAAAGGCAAATAGCAATGTAGATCAGAAAGTATATGATAGGAAAATAGACCCGGGGGCCATAGATTTCACTAGTGGCTTCTCTCGAGAAATAGCATACAGTGGGTAAACAAATTATTGTTGGCCAATTGATAGAAAAGCGAATAATCATGACGATATCCAAGACAATGATCATGTATATCGGCATCACGTCCAATATTAGTAGACCGACTCCTCCTGCATCTACTACTATTACTCCACACATCGACTGCTATCCAACATGCATATTGTGTATTAAGTTCATGGAGAAACGGTGTAATGCAATAAGAACGATGACATGATGTAGACAAGATCTATTTATGTAGGAATAGACCCCATCTTTTTATCCTTAATAGCATCGATACATACGTGCCTCGCTACCCCTTCTGTCACTGGGTGAGGACATCGTAAGATCGAAATCATCACAAAGCACCTCTTTAATTGGAACATAGCATGAATTTCAAAAATAATCCTACGATCATGCAAGATCTATCTAGGAGATGCATAGCAACGAGAGGGGGAGAGTGTGTCCACGTACCCTCGTAGACCGAAAGCGGAAGCGTTTACTTAATGTGGTTGATGTAGTCGAACGTCTTCTCGATTCAACCGATCAAGCATCGAACGTATGACACCTCCAAGTTCTGCACATGTTCAGCTTGATGACGTCCCTCGAACTCTTGATCCAGCAAAGTGTCGAGGGAGAGTTCCGTCAGCATGATGGTGTGGTGACAGTGATGGTGCAGTGATCCGCACAGGGCTTCGCCTAAGCACTACGTGAATATGACCTGAGGAGTGATAACCCACAAGTGTAGGGGATCGCAACAGTTTTTGAGGGTAAAGTATTCAACCCAAATTTATTGATTCGACACAAGGGGAGCCAAAGAATACTCTAAAGTATTAGCAGCTGAGTTGTCAATTCAACCACACCTGGAAACTTAGTATCTGCAGCAAGATAGTTTAGTAGCAAAGTAATATGATAGTGGCGGTAGCGGCAATAAAAGTAGCGATAGTGTTTTTGTAGTTTTTGTAATAGTAGCAACGGAAAAGTAAATAAGCAACAAGCAATATAGGAAAAGCTCGTAGGCATTGGATCGGTGATGGGAAATTATGTCGGATGCAATTCATCATGTAGAAGTTATAACCTAGGGTGACACAGAACTAGCTCCAGTTCATCAATGCAATGTAGGCATGTATTCCGAATATAGTCATACGTGCTTATGGAAAAGAACTTGCATGACATCTTTTGTCCTACATTCCCGTGGCAGCGGGGTCCTATTGGAAACTAAGGGATATTAAGGCCTCCTTTTAATAGAGTACCGAACTAAAGCATTAACACATAGTGAATACATGAACTCCTCAAACTATGGTCATCACCGGGAGTGGTCCCGATTATTGTCACTTCGGGGTTGCCGGGTCATAACACATAGTAGGTGACTATAGACTTGCAAGATAGGATCAAGAACACACATATATTCATGAAAACATAATAGGTTCAGATCTAAAATCATGGCACTCGAGCCCTAGTGACAAGCATTAAGCGTAGCAAAGTCATAGCAACATCAATCTCAGACATAGTGGATACTAGGGATCAAACCCTAACAAAACTAACTCGATTACATGATAGATCCCATCCAACCCATCATCGTCCAGCAAGCCTACGATGGAATTACTCACGCACGGCGGTGAGCATCATGGAATTGGTGATGGAGGAAGGTTGATGATGACGATGTCGACGATCTCCACTCTCCGGAGCCCCGAACGGACTCCAGATCAGCCCTCTCAAGAGAGATTAGGGCTTGGCGGCGGCTCCGCCTCGTGAAACACGATAATTCTTTCTCCTTGATTTTTTTTCTCCCCGAAAGTGAAGATATAGGATCTGGGGGTACGTCGGTAGAGCACCAGGGGGCCCACGAGGCAGGGGGCATGCCCTGGGCAGGGGGCGCGCCCCCACCCTCGTGGACAGGCCGTGGGCCCCCTGATGTGGATCTTCTTGCAGATATTTTTTATATTTTCCAAAATAATTCTTCGTTGATTTTCAGGCGATTCCGAGAACTTTTTATTCTGCACAAAAACAACACCATGGCAGTTCTACTGAAAACATCGTCAGTCCAGGTTAGTTCCATTCAAATCATGCAAGTTAGAGTCCAAAACAAGGGCAAAAGGGTTTGGAAAAGTAGATACGTTGGAGACATATCGACTCCCCCAAGCTTAAACCTTTGCTTGTCCTCAAGCAATTCAGTTGATAAACTGAAAGTGATAAAGAAAAACTTTGACAAACTCTGTTTGCTCTTGTTGTTGTAAATATGTAAGCTAGCATTCAGGTTTTCAACAAGATCATGAACTAACCACATTCACAATAACTTTCAGGTCTCAAGACTACTCACATCAATGACATAATCAACTAGCGAGCAATAATAATAAACCTCGGATGACAACACTTTCTCAAAACAATCATGATATGATATAACAAGATGGTATCTCGCTAGCCCTTTTTGAGACCGTAAAACATAAATGCAGAGCACCTTTAAAGATCAATGACCGACTAGACATTGTAATTCATGGTAAAAGAGATCCAGTCATGATCATACTCAATGCAAATTAATAGTAATACATGCAACGACATAGGTGCTCTCCTACTGGTGCTCTTTGATAAGAGGATGATGACTCTGCATAAAAGTAAATAGATATGCCCTTCGTAGAGGGAAGCAGGGATTTGTAGAGGTGCCAGAGTTCGATTTTTAAATAGAGATGAATAACATTTTGAGCGGTATACTTTCTTTGTCAACATAACAACCAAGAATCTCGATATCTCCCATGCTACGCACATTATAGGCGGTTCCCAAACAGAATGGTAAAGTTTATACTCCCCCAACCACCAACAAGCACACTCCATGGCTAGCCCGAAACAACGGGTACCGTCCAAACCAGCAACAGCCCTGGCGGAGTTTTGTTTAGTTATTATGATTTTGAGCATGGGACTGGGCATCCCGGTTACCAGCCATTTTTTCATGAATGATGAGCGGAGTCCACTCATCGTGAGAATAACCCACTATGACGCCCGAAGACCGACGTCCCAGAAGATTCTAGATGTTCCGGGTTCTCCCGTGTGTTTCATTTGTGCTTGTGTTATTTATTTTTGCATTGCATCATGTCATCATGCCATTATGACTTTAATTCTGCAACTCAACCAAATAAATTGTGTGGATCTTCGATCCATTTAAATCGAGGGAAGGATGACTTCTCTTTATAACATATATATATATCCTCCTAATATTTATGGAGCTATTATAAAAATATCCCATTAGTTTGGGATCACCGTAACACACTTGCAATTATTCTCCAGACCTCTTTTGCTTCAAGTTTCACCGTCGAAACCTTCTCTATAATTATTTTCTCATTTATCGAGGTTCCTCCAAAAACCTCAACATTTTTGGACACTTCCTAAACCATGTCCTAATTCATACCATTTGAATTAAATTCAAATGAGTTTGAATTTAACTCTTGCATCTTGCCCTTTTCTATTTTCTTGGAACCAGTGCATTTTTGCGAGTCCAGAGAAATTACCCTCAGGCCCAAATTCTTTCCCTAAGTGCCCTTTCTTTTTCCTCTCTCTTTTTCTGCTCTTTTATTTTATTTTAGTGAGAGAGAGGCAGAGAACCCAGCTTGGGCCTCCTAGCCGCGGCCTCCTTTTGGCCCAAGGCCATCCCTCCCCGCGGCCCAGGCCTCCCTAAGGCCCATCAGCCTCCAGGCCGGCCCATCGCCTCCTCCAGCGCCTCTGCGAAACCCTAGGCCGAGAATCTCCCCCCGATCCCCTCGTCCATCTCCCTTCGCGCCGCCAGAGGCCCCGAACCCCTCCTCCCTTCGATCCCCGTCGCTCACTTCTCTTCCTCGCTCGGTCCCTCTCCTCACTCGTTTTCCCCTTGCGCAGCCAGAGAGGAACTCCTCGCACCCTGCTCCGTTCCCTCGATCTCTCCCTCCTCTCCCCATCGCTCTCTCCCTCCAGCGTCGCCAGGCCTCGCTCCTCTCGCGTGCCCGCGCCCCTCCACCTCACAGGCACGCCGCCGCCTCCCTGCTGCCTCCGATCCCCGCCGCCGAACGGCGACGCGCCGGGGCTCGCGGGCTCCCCCGCGCGGAGCCGCGCCGTCCCTCGCCCCGCTCGCCGCTCGGCAGAGCCTGCGCCTCCCTCGTCCGCCGCCGCGGCCCTGCAGGAGCTCGTCGACCCCGCCGTCCTCCGCCTCCCGCCGGTGCTGCCCGCACCTCCGTCGCCGGTCCGGGTCACCGTCGCCTCGCCAGGGAGTCGCGCCCGGCCTCCGCGGTGGCCATCGGAGCCGTCCTGCCTGCTGGGAACCCTGCAGGGCTCGTATGCTGCCTTGTATCCCGACGAAGGAACTTCGCCGCCGCGCCATCTTCTTCAGGTGTTTGAGCTCGAGCTCGTCCGCGCCCCGCCTCCTCTCTCTATCGCTCGGTCGCCACGCCTGCATCGCCTCTTGCTGCTGTCCCCGTGGAGCCCAAGTTTGGGTTTTCTGTTGTTAGCTTCGGTTCTGCAAAGTTCCAAGTACCTCGACACCCGGTGCCTAGAACGACTACACTTGGTGGATGCGACAAGTACCACGACGACCTCGTGTATGACTACAAGATGATGCGTCAAGTTCCTCGCCGTGTGCATCTTTCGTCGCCAAGACCCGAGACCCCAAGTACCATGACGACCTTTGCGCCAAGTTCAACTACGTCCGACGACATGTACATCTTCGAAACGAGAATGGCGACACGTCAAGTACCACTACCGTTGCCGAAGAACCGTGAACGAAAACGCCAACATGTACGACTACCGTCGCCCCGGAAACGATGGATTCGTCAAGTACCTCTCCGAACGGAATGACTACTTCCCTCTCCGAAACGAAACGTGCACGACTACTTCCACTACTCCCTCGACGATCTCGATCCGCCCCAAAACGAACGTTCCAAAGGTATAACCCCGAGTCGATGACCCGTGGACGAATGCTTGTGGTTGTATGAGATGTTTCCCTTGTGTGCACCGTGCCCGATTCGTCTTTTTTCATGCTCCTCGGTTGCCTCGTCGCCAACCCGTGGGAACCCGGTGACGGGATCACCCCACCTTTCATCTTGTTCGACTCGCTCACGCCACCTTTTCTTTTGCACCGGTCTCTCAACGAGTTACCGGAACCGATATGTTGCGTGGCATCATTTTCGGATTCGTCGCCGTGGCACCCTTTCGTTCCACCACAGCGACAAACACTTCATATCTCTTCATGTTAACTTTTACTAAAAATTGCATAAAACTTGATCATGTCATCCACATCATGTTAACAACATTAAAATGTGTGAATTGTTGTTTGCTTAAAATTGCTAAACATGCATATGGGGATTTTCCCGGAATTGTTGTTCTTATTTCCGGCCTCATTTAAAATGCCTTAATTGTGTTGTTTTTCTGTGCTTCCTACCTTGCCATGTAATGCTTCCTGTATAGACTTGTCATGCATCATACCTTGCCATGTATTGCATCATATATAGACATGTGTTGTTTTTCTATGCTTCCACCTTGCCATGTTGTGCTTCCTGTATAGACTTGTGGTGCATCCTATGTAGACTTGTGTTGCATCATACTTGATTGAGCATATTGTCATGTCTCGTGTGGTGTGTTTACCGTGTTGCTTGTTTCTTTCCGGTTTGCTTCCCTCGTTAACTTCGGGTTCGTTCCGGAGTTGTGAGGTTCTGTTCGACTACTTCATGGATCCGTTCTTCTTCCTTGCGGAATCCCATGCAAGATGACCATACCCTTGGATACCTTTACTACCATTGCCATGCTTAGTTGTCTCGATGCTATCGTTACATGTCGCGCTACCCATCTTTTATTTCAGCCTCTCCTTGTTGCCATGAAACCTCTAACCTTTGAAACCTTCCTAGCAAAACCATTGTTTGGCTATGTTACCCGCTTGCTCAGCCCCTCTTATAGCGTTGTTAGTTGCAGGTGAAGATGAAGATCGTTCCAGGTGGGAATTTGTTGTTGGAATATCACAATATCTTTTATTATTATTAACACACCTATATACTGGGCATGGGTGGAAGGCTTGGCCTTTTGCTCAGTGTTTTGTTCCACTCATGCCACCTTGGGCGCCGATGAACCGGCATTATGTTCCTTGATTTTGCGTTCCTTACACGATGGGTATATGGGGACCCCTTGACAGTTCGTCTTTGAATAAAACTCCTCCAGCAAGGCCCAACATTGGTTTTAATTTGCCTCAAAATAACAACTTAATTAATTAATTAAAATTGCATAAGGGGTCACATCCCCGGGGATTCTTTCTACATAGCAGGGGGGCAGTGCTGATGGTGTTGGTCCCAAACGGGGAGACTGCGGGGCCACCACAGGGAAACTCGAGGATTGGCTCCCGTAGGCTTACCTATCCGGTCGTGGCCTGAGACGAGATACGCGCGGCTACTATCAGGGTGTCGGCACGCCGGGAGGTCTTGCTGGACTTGCTTTACCATTGTCGAAATGTCTTGTGCACCGGGATGCCGAGCCTGATCGGATTTCCCTAAGATAAGGGGTGATAATATTATATTTATCACTTCAGCTGATCGTGAGAGCTTGTGATGGGCTAAGTTGGGACACCCCTACAGGGTTATGAACTTTCGAAAGCCGTGCCCGTGGTTATGTGGCAGGTTGGAATTTGTTAATGTCCGGTTGTAGAAAACTTGACAGAGGATCCGAAGTAAAACACACAACTGTGTGAGTAACCGTGACTGTCTCTTTTCACTTTGAGAAGAGAACACGCTGGGGTTATGTATGACTCGTAGGTAGTTTAGGATCTTTAGCGATCACTACTAGTTTTCGACCGTTTGCGTAGATGCTCATCTTATTCTTGTACTCGTAGGCTAGCCACCATATTATGCTTAGCCGCTGCTGCAACCTCACCACTACCCTTTTCCATACCCATAAAGCTTTGCTAGTCTTGATACCCATGGTTATGGGATTGCTGAGTCCTCGTGGCTCACAGATACTTCCACACCAGATGCAGGTTCAGCCGAGTTTGATGCAGGAGCTGGTTCAAGTACTTCGCTGGGAGCTCGATGAAGAGAGTGGCCGTATGCTTGTGACGTTTTCGACGATCAGTAGTGGTTTCTACTAGGGGCGATTCGGACCTGTGGTTTTATGTATTTGGTATCTTTCTTTTGGATCTTCGCCCGTAGTCGGGTTGTGATGTTTTGAATGATGTTTTGCTTATGTAATGTATTGTGTGATTTGGCGAGTGTAAGCCAACTATCCTTTTGCAATTTCATCCCTATTTTTACATGAGTCATGCAAAGATACCAAACTTGAGATCATTCCAGAATGGGCTTATACCTTTTAGTCGTGCCTCGACACGTAGGAGGTATAGTCCCATCCTGGGCATTACAAGTTGGTATCAGAGCCTTCTCCGACCTAGAAGCCCCCACTGATTGATCGAATCGTTGACGGTTGAGTCTAGGTACACACTTAAAATGTATTGAGTCCTATTTATATATCGGAGAGTAGGATTTCTTTTGCTCCTCATCTCTTTTCACTCTGGTGAGGACTCCTGACGATTGCTTATCTCTTCTACTCTCAAAATTTTACCAAATTTTTTAGGATCACGCGAGTATTGTTTGGATTGTTCCGATGTCTTTGTGACGAGAACATTGTTCTCGATGCCTCCTGTCATTTAGGGGTTGTGGCAGTGTCTCGGGGAGTTGAGCTCCGAGGTGTTGTCGTCACAAATATATCGCAGCTGTTCTGGAATACTTAAGACGGCCGACATTGAAAACTCTCCTATGCGGTTAGTGGCAAGATAACCCCGACATCACCCAGTACTGGGGAGGTAGTTCGGGAGTATTGCCATAGCTTGTATAGCAGATGCGTTTCGAAGGTCCGAGGTAAACGGTTTCCGGAAATAACTGGTTATGTGTTGAAGGATGGATACAGCTGGATGTAGGATTAGAGTTGAGTGCGCGATGCTTCCCCTGTATCCCCAACACCTGATTGCATAACTGGAAACTTTCGGAAATTAATAGGTGGGTTCATCTAGTAGTTCGTAGGCATTCTTCCAACAAATGCACGATATGGAGTTCGGGGTTCTACATTGAGTGAAGTTGTTTTATGGGCGTTGTTCCGATCAGGAGTTGCATCTTAAAGGGTCCTTGGCTATGCTGATCCGGGGATTGCAAAACCCTTTTGTAACATGTTCCATGAGCTTTCTGCACGAATATGTGAAACGAAGCTTCTATCTTGTATTTGTTCTATTTGCTCCTTGTTTTTTTATTTACCCTTTTGTTCTCCAAGTGGCTTCTCGACAAGTTGATGTACCTATGGAATTCATTCGTTCAATTCTCTATTCGAATGATTTTGTGAAGATCATGTTGCAACATATCTATCCTTTGTTTTGATTTGATTCTGGTATTCGAGTTGCTTCGATGTCAAATGTTGATTCCATACCTTTCTTCATCGGTGTTCTCATATTTCTATGGGAGTGCTAATTCTTCTTGACCATCGAGATTTTCATGTTAATCCTTTTCAACCGGTGTGCCTTCTCTTCAAGTTATTCCATATGGACGCCGTTGAGAAATCTGACGATTTGTCTGTTTCATTCATTCCAAGTTGTCTTTGTTTTCCCCACCCTCCCACCCTTCTTCTACTCGGAGCCAGAAATTCTAAAATGAAATATCCATTTTATTAATGTGATGTTTCTTCATTCTTTTCGTTCAATTTCATTATCCGGTGATTTCTCAGGATGATGCTCAAAAGCTTCAAGTTCATCATTCTTTTGTTCTCAAATTATGTCAGTGGATGTAATTCAAGATTTCGGTGTTGATCTTATCCTTTTCCTCATTTCACAATGTTTTCTTATTCTGGTGCTCCAATTAATCATTCTCCTCTTGCTATTCATATCCGGAGAGCTGAAGACATCTCGGAAGATTCATAATTCCATTCTTAATCCATTCAAGCTATTTTGAGGATTGCTATCTTATTCAAGCCATTTAATTCAACCGCTGCAATATCTCTTAAGCAATCTTTCCCAATGGTGATTTCTTTAGTGGGCCCTAACCCACAGGTCTTTTCCCAGGATCTTACCTGACTCTTCTTTTTCCGGAGAATTCTTTTCAAAGTGTGACGTAAGAATGATTTCCATTAGTCACAGGCCTTCTCCAAGATCGCGTTCAATTCTTTTCACCATTGTTTCAACCTTTTTAATTCTTCATTCCGAAGTGCTCAACAATTCTTATGGCATTTCTCGTCTTCATTCTCAACATTTGAAGACCAGAGAAGAGTTTCTCTTAAATCTTGGCCGTTCTCTTGAAGATTCGTGGTTCTAGCTTCATGCCATCCTCATTATTGTTTCGATTATGAGGAATTACTTTTATACCATCCGAAGCATTTCATGAATTCTTTCCATTGTGATCCTCCGAAGGCCATCATTTCAGAAGATTTCTTCGTTCTCAGTTTGCAACTTCGTCCTCCAAATATTCTTCATTGATGCCTCTTCATTCGTCTTCATATTCTACCGGTGCTTTGTCAAGTATTCTTTAATCGGTTCGCGATCTCTTCGTTCTCTTGTAAATTTTCCTCAAGTGCTTATACTTCCCGGTGGATTATTCTCTTTCTTCACCCGGTCACAATTCCTACCGGTGAGTCGTTCAAGATTATTCTCAAGTTTGGCTATATCTCTCTCCAATCCTTTTCAAGAAGAATAAGTAGTAGGCCAATTCTGTTGCTTGTCATCAATTTAATTTGATGAAGGATAAGCATACAGTAAATCTTATTCTTGTCTCCTCGAAGTGATTAATCTCTTTTTCCGGAGCTTGTTCATCATATCATATCCTTGGTTCTAAGTTGTTCATCTTGTTTCCGGAGCTCCAAGTTATTTCAATTATATCATTTCAAAGCTCCATCTAATTCATCGCAGCCTTGAATCTTATTCTTTTCATATTTCACTTCTCATGCTTTCATTACCGGAGTTCTTCATGGTGGTTCATCAAGATTTAATTCATCCTCGAAGTCTTCATCAAGATTCTTGTTGGATCTCAAGCATTCTTCATCATGCTTTCCAATTGCAATCCTTTCTACCTTATCCTTTCACATGGTGTTATGTCATTCTTGACAATTCCTTCACGAATTATGATTCACGAGTTATCAAGAATGAGATATTTAAAACCATCATTTTTCCTTGTTCAGGAGATCTTTTCAACCCTTCTTTGTAAGGAGGATTTCCTAATTCATTCGTGGGAGAAGTTGTCATTTTTTTCTTCTCCATTCATTTCTTTCATTGATTTATATGCTATTCTTTCATTCCGGAAGCATTGTGATGTTGCTCTCTCCAAACCATCATCTCGTTTTATCGAGATCATGTTCTTTCCCTTGCTTATCATTTAACCGGAGTGTTGTATTCTTCATTCAAGTTCCCTCATCTTATCAAGTTTGCCTCTCTTTTCAACCGGAGTGCTGTCATCTTTCTTACCCCTTGTGCCATTCTTTTAATTGTTTCGGAGGCAATGTGTTGTTGATTTCGTCAAGTATCATCCCATCTTCTCAAGTTCATGTTAATTCCTTCCATTTTCAGACGGAGTGCTGTCCAAATTATTTCATTCTTATTCCTTCTCAATCTTGGTTAACCGGAGTGGTTTTGAAATTCTTCCGTCATCCGTGAGCTCTTGTTTCATGTCTTTCAACCTACAAGGTTCTCATAATGTTCCTTGTTCCTCTTTTCTAACGGAGTTTTCATATTCGTTCATCTCCGTTGTATTCTTCTTCCAATTTGGTCAACCTCTCAAGGGTCGTGGTTTCACTCGTTTGTCCAAGAAGCAACTTTATTTTACCTCTTCTTTTCCGTTTTATCCGGTGCCATCTCTAGGATCTCGGGTCGAGATCCTCTGTTAGTGTGGGAGAGTTGTGACGCCCGAAGACCGACGTCCCAGAAGATTCCAGATGTTCCGGGTTCTCCCATGTGTTTCATTTGTGCTTGTGTTATTTATTTTTGCATTGCATCATGTCATCATGCCATTATGACTTTAATTCTGCAACTCAACCAAATAAATTGTGTGGATCTTCGATCCATTTAAATCGAGGGAAGGATGACTTCTCTTTATAACATATATATATCCTCCTAATATTTATGGAGCTATTATAAAAATATCCCATTAGTTTGGGATCACCGTAACACACTTGCAATTATTCTTCAGACCTCTTTTGCTTCAAGTTTCACCGTCGAAACCTTCTCTATAATTCTTTTCCCATTTATCGAGGTTCCTCCAAAAACCTCAACATTTTTGGACACTTCCTAAACCATGTCCTAATTCATACCATTTGAATTAAATTCAAATGAGTTTGAATTTAACTCTTGCATCTTGCCCTTTTCTATTTTCTTGGAACCAGCGCATTTTTGCGAGTCCAGAGAAATTACCCTCAGGCCCAAATTCTTTCCCTAAGTGCCCTTTCTTTTTCCTCTCTCTTTTTCTTCTCTTTTATTTTATTTTAGTGAGAGAGAGGCAGATAGCCCAGCTTGGGCCTCCTAGCCGCGGCCTCCTTTTGGCCCAATGCCATCCCTCCCCGCGGCCCAGGCCTCCCTAAGGCCCGTCAGCCTCCAGGCCGGCCCATCACCTCCTCCAGCGCCTCTGCGAAACCCTAGGCCGAGAATCTCCCCCCGATCCCCTCGTCCATCTCCCTCCGCGCCGCCAGAGGCCCCGAACCCCTCCTCCCTTCGATCCCCGTCGCTCACTTCTCTTCCTCGCTCGGTCCGTCTCCTCACTCGTTTTTCCCTCGCGCAGCCAGAGAGGAACTCCTCGCACCCCGCTCCGTTCCCTCGATCTCTCCCTCCTCTCCCCATCGCTCTCTCCCTCCAGCGCCGCCAGGCCTCGCTCCTCTCGCGTGCCCGCGCCCCTCCACCTCACAGGCACGCCGCCGCCTCCCTGCTGCCTCCGATCCCCGCCGCCGGACGGCGACGCGCCGGGGCTCGCGGGCTCCCCCGCGCGGAGCCGCGCCGTCCCTCGCCCCGCTCGCCGCTCGGCAGAGCCTGCGCCTCCCTCGTCCGCCGCCGCGGCCCTGCAGGAGCTCGTCGACCCCGCCGTCCTCCGCCTCCCGCCGGTGCTGCCCCGCACCTCCGTCGCCGGTCCGGGTCACCGTCGCCTCGCCAGGGAGTCTCGCCCGGCCTCCGCGGTGGCCATCGGAGCTGTCCTGCCTGCTGGGAACCCCGTAGGGCTCGTATGCTGCCTTGTATCCCGACGAAGGAACTCCGCCGCCACGCCATCTTCTTCAGGTGTTTGAGCCCGAGCTCGTCCGCGCCCCGCCTCCTCTCTCTATCGCTCGGTCGCCACGCCTGCATCGCCTCTTGCTGTTGTCCCCGTGGAGCCCAAGTTTGGGTTTTCTGTTGTTAGCTTCGGTTCTGCAAAGTTCCAAGTACCTCGACGCCCGGTGCCTAGAACGACTACACTTGGTGGATGCGACAAGTACCACGACGACCTCGTGTACGACTACAAGATGATGCGTCAAGTTCCTCGCTGTGTGCATCTACCGTCGCCAAGACCCGAGACCCCAAGTACCACGACGACCTTTGCGCCAAGTTCAACTACGTCCGACGACATGTACATCTCCGAAACGAGAACGGCGACACGTCAAGTACCACTACCGTCGCCGAAGAACCATGAACGAAAACGCCAACGTGTACGACTACCGTCGCCCCGGAAACGATGGATTCGTCAAGTACCTCTCCGAACGGAACGACTACTTCCCTCTCCGAAACGAAACATGCACCACTACTTCCACTACTCCCTCGACGATCTCGATCCGCCCCGAAATGAACGTTCCGAAGGTATAACCCCGAGTCGATGACCCATAGACGAATGCTTGTGGTTGTATGAGATGTTTCCCTTGTGTGCACCGTGCCCGATTCGTCTTTTGTCATGCTCCTCGGTTTCCTCGTCGCCAACCCGTGGGAACCCGGTGACGGGATCATCCCACCTTTCATCTTGTTCGACTCGCTCACGCCACCTTTTCTTTTGCACCGGTCTCTCAACGAGTTACCGGAACCGATATGTTGCGTGGCATCATTTTCGGATTCGTCGCCGTGGCACCCTTTTGTTCCACCACGGCGACAAACACTTCATATCTCTTCATGTTAACTTTTACTAAAAATTGCATAAAACTTGATCATGTCATCCGCATCATGTTAACAACATTAAAATGTGTGAATTGTTGTTTGCTTAAAATTGCTAAACATGCATATGGGGATTTCCCCGGAATTGTTGTTCTTATTTCCGGCCTCATTTAAAATGCCTAAATTGTGTTGTTTTTCTGTGCTTCCTACCTTGCCATGTAATGCTTCCTGTATAGACTTGTCATGCATCATACCTTGCCATGTATTGCATCATATATAGACATGTGTTGTTTTTCTGTGCTTCCACCTTGCCATGTTGTGCTTCCTGTATAGACTTGTGGTGCATCCTATGTAGCTTGTGTTGCATCATACTTGATTGAGCATATTGTCATGTCTCGTGTGGTATGTTTACCGTGTTGCTTGTTTCTTTCCGGTTTGCTTCCCTCGTTATCTTCAGGTTCGTTCCGGAGTTGTGAGGTTCTGTTCGAATACTTCATGGATCCGTTCTTCTTCCTTGCGGAATCCCAGGCAAGATGACCATGCCCTTGGATACCTTTACTACCATTGCCATGCTTAGTTGTCTCGATGCTATCGTTACATGTCGTGCTACCCATCTTTTATGTCAGCCTCTCCTTGTTGCCATGAAACCTCTAACCTTTGAAACCTTCCTAGCAAAACCATTGTTTGGCTATGTTACCAGCTTGCTCAGCCCCTCTTATAGCGTTGTTAGTTGCAGGTGAAGATGAAGATCGTTCCAGGTGGGAATTTGTTGTTGGAATATCACAATATCTTTTATTATTATTAACACACCTATATACTGGGCATGGGTGGAAGGCTTGGCCTTTTGCTCAGTGTTTTGTTCCACTCATGCCACCTTAGGCGCCGATGAACTGGCATTATGTTCCTTGATTTTGCGTTCCTTACACGATGGGTATATGGGGACCCCTTGACAGTTCGTCTTTGAATAAAACTCCTCCAGCAAGGCCCAAGATTGGTTTTAATTTGCCTCGTAATAACAACTTAATTAATTAATTAAAATTGCATAGGGGGTCGTGTCCCCAGGGATTCTTTCTACATAGCAGGGGGGGCAGTGCTGATGGTGTTGGTCCCAAACGGGGAGACTGCGGGGCCACCACGAGGAAACTCGAGGATTGGCTCCCGTAGGCTCACCTATCCGGTCGTGGCCTGAGACGAGATACGCGCGGCTACTATCAGGGTGTCGGCACGCCGGGAGGTCTTGCTGGACTTGTTTTACCATTGTCGAAATGTCTTGTGCACCGGGATGCCGAGCCTGATCGGATTTCCCTAAGATAAGGGGTGATGATATTATATTTATCACTTCAGCTGATCGTGAGAGCTTGTGATGGGCTAAGTTGGGACACCCCTACAGGGTTATGAACTTTCGAAAGCCGTGCCCGCAGTTATGTGGCAGATTGGAATTTGTTAATGTCCGGTTGTAGAAAACTTGACAGAGGATCCGAAGTAAAACACACAACTGTGTGAGTAACCGTGACTGTCTCTTTTCACTTTGAGAAGAGAACACGGTGGGGTTATGTATGACTCGTAGGTAGTTTAGGATCTTTAGCGATCACTACTAGTTTGCGACCGTTTGCGTAGATGCTCATCTTATTCTTGTACTCGTAAGCTAGCCACCATATTATGCTTAGCCGCTGCTGCAACCTCACCACTACCCTTTTCCATACCCATAAAGCTTTTCTAGTCTTGATACCCATGGTTATGGGATTGCTGAGTCCTCGTGGCTCACAGATACTTCCACACCAGATGCAGGTTCAGCTAAGTTTGATGCAGGAGCTGGTTCAAGTACTTCGCTGGGAGCTCGATGAAGATAGTGGCCGTATGCTTGTGACGTTTTCGACGATCAGTAGTGGTTTCTACTAGGGGCGATTCGGACCTGTGGTTTTATGTATTTGGTATCTTTCTTTTGGATCTTCGCCCGTAGTCGGGTTGTGATGTTTTGAATGATGTTTTGCTTATGTAATGTATTGTGTGAAGTGGCGAGTGTAAGCCAACTATCCTTTTGCAATTTAATCCCTATTTTTACATGAGTCATGCAAAGATACCAAACTTGAGATCATTCCAGAATGGGCTTATACCTTTAAGTCGTGCCTCGACACGTAGGAGGTATAGTCCCATCCTGGGCATTACCTAGCATGTAAGATATAGACAGCCCTAGTTGATACATGAGCTGTTCGAGCATACAAAACATAATTTCATTTGAAGGTTTAGAGTTTGGCACATACAAATTTATTTGGAACGGCAGGTAAATACCGCATATAGGAAGGTATAGTGGACTCATGTGGAATAACTTTGGGGTTTATGGAAGTGGATGCACAAGCAGTATTCCCGCTTAGTACAGGTGAAGGCTAGAAAGAGACTGGGAAGCGACTAGCTAGAGTGAAACGACGGTCATGAACATGCATTAAAATTAATCAACAATGAATGCAAGCATGAGTAGGATATAAATCACCATGAACATAAATATCGTGGAGGCTATGTTGATTTGTTTCAACTACATGCGTGAACATGTGCCAAGTCAGATCACTTAAATCGTTCAAAGGAGGATACCACCCCATCATACCACATCACAACCATTTTAATATCATGTTGGCACGCAAGATAGACCATTATAAACTCTTAGCTAATTAAGCATGGCATAAGTAGCTATGACCTCTAATTGTCATTGCAAGCATGTTTCATTCATAGCAAGCTGAATCAGGAACGATGAACTATCATATTTACAAAAACAAGAGAGGTCGAGTTCATACCAGCTTTTCTCATCTCAATTAGTTCATCATATATCATCCTTATTGTCTTTCACTCGCACGACCGAATGGTGTGGATAATAATAATAGTGCATGTGCATTGGACTAAGCTGGAATCTGCAGGCAATTAATGCAAGAGAGAAGACAAGGTAATGTGGCTCAAGGTTAAATCAACAACAAAGCATATGAGAGCCACTAAGCAATTTCAATCATGGTCTTCTACTCTTATCCCCCAAAGAAAAGAAAAGAAACTATTTACACGGGAAAGCTCCCAACAAGCAAGAAGAAGAATGGGAAATCTTTTTGGGTTTTCATTTTAACTACTACTACAAGCAAAGAGAAAGTAAACTAGCTAGAAGCTACAACTAATTTTTTTTTCTGGGTTTTTCTAGCACACAAGAAAAAGACTAAGAAAAAGAAATTGAAACTAAACATGGATGGTACAGTGAAAGAGTGTGAGCACCGACAACTAGAATAAGTGTGAACATGAATGTAAGTCGGTGAGAAACACGTACTCCCCAAGCTTAGGCTTTTGGCCTAAGTTGGTCTATGGCCAGTATTGACCTGACGGATACCCAAAGTCGTAGTTGGGGTTGTACTGAGATGCAACAGATACTGCATGTTGAGCTGCATCTCAAAGGCGGGCCGCCTTCACCATGTTATAATAAGCATTTGCCTCCTCCATAGTTATAGTGTATCTCCCTTTTTCCTGAAAGTTAAACAAATTAGGGGCAGGAAGAACAATGGGGATGGCATGCTGCCTGTTAAAGATTAGTCAATATTTGAGGGTTTGGTCATCCCACTCTATAAACCGGTGACTAGTCATAGCATGGCAGTCTAAATAAGCAGGAGGTAAAGGTTCATCATTCACGTGCACAGGCACACCAAGAAAGCGGGCTAAGGGGGTAGCATAGATCCCACCAAATAAATCTCCATGCAAGCCATTATGGTGTAGCCTACGTGCAACAATTGCTCCCAAGTTATATTGCCTATCACCTAGTACAACACTCATGCGAACACTAAGATCAGGAACACACATGTGACAAGCCTCATCCTTACCGTTTATGCATCTACCGATAAAGAGAGCAAAGTAATGAATAGCAGGAAAATGAATGCTCCCTATGGTAGCCTGTGTGATTTCCCTGGATTCCCCCACTGTAATACTAGCAAGGAATTCTCTAAATTCAGATTTGCGAGGATCACTCATACTGCCCCACTGTGGGAGCTTGCAAGCATAATTAAAATTCTCTAAATCCATGGTATAAGATTTATTATACAGGTCAAACAATATAGTGTGAGAATTACGTGAAGATGAAAATTTAAACCTTCTCACAAAGCTATCACTTAAGCCACGGTATTGAGGGCACTTATCTTGTGTGAAGTCCTCGAGGTTAGCGTTGCGCACGTATGCGTAAAATTCATCCTTGATGCCCGCTTGACCCATGAAGTCATCTGACGGCCATTCACAGGGCCGCACATCAGCATCCCTCGGTGGTTCATTGTCCGGCTCACGGAACGCGAGCCTCGGTTCTTGCTTCCTTGAAGGACCACCTTGGAAGTTTTTCCTAGACATGTTTCTGAAATTTTCTGAAATTTTTAGTAACTCAAAATAAAGTTAACCAAACTCAACAAGATTGATAGCAACAACTCCTACTAGTGCCTAGAGACTGTATCATGCATTAGAACTACTTGGGACCAAGAAAATTTGACATGCAAGCTCAAGTACAAGGTCACCACAGCAGCATAAATTTGCAAAAAATAAAGCACTAGAACAAAAATTAATTGGACCAATGGAGGAGTCACATACCAAGGAACAATCTCCGCAAACAGTTTGGTGAATGGTGCTTCGAGCAAGGAGATCGAAAATGGCACCAAGATGAGCTAGAACTCGGGTTTGAGCTGGTTGGTGATTTTTTCGGGAGGAAGAAGAAGAGCATGGGTGCAGGAATAAGTGGAGGGGGGCCACGTGGGGCCCACGAGGTAGGGGGCGTGCCCTGGACCCTCGTGGCCACGTGCTGGCTCCCCTCGCTGTGTGTTCAGTGCCATATTTCCTCAAATATTCTAGAAAAAATCATATTTCATTTTCATGGCATTTGGAGAACTTTTATTTTTAGGATTTTTTTTATTACACGGATAAGTCTGGAAACAGAAAGAAAATACTATTTTTACTTTATTTATCTTAATTAACAGAAAGTAAAAAGAGGGTACAGAAGGTTTGTGCTATCTAGATTCACCTATCCCATGCTCATCAAAAGGAATCCATTAACAAGGTTGATCGGGTCTTGTTAATAAACTCTTTCCGAGTAACATGAAACCGGAGAATTTTCGAATAACACTAGGTTACCTCAATGGGGATATGAATGTCCCCAACAATAAGGATGTCATAAGTCTTCTTGATAGTAGGAAGAGGAAACTCAAAACCTCCAATAGTGATAGTTGCAATTTTTTCAATATAATTAATACTGTGGACCTGAGGTTGTTTCCTCGGAAAGTGTACCGTGTGCTCATTACCATTGACATGAAAAGTGACATTGCCTTTGTTGCAATCAATAACAGCCCCTGCATTATTCAAAAAAGGGTCTTCCAAGAATAATATACATACTATCGTCCTCGGGAATATCAAGGATAACAAAGTCCGTTAGAATAGTAACATTTGCAACTACAACAGGCACATCCTCACAAATACCGACAGGTATAGCAGTTGATTTACCAGCCATTTGCAAAGATATTTCAGTAGGTGTCAACTTACTCAATTCAAGTCTATGATATAAAGAGAGAGGCATAACACTAACACCAGCTCCAAGATCACACAAAGCAGTTTTGACATAGTTTCTCTTAATGGAGCAAGGTATAGTAGATACTCCTGGATCTCCTAATTTCTTAGGCATTCCACCCTCAATAGTGTAATTGGCAAGCATGGTGGAGATTTCTAATTCAGGTATCTTTCTTTTGTTGGTAATAATATCTTTCATGTACTTAGCATAAGGATTTGTTTTAAGCACATCAGTCAAACGCATACGCAAAAAGATAGGTCTATTCATTTCAGCAAAGTGCTCAAAATCCTCATCATCCTTTTTCTTGGATGGTTTCGGAGGAAAAGGCATGGGTTTCTGAACCCATGGTTCTCTTTCCCTACCGTGCTTCCTAGCAACAAAGTCTCTCTTATCATAACGTTGATTCTTTGATTGTGGGTTATCAAGATCAACAGCAGGTTCAATCTCTACATCATTATCATTGCTAGGTTGAAGATCATCATTAATATTATCACTAGGTTCATGTTCATTACCAGATTGTGTCTCACCATCAGAAACAGATATATCATTGGGATTCTCACGTGTGTCAGCTACAGGTTCACTAGGAGCATGCAAAGTTCTATCATTTTTCTTTTTATTCTTCTTAGAAGAACTAGGTGCATCTAAATTAGCTCTCTGAGAATCTTGCTCAATTATCTTAGGATGGCCTTCAGGATACAGAGGTTCCTGAGTCATTTTACCACCTCTAGTTGCAACTCTAACAGCATAGTCATTATTCTTCCTATTTAATTCATTGAGCAAATCATTCTGAGCCTTAAGTACTTGTTCTACTTGAGTGGTGACCATAGAAGCATGTATACTAATGAGTTTCACTTTACCTTTAGCTCTAGACAGATGATCACTCAAGCGTTCAATCATATAAGCATTGTGTTGTAATTGTCTACCAACATAAGCATTGAAGTTTTCTTGTTTCACAATGAAATTATCAAACTCATCTAAACATTGGCTAGCAGACTTATAACGAGGAATATCACCTTCATCAAATCTATAAAGAGAATTTACCTTTACTACCTGTGTCGGGTTATCAAGACCATGTATTTCTTCAATAGGTGGTAAATTCTTAACATCTTCAGCTTTAATACCTTTTTCTTTCATAGATTTCTTTGCATGTTGCATGTCTTCAGGACTGAGAAATAGAACACCTCTTTTCTTCGGAGTTGGCTTAGGGGCTGGTTCAGGAAGTGTCCAATTATTGGCCAGCATATTATTCAATAATAATTTAGCTTGTTCAACTGTTCTTTCCCTGAAAACACAACCAGCACAACTATCCAGGTGGTCTCTGGAAGCATCGGTTAGTCCATTATAAAAGACATCAAGTATATCATGCATCTCAAGAGGATGATCAGGCAAAGCATTAAGTAATTGGAGAAGCCTCCCCCAAGCTTGTGGGAGACTCTCTTCTTCAATTTGCACAAAGTTATATATTTCCCGTAAGGCAGCTTGTTTCTTATGAGCGGGCAAATATTTAGCAGAGAAGTAATACATCATATCCTGGGGACTACGCACACAACCAGGATCAAGAGAATTAAACCAGGTCTTAGCATCACCCTTTAATGAGAAAGGAAATAACTTAAGGATATAGTAGTAACTAATCTTTTCATCGTTGGTAAACAGGGTGGCTATATCATTCAACTTAGTAAGATGTGCCACAACAGTTTTAGACTCATAGCCATGGAAAGGATCAGATTCAACCAAAGTAATTAACTCAGGATCAATAGAGAATTCATAATCCTTATTAGTGACACAGATAGGTGAAGTAGCAAAAGCAGGGTCATGTTTCATTCTAGCATTCAAGGACTTTTCTTTCAGCTTAGCTAATAATTTCTTAAGATCATATATATCATTGCAAGCAATAAAGTCTCTAGCAGTTTCTCCATCCATAACATAACCCTCAGGAACAACATGCAATTCATATCTATTGGGAGTAGCCTCATCATCACTTTCATAAATATCATCAGTTTCAATATTTGCATTCTCCCTAACCTTAGCAATTTTTTCATCTAGAAACTCACCTAGTGGCACAGTATCAGTCATAGAAGTAGTTTCATCACACATAGCAGAAGTGGCATCATCAAGAACATACGACATATCAGATTCAATAGCAGGAGTAGGTGTCGCAAGTTTACTCATAACAGAAGGAGAATCAAGTGCAGAGCTAGATGGCAGTTCCTTACCTCCCCTCGTAGTTGAGGGTAAGATCTTGGTTGTTGAGTCCTTCAAATTCTTCATAGTGATCAACAGATATAAATCCCAAGTGACTTAAAGAATAGAGCTATGCTCCCCGGCAACGGCGCCAGAAAATAGTCTTGATAACCCACAAGTGTAGGGGATCGCAACAGTTTTCGAGGGTAAACTATTCAACCCAAATTTATTGATTCGACACAAGGGGAGCCAAAGAATACTCTTAAGTATTAGCAGCTGAGTTGTCAATTCAACCACACCTGGAAACTTAGTATCTGCAGCAAGATAGTTTAGTAGCAAAGTAATATGATAGTGGCGGGCAATAAAAGTAATTGTAAGGGCATATTTCTCCCTAAGAGTTTTGGTGATTGATGACAATGCATTTGCGGACTAATCGTGTGCTCTAAGCTCCTACATGTATATCTCACTTAGGCACAAGACGATTGATTGCCCCTCGAATTCAATGGAAGACGGTGTTTTCTTTTGCTCCCTGTCGGTGGCTTTGAGTAATAGGAAAGCCGTACTATTAAGAGGGGGTCCGCTTCGGAAAGGTTTGGGTGGAATCAACATGTACACATCTTACTCTCACACCACCTTTCCCTTGCTTCTCTGGAGTTCCAACCATTTATTAACGTATATGCAAACCCTCAATAGTTGGAACTCCAGAGAGCAAATCCACTAAATCATCTGCCTGGCAAGCGGTAGTACCACTCAAATAAGCGGTAGTACCGCACAACCTTACGGTAGTACCGCCTGCCGACACGGTAGTACCGCTCCAACGGTAGTACCGCGTCTCCAGAGCGGTAGTACCGTGTATCTGGCCCGGCACTGATTCTAAGTGCAAAAGTAGGTGCGGAAGTAATTTTTTCCTTCCGCATCCTATGCGGTAGTACCGCTTACTCCAAGCGGTAGTACCGCGTCGCATTTTGCTACTACCGTTTTCCCTGCGGATGTAGCCGCGGATGTAATTTATTTCATCCGTGGTTGTCAATCATCTCGCATATTTTTGCCTAGAGGTAGTACCGCTCCCAAAGCGGTAGTACCGCTCAGTCAGCGGTAGTACCGCAACTTTCGTGCGGTACTACCGCGCTCTGCGGGCTGAAAACGCACATAACGGTTGGATTTGCTCTCCCACTATATATAGGGGGTCTTCTTCTCCAATAGGACTTACCTCTTCCCCCACTACTCCATTGTTGCTCCAAAAGCTCCATTTCCGCCCGATCTCTCTCCCTAGCCAATCAAACTTGTTGATTTGCTCGGGATTGCTTGAGGAGCTTCGTTTTGCTAGGATGCTTGCTTGAATCTAGCTACTTCCAAAAAAGGCATTTTTCGATCTACACTTCCACCAAGAGATATTTGATTCTCCCCACTAATCCCTTGCGGATCTTGTTACTCTTGGGTGTTTGAGCACCCTAGATGGTTGAGGTCACCTCGAAGCCATATTCCATTGTGGTGAAGCTTCATGGTTTTGTTGGGAGCCTCCAAGTTGTGGAGATAGCCCCAACCTTGTTTGTAAAGGTTCGGTCGCCGCCTTCAAGGGCACCACTAGTGGAATCACGGCACCTTGCATCGTGTGAGGGCGTGAGGAGAATACGGTGGCCCTAGTGGCTTCTTGGGGAGCATTGTGCCTCCACACCGCTCCAACGGAGACGTACTTCCCCTCAAAGGGAAGGAACTTCGGAAACACATCCTCGTCTCCACCGGTTCCACTTGTGGTTATTTCTTACCTTTACTTGTGCATGCCTTACTTGTTCAACTCCTATAGCATGCTTGTGTAGTTGTTATCCTTCTTTCCTTTAGTTGTCGTCTTAGTAGAATATCTAGACAACTTACTTTGTCGTTTAATTTAAAGTGGTTAAGAAAGGTTAAAAATTGTTAGTTGCCTATTCACCCCCCCCACTCTAGTCAACCATATTGATCCTTTCAATTGGTATCAGATCCTCGTCTCTTTTTAAGGACTTTACCGTCCAAAGAGTATGGGTGACAACGTAGTCGAGACGGAGGACCATTCTGGTGGAACTCCGTCCTTGCCTACGTCAGATGGGGGAGCCTCGGTCTCTCGTGAGGAGTTCAATGTGGCCTTGACCACATTGAAAGAATCACTAGCGAGCGAGGTCAAAGGCATGTTTAAACCGTTTGAAGTGGCTCGTCCTGCTACCAACGTGTTGGAGGCTAATCCCGACAAGGGAGAAGCTAGTAGTGAACAAGCCCCGGTCACTAAGAATGGGAGTGGGAAATTTGCCTAATCCGCTCCTCCTACTCACTATGGAGGACCCGTTCCCACACCGCATTTAAATTCCGTTGGGCCCCCTCCCAAGTTTATCAAAAATTCTGATTTTGCTACTTGGGTGTTCCGTTTCAAACGTCATATTAATCATTGTTCTACTAACCTTTGGAGAATCATTGAGCAAGGTTTTTATCCGTATGATCCCGACAACATGACTCCAAGAGAAACTGCAGATCATCAGTTCAACGAGTCCGCTCTTTGCATTCTTCAAGATTCCATCCCTCCTGAAGACATTGCACACCTTCGACCCTTCACTGTGGCCAAGGAAGCTTGGGAGCATGTTGGCACGATGTACAAGGGAAGCACCAGTATTCAACGCTCCAACTATGAAGCGGTGCAAGATGAAGCTGATGAGTTTGCTATGATCGAAGATGAAGATCCTCGTGAACTTTATCGAAGATTAACTATCCTTGCAGTATCTCTTCGAGATCATGGCAGTAAGGATACGGATGATAATTGGATCAACCGCAAGTTTCTCAAGGCCATGATGCCCTACCATAAGGCCATGTCCTCTGTCATACGTCAGAGACCGGACTTCCACAGCTTATCCTCAAATGAAGTGTTGGATGAGTTTGTTGCCATGAGGATCTTGGACGTGACCGCCGACAATGCGGTCTTAAGAGCTCAACGATCGAAGAAGCCTAATCTTGCACTGAAGGCCAAGGCTTGTGTGGAAGAGGAGGAAGTGGAAGATGATGATGAGTGTAGCCCCGAGGACACCAAATATGCCTATCATGAGCACATGGCTCTTGCTTCAAGGCAATTCTGGGGTAAGAAGAACACAAGATCCAACTTCAATAGGAACAACTCTAGTGGGAACAAGGGGAAGCAACGAGTGAGGACATGCTTCAACTGTGGAAATGTAAGTCACTTCGTTGTGGATTGCCCATATGAGAAGAGAGAAGACTTTGGAGGCAAGCTTATTCAGAAGGACAAGTCAAAGTCCTATCCCAACAAGAACAACTTCATCAAGAAGACTCCTCCGAAGGTGTTGGTGGCCCAAGAAGAATATGTGGAGGATGATGATAATGATGAAGACGATGAGGTGACCACAATGGGCGCAATTGCAATTGCGACTACTCCGCACTCATCTCTCTTCGACTCACCAAATGAAAACATCACCGCCAAGTGTCTCATGGCCAAGGCCACCAACAAGGTAACCCCAAACATCAATACTACTATCTCTTCTAATCCTTCATTGACGAATTGTATTGATGAGAGTGAGGGTGCTAAGGAGGGAGAAAATGAATTTGAGTTGTTCATGAAAAATCTCAAGGGCAAACCCAAGAAGCATTTTGTTGCTCTCTTGGAACAAATCGGTGAGGCCAATGACATGATTGAGGCTCACGAGGAAACCATTACTAAAATGGAAGAACATAGTCGAGACTATGCCGATGAGATATCAGATCTCTCTAACGCCTTAGAGGAAGAGCGTGGTCTTCGTTTGGCTCTTGAGGAGTCACACAACGATGGGCATGCTAAATTAAAGAAAGATCTCGATCATGCCTTAGTTGTCTCTCGTGTCCTTAACTCCGAGAAGGCAAAACTTGAGGTTGACCATGCTAAACTCAAAGAGGAGTTTGACATACTTGACAAGGCTTACAAGGCCTTGAAAGGTATGCATGCTACTCTCAAGGAGTCTCATGATCAACTCCAAGTTTCGCTAACCAAGGAAAAGGCTATCTTTCCTCGCATGGTTTTAATTGATAATGCAAATGCTACTAACCCTTGTTGCGAGCATGTGCATCTTGTTAAAGAAAATGCCGAGTTGAAGAAGCAACTTGAGAAAGGCCTTGTGACTTGCATACAAGGTGAGAAGAACCTCAACACCCTCTTGAGCAATCAAAAGGAGGTTGTGGCAAAGGAAGGAATTGGGTTTGTTCCTAAGCCCGAGAAGATGAAGAATGACAAGACCAAGCAACCACCCCCTCTCCGACAATCGTTTGTGAAAGAAGGAGAGGGCACGTCAAAGAATAAGAAAAGTGGTGGTGTCAAGAAAAACTCCACCATACCATCAAACATGGCCGGCAAATTTAATCCTTCATATGTTTTATGCCGTGCTAGTGATGGTCATGTGTTTGCTAAATTTGTTGGTTCTTCATATGAGTACATAGAATGGTCCATTTGGGTTCCTAAGACCCTTGTTACTAATCTCAAAGGACCCATTACCAAATGGGTACCTAAATCCAAGCATTGATCTATTGTAGGGGTTTGCTTCCGGTGGGGGATCATGGTTTCTCGATAGCGGAGCCACAAATCATATGACCGGAAGCAAAGACTTGGTGGTGGACGTGCATCTCGGTTCATCTATGGCCACCAACGTCGAATGGGGTGATGCTTCATCTTCTAAGGTATTGGGACTTGGCAAGGTTGTTGTCTCTCAGGATCTCACGATCGAGAAAGTCATGCTTGTTGAGTCCCTTGCATACAATTTACTTTCTGTACGCCAACTTGCACTCATGGGCTTTGCTACATTCTTTGATATTGATACCGTGGCCCTCTTGTGGAGCAAGACTCTTAAAGTAGCCTATGTTGGGCATGTCGAGAACGGCCTTTATGTGGTTAACTTCTCGAAGCAACCCACTAAGGTCGCGACATGCCTAACGGCTAAAGTTGATGTGGGATGGCTTTGGCATCGCCGTTTGGCCCACGTCAATATGAGATCTTTGCAAAGTCTTCTCAAGGGGGACCATGTCCGAGGACTAACAAATGTTAGCTTTGCCAAAGATCGTGCTTGCAGGGCTTGCATTGAAGGAAAATTACATGAGAAGGCTCACCCTCCCATGACTATCATCTATTCAAAGAGACCCCTAGAGCTCCTCCACATGGACCTCTTTGGGCCTCCATCTTTTGATAGCCTTGGGGGTAGAAAGTACTGCTTAGTGATTGTGGATGATTACTCAAGATACACCTGGGTATACTTCTTCAAGAAGAAGAGTGAGACCCAACAAACCGTCATCAACTTTGCAAATGAAGCTCAATGACAACATGAAGCAAAGATTTTGATGATCAGAAGTGACAACGGCACCGAGTTCAAGAACTACGCCTTGGATGAGTTTCTTGGTGATGAGGGGATCAAACATCAATATGCAGCCCCATATACCCCTCAACAAAATGGTGTAGCGGAGAGAAAGAACCGAACTCTAATGGGTGCGGCAAGGACCATGATGGCTGAATTCAAATCTCCATACAACTTTTGGGCCGAAGCCATCAACACCGCTTGCCATGCATCAAATCGTCTCTATCTCCGCAAAGGCTTGAACAAAACTCCGTATGAGATTCTTACCGGTAACAAGCCCAATCTCAAGTACTTCCGAGTATTCGGGTGTAAGTGTTTCATTCTCAAGAAAGGTGTTCGTTTGTCTAAATTTGAATCTAGAGCTCACGAGGGCATATTTGTTGGTTATGCTACAAACTCTCATGCTTACCGTGTCCTCAACAAGTCCAATGGACTCATTGAGGAGACGAGTAACGTAGAGTTTGATGAAAATAACGGCTCTCAAGTGGAGCAAAGTGGTACTTGTGATGCAGGTGATGAAATTCCTCCTCAAGCCATAAGAAGAATGGGTGTTGGATATATCCTACTCATTGAGGAACCCCTTGTGGCCGAAGGAGAAGGACAATGTTCCACTCAAGTGTAACCTTCGCCAACCCAAGACCCACACGCTTCCGAAGAACAAAGTGAAGGCCCTCAACCTGATGAACAAGGCCAAGTGCAAGATCAATCACAAGATGGTGGAGAGCCACCAAATGATGCACAAGGCCAAGTTCTGTCCTCTGAGCATGATCAAGATCAAGAGGAAGCTCAAGATCAAGATCTAGCTCCTGTCGACGCTCAAGATGATCAAGTCAGTGCTCCTCAGTTAACTCTTGAAGAGCAATTGGAGCGTAGGGCTGCAAAAGTTGCCTCCAGGCTTGCTTCTAGAGAACATCACATGGAGAATATTCTTGGAAGCATCAAAAGGGGGGTAAGCACTCGTAGACAATTAGCAAACTATTGTGCTCATCAAGATTTTGTCTCCTGTGTTGAACCTCAGAAGGTTTATGAGGCGCTCGAAGACCCTGATTGGCTCAATGCCATGCATGAAGAACTCCATAACTTCGAGCGCAACAAGGTGTGGCGTCTCGTGCCAAGGACAAAGGAGAACCATAATGTCATTGGAACCAAATGGATCTTTAAGAACAAGCAAGATGCTCATGGTATTGTCATCCGCAACAAGGCGCGTCTGGTGGCTCAAGGCTACTCCCAAGTCGAGGGTATCACTACGGTGAAACCTTTGCCCCCGTTGCTCGTCTTGAATCCATTCGTTTGGTGCTTGCCTATGCTTCCCATCATAACTTTAAATTGCAACAAATGGATGTGAAAAGTGCATTTCTTAATGGTCCTATTAATGAGTTGGTGTATGTTAAACAACCCCCGGGGTTTGAGGATCCTAAGTTCCCCAATCACGTGTACCAACTCGATAAGGCACTCTGTGGCCTTAAGCAAGCCCCACGTGCGTGGTATGAGCATCTTACCGAGTTGTTACAAGATCGTGCCTTTGAAATTGGGAAAATCGACCCCACTCTTTTTACTAAGAAGGTCAAAGGGGAGTTGTTTGTATGCCAACTATATGTTGATGATATTATCTTTGGTTCTCCTAACAAAGCTTTCAATGATGAGTTCGCCGCACTCATGACCACACATTTTGAGATGTCCATGATGGGAGAGTTGAAGTATTTCCTTGGGTTTGAGATTAAACAAAGAAGAGAAGGCATCTTCATCAAACAATCCAAGTATACTCAAGACATGCTCAAGAGGTTCAATCTAAGTGATGTCAAGCCGGCTACTACTCCAATGCCAACCAAATGCCAACTTGACATTGATCCCAATGGTAAAGCGGTGGATCAAAAGGTATATCGCTCTATGATCGGATCCTTGCTTTATCTTTGTGCATCTAGACCGGATATTATGTTGAGTGTAGGAATTTGTGCACGGTTTCAAGCCTCACCTAAGGAGAGTCACTTTGTGGCTGTCAAGCGAATATTTCGATATTTGGCTCATACCCCAAACTTTGGCTTATGGTACCCAAGAGGAGCAAACTTCAACCTTGTAGGTTTCTCTGATTCTGACTGGGCGGGAGACAAAGTGGATAGGAAGTCCACTTCGGGAGGGTGCCAATTTCTTGGTTGCTCTCTTGTTAGTTGGTCTTCCAAAAAGCAAAGTTGTGTATCTCTCTCGTCCACCGAAGCAGAGTATGTGGCTGCTGGCAGTTGTTGTGCTCAACTCTTATGGATGAGGCAAACTTTAGAGGATTACGGTGTCACTTGTGACAAAGTGCCTCTTTGGTGTGACAATGAAAGTGCCATCAAGATTTCTCTCAACCCGGTGCTACACTTCAAGACGAACCATATTGAGATTCGGTATCACTTCATCCGGGATCACATAAGGCAAGGAGAGATCGAGCTTCACTACGTCAACACTCATGATAACCTTGCAGATATCTTCACGAAGCCATTGGATGAAGCAAGATTTCACGAGTTAAGGCATGAGCTAAATATCATGGATTTGAGCAATGTGGCTTGAGTCTTTGCACACACTCCTCACACTCAATATAGTTATCTTGTCTAGATGTAGGCATGGACATAGGGGGAGTATTGTTCTCTCAATGAACCATTCCTCCCCCCATTATGCATAAACTGATCAAGTCTTTATCATTTACCATACATAGTGGTTTAAGTGCTTCAAGACGAGTATTGGTCATGGGCTCATGGATAATTCTTCGCGGTGCCATACCAACAAACTCAAACATAGGTGGCCTCGGCCACCGCCCTCCTTTGTGGAGTTGTGTTATTTGCCTTGCTTGTGTTTTTGTTTTCTTTTCTTTTTTTCTTTTTGCTAAAAGCCTCGTGTTTTATTGTGCTTGTTCTTAGAGGAGCGGTACTACCGTGCAAGTTTACGGTACTACCACAAGGAGTTTACGGTACTACCGCAAGGAGTTTACGGTACTACCGCAAGTCCAACACGGCAGTATTTATTTACTGCCGCTGGTAGAGCGGTACTACCACTTGGCGAGTGGTACTACCGCCCAAGCGGTACTACCGCGATGACCGCGGTACTACCGCACTTATTCGAACGGGTGGGGTTTATAAGCAGGCAGGGGGAGTTCCAACTCCCCCATACCCATTCACTCCTAAACCCCACGTCGTCCCTCTCTCTCCCTCTCAAGAACGCCGACGGAGGACCTCGCCGGATCTCCTCCCTCGGCCACTCTCCTCGCATTCCGACCGGTGGGATCGCTCCCCACCTCGCCCTCTTGCCATGGATGAAGGTTTCTCCCCTTTTTCCCCTCTTCTTGTTGCCTCGTTGTTGTTTTTAGGGCTAGGGGAGATGCTTAGTGTTCTTGTGTTCTTCGTATTCGTATCCATGGAAGTTTAGGATGTAGGAGAGTGTTTTTGCACTAGAAATATGAATATGTATGTTGCTACCAAGTTACTATGATCAGCCGTAGTACCGTTAGTCGATCTATATGGCCTTCTCTAGATCTCTTCCTCTCAGATCTGTTTCGTGCGGTACTACCGCTGGAGAACCGCGGTACTACCGCCCGATCTGGTCCAGATCAGATCTGACCACAGCGGTACTACCGCTGTCCTCAGCGGTACTACCGTTCTGGTGGAAGTAAAATTTTACTACCGCTTGCCGAGCGGTACTACCGCACCCCAACGCGGTACTACCGCTCCGCAAGCAGCACTAATTTTTTACTTCCGCTCCTGTACACGGAAGTAAATTCTTACTACCGCAGAGTATGCGGTACTACCGCATCCACCAAGCGGTACTACCGCTTACTAAGCGGTACTAATTTTTTACTTCCGCGCCTGTCCAGCAGTACTACCGCTTGTATCATATTTTCTTCATAGCATGTACACATTCCTTTTCTACTGGTTTCTTGTGCTTTTTTAGGATTTTGCGTTGATTCTCTTTGTGTTTTTGTCGTGTTCTTGTGGTTGTGTTTTAGGTGGTGGCTCCGGTTTCGATGCTCGTCGTACCAACCCTGTCCGCAACACCGGATCCAAGCGTCTGTGTAACCCCAGTGATGTGCTAGAGGGCTCCAATCCCCAGCGCAGGTTCAAGACTGCCGCCAACAAGCGAAAGGAATCCTCAATGTCTATGGAAGAGATGCCAGCTACTGAGTTCATGGCACGTAGGAAGCAAAACCCATATGGAGAACCCCGTGATTCGTTTCCTGTAGAACATACACCGTTGGGAAAAGACTGAGAGTTGATCTTGTAGATGATGAAAAGATCTGATTAACTCGAAGGAAAAAGGACGCCGGTTGAGAAGAATTTAACATGACCATCTTGATGATCAAGAAGGACCAACACTCTCATAGAAATATGAGAACACCGATTAAGAAAGGTATGGAATCAACATTTGACATCGAAGCAACTCGAATACCAGAATCAAAACAAAACAAAGGATAGATATGCAACAGCCTAATCTTCACAACATCATCCGAACAGAGAATTGAACGAATGAATTCCGCAGGTACATCAACTCGTCGAGAAGCCACTTGGAGAACAAAAGGTAAATAAAAAGGAACAAGGATCAGATAGAACAAATACAAGATAGAAGTTTCGTTCGACATCTTCGTGCTGAAAGCTCATGGAACGTGTTACAAAAGGGTTTTGCAATCCCCGAATCAGCATAGCCAAGGACCCTTTAAGATGCAACTCCCGATCAGAACAAGTCCATAAAACCACTTCACTCAATGTAGAACCCCGAACTTCATATCGAGCATCCGTTGGAAGAATGCCTAGAACTACTAGATGAACCCACCTATAGATTTCCGAAAGTTTCCAGTTATGCAATCAGGTGTTGGGGATACACGGGAAGCACCGCGCAATCAACTCTAAACCTACATCCAGGTGTATCCATCCTTCAACACATAACCAGTCTTTCTCGGAAACTGTTTACCTCGGACCTTCGAAAAGCATCCACTATAACAAGCTATGGCAATACTCTCGAACTACCTCCCCAGTACTGGGTGATGTCGGGGTTATCTTGCCACTGGCCGTATAGGAGAGATTTTCGATGTCGGCCGTCTTAAGTATTTAGTACTGCCGCTATATACTTGTGTCAATGATACCCCGAAGCTCAACTCCTCGGGAACAGGAGGCATCGAGAACAATATCCTTGTCACAAGAACATCGAAACAATCCCAGAATACTCGCGGGATCCTAAAAAAAATTTGGTGCAATTTTTGAAAGTAGAAGAGAAAAGAGTAATCGTCAGGAGTCCTCACCAGAGAGAAAGGGGATGAGAAGCAAAGAAATCCTACTCTCCGATATAATATAGGACTCAAAACATTTTCAGTGTGTGCCTAGACTCAACCGTCAACGATTCGATCAAACAGTGGGGGCTTCTAGGTCGGAGAAGGCTCTGAATACCAACTTGTAATGCCCAGGATGGGACTATACCTCCTACGTGTCGAGGCACGACTTAAAGGTATAAGCCCATCCTAGAATGATCTCAAGTTTGGTATCTTTGCACAACTCATGTAAAAGAGGGATTAAAATACAAAAGGAGATAGTTGGCTTACACTCGCCACTTCACACAATACATTACATAAGCAATCATCATTCAAAACATCACAACCCGACTACGGGCGAAGAACCAAAAGGAAGATACCAAAACAACATAAAGCCGCAGGTCAGGATCGAATCCTAGTAGAAACCACTACTGAACATCGAAACGTCACAAGCAAACGGCCACACTCTTCATCGAGCTCCTGGTGAAGAACTGAACCAACTCCTGCATCATCTCGGCTGAACCTGCATCTGGTGTGGTGAAGTAACTGTGAGCCACAGAGGACTCAGCAATCCCGTTCCCGGGTAACAAGACTATTCAAGCCTTGGGTGAGGACAAGGCTGAAGAAAGAACGAGAGGTGAAGGAACAAACAAGAGTCTGCAGCAGCAACTAGCACTAACTTACGTAATAGAGAGCGAGAAGAGAAGTGCATCGGTCGAAAGATGATCACGAAGTGATCCTAGCTAAAGCCGGTCAAACATAACCCCACCGTGTTCAACTCCCGAATCCCTATTCGGAAATTGACAGTCACGGTACACACGCTGGTAGTGTATTGAAACATTGTGTCAAGTTATCTACAACCGGAATTAACAAGCTCCCATCTGCCACATAACCGCGGGCACGGCTTTCGAAAGTTCAAACCCTGCAGGGGTGTTCCAACTTGGCCCATTACAAGCCCACGATCCGCGGAGTCGCAACTCCATAGTTGGGAAGACCCGAGTATTCTCGGAATCCCGTGCTCAAGTTAAACCGAACTAAGGTAAGGCTAATCCAGCAAATCCTCCCGGCGTGTCGACACCCTGATAGTAGCCGCGCGTATCTAGGTCTCAGGACACGACCGGATGGGTGAAGCTACGGGTATACCAGATACCTCGGGTTGCCCCAAGGCGGCCCCGCAGGCTCCCCGTTTGGGACCAACGCCATCAGCACTGCCCCCCCTGCTATGTAGAAAAGGATCCTCGAGGGAGCGACCCCCTATGCAAATTTAATTAATTAATTAAGTTGTTATTATGGGCAAATAGTACCAAATGTTGGGACTTGCTGGAAAAGACTTAGCACTTAGCGGTTTATCAAGGGGGTCCCATACACCCCAACCGTGTTAGGAACGCATAATCAAGGAACATAACACCGGTTTATACGGTTCCTAACGGCAAGAGTGGAACAAAACACCAAGCAAAAGGCTTAGCCTTCCACCCTGCCAGTATATAGATGATTTCATTTAGCATTTATATAGTGTGATAAACCCAACCAAACTTCAACATGAAGTAAGCATCTTCAAACTTCACCTGCAACTAACAATGCTATAAGAGGGGTTGAGCGAAGCGTACTTAGCCAAGCAACGGTTTGCGTAGGTAGGGTGGTTAAACATGGCAATGGTTACAAGTAGGAGGCTGACAAGAAGAACATGGGCATCGAGGCAAAACTATAGATCGAGACTTCTAGCAAGAGGCGAAAATAGTAATGGTATCCGGGTTCGGTCATCTTGCCTGGGATTCCACAAGGGAGAAGAACGGATCCAAGAAGTAGACGAAGAAGAAGCCTCACAACTCCGGAACGAAACCGAAGCTAACAAGAGAAGCAACCGGAAAGAAAGAACAACACGGTAAACACACAAACATAAACATGGCATACGATGCACAAACAAGTATGATGCATGTCCGGTTTAATTATGCATGGCATGGCAAGTGCACAAACAAATACTACAAGTTAAGTGGAGATCAATATGCAACGAGTTGCATATTGACGAAACACCACATTTAATTATTTTGTTGACTCTCGTTATTTACAAGACAAGATTAAATGTTTTTAACATGGCAAGAGGTGAAGCATAAAGAAACTATACTATTAAGGCAATTTAAATGAGGCCAGAAAAATAACAACAACATATCCGGAAAATCCCCATGAGCATGTTTAATAATTATAAAGCAACAACAATTAAACATTATAATGTTGTTAATATGATGCGGATGTCATGAACAAGTTTATGCAAGTTTTATTAAAAGGTTGACTTAAAAGAGATAAGAAGCATTTGTCACCGTGGTGGAAAGAAAAGGTGCCACGGCAACGATCCGAAATGATGCAAAGGCAACAACTCGGTACCGGTAACTCGTTGCGAGACCGGTGCAAAAGGTAAGATGGCATGAGCGAGTCAAACGAGATGAAAGAGGTGGGGTGATCCCGTTACCGGGTTCCCACGAGTCGGTGACGAGGCAACCGAGGAACATGACAAAAGGTGGAACGGGCACGAAGCACACACGAGAGACATTACATACAACACAAGCAAGCATGCACGGTTCATCGACGGGGTTATACCTTCGAAACAATTGTTTCGGGACGGTTCGAGATCGTAGTGGAAGTAGCCGTAGTAGTGGAAGTAGTGGTACACGGCCGAAGAGGAAGAAGTCGTTCACGTGGCGGTAGTTGTACTCGGGCGACGGTAGAGGAAGTAGTGGTACTCGGCGACGGTAGTGGTACATGCCGCGGTCGTCGTCGACGTAGGGGTACACGTTCGTAGTGGGAAGTAGTTGTTCCGTTCGTCTTGGCGGTTCCACGACGCGCGGTAGTTGTTCACGGTCATCGGTAGTCGTTCGGGGCGTCGTGGTACTCGGGGTTCCCGTTTGCGCCGGTAGTGGAAGTAGTGGAACTTGTCGCATCGGTAGGGGTACTCGTCGCATCGTCTTGTGTTGTGTAGGCGTACACGGGGCGTTTTGTAGATGTACTCATATCCGTAGCCGTTCACGAGCTCGTCTTCCCGTAGTTGTACACGTTCTCTGTCAAGGCAACAGCAAAAGCAACACACAACAGAAAACAACACAAACTACAGCACGGAGACAGGCCACGGGAGCAGCAAGGCGAAAAGAACACAGCAGCAACAGCTGTTGGCGCTGCAGAGGAGGGAACCGAGGAGCTGCACAGGCGAAGACGGGCTGGAGACGCTGGAGATCGACCGGAGGGGCTGCACGAGCACTGGACGAGGCCGGACCTGGCGAACGGGAGGCGCAGCGGTGCCCGGAGGCTGGGGATGGAGGCGGCCTCGCGCTGCTGGTCGGCCCGTCGCTGGAGAAAGGAGGGAGGCGACTCCGGGCGCAGAAGGTGGAGGTCGCGAGGGGAAACGCCGAGGACGTCGGGGTCGAGGCGCTCGCGCTGGCAGCCGCGTCCGCGGGAGGAAGAGGCGACCGAGGGGCGCGGCATGGAGGCGAGGAGGGAGCCGCAGTCCTTGGGCGCTCGGGAGAGGTCGCCGGCTCTGGCTCGGCCAGGCGAGGCGAGGAGGAGGCGTCGGGGCCGGGCACGGCGCGGGAGGCCGCTGGCCTGGACACTGGAGAGGGAGGCCGCGGGGCTTCGTCCCTTGCGTGCATCGGGAGGAAGAGGGGAAGGGGCGAGCGGGACAGAGAGCGAGAGAGGGATCAAACGAAGCAGAGGGAAGGGTGCGGCGGCGGTGAGCGAGGGAAGGGCTGCCGCTAGGGTTTCGGTGGGGAACGGCCAGATGGGCCTGCTGGCCCAGAGGGAGAGATGGTGGGCTGCGGCCTGGGAGGCCCAAGAGGCTGAGAAAGGCCTGGAAGGCTGCCTCTCTTTTTATCTCCCTTAGCAGAAGCAAAAGAGAAGGAGCAAAATAAAAATAGGAAAAGAAGGTCAAAGAACAAGGATAAAAATGATGGACATTTTTGTAAGGCTTTACGGAATAACTCCAACCTCACAAAAAATATTTCCAACAAAAGGGAAGTGCAAAACTAAAACATTTAGCTTGCAATAAAAGGAGTTTAGATAAATGGAGGAGCCTCGAAACAACGGAAAGAATTAAGACAAGGTTTAGAAGTAGCCACTCGAAGTGGAATAAACATGGGGAATTTGCAAGTGTGTTGGGGTAAATTCCAACAATGGAATATTTAAATATAGCTCCCTAAATAATGAGAGACTTTTATATGTTATAAAGAGAAGTCATCTTCCCTCGATTTAAATGGACCGAAGGTCCACACGGTTTATTAGGTTGAGATGCAAAAAATAAATATGACATGATGGCATGATGACATGATGCAATGCAAAAAAATAAAAACACAAGCTCAAAAGAAACACACGGGCAACCCGGAACATCTGGAATCTTCTGGAAGCTTCTGGAATCTTCTGGGACGTCAGTCTCGGGCGTCACAGAGGAGCCTGTGGAGGAGGCTGATGAGGAAGGCCCTGGAAGATTTGCTCCTTCAGCCTCCTCAGAGCCTTCTTGGGCTAAAAAGCTTAAGCAAAAGATGAAGGCCCTCTTATGCATGCAGGCTAAAGGACAATACAGGGCTCATGTGACTGACAAGAAGACTCGCCAGTGTGACAAGAAGCTCTTGGTGGTCTATGGAGAGGAGGTGTCTAACGGGTCCGAGGACAACATCACCCCCGAGGCAGCTTGGATGGCCCGTCAGGGGTACAAGTGGTCAGAGTCTGACGAGGAGCGTCAGGAAGAGCAGCAGGCGTCTGATGACGAGTACGATGACTGAGTGTATCCAGGGCTGCCACCCTTCTTAGTGTCCTCTTTCCCCTTTGTGGTGTCTCGATGACAAAGGGGGGGAGTGATTTGCGTCTTGTGCTCTTGTGCCAGTTGTTTCTTTTCGTTGGTTGAACTCTGTTTATTTGCGTGCTTTTGTGTCGTGTGCGTGAGACTATCGTATGGTGTAAGACATATGCTTCTCTATCGTTGAACTCGTCGTTATGTCTTTAATTTTATATCGAGAGCAGTTAGTTTACTTTCCCTTGTTTATGTGCTCTGTGGTATATAAAATGTATATTTTGTGTAGAATATAGGGGGAGCACTGAACCTAGTATGTGTGTTGTGCAGTCCAAAGCACAATCTTGGGTAGGCACACATCCAGGGGGAGTTCACCTATATTCTAGTGTTAGGATTGCATACTCTCTTATTTTATCCCTGTGCAAATCCCGTATTGTCATCAATCCACCAAAAAGGGGGAGATTGTAAGGGCATATTTCTCCCTAAGAGTTTTGGTGATTGATGAAAATGCATTTGCGGACTAATCGTGTGCTCTAAGCTCCTACAGGTATATCTCACTTAGGCACAAGACGATTGATTGCCCCTCGGATTCGATGGAAGATGGTGTTTTCTTTTGCTCCCTGTCGGTGGCTTTGAGTAATAGGAAAGCCGTACTATTAAGAGGGGGTCCGCTTCGGAAAGGTTTGGGTGGAATCAACACGTACACATCTTACTCTCGCACCACCTTTCCCTTGCTTCTCTGGAGTTCCGTCCGTTTATTAACGTATATGCAAACCTTGACTTCTTAACTAAATCATCTGCCTGGCAAGCGGTAGTACCGCTCAAATAAGCGGTAGTACCGCCTGCCGACGCGGTAGTACCGCGTCTCCAGAGCGGTAGTACCGTGTATCTGGCCCGGCGCTGATTCTAAGTGCAGAAGTAGGTGCGGAAGTAATTTTTTACTTCCGCATCCTATGCGGTAGTACTGCTTACTCCAAGCGATAGTACCGTGTCGCATTTTGCTACTACCGTTTTCCCTGCGGATGTAGCCGCGGATGTAATTTATTTCATCCGTGGTTGTCAATCATCTCGCATATTTTTTCCTAGCGGTAGTACCGCTCAGTCAGCGGTAGTACCGCTCAGTCAGTGGTAGTACCGCAACTTACGTGCGGTACTACCGCGCTTTGCGGGCTGAAAACGCACATAACGGTTGGATTTGCTATCCCACTATATATAGGGGGTCTTCTTCTCCAAGAAGACTTACCTCTTCCCCCACTACTCCATTGTTTCTCCAAAAGCTCCATTTCCGCCCGATCTCTCTCCCTAGCCAATCAAACTTGTTGATTTGCTCGGGATTGCTTGAGGAGGCATCGATCTACACTTCCACCAAGAGATATTTGATTCTCCCCACTAATCCCTTGCGGATCTTGTTACTCTTGGGTGTTTGAGCACCCTAGACGGTTGAGGTCACCTCGAAGCCATATTCCATTGTGGTGAAGCTTCGTGGTTTTGTTGGGAGCCTCCAAGTTGTGGAGATAGCCCCAACCTTGTTTGTAAAGGTTCGGTCACTGCCTTCAAGGGCACCACTAATGGAATCACGGCACCTTGCATCGTGTGAGGGCGTGAGGAGAATACAGTGGCCCTAGTGGCTTCTTGGGGAGCATTGTGCCTCCACACCGCTCCACCGCAGACGTACTTCCCCTCAAAGGGAAGGAACTTTGGAAACACATCCTCGTCTCCACCGGTTCCACTTGTGGTTATTTCTTACCTTTACTTGTGCATGCTTTACTTGTTCAACTCCTATAGCATGCTTGTGTAGTTGTTATCCTTCTTTCCTTTAGTTGTCATCTTAGTAGAATATCTAGACAACTTACTTTGTCGTTTAATTTAAAGTGGTTAAGAAAAGTTAAAAATTGTTAGTTGCCTATTCACCCCCCCCCCCTCTAGTCAACCATATCGATCCTTTCAGTAATGATAGTGTTTTTTTAGTTTTTGTAATAGTAGCAATGGAAAACTAAATAAGCAACAAGCAATATAGGAAAAAACTTGTAGGCATTGGATCGGTGATGGGAAATTATGTCGGATGCAATTCATCATGTAGAAGTTATAACCTAGGGTGACACAGAACTAGCTCCAGTTCATCAATGCAATGTAGGCATGTATTCCGAATATAGTCATACATGCTTATGGAAAAGAACTTGCATGACATCTTTTGTCCTACCCTCCCATGGCAGCGGGGTCCTATTGGAAACTAAGGGATATTAAGGCCTCCTTTTAATAGAGTACCGGACCAAAGCATTAACACATAGTGAATACATGAACTGCTCAAACTATGGTCATCACCGGGAGTGGTCCCGATTATTGTCACTTCGGGGTTGCCGGATCATAACACATAGTAGGTGACTATAGACTTGCAATATAGGATCAAGAACACACATATATTCATGAAAACATAATAGGTTCAGATCTGAAATGATGGCACTCGGGCCCTAGTGACAAGCATTAAGCATAGCAAAGTGATAGCAACATCAATCTCAGAACATAGTGGATACTAGGGATCAAACCCTAACAAAACTAACTCGATTACATGATAGATCCCATCCAACCCATCACCGTTCGGCAAGCCTATGATGGAATTACTCACGCACGGCGGTGAGCATCATGGAATTGGTGATGGAGGAAGGTTGATGATGATGATGGCGACGATCTCCACTCTCCGGAGCCCCGAACGGACTCCAGATCAGCCCTCCCGAGAGAGATTAGGGCTTGGCGGTGGCTCCGTCTCGTAAAACGCGATAATTCTTTCTCCCTGGTTTTTTTCTCCCCGAAAGTGAAGATATAGGATTTGGGGGTACGTCGGTAGAGCACCAGGGGGCCCACGAGGTAGGGAGGCACACCCTGGGCAGGGGGGCGCGCCCCCCACCCTCGTGGACAGGCTGTGGCCCCCCTGGTGCGGATCTTCTTGCAGATGTTTTTTATATTTTCCAAAATAATTGATTTTCAGGCGATTCCGGGAACTTTTTATTCTGCACAAAAACAACACCATGGCAGTTCTGCTGAAAACAGCGTCAGTCCGGGTTAGTTCCATTCAAATCATGCAAGTTAGAGTCCAAAACAAGGGCAAAAGGGTTTGGAAAAGTAGATACGTTGGAGACGTATCAAGGAGCAAACTGTGGAGAGGGGCGCCGCACACGGCTTGGAACAATTGATGTGTATTGGAGGTGCCCCCTCCCCACGTATATAAAGGAGAGATGGGGAGGAGGCCGGCCCTAGGCGCGCCCCAAGTGGGGAGGAGTCCCACTTGGACTCGTAGTAGGATTCGCCCCTTCCTTCTATTGGAGAGGGAAAGGGGGAAGGAGAGAGAGGGAGAAGGAAAGGGGGGCGCCACCCCCACCCCTAGTACAATTCGGACTCCTCCCTTGGGGGGCACCTCTATGTGGGCTGGTTTTCCTCCCTCCTATGGCCCATATGGCCCATAACTTCCCCCGGGGGGTTCCGGTAACCCCATGGTACTCCGATATGTACCCAGTACCCCTCGGAACTCTTCCGGTGTCCGAATACCAGCATCCAATATATCAATATTTAACTCTCGGTCATTTCGAGACTCCTTGTCATGTATGTGATCTTATACGGGACTCCGAACAACATTCGGTCACCAAATCACATAACTCATATAATACAAATCGTCATCGAACGTTAAGCGTGCGGACCCTACGGGTTCGAGAACTATGTAGACATGACCGAGACACCTCTCCGGTCAATAACCAATAGCAGAACCTGGATGTTCATATTGGTTCCTACATATTCTACGAAGATCTTTATCGGTCAAACCGTAATGACAGCATACGTTATTCCCTTTGTCATCGGTATGTTACTTGCCCGAGATTCGATCGTCGGTATCTTAATACCTAGTTCAATCTCATTACCGGCAAGTCTCTTTACTTGTTGCTTAATGCATCATCCCGCAACTAACTCAATAGTCACATAGCTTGCAAGGCTTCTTATGATGTGCATTACCGAGAGGGCCGAGAGATACCTCTCCGATACTCGGAGTGACAAATCCTAATCTTGATCTGTGTCAACCCAACAAACACCTTCGGAGATACCTGTAGAGCATCTTTATAATCACCCAGTTATGTTGTGACGTTTGATAGCACACAAGGCATTCCTCCAGTATCCGGGAGTTGCATAATCTAATAGTCGGAGGAATATGTATTTGACATGAAGAAAGCAGTAGCAATAAAACTGAACGATCAATATGATAAGCTAACGGATGGGTCATGTCCATCACATCATTCTCCTAATGATGTGATCCCTTTAATCAAATGACAACACATGTCTATGGTCAGGAAACTTTAACCATCTTTGATTAACAAGCTAGTCTAGTAAAGGCTTACTAGGGACTTGATATTTTGTCTATGTATCCACACATGTATCAAGTTTCTGGTTAATACAATTCTAGCATGAATAATAAACATTTATCATGAAATAAGGAAATATAAAATAAAAACTTTATTATTGCCTCTACGGCATATTTCCTTCAGTCTCCCACTTGCACTAGAGTCAATAATCTTGATTACATAGTAATGATTCTAACACCCATGGAGTCTTGGTGCTGATCATGTTTTGCTCATGGAAGAAGCTTAGTCAACGGGTCTGCCACATTCAGATCCATATGTATTTTGCAAATCTCTATGTCTCCCTCCTTGACTTGATCACGGATGGAGTTGAAGCGTCTCTTGATGTGTTTGGTTCTCTTGTGAAACCTGGATTCCTTCGCCAAGGCTATTGCTCCAATGTTGTCACAATAGATTTTCATTGGACCCGATGCACTAGGTATTACACCTAGATCGGATATGAACTCCTTCATCCAGACTCCTTCATTTGTTGCTTCCGAAGCAGCTATGTACTCCGCTTCACACGTAGATCCCGCCACGACGCTCTGCTTGGAATTGCACCAACTGACAGCTCCACCATTCAACAAAAATACATATCCGGTTTGTGACTTAGATTCATCCGAATCAGTGTCAAAGCTAGCATCGATGTAACCATTTACGACGAGCTCTTTGTCACCTCCATAAACGAGAAACATATCCTTAGTCCTTTTCAGGTACTTCAGGATGTTCTTGACCGCTATCCAGTGATCCACTCCTGGATTACTTTGATACCTCCCTGCTAGACTTATAACAAGGCACACATCAGGTCTGGTACACAGCATTTCATACATGATAGAACCTATGGTTGAGGCATAGGGAATGACTTTCATTTTATCTCTATCTTCTCCAGTGGTCGGGCATTGAGTCTGCCTCAACTTCACACCTTGTAACACATGCAAGAACCCTTTCTTTGACTATTCTATTTTGAACTTCTTCAAAACTTCATCAAGGTATGTGCTTTGTGAAAGTCCTATCAAGCGTCTTGATCTATCTCTATAGATCTTGACGCCCAATATATAAGCAGATTCATCGAGGTCTTTCATTGAAAAATACTTATTCAAGTATCCTTTTATGCTATCTAGAAATTCTACATCATTTCCACTTAATAATAAGTCATCCACATATAATATCAGAAATGCTACAGAGCTCCCACTCACTTTCTTGTAAATATTGTCTTCTCCGAAAGTCTGTATAAAACCATATGCTTTGATCACCTCATCAAAGCGTTTATTCCAGCTCCGAGATGCTTGCACTAGTCCGTAGATGGATCACTGGAGTTTACACACTTTGTTAGCATCTTTAGGATCAATAAAACCTTCTGGTTGCATCATATACAACTCTTCTTTAAGAAATCCATCGAGGAATGCAGTTTTGACGTTCATTTGCCAGATTTCATAATCATAAAATGCGGCAATTGCTAACATGATTCGGACAGACTTAAACATCGCTACGGGTGAGAAAGTCTCATCGTAGTCAACTCCTTGAACTTGTGGAGAACCTTTTGCGATAAGTCGAGCTTTGTAGACAGTAACATTACCATCAACGTTAGTCTTCTTCTTGAAGATCCATTTATTCTCTATGGCTTGCCAATCATCGGGCAAGTCAACCAAAGTCCACACTTTTTTATCATACATGGATCCCATGTCAGATTTCATGGCCTGAAGCCATTTTGCGGAATATGGGCTCATCATCGCTTCCTCATAATTCGTAGGTTCGTCATGATCTAGTAACATGACTTCCAGAACAGGATTACCGTACCATTCTGGTGCAGAACATACTCTGGTTGACCTACGAGGTTCGGTAGTAACTTGATCTGAAGTTTCATGATCATTATCTTTGCTTCCACACTAATTGGTGTAGGCATCACTGGAACAACTTTCTGTGATGAGCTACTTTCCAATTCAAGAGAAGGTACAATTACCTCATCAAGTTCTACTTTCCTCCCACTCACTTCTTTCGAGAGAAACTCCTTCTCTAGAAAGGATCCATTCTTAGCAACAAAAATCTCGCCTTCAGATCTGTGATAGAAGGTGTACCCAATATTTTCTTTTGGGTACCCTATGAAGACACACTTCTATGATTTGGGTTTGAGCTTATGAGGCTGAAGCTCTTTTACATAAGCATCGCAACCCCAAACTTTAAGAAACAACATCTTATGTTTATTGCCAAACCACAGTTCATAGGGTGTCGTCTCAACGGATTTAGACGGTGCCCTATTTAACGTGAATGCAACTGTATCTAATGCATAACCCCAAAACGATAGTGGTAAATCGGTAAGAGACATCATAGATCGCACCATATCTAATAAAGTACGGTTACGACGTTCGGACACACCATTACGCTGTGGTGTTCCAGTTGGCGTGAGTTGTGGAACTATTCCACATTGTTTTAAATGAAGACCAAACTCGTAACTCAAATATTCGCCTCTGCAATCAGATCGTAGAAACTTTATTTTCTTGTTATAATGATTCTCTACTTCACACTGAAATTCTTTGAACTTTTCAAATGTTTCAGACTTGTGTTTCATCAAGTAGATATACCCATATCTACTTAAATCATCTGTGAAGGTTAGAAAATAACGATACCCGTCGCGAGCCTCAACACTCATCAGACTGCATACATCGGTATATATTATTTCCCATAGGTCAGTGGCTCGCTCCATTGTTCCGGAGAACGAAATCTTAGCCATCTTGCCCATGAGGCATGGTTCGCAAGTATCAAATGATTCATAATGAAGTGATTCCAAAAGCCCATCTGCATGGAGTTTCTTCATGCACTTTACACCAATATGACCTAAATAGCAGTGCACAAATATGTTGCACTATCATTATCAACTTTGCATCTTTTGGCATCAATATTATGAATATGTGTATCAACACAATCGAGATTCAACAAAAATAGACCACTCTTCAAGGGTGCATGACCATAAAATATATTAATCATAAAAATAGAGTAACCATCATTCTCTGATTTAAATGAATAACTGTCTCGCATCAAACAAGATCCAGATATAATGTTCATGCTAGCACCAAATAACAATTATCCAGGTCTAAAACTAATCCCGAAGGTGGATGTAGAGGTAGCATGCCGACGACGATCACATCGACTTTGGAACCATTTCTCACGCGCATCATCACCTCGTTCTTAGCCAATATTCGTTTAATCAGTAGCCCCTGTTTCGAGTTACAAATATGAGTGACCGAACCGGTATCAAATACCCAGGTGCTACTACAAGAATTAGTAAGGTACACATCAATAACATGTATATCAAATATACCTTTGTTCACTTTGGCATCCTTCTTATCCGCCAAATACTTGGGGTAGTTCCACTTCTAGTGACCAGTTCCTTTGTAGTAGAAGCACTCAGTTGCAGGCTAAGCTCCAGACTTGGGTTTCTTCCCGGGAGTGGCAACTTGTTTGCCATTCTTCTTGAAGTTCCCCTTCTTTCCTTTGCCCTTTTTCTTGAAACTAGTGGTCTTGTTAACCATCAACACTTGATGCTCCTTCTTGATTTCTACCTCCGCAGCCTTGAGCATTGTGAAGAGCTCGGGAATTGTTTTCTCCATCCCTTGCATATTATAGTTCATGACGAAGCCTTTATAGCTTGGTGGCAGAGATTGGAGAAATTTGTCAATAACACTATCATCCAGAAGATTAACTCCTAGCTGAGTCAAGTGATTATGATATCCAGACATTCTGAGTATGTGTTCACTAACAGAACTGTTCTCGTCCATCTTGCAGCTATAGAACTTGTTCGAGACTTCATATCTCTCAACTCGGGCATTTGCTTGAAATATTAACTTCAACTCTTGGAACATCTCATATGCTCCATGATGTTCAAAGCGTCTTTGAAGTCCCGATTCTAAGCCGTAAAGCATGGCACACTAAACTATTGAGTAGTCATCAGATCAGGCTTGGCAGACGTTCATAACATCAGCAGTTGCTCCTGCAGCAGGCCTTTCACCTAGCGGTGCATCAAGGACATAATTCTTCTGTGCAGCAATGAGGATAATCATCAACTTACGGACCTAGGCCGTGTAGCTGCTACCATCATCTTTCAACTTAGCTTTCTCTAGGAACGCATTAAAATTCAAGGGAACGGTAGCACGGGCCATTGATCTACAACATAGGTATGCAAAAACTATCAGGACTAAGTTCATGATAAATTAAGTTCAATTAATCATATTACTTAAGAACTCCCACTTAGATAGACATCCCTCAAGTCATCTAAATGATCACGTGATCCATATCAACTAAACCATGTCCGGTCATCACATGAGATAGAGTAGTCTTCAATGGTGAACATCTCTATGTTGATCATATCTACTATATGATTCATGTTCGACCTTTTGGTTTCCAATGTTCCGAGGCCATGTCTGTACATGCTAGGCTCGTCAAGTTTAACCTGAGTAGTCCGCATGTGCAAAACTGTCTTGCACCCGTTGTATGTGAACTTAGAGCTTATCACACCTGATCATCACGTGGTGTCTCAGGACGATGAACTATCACAACGGTGCATACTCAGGGAGAACACTTGTACCTTGAAATTATAGTAAGGGATCATCTTATAATGCTATCGTCGTACTAAGAAAAATAAGATGCAAAACAAGATAAACATCACAACATGAACCCGCAGTAATGTATTCCGCTTCGGCGGTGGATAAGGATACTGAGTTTTGTTTCTTGGAGGACCAAGATACAAGAGATCTACCAAGAAATTGACAAGTACCCTAAGTGGACTTTCTATCAACCTTGTCTCCAGCATAATCCAAATCGGAGTAGCCAACAAGATCGAAAGAAGACCTCTTAGGATACCAAATGCCAATGTTTGGTGTGTGAATTAAGTATCTCACTATCCTTTTCACTGCCTTAAGATGACATTCTTTTGGGGTCGCTTGATATCGTGCACACATGCATACACTTAGCATAATGTCGGGACAAGAGGCAAATAAATATAACAATGAACCAATCATATAACGATAAACCTTTTGGTCAACCGGTTTGCCATCATTTGTCAAGTCAAGATGTCCACTAGTAGGCATGGGTGTAGTTGTCGTGGAAATAGCACGGCAGATGTCCGGATTAGCGGACTTAGGTGTGAGGCCATCTCGCGGGTTAGCTTGAAGAGGTTAAAGTGGACAAGGGACACAGGGATTTTATACTAGTTCGGCCCCTTCGATGAAGGTAAAAGCCTACGTCTAGTTTGGTGTGGTATTGCTTGTGCGTCGATGACCAGGGAGCAAATCTGCTTGCCTGAGTCTCGAGCTCTTCTTCCGTGTCCCTGAACCGTCGTCGGGTCGTCCCTTTATATAGGAGGCGACGCCTGGTCCGGTTTATAGAGTCCCGAGGCCGGCTCATAAACGTGTCCGCCTCGGTCTCTACTCTTTCTATCTTACATCCCAAGTTACATAATACGACGGTTTACAGACCGTGGGCCTTATGCATGGGCCTAAACCTTTATGGGCTGTAATCTCTTGTACATATTCTACTGGGCTTGTAACAATACAAGCTTGTCAGTGTAATCCGGATCTCCCTGACCGGTTTATACCTGTTAGTAATATCCCTGACATTAGGCCCCAGATTGATTTGAACTTGTTCATGTCAGTCTTCTAAGTCTTGCACAAATCTCCTTTCTGCAACTTATTTGCTTCATAAACCGGCCATGACGTCATCTCCTGGAATCGCCTTAATCCGTCGTGACATCATCTCCGCATTTAATGCTCGCATCTGTCTGTTACCTTTCTTAAATGCCACACCGAAAATCGAGGCGACAGCTCAATCTTTATCCGATCTTCTGGCCTCCTCGATTCACGCGCTTACCGTTTTTACCTCTTCGGCTTATAAATACCGCTGGGGCTCATCTCTTTTCCCCTTCTGCCTTCTTCTTTCTCCGTCTCCATCGCCCGAAACTCCGCCGCCGCTCGTCGAGCTCGTCGTCGTCCTCGAGCCAGGCCGCTGCATCGACCTGAACGTCACCAGAGAACTTCGCCGCCGTCCTCTACTTCTTCAGGTACTCCTTCTTCTTCCCCGTAGATCTTACTCTAGGGTTTCTTCCGTAGCTTCGCCATGAACCCTCAAAGCTTTGCTGTTCATCCCCGTAGGTCAGTCTAGCTGAAGATTCAAACTTATTTAGATTCGACCCGAATCCATGCACTTCTGCTCCGCCATCATACCCTTAGTTTCTCTATCTTTATCAGTTTAGATTCGATCTGTAGAGAAACTCCTCGGTCCTTCCTGAATATAACTTGTATTTATTCCATCTTTTTTTTATGCCTTAGATCCATGTTTACCTCAGCTCTTTGTGGAAACTGTTTCTTCATACTTTAGATTTGTAGCTCATCTCACCGGTTTAGCCATAACTTGCACGTCATATACTTTTACTGACGGTTTAGATGTAAGCCCGTATCCCGTAATTGACGGTTTAGCTTCTTCTTTTTCCATTATCATGAACTGGTAGCTGTCTCGCTCATATCTGCTTCCGGATTAGTAATACCATTAGTCCCTTGTTTAAACCGACAATTAGGCCCATAACTTCATAGAAATGCACCGGTTTGTACTTCAGAAGTTAGTAAACCGGACTTTGCACTATATTTTTCAGCACTTCCTCATTCAAAAACGATGGCCAAGCAATTCGTCGCTTGCAATTGGGTTCCTTCCCGGATCATGGAAGATGACTTAGTTGGAGCGGCCTCAATTGGCGTCCTGGGCCCCAAAGAAAGTCTGCATTGGCAAGCTCCTGAAAAAGAATGCCCTCCTGCGCCTAAGGAGGGGGAAGTTGTAGTTTTTTATGATCATCTGGCCCAGGGTTTCAGTCCTCCCGGTTCAAAATTCTTCCGGGATGTACTAGCTGCCTTTCAACTCCACCCCCAAGATGTAGGCCCAAATTCTGTTTCAAACATCTGCAACTTTCAAGTTTTCTCACAGGCATACCTTCAGGAAGAACCATCAGTGGATTTATTCCGGGATTTCTTTCATCTGAACCGGCGGACGGAATTTACTGACGGACCTCATCAGGAACTGGGTGGCATTAGTATCGAGAAAAGAAAGGATGTGAGTTTTCCTCACGCTGCCCTTCACAGCCACCCCAAAGAATGGAACCAGACATGGTTCTATTGTAGGGACACCTAGCCTGAAGGAGAGAACCCGCTGCCGGGTTACCGTGCCTATCGCCTGGCAACAGACCATCATCTGCCACAACGTCTCAGTGCCCCAGACCGGGCCACGTTTTCCCCTCAACTCTCCAAGCTCAGGGCCTTCGTGGCAAATGGTTTAACCGGCGTTGACTTCGTCCGCTGCTGGTTTTCTTGGAGCATTCTTCCACTGAGCCGGCGCTCAAGCCTGATGTGTGATTATTCCGGCAAGCCAGACGACCCTCAGCGCCACACCAAAATAGTGCTTCCTGATAGTGAAGTAACTGAATCCGCTAAGAAAATGTTGAACATCCCTCTGGAGGAATCCGGCCGAACCGGTTTAGCTCCTTTCTGCGCAACCAATAAACCGCCAGCAGTAAGTCTTCTCGATCCTTACCTGCTTGTCTTAACCCGGTCATATCAATTGTCTTCCACTCATTATTTATCCTCTCGCACAGGCCAACGATCCCTTCTGGAAGAGAAAATCTCAGGATAAACCGGCCAAGCAATCACGCAAAAAGACTTACGCCGTTAAGAAGAAAAAGGCTGCTGCTGCTTCCGGTTCACACCCTGAGGAGGATGATCCGGACTTGAGGTAATACTAACCCTTATATCCTTTGATCTCCCTTTGTCTAAATTTATGCTAACAATACCTTGCCACAGGATCTGCCGGAAGGAAGCAAAGCGGGGGGAGTTGAGGTAATTTCTCTCTCATCTGATTCAGAACCTTTGCCACCCAAGATCCGTCGAGTATCCCGGAAGTATCCCTTTTCTCATCCTTACGCTCAATTGGATCCCAACTTTCTTTTGAAGCAACAGCAGCACGAAGCTCGCCGGACTACGCGCCACAGCGGCCATGTGGTTGAGTCGTCCGGAATACCTCTTACACCGGCTCGCAGGCGCCGCTCCGAGGTTTTACTCACTCCAACTCTCCTTCATCCAAAAGCAGGCCTTATACGTGAACCGCTTAAACCGTCTGATCCCAACTATCAGGAGGCTCCTCTGTCTTCTTCCGGCGAGTCAACTGCTACACAGGTCCCGGTGCTTAAGACCGTCCCTGGGTAAATCCTTCTTCCCAACATCCGGCTTAACTTCCTGCTTGTAATTTTATGATTCTCACTGTTCCTTTAACCTTTATCAGAATGCCAAAGCCTAGCAAGAAGGCAAAATCAAGTAAACCGGCTGAAGAAACTACTGCTGCTGAACCGGCCGAGGACCCTGAAGCGGCCATCCTTCCAGAAGATAACCTTGAAGCTCAACTTGATGATCCCATTCCTATGGATCGTGACGATGTTGCTGCTCCGGGGAGTGACAACATGGAGAACATGGCTGAACCGGCAAGCCTTGTTCGGTTTAGCCCTCCTCGGACCAGCCCGGATCGTGTCAGCCCGATGCCTACTGCTATCCCCCTCCAGCCAACTGCTGCCTCATCCACGGATGTTGAGATAACCGGATTAGGCTTCACTGCTCCCACCGAGCCTGTCACCTTGGCTAGGCATACTGCCAAGGAAGAAAATTTTCAACAAGACAAAGGTAAGTGGAGCACAAACTTATCCAGCTATGCCCAGTTGAGTGCCCAGGAACTTCATTCCGGGTATCTGAACCGACTCTTTACCAGCCGCGACTATGAAGCCGGCTTGGTTAATATGATGAAGGATAAGTATGAGGTGATTTTCTTTCCTTTTACTTCTGTCTCTGCTTTGTAATTTTGCAATCCTATATTCAGACCATAGTAGCCCCCAAGTGCCAGTTTATCTTCGTTTGTAGGTGAACCGGGACTTCCATTTTGCCTGAGAATAAGCTTACATTAGCCCCCAAGTGCCAAGAGCATAACTTGTTTATGTGCTTGGGACTTGTCTGAAAATTTCTTTCTTTACTTCAATTACACATTAGCCCCCAAGTGTCAAGTGCATAACTTGTTATGCACTCGAGACTTGATTGACCCATCTTTCTAATCCGTTTGAATTCCTTGCAGGCTGACCTAAACCGGTTGACTTCGGAGGTCACTGAACTCCGGAATAGCTTGGCTGTCCATGAAACTTCCTCAGCCAAAGCCAAGGAAGAACTTGTGCTTACCTTGACCAACAATGAGAAATTGAAAAAGGACTTTGAAGCGGAGCGGTCCACATGGGAGGTGCAGAGGAATGCTCTTGAAAAAAGAGCAAAGGACACCGAAGATGCCCTTAATCCGGTTACGCAAGAGTTAACCGGTTTAAGACAGCAAATAGAACTCATGACTTCTGCTATCTTCGGTGAGTACCCATCCGTATATGCTTTTTATCTTTGCAATATTTGTTCTGCCCCGGTTTAACTCGACCAACGTATATAGGGAGGCGCATAACTCATCTTGGAGATGATGTCCGGAAAAAGCTCAAGGCAGCTTATACCCTGGTGGAACAGCTTTATTCCGGCGCTCAAAGGGCTATTAGTGCCATGTCCCATAACAAACCGACACCAACTACCATCCAAGCTACTTTGGAGAAGCTATCTGTCCTGCCTGTGCGTCTGGTGGAGGTGAAGAAGTCTGCTGCACGGGCTGGTTCTCTTCTGGCGCTGACCCGGGCCAAAGCATGGGTCCCTGATTTTGACCCGGCTGAAGCTATGAACGGCTATCCCAGCAACAAAGAGGACGGGTCAATCTTCTCTGCCGAAGACCTCCGTGCTTTGACTAAGGACATGCGCCCGCTTGCCAGTAAGCTTGCCGATGAAGCGGATTTATCAAGGTATCATCCGGCCTATGACTTAGAAAATTCACGGGTGGAGCGGCCGGTTTACGACACTGAAAATCTGATCCCACCAGTTCGTGGCCATAATTTCGCTCCGGATATTGATCCGTCAGATCTTATTGATGACGAAATGTATTTCCGTGCACTCCCCAAGATTGATTGGTGCGCTCCTGGTTTCCAGCCATTGCCTGAAGCTAATGAAGATCCGGAACAAGTTGACCCTCAACCTTCGTAGCATGAAGAGGAGTCGTAAACCGTCCGGTTTAATTTGTAGTTGCTGAATATTTTTGCCAAAACTTTAATCTGTTCGGGCCTGCAGGTGCCTTGTAATAGGATAGTTGAAGCATTGTCTTTGTCCCAATATGGATGGCACAGCTTGACTTGGCATCTGCTAATTTAATCCTTTGTTTTGCCATGCTTGATTCGTTTATATTATATGTGCCTGCATGAATGAGGCTAAAAGATGTCCTGGCGGTTTACCACCGGACCAATTACACTGCTCCAATATATATATATATAAGGAATAATTGTTTATTACAAATGTACATCATACCTCTGATTAAGTGTGCTTGACGACCTTAATCCGGTAGGCATAATTGAAAGCGTAGGCGCTGATGAGGCTCTTGGCTCTCTCATCTAGCTTTTGATGGCCGATCCGGGTTATAATGAACGCCGGTTTAACTCATGCTGGTGTTCATGACCCAGACTTTTAACTTTGTAGATATATGGTCAACCTTGTAGTTGCCCAATCCCACATCAATAGACTCGTTTAAAAAACAAAATTTATGAAATCATAGAAACAAAGCATTTTTGGCAAATAAGACCATGTAGTCGAGGCTTTTTGCGAGCTGCCATGCTCCAAATTTGAGGCTTTTTGTGAGCTGCCAGGCTCTAATTCGAGGCTTTTTGCGAGCTGCCAGGCTCCAGGATTTTTGTGAGATACCAGGCTCTAGGCTTTTTGCGAGCTGCCATTTGGCTCCATAGGCTTTTTGCGAGCTGCCAGGCTCCATAGGCTTTTTGCGAGCTGCCAGGCTCCATAGGCTTTTTGCGAGCTGCCAGGCTCCATATTTGACGTAATCATCGATGACACACTACCCAATGTTTCAAGACCTCTGAGGGATCTTGTCTTTAGGTGATCATCTAGATGATTTTCATTGGTTGATTCCTTGATATATCAAGGGCGCCGGTTTAGGAGGCCATGGTGAGTTTTCAGAGAAACTCCCATGTGACACTCCTTTGGTGTGCTCGCCGGGGTACCTATGTTTGAGTTGTGTTGTGCAACAAACTCTCTTTGGTCCCTTAATAAATAACTGCTCTGCATATCAAAATATACGGATCAAAATAATTGTTTTCTTGATGAAAGTGATATATATCAAGAAAAATAGACTTTAGATGGATATCACCTGAGTTTTTAGAGAAACTCCCCTGTGATACTCTTTTCGAAGAAGACGGCTGATTCCCCGGTTTACTGGGGGCGCCGGTTTATTGATTAATCATAATATATACATGGTACATAAAGCGGAGCCAATGGGTCAAGTGTAGTAAGGTCGTAGAAGAGCGATGTTCCATGGCCGCTTCGTCTCTTCCTCTGCTGTACGTGAGTCTTTATGCTCTCGAACATCAACCAGATAGTATGAACCGTTGTGTAGGTTCTTGCTGACCACAAAGGGTCCTTCCCAAGGTGGGGATAACTTGTGCATATATGTCTGGTCTTGGATGAGTCGGAGCACCAGATCCCCCTCTTGGAACATCCTGGTCTTAACCCGGCGGCTGTGGTATCGGCGCAGGTCTTGTTGATAAATTGCTGACCACGCTGCTGCCGTGTCCCATTCCTCATCCAGCCGGTCTAAGTTGTCTTGTCTTGCTTGCTCATTATCCGCTTCAACATAAGCTGCCACCCGTGGTGAGTCGTGCCGGATGTCACTAGGGAGAACCGCTTCAGCACCATATACCATGAAGAAGGGCGTATAACCTGTAGACCTGTTAGGTGTAGTGTTGATGCTCCAAAGGACAGAAGGTAACTCATCTACCCAGCAACCTGGTGTTCTTTTCAAATGAACCATAAGCCGGGGCTTGATGCCTCTCAAGATCTCTTGGTTGGCCCTCTCAGCTTGGCCATTGGACTGAGGGTGAGCTACTGATGATACATCCAGGCGAATATGTTCCCTTTGGCAAAACTCTTCCATCTCTCCTTTAGATAGGTTGGTGCCATTACCAGTAATGATGCTGTGTGGAAAGCCAAACCGGAAAATTACCTTTTTGATGAACTTAACCGCTGTTGCCGCATCACACTTACTGACAGGCTCTGCCTCAATCCACTTTGTAAACTTGTCCACTGCTACCAACAAGTGGGTTTTCTGATCTTGGGATCGTTTAAAGGGCCCAACCATATCAAGCCCCCAAGTTGCAAACAACCAAGTAATTGGAATCATCCGTAGCTCCTATGCCGGAACATGAGCACGCCGTGAAAATTTCTGGCAAGCATCACATTTTCTGACTAGGTCCTCCGCATCAGCATGAGCCGTTAACCAGTAGAACCCATGACGAAAAGCTTTAGCTACCAATGACTTTGAACCGGCATGATGACCACAATCTCCTTCGTGTATCTCTCGAAGAATGTCATAGCCTTCTTCTGATGATACGCATCGCTGAAAAGCCCTCGAGACACTGCGGTGATGAAGTTCTCCATTGACGATGGTCATAGATTTGGATCGTCGGATTATCTGTCGAGCCTCGACTTCATCTTCTGGCAACTCACCTCGGCTCAGGTACACCAAGTAAGGGAGTGTCCAATCCCGAATAACGTGAAGTGCGGCAACTAGCTGTGCTTCCGGATCAGGAACAGCTAAATCCTCCTCTGATGGTATCTGCACCGACGGACTATGCAATTCATCCAAGAATGTATTTGGTGGAACCGATTTACGCTGAGAGCCCAGCCGGCTTAATGCATCGGCCGCTTCGTTTTTCCGCCGGTTCAACTGCGTGTACTGCCCGTTTCAGCACCTTCTGATCCCGTTTGCACAAACTTGTGGTGAAAACATGATACTGCCCACTGCTTAGCTCCTTCGGATTACTCTCATATGCGGATTGCTGCTGCTGCTGACGCTGCTGATTGCCTTGGTTGTTGTAACCACCCTGACCATGCTGCTGGTTATGTTGATGGTGACTGTTGCCATTGTAGTTATTGTTACTCCGGTGATATCCTGGTCCGATTCCGTTACCTTGGTAACTTGGACCCTGAAAACCGGAACTTGATCCGCCGCCGGGGGGTCCGTGGTTATATCTAGCCTGTTTCATGGCCTCCTGCATGATACGACAGTCCTTCCATAGATACTTAGCCGGGTTTCCCTCCGTACTATGTCTTGGGCAAGGCACGCTTAGCTGTTGATCTAGATTGAAGGATAGCCCCTCGCCACGCGGGGGCGGTTTACCCTTGCGGCGCTGCCCGTTTCCCTGAACGTTGATATTGGCCACAAAGTCGGAGCCGCCCTCCGCTTTTCGCTTGCCATTGTAACCTGTACCAGCCGGGTTGGCTTGCGCCGATTTACCAGCTTTGTTCGCCTTCCCGGACTTGTCTCCATATGCATCTGGATACTTGGTGTTATCAGAATCCCCATACTTCACCAAGGCGCTCATGAGCGTTCCCATGTCGTTGCAATCGCGCTTGAGCCGTCCTAACTTCAGTTTCAAAGACTCGAACCAGCAATTGTTTTCCAATGTCACTATCGCCGTACTAGGGTTGATGCTATTGGAAGAGTGCAGGATTTCTGATACTCGCCGCGCCCAACTGCTCGTGGGTTCCTGCTCTCCTTGAACACATGCTGCTAAGTCTACCACTGACATCGGCTGTTTGCACGTGTCTTTGAAATTTTTGATAAACTGGCGACGCAACTCACCCCATGATCCGATGGAGTTAGGTGGTAGGCCCTTTAACCATGTCCCGGCTGTACCCTCAAGCATCATGGTAAAGTATTTGGCACACGCCGTTTCGTCCACATCAAGCATCTCCATAGCCATCTCATAACTTTCAACCCACGCCTCTGGAGCCAGATCCGTCGTGTAGTTGGGTACCTTGCGCGGTCCTTTAAAGTCTTTGGGTAATTTCACGCTTTGTAAAGCGGGGATGAGACACTGTACTCCCAAGGAACTAGCTGTGACTCCCGTTTCTGCGGTGGTGGGGTGAACCGGCGTCGCTTGACGGGTGTCCTCGCGGGCAGTATGCCTAGCCTGATTTATCGCCTCTTGGGCGTGTGCCTCTGCCCCTGCCGGATTATCCTGCCTGTGACGGTGCCGTCTCCGCTCGCTGCTAGATACAGCCGGTTCATCCCAGTGCCTTGTCTAGCTCCGGCTCGGGCGGGGGGTTGAATGAATCCTCTCCCGGCTATAAGAATATGCATGCTGTTGTGTCAGCGCTGTGTCCAGTAACTCCTTAGCCCGTCGTGCTTCCATTGCCACGGGGGATGCCCCCTCAATGGTAAAGCGGCCAGTCGTGAAGCGGCGGCGACAATGTTGTCCAACGGGTTAGAATAATGGCCGGGAGGGGCGGGGATATGCGGAGTTGGCATAACTTGATGGTTTCGCTCTACGGCCGGTGGCCGAACCGACGCGCTAGTCCTCGGAGCTCCTCCCGGGTTTACCTCTGGGCGGTTGCTGGCTCCCACTCCTGGTGTGCCAAAGAGATTCCTCGTCTCATAAACCGGCGGTAGACGAGTTTGCTGTCTTCTATACATTACCTCATGTGCAGAATTCTGATTCAACCTGAGCCGGAAAGCTTGGGAGTCTAGCTCTGCTTGCCTTGTAGCCATCCTGGCTTTCTCCGCATCCAGATCCCGTTTAGCTTGCTCAATCCGGCCCTTCACCTGAAGGATCTCCGCATCATGTTGCGCCTTGTCGACAGGGGCCACTTCTGCTGTTGCGAGCGCCGTCAAATTTTCGACCAAGGTGGATAAGACATCAGAAGGCGACGGGATTTGGTTGCTTGCCTCGGTTCCCGCTGCCTCCGCAGTGATCGCCCCGGTCACCGAGGGCTGCTGCGTAGACTGTGATCCGTCCATGAAAACAGCCACCCGGTTTGGCGGATCAAAGGGGTCCAGAATACTATCGCCATCGGACACACCCTCAGATCGGCCGTCCTGCAACAGATACAAAGATTCGGTCTCTCCGGATGAAGATTCTTCGTCAGAATAGACAATAGTCTCGCCACCAGAATCCGATCCATCCTCGGCTTGTACTCCGTGCACGGTTCCAACGAAAACATGCTTCATGGCGGGCCGAATCCGGGCCAATCTCGCACGCTGAGCTGGCTCGACGATGTTGGGGAAGACGTCCGACTCAGGTCCCGGTCCGCCGATCTTGCCGGTGAAGACGTGGATGCCGCCGAAGGGGACCCGGTACCCATATTCGATTGAATCGGCCTCGGTTCCCCAGCCTGCATCGTCGATGTAGATCCGGCCGCGACGACTCTTGGTCATCCGGCCAACTGCGTAACCCTTGAGTCCTTCAAAGCTGCCCTTCAAGAACTCGAAACCATCGTGCGATAGCCCCACGGTGGGCGCCAACTGTCGTGGAAATAGCACGACATATGTCCGAATTAGCGGACTTACGTGTGAGGCCATCGCGCGGGTTAGCTTGAAGAGGTTAAAGCGGACAAGGGACACAGGGATTTTATACTAGTTCGGCCCCTTCGATGAAGGTAAAATCCTACGTCTAGTTTGGTGTGGTATTGCTTGTGCGTCGGTGACCAGGGAGCGAATTTGCTTGCCTGAGTCTCGAGCTCTTCTTCTGTGTCCCTGAACCCTTCCCGGACTTAGTTGAACTTCTTGAATAAGTCCTTGGTATACTTTGATTGAGTAATAAATGTACCCTCCTTAGTTTGTTTGATTTGCAAACCAAGAAAGAACTTGAGTTCTTGCATGTTGCATGTTGAACTTCTTGAATAAGTCCTTGATATACTTTGATTGAGTAACAAATGTACCCTCCTTAGTTTGTTTGATTTGCATTCTTGCATGTCCCTGAACCCTTCCCGGACTTAGTTGAACTTCTTGAATAAGTCCTTGGTATACTTTGACTTGAGTTCTTGCATGTTGCATACCTTTGCATTCTTGCATGTTGAACTTCTTGACTAAGTCCTTGGTATACTTTGATTGAGTAACAAATGTACCCTCCTTAGTTTGTTTGATTTGCAAACCAAGAAAGAACTTGAGTTCACTCATCACAGACATCTCAAATTTTTCCGACGATAGCTTTCCGAATCTTTCACTAAAATGGGGGTTAGTAGAACCAAATATAATATCATCAACATAAATTTGGCACACAAATAATTCTCCATTAACCCTTTTATTAAAAAGTGTTGAATCAATTTTCCCAATTTCAAAGCCTTTTTCAATAAGGAACTTGGTCAAGCATTTATACCATGCTCTAGGAGCTTGTTTAAGACCATAAAGAGCTTTGTGAAGCTTTTAAACATGATTAGGTTTCTTGGGATTAACAAAGCCGGGAGGTTGTTTAACATAAACTTCCTCCTCAATTTCACCATTGAGAAAAGTACTTTTAATGTCCATTTGGTATAAAGTGATATCATGATGATTTGCATAGGCAAGTAATAAACGTATGGACTCAAGTCTAGCAACTGGGGCATATGTCTCACCATAGTCCATACCTTCGACTTGAGTGTAGCCTTGGGCGACGAGACATGCCTTGTTGCGTGCAACTTTTCCATCTTCATCTTGCTTATTGCGAAACACCCATTTGGTACCGATGATGTTTTGGTTGCTGTCGGGCTTCTCAACAATGTCCAAACTTGGTTTCTCTCGAATTTATGTAGTTCCTCGTGCATAGCGTTCACCCAATCCGGATCATAAAGAGCATCTTCTACCTTCATATGTTTAGGATTAGATATAAAAGAGTAATGTTCACAAAAGTTAGCTAAGCGAGATTTAGAGCAAGTGATTCTCTCGGTTTGGATATTGTTAGAGTTGTGTCGAATATTATGTACAAGGTAGTTACAGTTGGACTTGTAGTTGTATTGTGTTTAGATAGGATATGGAGTCGTGTCCTAGTAGGACAGTTGTATCCTAGGCCTCTCTTATAAAGCAAGGGTAGACGCACAATGTAACCTATGCCAACATAATAGCACAAGCACGCAGGGGGAGCCGGCGGCGTGTGTCGGTGCCCAGGGCGGCCATGGTGCGGTATTGTGACGGTGTCACGGAGAGGAGCGCCCGTAGTCAAGCCCCGGGGATGTAGCCATATCGGTGAACCTCGTTAACAAATCTCAGTATCGTGCTCGTGTGATTGCTTGGTACTCGGGAGATCGACGATATGCCTCGGATTTATTCAAACAAGTGGTATCCGAGCTAGGTTGTTCGAAGATCATGGATCGTTGAGGAGGATGAAAATATCAACAACAAATATGCAGGAGACGATTGTAATACGGGTATTGTCGTCGGCGAGTTACATCGAGATGCAGATGTTGGTTGCATGATCGGGCGTATCGACAGGCGAGTACAAGCATGGCACATACGTCGGGTCAGATGTGCGGCGGCAGCGTTATGCGTGGCGGCAAGCGCGTGCGCAGGGCAGCCGGCAGGGCACTAGGCCGTGGCCCATATGGACACGGAGCAGGCGGGCTGGCCGAGTTAGCCGTGTGACGTGCGTGCGTGGCTCTCACGCAATGCAAGCTAGAGGCTGTAGTGAGCAAAGATTTGTTTGTGACAAAAATAATTGGCACATGGGCTGAGAGTCAAGGCCGTGATATGCTATCAAGAAAGGAAAAATAAGTTCTGAAGCTACAGACGTGTGATGAATCAAAAGTTTGAGCTAGCTTAGCTTTGTTGGTCTGATTTGGTATGTTCACACGAGAATGTTACGTGGACTTTGCTTTGGTTTATTTGTGGGTACACGTGGTGTATGGATGGCGAAGGTCACGGTGGCGGCTTGAGTCTGGAATGTGTCTGCAGCCGGACAAATTCGGCTGGGCCAGACTGGATACTCTGACGGATCGATGCAAGTCAGTTGGTACAGAAGACGGTGGTGGGATCGGCGATGACGACATAGGAGCGTGATGCTGATGGTAACCGACTTCTGGGCATGGAAACACGTGGCACAGGCCCGAGGGCTTGTGTGTCTTCGACAAGACTATGGCGTGGGATTGATTCAAGGTGGTGTATACACGGAGCTTGAGGTCGATGAGGCGCGGGGTGGACTGATCATCTACCATGGAGTCATGTTGAAGGTGGAGCTGGAGTCTGGAGGACTTCACTCGGTGCCGATTGAGGGGCTACGGCGTAAGTCGACAGAGAGTCAAAGCCAATTTAGCGAGGGAAAAAGCAAGGGACACGTAATTTGTACTGGAGCCCAATGGTCTGGTGGAAGCATGAAACTCGTCATCGATCGGTGATGATCGGTGGTACTCTGCAGTGGGGGTTGAGTGGTGTGGGTTTGCAACCCTTGAGGCTCGACAAGGACAGCGGAGGCTCGGCGCGGTAATAGTGGCGAGGCGTGCGGTATGCACGGGACATGGAGACGGGCCAGGGCTCTGGTGGTCATACATGTGGTGAGACGACTGCGAATTTGACTCGGGATGATTACAAGCAATGTTGAAATTCCTTCAAGTTTTAGACAGACGGTCAAGAAAGGAGCGGTGATGTTGAGTTCAGGTAACTCTTATGTGTGAAACTCAATATGCGAGTTGTTCATTTTCACGCAGGTCAGTGATCAGTGTGTGATGGCGTTGGACGGATACTCTGGAAGTTGGGAGCACAAGCTAGAGTAACAAGGAACTTAATTTTGCTCGAGTGTTGACCGTGGCAAAGAAAATAAGGAACTACAAGTAACAGGTGGAGTCACATCCAGTCTTTGGAGTAGCAGCGGTACTCATGGGATAAGCTCAAGTCCAATGTACATGGAAGTTAGACGCATTGACAAATTCAAGGTAGTGGAGAATATTCGCTAAGGTGGAGTTTCTTAGAGTTGTGTCGAATATTGTGTACAAGGTAGGTTACAGTTGAACTTGTAGTTGTATTGTGTTTAGATAGGATATGGAGTCGTGTCCTAGTAGGACACTTGTATCCTAGGCCTCTCTTATATAGCAAGGGTAGACGCACAATGTAACCTATGCCAACATAATAGCACAGGCACGCAGGGGGAGCCGGCAGCGTGTGCTGGTGCCCAGGGCGGCCGTTGTGCGGTATTGTGACGGTGTCATGGGGAGGAGCGGCCGTAGTCAAGCCCCGGGGATGTAGCCATATCGGTGAACCTCGTTAACAAATCTCGGTATCGTGCTCGTGTGATTGCTTGGTACTCGGGAGATCGACGATATGCCTCAAATTTATTCTAACAAGCATCGTAGATTTGCTCTACGTGATGATCTCTAGCAATTCTTGCTCTAACTCGTGAAAGCTTTTGCTTGGGTCGGGGTGGAACATCCTCTTCATCTTCTTCTTCTTCTTGTCCTTCTTCGTTGTTGTTGGTGTTGCTGTCCTTTTGTGGAGGTGGAGAAGGAGGTCAATGAGGTTCATCTTGAAGCACTTCCTCGTTTCCTTCATCGTGGCGTGTCCCACTTGTGGATGCCTCCAAGTAAACTTGTGGTTCACCTTGTCGTGAAGATGAGGCTTCCACTTGAATGGATGAAGTATTCTCCTTCACCTCCATTGGGCGAATCTTGCCAATAGACGAGTCTTGTATTGCCTCCGAAGGGTCTTTGTCTCCCGCATCAATTGGCAATTGCGCTACTTGCGAGCCGTTAGTTTCATCAAACTTCACATCTACCGTCTCTTCAACCTTTCGGGTGAAATTGTTGTAGACACGGTAAGTGTGAGAGTTTGAGCCGTAACCGAGTAGAAAACCTTCAGGAGATTTAGGGGCAAATTTTGGGTGAAATTGTAGTAGGCTTGTCAAGAATGTAACACTTTTAGACAAATACTCGAAAGTATACAACTTGGGGTTTGTTACCAGTGAGAAGTGATATGTCTCCAACGTATCTATAATTTTTTATTGTTCCATGCTATTATTTATGATGTTTTGGATGTTTAATGGGCTTTGTTATACACTTTTATATTATTTTTGGGACTAACCTACTAATCCAGAAGCCCATTCCAGATTGTTGTTTTTTTCTTCCTATTTTAGGGTTTTACAGAAAAGAAATATCAAATGGAGTCCAAACAGAATGAAACCTTCGGGAGAGATATTTTTGGAGCAAAATACGCACAGGAGACTTGAGAACCACGGAGTAGGGCTGACGTGGCGTCCATGAGGGTGGGGGCGTCCCCCCTATAGGGCGCGCCCCCTGCCTCGTGGGCACCCCGTCTGGCCCCCGGTCCCCTCCTTCCTCCTATATATACCTGCGTACCCCAAAACTATCAGAACAACAGAGAAAACCCTAGTTCCACCGCCGCAACCTTCTTTTCCCGTGAGATCCCATCTTGGGGCCTGTTCCGGAGCTCCGCCGGAGGGGAGGGGATCTTCCACGGAGTGCTTCTACATCATCATCATCGCTTCACCATGAGTTGTGAGTAGTTTACCACAAACCTTCAGGTCCATAGCTAGTATCTAGGTGGATTCTTCTCTCTCTTTGGATCTCAATACAAAGTTCTCCTCGGTCTTCGAGGAGATCTATAAGATGTAATCTCTTTTTGCGGTGTGTTTGTCGAGATCCGATAAATTGTGGGTTTATGATCAAGATTATCTATGAGAAATGTTTGGTTCTTTTCTGAACTCTTTATGTATGATTATAATATCCTTGCAAGTCTCTTCGAATTATTGGTTTGGTTTGGCCTACTAGATCTATAGTTCTTGCAATGGGAGAAGTGCTTGGCTTTGGGTTCAATCTTGCGGTGTCCTTTCCTAGTGACAGTAGGGGCAACGAGGCACGTATTGTATTGTTGCCATCGAGGATAAAAAGATGGGGTTTATATCACTATGTTTGAGTTTATCCCTCTACATCATGTCATCTTGCTTAAGGCGTTACTCCGTTCTTATGAACTTAATACTCTAGATGCATGTTGGATAGCGGTCGATGTGTGGAGTAATAGTAGTAGATGCAGAATCGTTTCGGTCTACTTGTCTTGGACGTGATGCCTATATATAATGATCATGCCTAGATAGTCTCATAATTATTCGCTTTTCTATCAATTGCTCGACAGTAATTTGTTTACCCGCCGTAGAATATCGCTATCATGAGAGAAGCCACTAGAGAACACTATGCCCCCAGGTCTATTCTCAACATATCAATCTACAATCTACTTTACTTTTCCGCTTTTACTTTCTGTTCTTATATCCAAAAATACCAAAAATATCAAACTATCATCTCTATCAGATCTCACTTTCATAAGTGACCGTAAAGGGATTGACAACCCCTTATCGCATTGGCTGCGAAGTTCTTATTTGTTTGTGCAGGTGCGACAGACTCGCGCGTGGTCTCCTACTGGATCTATGCCTTGGTTCTCAAAAATTGAGGGAAGTACTTACGCTACTATGCTGCATCGCCCTTTCCTCTTTGAGGGAATACAACGCAAGCTCGAGAAGTAGCAAGAAGCTCGTATGCCGTCTTCCCGAGAAGTTTGTGAAGATATAGACGATTTGTAGCATGACAAGCTGTCTCAACCGCTTCCGCCCAAAAGTGTCTTGGTGTCTTGTACTCATCAAGCATCGTTCTCGCCATTTCGATGAGTGTCCAGTTCTTCCTCTCAATAACTCCATTTTGTTGAGGTGTTTCCGTAGCCGAGAACTCATGTGAAATCCCTTCTTCATCAAGAAAGATATCCACATTTGCGTTCTTGATCTCTGTTCCATTGTCGCTCTGAACCTTCTTGATCTTAACTTCAAATTGGTTTTGGGCCTTCCTAGCGAAGTTTTTGAAGATCTTTTGGACCTGTGATTTATCATCAAGAAAGAACACCACGTAAATCTTGAAAAATCATCAGCAATGACCAATCCAAAAGAGTTACCACCGAGACTCTTGTAAGCATTGGGACCAAAAAGATCCATGTGAAGTAGCTCAAGTGGTCTTCTTGTAGTTATGATATTCTTCACGGGATGACTTCCTCCAACTTGTTTTCCTGCTTGACAAGCACTACAAAGTATATCCTTGTCAAATATAACATCTTTACACCAAGGATATGATCACCTTTAATAGGCTTATCAAGGTTTCTCATGCCAACATGACCTAACCTTCTATGCCACAACCAACCTTTAGAAGATTTAGCAATACAACAAGTGTGAGGTTGGGCTTTCTTAGTAAATTCAACAATGTATAGGTCACCTCTACGAATGCCGGTAAAGACAATATTATGATTATCTCTACGAAAGACTTGGCAATCAACATGAGTGAATAGCACATTTAAACCAAAATCAGCTAATCTAGACATGGAAAGAAGATTATATCCAAGAGATTCTACAAGTATGACATTCTTGATAGAGCTATCATTGGATATGGCCACCTTACCAAGGCCAACAACTTTACCCTTAGAGTTGTCACCAAAGGTAACATACTTTCGTGGACCATCATTTCTAGCAAGCTCATCAAACATGTCCTTATCTCCGGTCATATGGCCCGTGCATCTACTATCAAGCACCCATTCCTTTCCTCCGGCCGCGTAACCATGAAGATTAACCATAAGACCAAAATGTCTCATTTGTTCATCAAGGTCAAAGTCACTATCATCATCCTCATCATAATAACCATGTTCAACATTGTCTTGTGATAGATCAACACCTAGGGAGAGTGATTCATTAGTTATGTGATCATGACAATGTTCATCTTTATGAATTCTAATGACTTCTGAGATGATATTACTAATAATTCCTACATCTCCTTTGGCACGCATAAGGTCACGAAGCTGAAATAAACATTCATCAAATTTGGGATCACTAGAGTTCATCTTATTCAAAGCAATGGACTTTTGAAGGATCACATTTAGATTTTTCAAAGTGTATTCCGGAAATCGTTCCTCAAGGAATTTCCATATGGTGTAGGCACATTTGAAAGTTGGTAAGCACACAAGCAAGTTTCTAGGCAATCCTCTAGTAATAAGATCAACAGTTCGAAGATTTCAAATCATGTCAAGATGTTCATCGGAAGTGGGATTCAAAGGATCAATGGGGGCACATGAGGACTAACAATGTACTTGTTCAAATGATATTCATTGAAGATGTCAAGCATGTCAATTTTCCATTCCTTATAAAATTCTCCCTCAAGCATAGGCACTCTACGTCTAATTCTCCCGATCAAAGACTCATCCATCTTCCTCCAATGGTGATTAAACCAAAGCAATGGAGACCAAAGCTCTGATACCAATTGGTAGGATCGAAGAAGAGGTGTCTAGAGGGGGGGTGATTAGACACTCAACAAGAAAAGTAGCAGTTTTTAAAATCTTTAAGTTGAGGTAGAGTTTCTAGCACAATTTCAGACATACACAGTATGTTTCAAGCAAGCATGGCAAGAGTATATGAGCAGCGAAAAGTAAAGCATGCAATTTGCAAGAAAGTAAAGGGATGGGATTGGAGTGTGCAAACACAATTGGAGACACGGATGTTTTTGGTGTGGTTCCGATAGGTGGTGCTATCGTACATCTATGTTGATGGAGACTTCAACCCACAAAGGGTAACGACTGCGCGAGTCCGCGGAGGGATCCACCCACAAAGGGTCCACGAAGAAGCAACCTTGTCTATCCCACCATGGCCATCGCCCACAAAGGACTTGTCTCACTAGGGTAGATCTTCATGAAGTAGGCGATCTCCTTGCCCTTACAAACTCCTTGGTTCAACTCCACAATCTTGTCGGAGGCTCCCAAGCGACACCTAACCAATCTAGGAGACACCACTCTCCAAAAGGTAATAGATGGTGTGTTGATGATGAACTCCTTGCTCTTGTGCTTCAAATGATAGTATCCCAAAAAATCAACTCTCTCACACAGATTTGGATATGGTGGAAAGAAGATTTGAGTGGAAATCAACTTGGGGAACGCTAGAGATCAAGATTCATATGGTAGGATTGGAATATCTTGGTCTCAACACATGAGTAGGTGGTTCTATCTCAGAAAATGTATGATGGAAGTGTAGGCACATTCTGATGGCTCTCTCCATGAATGAAGAGTGGGTGGAGGGGTATATATAGCCTCCACACAAAATCTAACCGCTAAACACAATTTACCAAACTCGGTGGGACTAAATCATGAAACTCGGTCGAACCGATTTAGTTCAAAATGTGAACATTAGGCTTTTCGTTGGGACCGATATGATCAACTCGGTGGGAACGATTTCATTAGGGTTAGGGCATAAAGTAATCTCCGTTTGACCGATTACATAAACTCGGTGAGACCGATTTTTGTAATAGGCAAATAGAGAGTTGGCCAAGCAAACTCGGTGGGACCGATTCGCTCATTTCGGTGAGATCGAAATGTTACGAAGAGGCAACACAGAGTTTGCAATGCTAACTCGGTGAGACCGATTCTCACATCTTGGTTAGACCAAAATGTTGCAAATAGGAAACAGAGAGTTTACATTCCCATCTCGGTGAGACCGAGATCCCTATCGGTGAGACCAAACTAATTAGGGTTTTGGCAGTGGCTTTGTCAAGTGAATTCGGTGGCGCCGGATAGATCAAATCGGTGCGGCCGAGTTTGACTTTAGGTTTAGAACATTATGTGTAATGAGAAAGTGGTTGAGGGTTTTGGAGCATATCACTAAGCACTTTGAGCAAGCAAGCCATTAAGCAACACCGCATCCCCTTTTAATAGTATTGGCTTTTCCTATGGACTCAATGTGATCTTGGATCACTAAAATGAAAATGAAGAGTCTTGAGCTTTGAGCTTTTGCCAGTCTTCTGTCCTTAGCATCTTGAAGGGGTTCCACATCCTCTTGTCCATGCCACTCCACTATTGAACTCATCTGAAATATACTAGGTAAAGGTATTAGTCCAACAAGAGATATGTTGACATTAATTACCAAAATCACCCAGGGAGCACTTGTGCTTTCAATGACTGAGCATGATGGTCTAGAGATAACTTGCTTTAGTATTGATATTTTGAAAGACATGATTGTTTGTTGGTATGCTTGAGTATTAAAGTCTTCATATCAAAACTAGACTATTGCTTTGAACCATATTAAAGTACAAATGTCCATGCTATAAAGAAAATATTATGTGATGAACATGATAGGCAGCATTCGACATTGAAAATTCTGTTTTTATCATTTACCTACTCGAGGACGAGCAAGAATTAAGCTTGAGGATGCTGATATGTCTCCGACGTATCCATAATTTTTTATTGTTCCATGCTGTTATGTTATCATTCTTGGATGTTTTACAATCATTTTATATCATTTTTTGGACTAACCTATTGACACAATGCCCAGTGCGAGTTGTTGTTTTATACTTGTTTTTTACATCACGGAAAATCAATACCAAGCGGAGTCCAAATGTAGTGAAACTTTTTGGAGATTTTTTTTTAACACAAGACATAACAAGGGCCGGAGAAGTACCAGTGGGGTGCCCCGAGGGGGGCACAACTCACCTAGGTGCGCCTGGGGGGCCCAGGCGTGCCCTGGTGGGTTGTGCCCATCTCAGTGGCCTCCCACACCGCCTCTTCATTCTATAAATACCCCAATATGCGAGAAACCCTAGGGGAGTCGACGAAATTTTATTCCAGCCGCCGCAAGTTCCAGAATCATGAGATCCAATCTAGAGCCCTTTTCCGGCACTCCGCCAGAGGGGAACACAATCACGAAGGGGTTCATCATCCTCATTGGTGCCTCTCCGATGATGCATGGGTAGTTTACCACAGACCTACGGGTCCGTAGGCAGTAGCTAGATGGCTTCTTCTCTCTTTGTATCTCAATACAATGGTCCCTTGGAGATCTATTTGATGTAATGACTTTTGTGCGGTGTGTTTGTTGGGATTCGATGAATTGTGAGTATATGATCAGATTTGCCTTGATTTGATATCCATTCTTGATTATCATAGCCTCATATTTCTTCTCCGATATTTGGGTTTTGTCTGGCCAACTTGATCTATTTATCTTGCAATGGGAAGGGGTGCTTTGTAATGGGTACGATCTTGCGGTGTCCTTTACCAGTGACAGAAGGGGCAGCAAGGCACACATGTATCGTTGCTATTAAGGATAAAAAGATGGGGTCTATTCCTACATGAATAGATCTTGTCTACATCATGTCATCGTTCTTATTGCATTACTCCATTTTTCCATGAACTAAATACACTAGATGCATGCTGGATAGCGGTCGATGTGTGGAGTAATAGTAGTAGATGCAGGCACGAGTCGGTCTACTAATGTTAGACGTGATGCCTATATACATGATCATTGTCTTGGATATCATCATAATTATTTGCTTTTCTATCAATTGCCCAACAGTAATTTGTCTACCCACTGGTGCTATTTTTCGAGAGAAGCCACTAGTAAAATTTACGGCCCTCGGGCCTATTTTCCTATCATATACTTTCATGTCTATATTGCTATTTTCTTTTTCCTCTATTTGCAACTTTTTTTTCAGATATATATTATCAAAAACACAAAAATACCTTGCTGCGTTTTATTTGTCGTTCTTCCATTTGCATCTATCAATCTACCCATTTACCAATCTTTACCCGGGAGGGATTGACAACCCCTCTTATACGTCGGGTTGCAAGTATTTGTTATTTGTGTGCAGGTACCGTTTACATAGTGTTGCGTGGTTCTCCTACTGGTACGATAACCTTGGTCTCATCACTGAGAAAAATACCCACCGTAGTTGTGCTGCATCATCCCTTCATCTTTGGGGAAAATAGCGATGTAGCTCAAGCAACATCAGTCGCCAAGCTGCTTGACAGTGTAGAAGTAGGGCGACTGATATTGCTTCGTCCAGGACGATGTGTGCATGGACGGCGGTGGCGCCCCACGTCCCCGGGCCCCTGCCCGGCCGCAACCCCAGCCACCCTTCTTTTTACCGGCCTCTTGATCTCTTGCCTTCTTTTGTAGGTGGCAGGCTTGGTGTGTCACCGAGTTGACCTTCTGGATGGACACTTTATCTAGATCCTCCACCCCTGTCGGCTTCGGCAGCTCTTTGAGCGGTCCATGTGATGACGAAAGCGAATTTTTTGGGAATTGGGGTGGATAGCTGGGGCGATCGAAGAGGAGTGTCACAGCCTAATTTTTGGCCCTTTCTTTTTCTTTTGTTATTCTGAGGTTTTTGCTTGACTTTTCTTTTTCCGTGGCTATGTGGTCTGGAAACTGAAGAAGATGCCCTCTTCTTTTTTTTTTCCAGAGTGGCTTGTCATACCCAAATCATTCCCTAGACCTTTCCATTTCCACCTTGGACCAAATCCCAATATTCTTTTTATTGGGAATATTCCTTTTTCTATTAAAGGAATAACCATGTCTGCCTTAGGTTGTGAAGCAACTTATATTTCCATCACTCCTAAAATTACCAAATAATTCTCATAAATTGTTTGGGCCATATCTTCATCAAATATGGCAAAACCTTTCCTTGCCATGTTCAAAAGTAATCCTCCAATATTCATTTTCCTATTCTGCCCTAAATAGCACTTTGTGAAGCAAGTGCTATTTATCTTTGCCAAAATGACCTAAAACTTCTTGGACATCTTTTCATGTCCATATCATTTCCACATGCCAAAATTGAACTTCATTTGCCTAGTGATTATTTATCAATGATTTTATAAAGTTTCTGCCCACAAAGAAATTTTGTGAAGGAGGTACAAGCTAGGCATATCCAAATGAGTTGTAATTTTTCATGGTCCTCAATATCATTATATCATAGCCCTCCACCAAAGTTGAGCTCATGTAATGCCTCCATGTGAGCTCATCTTCAACTATTTGATTTTGTCCAAATTTTCAGTTCGTGAAGCAAGTATATTTTATCTTGCTCCATTAAGGCTGGAAATATTTCTAGACCTTATATTACCCATATAACCTATCTCCACCAAATTTGGGCATATTTTGTTTAGCCATTTTCCCTTAGGAATTTTCCTAAGATTCTGTCTAGAGAGGTGCTGTATGAAGCAAGTACCATTTTGGCTTGGCCAATTGGTATGAAACTTTTTGAGCATCTTCATATGGACTAATAACTCTGTCTTGCCCAATTTGAGCTCAAGTTGACACACCATTTTAGTGCATCATCTTGATCTCTATTCTGCACCAGTTTATGCATTTGTAAAGCAAGTGTATTAAATACTTGTCCAAATCTCCTCAAACTTTCCAGGATCGTAGTCTTTCCTTATCTAAACACCCCAGACAACTCCATTGACCCCAATCAGCTCCCTGTTGATCACCAGTGCTCATCCAAAACTGATACATCAAAGTTTCAGTGATGCCACACCTCCCATCTTGGCTCCTTTTGTCGATCCATCAACTCGCTCGGCTTATATGATGCAGGGACTCATCACCAGAAAACTCGCGCAACCTCTTGTGTCATCTCCTAGCCAGTCTGCGTGGTGACCACCGAATTGGCATGTAGTGTGCATGCTTTGGACATCGTTTGTGCTTCGACACCACTCCCGCTCCGCCTTCGCGCCCGGGAGCATGTCCCTTGTCATCATGTCATCGTCCCCGTTCCGCTGGGCCCCTCTCTTCCTCACCGACGCAAGCCGCCGCGAGCACATGGGAGAATAGTGGCGATTTGGCTCGGTTCGTCGCCGTCGTCATCCTCCCTGTGCTCATTTGGCCTCCTCCGCCCCG
>LR738715.1:584581017-584619057 GCA_902687465.1 Secale cereale
ATCGTCTACCTTCGAGCCCACGCACGAGCACACGCATCCGCGGCGACGCCAGCTCGGCCATGCCCTCGCATGGCTATTTAAGCCCCTCCCTGCGACTCCCAAGCTCAGCAGCCTCTCCTACGCACTCCACTACCCCTTCCTAGCTACTCACCCGAGCCTCAGAGCTCCTCCCCGCCTCTATTGGTCGCCACGGCCATCAGAGCGCCTCGGCTAAAATCCGGCGAGCCCCTCCTCGTCTCTCCACTCTACCACCACCAGAGGCCTACACCATCGTCTAGACCCCTCCCTGTAGCTCCTCCCCTCACCTACACCACCGGGGCACCGTGTCCAGTTTTGGCCGACACCGCCGTCCGCCGCGGCCAAGGTCGTGGCCGCTCTGGTGCATCTCAGAAAATGAGAGGAGGTCGAGCAGGAGCGCCCAGTCAGGCAAGTCAGATGAAGAATTTAATGGGAACAATAAACAAAGGAAAATGGATACGCGAGTTGGAAACAGTTTCCTTAAGGCGGTATATTCATACTTTTTCCCTAAGCAACCTAATCTCGAGGATGACATTTCTTTAAGGGGGGTGGTTTGTCACAGCCTGATTTTTGGCCCTTTCTTTTTCTTTTGTTTTTCTGAGATTTTTGCTTGAGTTTTCTTTCTCCGTGGCTATGTGGTCTGGAAACTAAAGAAGATGCCCTCTTCTTTCTTTCCATAGTGGCTTGTCATACCCAAATCATTCCCTAGACCTTTCCATTTCCACCTTGGACCAAATCCCAATATTATTTTTATTGGGAATATTCCTTTTTCTATTAAAGGAATAACCCTGTCTACCTTAGGTTCTGAAGCAACCTATAGTTCCATCACTCATAAAATTGCCAAATAATTCTCATAAATTGTTTGGGTCATATCTTCATCAAATATGGCAAAACCTTTCCTTGCCATGTTCAAAAATAATCCTCCAATATTCATTTTCCTATTCTGCCCTAAATGGCACTTTGCGAGGCAAGTGCTATTTATCTTTGCCCAATTGACCTAAAACTTCTCAGACATCTTTTCATGTCCATATCATTGCCACATGCCAAAATGCAACTTCATTTCCCTAGTGATCATTTGTCAATGATTTTCCAAAGTTTCTATCCAGAAAGAAATTTTGTGAAGGAGGTACAAGCTAGGCATATCCAAATGAGTTGTAATTTTGCATGGTCCTCAATATCATCATATCATAACCCTCCACCAAAGTTGAGCTCATTTCATGCCTCCATGTGAGCTCATCTTCAACTCTTTGATTCTGTCCAAATTTTCAGTTTGTGAAGCAAGTATATTTTATCTTGCTCCAGTAAGGCTGATTTTTTTTCTAGACCTTATATTACCCATATAACCTATCTCCACCAAATTTGGGCATATTTTGTTTAGCCATTTTCCCTTATGAATTTTCCTAAGATTCTATCCAGAGAGGTGTTGTATGAAGCAAGTACCATTTTGGCTTGGCAGTTGGTATGAAACTTTTTGAGCATCTTCATATGGACTAATAATTGTGCCTTGCCCAATTTGAGCTCAAGTTGACACACCATTTGAGTGCATCATCTTGATCTCTATTCTGGACCAGTTTATGCATTTGCAAAGCAAGTGTATTAAATACTTGTCCAAATCTCCTCAAACTTTCCAGGACCGTAGTCTTTCCTTATCTAAACACCCCAGACAACTCCATTGACCCCAATAAGCTCCCTGTTGATCACCAGTGCTGATCCAAAACTGATACAACAAAGTTTCAGCGATGCCACACCTCCCACCTTGGCTCCTTTTGTCGATCCATCAACTCCCTCGGCTTATATGATGTAGGAACTCATCACTAGACAACTCGCGGCAGCCTCTTGCGTCATCTCCTAACCAGTCTGTGCGGTGACCACCAAATTGGCATGCAGTGCGCATGCTCTGGACGTCTTTGTGCTTCCGCACCACTCCCTCTCCGTCTTCGCGCCCGGGAGCATGTCCCTTGTCATCCTGTCATCGTCCCCGTTCCCCTGGGCCCCTCTCCCCCTTCGTCCTCTTCCTCACCGCCGCAAGCCTCTGCGAGCCCACAAGAGAAGAGTGGCGATTTGGCTCGGTTCATCGCCTTCGTCATCCTCCTCGTGCTCCTTTGGCCTCCTCCGCCCGTGAGCCTACCCTCTGTTCCCCCTATCGTCTACCTTCGAGGCCACGCACGAGCACACGCGTCAGCGGCGACGCTAGCTCGGCCATGCCCTCACACGGCTATTTAAGCCCCTTCCCACGATTCCCGAGCTCAGCAGCCTCTCCTACGCACTCCACTACCCCTCCCTAGCTACTCACCCGAGCCTCGGTGCTCCTCCCCGCCTCTATTGGCCGCCACGGCCGTCGGAGCGCCTCGGCTAAAATCCAGCGAGCCCCTCCTTGTCTCTCCACTCTACCACCACCAAAGGCCTACACCATCGTCTAGACCCCTCCACGTAGCTCCTCCCCTCACCTACACCACCGGGGCGTCGTGTCCAGTTTTGGCCGACACGGTCGTCCACCGTGGCCGAGGTCGTGCCCGCTCTGGTGCATCTCAGAGAATGAGAGGAGGTCGAGCAGGAGCGCCTAGTCGTCCTGGATCCTCCGGTGTGCCGAGCGTCGCCAGAGATGGCCCAGGGCGCCGGAACGGCCGCCCGTAGCGCACGGCTTCTTTCTGCGTCGCGAGCTGAGGAAGGAGGAGGAAGAAGAACCTAACAACAGGCCCCACCACCATGCGGGCCCCGCACGTAAGTCTCACATGCGTTGACCCGCCCAGCCACGTCACTTAAGTGGAGGCGTATTCTCTGCAATACGTCTTCCCTGGTGGAAAGCGTACTTTAGTTCTGCTTCAGCTTAAAGTATGTTTCCTCTGTTGGCGTAATCCCGTAAATACGTTTTCTATTTTTCAGCTCAGGGGCCTGTTTGTAGAGTTATTTTTACAGATTGGTCCCTAAACTTCGTCGGGCTATAACTTTTTGCTCGAGACTCCGATTGAGGTGAATCCAACGCCCGCATCTTCGTCTCGTCGAACCCGTTCTGTTCCCATCATTTTCACTATGGTTTGACATACTGGAAATGACCATTTTTCCCTTGCCCTAATCAGTCTCCTCCGCGAGAGTACCCTTTCCGGTGATCCTTTTTGCGATCTTTCCACACCTCTTCCCGGAGCCTTCCTCATCCCCAGGCAAGCCACAACCACCATTTGCATGATAGCCATGTAGAAGTACTGGTTTTCAACTTGAATCTTTAATAATTGTTTGTTTGCTTTACTGCTGCTGTCGTTATTTCGGTTATGCTTATGGATTGGTGTTTACCGTCATGATATGTTTTCTTGCACTTTGTTATTATGTTCTTCATGCTAGTATTACTTTCGTATGACATGCTTGGTAGTAGTACATGTTGGTGATGGTCTTCGGTGCATGACTATCGTCTGTTCCGGGTACCATTGTATGAATGTTCTTTTGCACCCAGTTGGTTAAATGCTTGCATGGTAGTTTTATCGTTAATGCATGGTAGTTTTATCGTTATTGCACGGTATTTATTGTTGGTGCTAGTGGTCATGTTATGCTATGAATAGTGTTCTAGTTATGATATTCATGCTCGTCAGTATGCCATGCTCGTCTGGATAAATGGTTAAATGTTGTTGTTATGCTCGTTGATTGTGATGCACCCCTATGCTTATGTTGATATCACGTTCATGCATTGTAGTTGCATCATGTTATTTTTATCATGGCTCAGCATATTGCATTCAAGTTTAATTGGATAATAATGAACTTGACAACTGTTGGCTGAGTCATGGTGCCACCTTATCGAGCTGACCAATGCAGCCACGCCTCCATTTTATGGGGGGGGGGGTCTTAACTCGGCCCTTTGTTATGCCTCTCACCGATGCCTCCCACGAGGGAAGTTTATGGGCGCGCGCTACCCTGATCAGGTAGGCGGACATAACCTTGTGTGCTCGTTTTTTTGTTTTTATGGTACCTTGTCCCCGTTTGAGACCGTTTTGCCACGACGATGGCCGTTGGTGCCTTTGGTAGGCACAGGGCCACCCCAAGACCTAGCCCTGAGAGGGAATTGGTCGGAGTGGCCGGGAGGGTGCCATGACAAAGGGAGGGTTTCGTTGGAATGCCTTTGGTCCACCCGAATGGGAGTGCGAGGCCAGGGGTTTCGTAGTGTGGGTAAAGTGCGCTACCTCTGAAGAGTGTATTTAATCTATCAATATCCGCGCCCGCGGATAAGGGCCCAGTTCATGTCGGTCACCCTGTGGGTCAACAGTAATAATAATAATAATGTGCTTAATAACAACCCTGGTTCGATGATGAAAGAAGTTGGTGGATACTTATGTGATCATGAGAGGATCACTGTGGTATCTTGAGTACCAACTTGTTGGATATTTGGGATGTTATGCGAGAGTCAATGGTAAAGGTCAGGCTCCTTGTGGTCATAACTGGTTACTACGGTATTGTTAATACCAAGCTTGATTGGATCCTGAGATGATCGTGTGATGCCCGTAATGGTAAGTGATGCATGTGATGGTTACAAGGTAACCAGAGCAGAGTAAGTTGGCGAATGATATTGTCATCTTGTTGTATGCTAGTATTATCATGTTCATATGTTCATGCCATGCTCGTATTGTTCTAGCTGTATTATCTTGTTCATGTTTTGATTGATCTGATAGTATCATGTTAATCCTTGTTAATCTGTAATTGCCATGCTATTGTTTGTCTTGATTGCTTTGGTTGCTGTGAGCTTGCAAGTACATTCAATGTACTGATCTGGCATGTCAATGCCTGTTTGCAGGTCATGCCGGATATGATTGTTTCTTTGCCGTGGATTCCTTGTTTGCGAGCTAGGATAAGCGTTCCAGCCAGAGTACCTGCGGAGTGGAGTTCACCACCGTAGTCGCTGTTCTGCTGCCAGTAGTCATTCTGCTGCTTCGTGTTGTTCTGCTGCTTGCATGGAGTAAACGTGGCACGCGTAGTTTCGCCGTGCCGATGTAACCCCTTGTACCCACATAGATTGTAATAAAGAGCTGATTTGTTCTATGCTAAGCAGTGATGTATTCCAGAAGACTTCTCCTCGATCTCTGGGCTGGAATACGGGGCGTTTCGGTTTCTCTGAGCCGGGATGCCACATGGAGAGGATGAGAAAGGGGGTTTGCCGCGGAAACAGTGCGGACCGCTCCAAATATGCGGACTCCGCATCAGTTTTGGGTGGGTCGAGGGTATCGAAGTTCTATGTGGTAGATGTCCGGACTCCCACAAGGGCCCCCTGATTTGCTTCCAAGGCCCCCCTGATTTGCTTCCAAAAAACGGACACCTGGCCTGATCCATGGATAAATAAGGACCGCGTTGGATGACTTGCAATTTCGGGACAACTTGGTCCAGACATGTGAGGGCATTTTGAGGATCCGCGTTCAAGATGAACTAAGCTTATATACCGCGGAAACATTGATAGTGAAAAATGTCGAGAGAGAAGAAAAAAAATGAAAATAAATGTTGGACACATGGTGGCATATTTTGGAGTAAATTGCATAAAACCACCACTTCGAGGGATAGGTTTGCGAAAAACATTAGGATACATTTTCTCAGCGAAAAGTGGGACCCATTTGTTATAAACGCACTTAAACGAGCCAGATTCGCGGATTATTGATTTTTACAAGACCATTACACGAGATGTGGTGTTTTCTGCAGCGAAAATGTATGTTAGTGTTTTTCGCAAACCCAGCTCTTAAAATGGTGATTTTATGCAATTTACTCCAAATTTTGAGACAGCGCAGAACACCACATTCAGAACAAACATGCACGAAGCACGAGGAACATGTCAATCGACAGAAAATGATTTTTTCCTTTTCATGTCGAAACAAAAAGAAGCAACCAAGTGCAAATTCGGGCATAGCACAAGTGACCCAATGCCGAGAACAAATTCCACCGTCCGGGAGGCAACCGGGGTGCTGCGTACGGTACGACCTTCACCGAGAGGGAGCAGAAGCACACATGTACAACTCCACATGACTCGACTGTCGCCTCACGTACTCCGCAGGCGTCGTCACCGGCACTTGAGATCGGGGTTGTCGAGGAGGGCCTCCGGGACGCCGTCCTGGAGGCAGGAGACGGGCGGGATGGTGGGCGTCTGCTGCGCCCCGTAGGCGCTCCAGCAGTAGGGGTCGTCGACGAGCTCGCCGCTGAAGGGCAGCAGCTCGACCTCGGCCATGGTGACGTTGGTGCATGGCACGGTGTCGCTGCAGGCGAAGTGGATGGGCGCGCTGCGGACGTCGTAGGAGCCCCGCACGTTGGCGTAGGAGACGTCGGTGACGTGCACGGCCGTGGACTGGTTCATGCACCGCTTGTCCTGGCAGTAGTACTGGTCGATGATGATGCAGTTGCGCACGTTCTCCATGGTCACCCCGTCGAAGGCGATGCCGGACACGGACCCCATGCCGCCCTGCCACGTCTTGATCCGCAGGCCGTTGTCCGAGTTCCGGATCACCGCGTTCCGCACCGTCACGTTCGCCACGCACGCCTGCGAGTTGTGCACGCCCAGGCTGCCGATGCTGCAATGCAAGCACATAGCAATGGATTGAGTGCCGACGCAATGCATGCATGTGTGCTCTGCGACATTCTGGTTTATTGTACTAGTACTACTGAGGTTTATTCGCCGCAAGATAAAAAGTCATGTGACCGGAGACAGGAGCTGGCACGTGTGGTGTGGGACTAGGACACCGAATCGCGGTGCATAACACGACGAGCGGCCAGAGACATGGTGGAAGCTAAGGTGATGCCATCGTACATTTATAGAGTGCCCTTTGGAGGTTTTCGGATGCGTTGCTGTTTTTCTCCTGAACCGTATGCATGTATGTATGTATGTATGTATCGGGTACCTTATGCCGTGCCCGGGGCCGCACGTTACATTCTGTATGTCCACGTCGTAGCTCCCGGTCCCGATGGAGATGCAATCATCGCCTGCACGCCAACAAAATAAATTAATTCGATGCCTTCACGTCACACACACACACACACACACACAGCAAAGTTACTCAAAAACAAGAGCAGCCAACAGGAACAGCAGCTGCGTTGCGTGTGTGGAGTACCATTGCTGATCTTGGAGTTGTAGATGCCGACACGCTCGGTGTTCTCGACGTGGATGCCGTCGGTGTTTGGGCTGTTGGCCGGGGACCTGATGAAGAGCCCGTCGACGAGCACGTCGCTGCAGCCGTCGAACCGGAAGTGGAACTCGGGGCTGTTCTCCACCCTCAGGCCCCTTACCACCAGGTTGCGGCTCTCGAAGAACCTGATCAGCTGCAGCACGAGCACGCACACGATGAGCCATCGTCAACAAGCACCAAATGTATCCTAAAGAAAGCACCAAATGTTCATGTTCGTGGCTGCAGGCATACATACCGTGGGGCTGTCGCACGGCCCGTGCAGCGTGGACCCGTTCGGACCCTGCGAGCAAAAGTGGTCTGATCATTGAGGTGCACGCTGGCTCTCGTGTCGTGCGTGTCGACCAGAGAAGAATACTGTTTGGGACTTGGGTTGTGAATGTGATACGTACCCTGTGGGGCTTGCAGGGGAGGTTCCACCACTCCTCGCCGTTGCCCTCGATGGTGCCGGCGCCGCGCAGCGTCAGGCCGTCGAGGCCGGAGAAGATCAGCCACTGCCGCCGGTTGTCCGACGGTGGCCAGCAGTCCGGCCCGTCCGGCGGCATCAGCACCCCGTCCACCTGCACCCACCATCGGCCGTTGGTCAGAAAGCATTTTCAGTTTTAATAGCGAGCATGGTTCTGATTAGTGCTGGGACTTTCCAGCCGAAATTGCACATGAGGGGGAGCGACACACGTGAAGCTGTGGTCTTTTCCTCTCCGTGACTCCTCCCACTCTTGTCTCCTTCCTCGACCACACGTGACTCCCAGTCAAATTCTGGTAGCTTCATGAGAACCAGAGAAATGACCCCGGGGAGGTCGAGGGAGAGTGAGAACCCAGCGTACCCGCTCGGCGCTCCACCCGCCGCGCCGTAGCCGTGCACTGACTACGCCATTACCCATGGCCACCGCCCACCGGCCAGCCGCCGCGTTCAGGGCTTCCCCGCATCCAGGCCACGGAGCACGGCGTAACAATGGCAGAGACCTCTTTTATCTAATCTACGTAGCTTCCCACTGATAATTGCTTACTCATGCACCGCCGCGATCAATGTCATCATCCACCGAGAAGTTATATGTGGTGTTAATAACTGGTACATTTTGCCCAATAGGAATCACATAAGCACGCGCATGGTTTTGATCAAGCACAAGTGAGTACGTACTTGGAAGACGAGGCCGGGCTTGCACGGCCCGGAGAAGGTGGTGGTGGAGATGGTGAAGGTGCCGTCGGACGGCACCAGCAGCACGGCCGACTCGACGGCGCAGGCCTCCCTCCACGCCGCCCGGAAGGCCTCGGTGTCGTCCGCCGTGCTCTCGCCCGTCGCGCCGTACGCCCGGACGTCGAACACGCACGGCTCCGGCTGGAACGGCGTGGCCGGGTCAGACGGGACAATGCCGCCCGGCGCCGGCGCCAGAGGCGTCGCGTCGTCGTCCGGTGGAACGGCCGGCGACGACGCCACCGTGCCCACCTTCGCGCCGACCCTGCTGTGCCGAGAGCTAGCGCCAGCACGAGGAGGCTTCTTGTGCACGTGGTTCCTCCCGTCGACGCCGACACCGAGCAATGCCACCAGTGCAAGCATCGCCAGCATCAACCGCGGCAGGCCCAGCCTCGCAGCTGCCATGGCCAGAGAGTGCAGCAGAGAGCAGACACGGCTCCGCTAGCTACAAGAAGCAGGAGGAAATGGAGGCGATGGCTTTCGAGGGGTGGGAGGTTGAGGCGCGCGTCTGCACACTTTATGCTCTTGCAGTTGCAGGGGCGAACGGGGTTGAGCTGAGCAGGAGGCCACGAGCAGCATGACACTTGTCAAAAGGGCATGGCAACGAGAACAGCGCGAATCGTGGTGGGGTGGAGTGTATGGGCCATCTGATTATCTCGCCGCCCATCGTTTTCCGTCACATGAATCTTTTGTTTGCTTTTTTTTGGACATTTCTTTGTAATTTTTCTATACAATGAGGACAATATGAAAAATAACTAGGGTTAAAGAAAACAATATATGAAAAAATACTCAGTATGGTGTGTATCTTGTAAGTTGTGCTTAACGAATAGAAATGCGTATAAAAGAGTCAATTACTCCCTCCGTCTGAAAATACTTGTCATCAAAATGGACAAAAAAGTATGTATCTAGAACAAAAATACATCTAGATACATCCCCTTTTCATCATTTTGATGACAAGTATTTCCGGACGGAGGGAGTACATCACTAGTGTCACAACTTGACGTGAAAAGTCAGTTTAGTCCTAAAACTTGTGACATACATTGAACTGGTGCCAGAATTTGGCTTTGACGTGCATATACGGTGCAAATTACGTTTCTATACACAAACAGTGTGTTGATTAGGCATGCCAACATGTCATGGGCCCATTGTCAGCGACTAGATGGCAAAGTGGATGTGTAGCCTGCTATTTTGAAAAAAGAAACTCAATCTTTTTCTCATGAAAAATACTATCTGCTATTTTGCAAAAGAAAAACCTTAAAAAAAATCTCATGAAAAATACAATGCCACGGCAGCAAGGGTCCACTTGTCAGCCTCCCACAAAAAAAAAAAAAAAAAAACTGGCACGCGCAAGGACTCTGGCCTGTTGATTGCAGCAGCGCAAGGCTAAGTGGCTAACCACCTGACCCTCGGCCATTTTATGTAATAACTGGGTGCTGCTGCTATATACTCCTATATTATATGACTATTATAAGCGGGCTGCAGTCTGTACATCCCATTTTACACTCTTTTTCAGAAATTTATAGAATATATAAAAATTATAATAGTGTGTTATAAATAATATATATGTTTAAAATAATCACATATGGATTTAACATTTATCTATATAATAAATTATGAATTACAAAGTTGTTCATGTAATAATTTGCATATTGAATAAGAACACATCTACCATTCTTAAGAAGTTGCTCCCCACTACTTCCTATTCTCTCATCATGCACACTATCCACATCAGCATGCATGCCACATCAGCGTTTAGACTTAAAACCCACCAATCCACATGCATAATGTAGCCATGCAGCCATGTCATACCGGGCCTCAGATTTTGTTGCCCTATTGTACGACTGATCACATCAACATTGATTCCCCTTCATGAAACTGATTAAAACCCACCCAACAGTGTATGTCTCCTCCGTTCCCTTCCAATTCCTTTCTCCAATGTGCCTCTTCCCCTTAAGATAGACGATTATGGCCACGGCTTCCTTCTACATCCCCACGACCGTCCCAATCTTCTCCAATCACGAGGCTGCCTATTGGCATGCCATCCATCGTTAGCGAGGCTTCCATTCTCCACGGAGTCCTGATGGGCACACGTATGAGCCATGGCTGTCTCACACAGACGAATCTGTTGATTGCTGGTGGAGCGTATACACTCTATCGATCTTCACTGGCCCTAGCAGTTCTCCTACCCCCAGCCCCGGCAGTCATGATCTCATCCACCATATTCGGGCGCCTCATGTCAGGTCACCCGTATGTATATTCATCAGGTAATATGTGCACAAACGCCCATTCATCTCCAATATAATGTAAGTTTCGTTTTACTTCCATCGTATTATCTTAGATATATTACTAATCTTATCATGTACTCCCTCCGTCCCATAATGTAAGACTCTTTTTCAAATTCATGGAGATTTGATATTGCCTGCAACTATGTGCCTGCAACTGAAACTGAAGACTCTTTTGTTTTACCTCAAACTGAATCTTTGTGCAGGCCCATAAGTTATATCTCTCGACTAATTAAGTTCATGGAGATTTGATATTATATATGTTTTCTGGTATTTGACCCACAAATGGAAGTATACCCAGTACACAGTCAAAGTATTATCTGAACTCTCTCGATGAGCATCCAAAGTGGATGCCAAGTAGATGGCACCGGTGCAACTTTGACGTACTCCCATGTTGAAGCTGCATATGTGGATTTTCAGGATACTTTGTTCTCAAATATACTGAATTTTCGCAAAGTTTTTTTTATTTTACAAAGGTAAAAACAATTTCAATTTATTTTATACTGGAAATTGTATATGCTGGAAGATGAAGGTGTATGTTGTTCTGACCTTCACATTTTTTGTATTATGGGCTCTGCAGCTCTCTCATGCATGTGGTTTATTGATTCATTATGATGGAAATTGAAGCATTCTGATTGTTCATTCATTTGAATGGTTATTTCTCACCAAGGGGACATATTTACCTTTTTGAACAATATACAGTGTACTCCACTCCAACTTTATCGTATGCCAATTTTTTAGCCTTTCTTAAAACTAGATTGCCCAATACATATTGTGTCTTGACGTCTCATAAACTGAATTTGCAGCATGGATTTATTTTTAGTTTCAATGTTACGACTCTCTAAACCTGAAATGTGCTTCAGCATGATTTATATATCAAACAGTGTTATCTAATTTGCACATCGTTTTCTATTCTCTTAAGTTTGCTGATTTTTGTTCGTTCATGATTGACATTAGAAGACTAACAACTCTATTTCTTCCCATTTTATGTAAATAACTCTTCTGTTCTCTTCAGCTACCTTTTGTAGACCAGGCCAGAAGTGACCATCGAAATTACAAACTTGCTCAAGCATTTTCACTGAACAACCACCGTTACCCATAGCGAACCCTTCCTTCCAATTTAATTAATCATATTATTTCTTCGCACATTAAGGATTTTTGCTCTTTCCGAAGAGACTACTTTTTTAGTTTGGTTTCATATATCACATGATTAACTTTTTTATTTTACAGGGAGTAACCAAAGATTATCTTGATTGAAAACATGTATTTTTATCTGGATCATGCTCATCTATTCATGATTAATAATCCACCCTTATATCCGGATGAAAAGGCTTAATCATTGTTCCGCAGCAACGCGCGGGGTATTATCTAGTATTCAATAAATTCTTATATAAGTTTAAAATTGTTCACAGTTTTAACAAAGTATTAATGTAATATACAAATGTATTCATGCTTTAAGTAAATGTTTCAGTTTTTATATATTTTAGTAAATGCTTATATAAGTTTAAAAATGTTCACAGTTTAAAAAAGATATTCATGTAGTGTATAAAAGTGTCCTGCTTTTAGAAAGTTTTTTTTATTATACTATATATTTTAATAGTTTCTTAAATAAGTTTTAAAATATTGACAATTTTAAAAAAAATATTCATGTAGTATATAAAAGTGTTCATGCTTTAAAAAACATATATTCATGTAATATAAAAATAGTTGGCTGGGATTAGAAGCAGCGACATGTAGTCATCATGTGCGAGTGGCCACCACCCAGCAGCGTTCCCTTTTTTAGGACTTTATAATATAAGTTTAGAATGTTAATAATTTTAATAAAAAAAATATCTAGTATATAAAGTGTTCATTGTTATTTTTAAATTTGTTTTATTTTACCACACTGTTACAATTTACATGTATTTGTTTTAACAAAAATAACAGTGTAAAATGGGTCGCTGAGACTCCAGCGCACTTAAGTCGGAATGGTTATATGTGTTTCATATCGGTTAATGACAAGGAACGATGTTGGGTGTATTTGTTTGGCCGGCGGTGCTGCAGGCGTCAGCTGACATGATCGAATGTGACAATTTTTGCACAATACTAGCCTCCATCTGTGAGAAAATATGGGTCCCTGGCAGGGGCTTTTTCATGAAAAAAAACACGAGGTTTTTCTCGCATAATAGCAGGCATGCGTCGTTCAGTCGCTGCAGGCCTCATGCCACGTTGGCGCGCCTAATCAGCACAGTGTTCGTATAGTAACTGATTTGCACCGTATATGCACGCCAAAGTCAAGCTGTGGCACCAGTTCAATGTATGCCTCAAGTTTTAGTACTAAACTGACTTTTCTTGCCAAGTCGTGGCACTACTGGTGTAATTGACTCCGTATAAAACTGTATAAATGGCGACCGATTGCTGCTAAATTAGCCTAACGTGGCACCATAGGTCAGGTCTAGGCGAAGGTTCCAGTGACTCACAAGCTGTTGTCATGTTCCTCCCGTTCGCCTATCATCTCCCGTGGCCGTATAAGTCGAGACCCAGAGTCAGAGTCAGTGAGCGAGGAACAAGATGTGACACTTACGATCGGGTCTCTAAGCAGAGTTCTGATTTTAACTAGAGATGACTTGGACACGCCGTAATTGATAAGGTAGTAAGACATGTGTCTTTGGTTAACATGACGAGTCTATTAAACATCTATATTTGAGTTTATTAAACATCTATATTATAGTGTAATAAGTTTGCTCGCGCATTATATGAACCATAATTCAAGTAGTTTCAAATCTTTACCTCCCCGCGAAAAAAAAACTTCAAATCTTTACCCCATGTAATGCAAGTAATATTATTGGCAATTGGTTGCGGCATATACAAGTAATTTCCTTAACTTATTCTTGTGGAGCGGCCTTTATGTTGAATGTTGTGGCTTATCAGGAATGATGTGATTTTTAATAATAAATGTGTTTCAGCTTCTGTGTAGATTATTCATGCATGTACATGATGGCTCCATACTTTGGGTAAGAACAGAGAACTTTTTATGATCGCGTCTATCTCGCTGGAGCATATAGTTGGGGAAATTTTCTCCCTCCATGGATGAAGGTGTGAGTTGGTTCGATGATCGTCTTTGACAAAGTCGGAGTCGTTTCTCATTATGATGCTGATGACGTCTCTAGGGAAGAAGTGATGACGATGATGTCGTTGTATATTGTCTCGACGAGGCTCTCTTGGGAGTGGCGTGTGTGGGTATCTTGTGTGGGCCGCTTAGCGGTTTGTCATGATTTTCGTCTGATTTTCCAATAATTAACTGGGAAACTCTCTTCTACTTATTTAATAGATGAGGCAAATCTTTTGCCTCTGTTTCGAAAAAAAATCGGATACGATTTAGCCCAGCTTAGGCGGGACTTTCTTATTATTGCAGTAACACGATCTTTTATCTTTGATTGTGTTGGACGTGTTGGCTATGTGCATGGTGCTATGTAGATGCCGTGCATTCTTTCAAACTATTGTATCATCTTGATATATCAATTGAATGGAATGTGGTTTATCGAAAAAACTTATAATCATTCACAGTTGCGGTTCATTGTGCAACTAAATAAAAAATCCGTTCATCAATAATGCCTGGGTGACATACTAAAAAATATTTGTCATTTCTTCTACTTTTTGGTTTACACACTCTATATCAACTAGATATTTACACACATATTAAATCTATACTTCATTATTAAGCTTCACATAGTTCATGATATTACAAATTTAAAGTTTACAATTTTAATTATTCAAATTCCAACACACGAAAGAGTCTTCAATGAGGTAATAATCCAAATGAAAACACAACAATCAAGTGCTATGGAGTGTCCTCAAGTGATCAAGGAGATCATCTTGAAAGTGGGTATGAACTTCTCATTTCTCGATCATGGCAAATGGCCATCGTAGAATCATCGTCATCTTCTTCTTCCTCCTTCGACGAGTCATCGAAGAACATCTCCCTAACCTCTTTGTCTACTAAATGCAATATTCCATGTTGAAATCGATTGCAAAAACAATAAACAACAATGAAAAAGGAAAAAAAAACATAGCCTAGGCATTTTGACGGGGTCCTGTACTGGGGGTGGCTAACGCCACAGAGCCCGGGCTCACCAACTACAAGGGCCCCACTAGGCCCAGAGCAAGCAGCAAACCCTAGGAGGCGATGGCGATCTTCGTGATCTCCAAGATTAGAGGGCGTCAGTGCGCCAGATCTCATCTACTGTGTAAACCCTAGACATCTTCTGCCTATATAAAGGGAGGTCTAGGGTCCCCACTGATCATCTATCTACAGATAGGAAACTCTCGGTAGCAATCTCATAAACCATTGCAACCCCTCGCACGAGGTATCCCTTCACTATGAATCATCAAAACCAGCACGACGTAAGGTATTACTCTCCGGAGGCCCAAATCTAGATAAACCCCTCGTGTGACCTCCGATACATGATTTACAGCTGTGCTTGGAGCCCTACTAAGGGATCAGACATTATTTTGCACCGTCAGTTGGCGCGCTAGGCACGGGCGGTGCTGGCTGGAGGTCGTTCATGGATCGGGTATTTGTTCGCTTCTGGCGGCCTCCCACCGGGAGAGAGCCTAACCTTTGACTCCTTCATGTTCATCGCTAATGGGGCAGGTCAGGTCGACATCAACCCACCGGCTCGCTCTGCATGCACCACCAACATCGGCAACGTCGCCTTTATCACCGATGCCTGTGGCGATATCCGATTGTGCTTGCCTCCCGTTCGGCATGGGGTGCGGGACAAGGTCATCTAGGTGACCTACATGTCCCGCCTCGTCGGTACGGTGAACATAATTGTCTTGCATTTTAGTAATCAATTGTTTTGGATAGTGGGAAGGTGAGAAGCTAGTGGAGGCATATATATGGTATCGTGAAATACTTCTTGCATGTCCTAAACATCATTATCTGAATTTTTAGTAGTCAATTTCTTTCATGGTGGGCTTAATCACCAAAGTAAACAAGCTTTAGATCTTGCCTCTAAAGGTTCCTATTTGGGAACCGAGATATCAGATGCTTGGAACTTACTTGACAGCATGAGGTACAATGCTGAGAATTGGTACCTTTGTTTGAAGGAAAAGAGTAAAATTGACCAAGTTTATGATAGCATTAAATGTTTCCTCAGAACTTCTAAAGTAAAAGATTTACGTGTGAGCTAAATATTGGAACTGACCCCATGCTTCATGTTTTCATTTTTTTCCCTAAGTTCTTAAACTTGCCACAGAAGAAGTGTTTAAAATTCAATAGAGAGTCTAAGGGTATTCGCATGGTGGAAGCTATAAAGAAAAAGACTGCTTCGCCCAAAAAGCAAAAAGAAGCTTATTGCAAGCCCAATGATAAAAATTGGTCGGAACACCCTCAGAGAAGGAGAAGAAAGAAATCATGATGGAAAACTGTGGGATCCCACCCTATGTCAATATAGTAACACTATTAGGGAAAACCTGATACACAGAGGATTATCAGTAGCGCTTGTCAAAAAAAGGTGCTACTGCTATATAACAGTAGCGCGTGACAAAATCTCTGCTACTGCTATACAAATAGCAGTAGCGTGTCCGGTGTAAAAAGCGCTAGTACTATATCTGCCACAACGTTGCCAACGGGCTAGGTATAGTAGTAGCGCTTGTCAAACAGCCGCGCTATTGCTAAGAAAATAGTAGTAACGCATTTTAAGGCGGCAACGCTGCAACTAAGAAAAGGAAAAGAAAAGAAAAAATGCAAAGAAAAAAAGGAAAAGAAAATTAAAGAAAAAGAAAAAATGAAAGCAATAGCAGTAGCGCCTATTATCGAAAGCCCTATAGCTATATTAGCTATAGCGCGTATTTTCGTAAACGCGCTATAGCTAACTTAGCTATAGCCGTAGCACGTTCCTAAAAGCAGCACTGTAGCAAAGTATGTAATGCCCAGGATGGGACTATATCTCCTACGTGTTGAGGCACGACTTAAAGACATAATCCCATTCTGGAGTGATCGCAAGTTTGGTACCTTTGCACAACTCATGTAAAAAAATGGGGATGGAAAACATAAAAATAGTTGGCTTACACTCGCCACGTCACCCAAATACATTACATGTTCAAACATCATTCAGATAAACATCACAACCCATTTAGGGTAAAATCCAAATGTCGAGATACCAAACATAACATAAACCACAGGTCTAGAATCGAATCCTAGTAGAAGCACCACTACTGATCAGACGGATAGTTCACGTAGTAACGACTACGCTCCTCGTCGTACTCCCAGTCTAGCTCAGTGCCATCACCAGTGTAACTCACCAACGTACCTGCATCTGGTGTGTTGAAGTAACTGTGAGCCACAGAGGACTCAGCAATCCCGTTCCCGGGTAACATGACTATATAAGCCTTGGGTGTGGAACAAGGCTGAAGAAAGAATAAGAATAAGTGGTTGCAGCAGCACTAGCCTAGCTTACGTTAAAGAGAGCGAGAAGAGAAGGTGCCTCGGTCGAGAAATGATCACTAAGTGATCCTAAACTAATCAAGTCAAACATAACCCCACCGTGTTCACTTCCCGAATCCCTTTCGGAAAATGACCGTCACGGTACACACGCTGGTAGTGTATTGGAACATGGTGTCAAGTTTTCTATAACCGGATATTAACAAGCTCCCATCTGCCACATAACCGCGGGCACGGCTTTCGAAAGTTCAAACCCTGCAGGGGTGTTCCAACTTGGCCCATGACAAGCCCACGAGCCGCGGAGTCGCAACTCCAAGGTGGGAAGGCCCGAGTATTCTCGGAATCCCGTGCTCAAGATACTCCGACTAAGGTAAGGCTAATCCAGCACATCCTCCCGGCGTGCCGACACCCTGATAGTAGCCGCGCGTATCTAGTCTCAGGCCACGACCGGATGAGCACAACGTACAGTGACCAAAAACCCAAGTTGCCAAGGAGGGCCCCGCACATGACTCTAGTTTGGACCAACACTCAAATCGAGCACTGGCCCAGGGGGGTTGAATTAATTAATCCTCGGGTTAATTACTCCCTCGGTAAGTTTTAATTGTTTAGGCGAATAGTACCAATGTTGGGACTTGCTGGAAAAGACTTAGCACTTAGCGGTTTATCGAGGGGGTCCCATAACCCCAACCGTGTGAGGAACGCATAATCAAGGAACATAACACCGGTTTATACGGTTCCTAGCGGCATGAGTGGAACAAATCACCAAGCAAAAGGCTTAGCCTTCCACCCATTGCCAATATATAGATGATTTCATTTAATAATTAATATAGTGTGATATAACCCCACATAACTTCAACAAGAAGCAAGCATCTTCAATCTTCACCTGCAACTAACAATGCTATAAGAGGGGCTGAGCGAAGCGTACTTAGCCATTCAACGGTTTGCATAGGTAGGGTGGTTAAACATGATCATGGTTACAAATAGGAGGCTGACAGGAAAGACATGGGCATCGAGGCAAAACTATAGAGCGATACTCTAGCAATAGGCAAAGATAGTAATGTTATCGGGGTTCGGTCATCTTGCCTGAAGAGTTGTCGATGGGATCGTAAGAAAGCTCCTCGTTCTCAACCTCGGTAGTAACCTCGTTCTCGTACTCGTACTCAGCTTCCGGCTCTACTCAACACAAACACACAAGGCACGAAATCAACAAGATGCAATGCGCACACAAAATATGCTGGATGCATGACTGATGCACTATGGGAGCACAATGAGCATGACAATATGCGATCAAGCAAAATGCTTCAAAACATGAAAACAATAGGATATTATGAATCTACATGAAAAATCACACAAGTTTCATATAGGACTTGCTGAAATCGGAGCTACGGGCTAAAAGTTACACACAAAACAATAAACATGCGAAAGCTGAAAATTACAGCAACATAGCAACTTCGGGGCAAGAAATAATTAAACTACAGCACTCAAACATCATGGCAAAGAGTATGGACATAAACTAGACATATCCTACAGCAAATAAGTCCATTGGAGCAACCCCAAAGGAGCCACGGATCAATAGCAACAAGCTATGACATATTGAACTTGATAACAAAATCCTGACAGCAGTATTTTATTGCAACTTGGGAGCAAAAGTTAAATATGCTACAGCCACTCAAATAAGCATGTGAGAGCATGAATGGATAGCCAACAATATATACTACAAGGAATCATCAAGAGTCACCCCAAAACTATTATGGATTGGCCTAGAACATCAAGCAAACATGGCATCCGGAAATTACAGATTCCAGACTTAGTGAAATTTCACTAAGTGTTAAAACAACAGTTTCATCATGGCATCTTTGAGAGCAAGTTTAAGTCACCTCAAAACTAACATGGCAAGTGGTAAGCACCACATGAAAGTACACATGATGGTGAACCCAAAACATCTAAGCATGCATCAAGGGGACAATCACAACGATAGCAATGAGCTCCTCAAAATGACATCTCATAACAAGTTTAACAACATAACAGCCACATAGCACTTTGCAACGGAGATAAACATGGCAAGATTAAATCTATCATGCAAGCCTAAGCAATCAACATGTAGAGCATGACAAGACGAACACGTGGACATCTCATTTGCATCATTTGGATAAACATGCAAAAAGTTATCACCTTGCAAAGATGGCATGAAAACATCTACTAACAACAGTTTTTAACAAGATGCACTCTTGCAACAGAATTTTGAGCACCTAGATGAACTCAAATAAGCATGGCATAATGGAACAAAATGTAGTACATGTCTCCACGAACAATTTGACATATCATTCACTCAAATCGAAGCTACGCACAAAAAGTTATCATCATTTGAAAACAGCATCAGACAATGAATAAAACTACAGACTTAGTGGAAATAGAGACAACCTCAGGTCAAAAGATTTGCAGTCAAACGGGCGCGGGCTGGCGGATCTGCGGTCAAACGGGCCCCGGCCCGTTAGGATATGGAACGGGACGGGCTCGCAGAGCGGAGCGGGCGCGGCGATTAACGGGCCCGGGGCGCCGGCCCGATAGGCTGCAGGCAGGGCGGTCGACGGGATCGGCTCGGGCGCCCTTCGATGCAGCGGCGGCGAGCGCTGGGCCAGGCGTGGCTGGCGGAGGGAACCGGCCCAGGCGGAGCCCAGCGGGGCGGAAGTGGGGCGGAGGCCCACTAGGGGGGGGGCTGGAGTGGGCCGGCTGGACGGAAGTGGAGGCGAGGGAGGCCCAGGAGGGGTCGGTGGCGACCGGATCTGGATCGGGGCCTTGCCCCCGATCGATCCTGGCGCCCGGCGGCTGGCGAGCTTCGATGGCTGCGGTGGCCTGAGGCCTTTGGGCGGCGGTTGGAGGCCCGGCCGACGGGGTGGCAGCGCCGGCGGAGAGGGCCCCGCGGCGGCGGCGACGGGAGAAGGCGGCGGAGGAGGAACTCCGGCGGGTGAGCTCCGGCGGGGGCGCGGATTCCGGCGAAAAATCCGGCGAAGGCGGCAGTGGCTGGAGGTTGAAGAAGAAGAGGCTAGGGTTTCCTAATTTTTGGGGCAAAATTTAGGGAAGGTGGACAAATATATAGGCACAAGGAGCTAGGGTTGTCCAAATGAGGTGTGGTTTTCGGCCACACGATCAGAATTGGATGGCCTAGATGAAGGGAGGGGTTTGGGCTGGTTTGGTGGGCTGTTGGAGGGGTGTCTTGGGCCTCAAAGTGGAGGCACTTTGAGCCCACGAGAATAACTGTTGGGGCACCAAACGAACTCCAAACGCGACGAGATTTGACAGGCGGGTTACACACACCAAAACAACAACACACGGCAAGTATCGCGCCAAACCGGTAACGTTACACGGCCAAACACCAAAGTAGGCCTCGAGGATGCCACGGACACGTGAGGGAGCTCCGGAACGCGAAATGGACAACGGGAAGGAACGCGTGGAACCGGATGCAAACGATAACACAAATGCAATGCGATGCACATGACTACATGATATGAATGAATGCCACACACGCACACGACAAAACGGCAAAAACCCGAAAGACAAAGAACCCGGAATGGAAGTGATGAAGCCAGAGATATTATATATTGCCCAAAAGGGGAAATATTACATACGGGGCATTACAAACTCTCTTCTACTACAAAAAGATCTCGTCCTGAGATCTAGGACTGGAAAAAGGAAGGGTACTCGGAACGAAGATGATCTTCTCGTTCTCACGTAGCTTCTCGGTCGGTATGGTGTGACCACTTGACTTTCAAGAATTTGATGGACTTGTTGCGGGTCTTGCGCTCGGTTTCTTCGAGAATAGCAACTGGGTGCTCTCGGTAAGACAAATCTTGTTGAAGATCAATCTCTTCAAACGGAATCATGCGTTCAGGAGTCTTGAAGCACTTGCGGAGTTGAGACACATGAAAAACATCATGAACATTGGCGAAGTTGGAAGGGAGCTCAAGTTGATAGGCTAGATCGCCTATTTTGCCAAGGATCTTGAAAGGCCCGACGTATCTAGGAGCAAGCTTTCCTTTGATACCGAATCTTTGGGTTCCTTTCATCGGAGAAACACGGAGATAGACGTGATCACCAATGTTGAAAGCCAAATCACGATGCTTGCCTTCATAGTAGCTCTTCTGACGCGACTGAGCGGCCTTGAGATTCTCACGTATGACTTTGCACATTTCTTCGGCTTCTGAGATCAAGTCATTGCCAAGAAGTTGACGTTCACCAGTCTCGGACCAGTTGAGAGGGGTACGGCACTTTCTGCCATAGAGGATTTCAAACGGAGCTTTGCCTGCACTTGCTTGGAAGCTGTTGTTGTAAGAGAACTCGGCAAATGGAAGGCAATCTTCCCATTTCATGCCAAAAGATATGACACAGGCTCTGAGCATGTCTTCTAGAATCCGATTCACTCTCTCGACTTGACCACTAGTCTGAGGGTGAAATGCAGTGCTGAACCTGATCTTAGTGCCCATGGCGGACTGAAAGGAGTCCCAGAACTTTGAAGTGAACAAACTTCCACGGTCTGAGGAGATAACTTGAGGAATGCCATGTAAGGACACAATTCTGGAAGTGTACAACTCTGCCAATTGAGCTGCATTGATGGATTCTTTGACTGGAAGGAAGTGAGCGACTTTGGTAAGCTTGTCAATCACCACGAAGATAGAATCATTCCCTCTCTTGGACTTAGGAAAACCAGTGACAAAATCCATTTCAATGTGGTCGAATTTCCACTCGGGAATAGGAAGAGGTTGGAGAAGACCGGCTGGACGTTGATGCTCTGCCTTCACTCTTCTGCAGACATCACATTCATTCACGAATTGGGCAATCTCCCTTTTCATGCGTGTCCACCAGTAAGATTGCTTGATATCTTGGTACATCTTGGAACTGCCAGGATGAATGGAAAGGAGGGAATCATGTGCTTCTTCCATTATGAGCTTCCTGAGATCACCTTTGGGAACGACGAGTCTGTCCTCAAAGAACAAGGTATCTCTCTCATCAACGCGATAGCACTTGTATTTGGGAGTACCCTTTGCAATACCATGTTTCACCTTCTGCACCATGGCATCACTAAGTTGGGCCTCACGGACCTGATCTTCCAAGGTAGGAGCAACTTGAAGATTTGCAAGAAAACCCTGCGGAACAACTTGGAGGTTGAGCTTCCTGAATGCTTCACAAAGCTCAGGCTGGAACGGCTTGATAAGAAGGCTGTTGCAATACGCCTTTCTACTCAAAGCATCTGCAATCACATTCGCCTTGCCAGGAGTGTATTCAATGCTGGGATCATACTCTTGGATCATCTCGACCCAACGAGTCTGGCGGAGGTTCAGATTCGGCTGTGTGAAGATGTACTTCAAGCTCTTGTGATCGGTGAAGATGTCGACTTTTCTGCCCAGCAGCAGGTGTCTCCACGTAATCAAAGCATGTACCACAGCTGCTAGTTCAAGATCATGTGTGGGGTAGTTCTTCTCACTTGGCTTCAGCTGACGAGAAGTGTATGCCACAATTCTCTTGTCTTGCATAAGCACATCACCAAGACCTTGAAGAGAAGCATCACAGAATACTTCGTAGGGCTTGGACTCATCTGGAGGAGTTAGAATTGGAGCAGAGACGAGCTTTTCTTTGAGAGTTTTGAATGCCACTTCACAATCTGGAGACCAGTAGTACTTGACATTCTTCTGCAACAAGTTGGAAAGAGGCTTGGCAATCTTGGAGAAGTTCTCAACAAACCTTCTGCAATAGCTGGCAAGACCAAGAAAGCTTCGGAGTTGCTTGACGTTCTAAGGAGCTTCCCAGTTGACAATTGCTTCAACTTTCTCGGGGTTTACCGCAATACCGTCAGCGGAGATGATATGGCCCAAATACAAGACCTTATCGAGCCAAAATTTGCACTTGGAGAACTTGGCATAGAACTTATGTTCACGGAGTCTGTCGAGAACGAGACGGAGGTGCTTTTCGTGATCTTCTTCATTCTTGGAAAATACCAAAATGTCATCCAGATACACAAGCACAAACTCGCCGGTGTAGGGGTTGAAAATGTAGTGCATCATTCTCAAGAAGGTAGGAGGAGCATTGGCGAGACCAAAGGACATGACTGTATATTCATAGGAACCGTAGCTCGTTCTGAAGGCAGTCTTGTGGATATCTTCCTCGCGAATGCGAATTTGGTGATAGCCCATTCGGAGATCGAGCTTAGAGAACACTTTAGCTCCTTTGAGCTGCTCGAAAAGTTCGTTGATGTTGGGGAGCGGATACTTGTTCTTTATTGTCTTCTTGTTCAATGGCCGGTAATCAACGCAGAGGCGCTCCGTGCCATCCTTCTTCTTGATAAATAAGACACCACAGCCCCAAGGAGACGTACTAGGCCTGATCAGACCCAAACGTTCCTGTTCATCAAGCTGCTTCTTCAACTCCTTCAATTGTCCAGGAGAGAGCTTGTACGGACGCCGGCATGCTGGCTCAGTACCAGGCTCGAGTTCAATAACGAATTCCACTTGCCGATGAGGAGGCATGCCTGGAAGTTCTTCAGGAAAGACGTCTTGGTATTCATTAACCACCGGAATTTGAGAGATGGCATTAATCTCGCCCTTATCATTGAGAGAGAAAAGCCTGATAGTGTTATCCCTGGAGGAGAAGATAATCACATCTTCATCAGGATGAGTAATCTTGACTTCCTTCTGTGCACAGTCAATTTGAGCATCATGCTGAGAAAGCCAGTCCATTCCGAGGATAAGGTCAATGTCGGAGTTGCTAAGAATAACCGGATTAGCCAGAAAGCGATAATCACCCATACAAATAGACACATTCGGAGCAAAGTTGTTGGAGTTCATAAGCAAACCCGGAGAAAGCACATACATCGGTCTAGGCAAAGCTTGCAATGGCATATCATGTGACAATGCAAAAGGTCTTGACATGAAAGAATGTGAAGCACCTGAATCGAACAAGACTTTTGTAGGAAAAGAGTTAACTGAGAGGTTACCCAAAATCACATCAGAAGAATTCTCTGCTTGCGCTGCATTCATCAGATTCACCCTTGCAGACTTTTGATTATGCTTGACAATCGCTGTACTGACAGGCGGAGGAGGCGGAAGACGCTTTGGGTTCGGACATCTGTTAGCATAATGACCCTTCTGGCCACACTTGTTGCACACCACTTCTGAGAGAGGACGGAAATGAGAACCACTTGACTTGAGCCTTGAGACTGAAACTGATTCTTCGGCTGGTTGCTCGGGTTGGGTGGGTGGGAGAAACCACGACCACCTGAGTTCTTGTTTTTGTTGGAGTTGTTGTAAGGAGCTCGAATCACTGGAGGAGGAGGAAGCCAAAATTTCTGTTGCTTCACGACGACTTGAGAAGATGAGGAGGAGTGAACGGCATCTCGAATCCTCTTTTTGGAAGCCTCCATCTTGAGCTGGGCTGCCTCTTGCTTAAGCGCCATGTTATAGAATTTGTCAAACTCATCAGGCTCGAACAAGGTGAGAGCAGGTTGAAGTTCATCTTTCAGGCCTCCGCGGAACTGATAGATCTTGCTCTTGGCATCTGGTATGTCTTGCTTAGCATAGCGAGCGAGGTTTTGGAACTTGACATTATACTGGTAGACAGTCATAGAGCCTTGCTTCAGGTTGCGGAATTCCTCACGCATACCCTCGATGACACTTGTTGGAATGTGGTGAGAGCGAAAGTCCTTGTAGAAATCCTCCCAAGAGATCACACGCCCTGGCCTGGAGTCTTTGTACTGCTGCCACGAGTCAGCTGCTTGGTCCTTGAGTTGGAAGGCTGCAAATTTCACATAGTCCTCTTCCCTTACGTTACTGCACTCAAAATGCTTCTTGATATCGGTTAACCAATCTTCAGCATCAAGAGGGTCGACACAGTAACTTAAAGCTTTTGGATTATTGGGCAAGAACTGGTTGAGAGTAGCATGGTGCTGTTGGTTGAAGAAATTGCCTTGATTACCCTGAGCACCCTGATTTGCCTGATTGCTTGCATCTGCTGCATCATCTGCATCAACATCTGGGTGTTCTGATTTGTAGTTTGCATAATCGCTCTCCAAGCCTCAGACGGAGGAGGAGGGGAAGGAGGACGATCTGGGACCTCTTCACCCTCTGGGTTAGCGTTGGGAACTCGTTACGGAGCCATCCTGAAAGAGATGACCACGAATCAGCAATTGATTGAAAGAAGGTATAAGCTAAAACAACGGATTGAAATGCAACATAGTCTTCACAAGAATCATTCGAACAATAGGAACGAATGAAATCATTCGAACAAGAGGAACGAATGAAATTCTCAGCTTAATGATAACAACAATCTTCACGAGAAGCCACATAGGGGACAAAAGGTAAATAAGAAAAAACACAAGGTACAGATGGAACAAACACAAGATAGGAGCTTCGTTCTAACATCTTTGTGCTGAAAGCTTATGAACGCGTTACGAAAGGGTTTTGCAATCCCCGGATCAGCATAGCCAAGGACCCTTTAAGATGCAACTCCCGATCGGAACATCGGCCATAAAACCACTTCACTCAATGTAGAACCCCGAACTCGCTAACCTGCATTCGTTGGAAGAATGACTACGATCTACTGGATAAACCCACCTATGAATTTCCGAAAGTTTCCAGTTATGCAATCAGGTGTTGGGGATACAGGGGAAGCACCGCGCAATCAACTCTAAACCTACATCCAGCTGTATCCATCCTTCAACACATAACCAGTCTTTCTCGGAAACCGTCTACCTCGGACCTTCGAAAAGCATCCACTATACCAAGCTATGGCAATACTCCCGAACTACCTCCCCAGTACTGGGTGATGTCCGGGTTATCTTGCCACTAACCGTATAGGAGAGATTTTCTATGTCGGCCGTCTTAAGTATTTAGTACTGTCGCGATATGCTTGTGACGACAATACCCCAAAGCTCAACTCCCCGGGACACTGCCACAACCCCTAACGTCAGGAGGCATCGAGAACAATATTCTCATCACAAGAACATCGAAACAATCCAACAATACTCGCGAGATTCCTAAAAAAAATTTAGTGCAATTTTGCAAGTAGAAGAGGCAAGAGTAGTCGTCAGGAGTCCTCACCAGAGAGAAAGGGGATGAGAAGCAAAGAAATCCTACTCTCCGATATAAATATAGGACTCAAAATATTTTCAGTGTGTGCCTAGACTCGACCGTCAACGATTCGATCAATCAGTGGGGGCTTCTAGGTCGGAGAAGGCTCTGAATACCAACTTGTAATGCCCAGGATGGGACTATATCTCCTACGTGTCGAGGCACGACTTAAAGACATAATCCCATTCTGGAGTGATCGCAAGTTTGGTACCTTTGCACAACTCATGTAAAAAAATGGGGATGGAAAACATAAAAATAGTTGGCTTACACTCGCCACGTCACCCAAATACATTACATGTTCAAACATCATTCAGATAAACATCACAGCCCATTTAGGGTAAAATCCAAATGTCGAGATACCAAACATAACATAAACCACAGGTCTAAAATCGAATCCTAGTAGAAGCACCACTACTGATCAGACGAATAGTTCACGTAGTAACGGCTACGCTCCTCGTCGTACTCCCAGTCTAGCTCAGTGCCATCACCAGTGTAACTCACCAACGTACCTGCATCTGGTGTGTTGAAGTAACTGTGAGCCACAGAGGACTCAGCAATCCCGTTCCCGGGTAACATGACTATATAAGCCTTGGGTGTGGAACAAGGTCTTGGAGATATGCCCTAGAGGCAATAATAAAAGCATTATTATTATATCTCCTTGTTCATGATAATTGTCTGTTATTCATGCTTGAATTGTATTGTACGGAAACAACGATACATGTGTGAATACATAGACCACAATGAGTCCCTGGTAGGCCTCTAGTTACCAGTTCGTTGATCAACAGATGGTCATGGTTTCCTGACCATGGACATGTGATGTCAGTGATAACGGGATCACATCATTAGGAGAATGATGTGATGGACAAGACCCAAACTTGAGCATAACACGAGATCGTATAGTTTGTAATGCATAAGCTTTTCGGTGTCAAGTATTTATTCCTTAGACCATGAGGTTGTACAACTCCCGGATGCCGTAGGAATACTTTGGGTGTGCCAACCGTCACAACGTAACTGGGTGGCTATAAAGGTACGCATCGGGTATCTCCGAAAGTGTCTGTTGAGTTGGTACGGACCGAGACTGGGATGTTGTCACTCCGTATGACGGAGAGGTACCTCTGGGCCCACTCGGTAAGACATCATCATAATGAGCTCAATGTGACTAAGTAGTTAGTCATGGGATGATGGATTACGGATCGAGTAAAGAGACTTGCCACAACAAGATTGAACAAGGTATCGGGAATACCGACGATCGAATCTCGGGCAAGTAACGTACCGATGGACAAAGGGAATAACATACGGGATTGAGTGAATCCTTGACACGGTGGTTCATCCGATGAAGATCATCGAGGAACACGTGGGAACCAACATGGGTATCCAGATCCCGCTGTTGGTTATTGACCGGAGAGTGTTCTCGGTCATGTCTACGTGTCTCCCGAACCCGTAGGGTCTACACACTTAAGGTTCGGTAACGCTAGGGTCGTAGAGATACATGCACGTGGAAATCCGAAAGTTGTTCGGAGTCCCGGATGAGATCCCGGACGTCACGAGGAGTTCCGGAATGGTCCGGAGGTAAAGATTGATATATACGAAGTCCAGTTTCGGCTATCGGGTGATCTCCGGGGGTCACCGGGAGCGTCCCGGGACCACCGGAGGGTCCCCGGGGGTCCACCGGGTGGGGCCACCCATCCCGGTGGGGCCCCTAGGCCGCAAGGGGAAGTGTCCAGCCCCTCTTGGCTGGCGCGCCACTAGGGGCCCACCTCCCCATGCGCCTAGGGTTAAAACCCTAAGGGGGAGGGGGGCCACCACTTGCCTTGGGGGGCAAGGACTCCCCCCTGGCCGCCGCCCCCCTTGCAGATTGGATCTGCAGAGGGCTGGCGCACCCCCTGGCCCCCTATATATATGTGGGGAGGGAGAGGGCAGCCGCACCCTTGCCCTGGCACCTCTCCCCCTCCCGTCACACCTCCATACTCCAACGCAGGGCGCCCGACGAAGCCCTACTGCGATCTCCACTGCATCCGTCATCACGCCGTCGTGCTACCGGATCTCTGACGACTTCTCCTCCCCCCTTGCTGGATCAAGAAGGAGGTGACGTTGCTGCACCGTACATGTGTTGAACGCGGAGGTGCCGTCCGTTCGGCGCTAGATCATCGGTGACGAAGAACGCGAAGAGTACGACTACTTCATCCACGTTTCTTCGAAAGCTTCCGCTCGCAATCTCCATAACGGTATGTAGATGCACTCTTACTTGCTCGTTGCTAGATGTCTCCATAGTTGGATCTTGGTGAAGGCATAGAATTTTTTTGAATTATGCTACGTTCCCCAACAGTGGCATCTGAGCTAGGTTTTATGCGTAGCATCTTGCACGAGTAGAACACAAACAGTTGTGGGCGTTTGGTTTTGTTCAACTTTCTTACCGTTACTAGTCAATCTTGATTCGGCGGTATTGTGGGATGAAGCGGCCCGGACCGACTTTACACGTACGCTTACGTGAGACTGGTTCCACCGACAGACATGCACTAGATGCATAAGGTGGCTGGCGGGTGTCTGTCTCTCCTACTTTAGTCGGATCGGATTCGATGAAAAGGGTCCTTATGAAGGGTAAATAGAAGTTGACAAATCACGTTGTGGTTTTGGCGTAGGTAAGAAACGTTCTTGCTAGAAATCCTATAGAAGCCACGTAAAACTTGCAACAACAATTAGAGAACGTCTAACTTGTTTTTGCAGCATGTGCTATGTGACGTGGTATGGCCAAGAACAAAGATGTGATGAATGATATATGTGATGTATGAGATTGATCATGTTTTTGTAATTGGGAATCACGACTTGCATGTCGATGAACTTGACAACCGGCAGGAGCCATAGGAGTTGTCTTAATTATTGTATGACCTGCGTGTCACTGAATAACGCCATGTAATTACTTTACTTCATTGCTAAACGTTAGCTATAGTAGTAGAAGTAATAGTTGGCGTGACGACTTCTTCAAGACACGATGATGGAGATCATGATGATGAAGATCATGGTGTCGAGCCGGTGACAAGATGATCATGGTGCCCCGAAGATGGAGATCCAAGGAGCAAGATGATATTGGCCATATCATGTCACTTTAATTGATTGCATGTGATGTTTATCATGTTTATGCATCTTGTTTACTTAGAACGACGGTAGTAAATAAGATGATCTCTCACTAAAATTTCAAGTATTGTGTTTCCCCTAACTGTGCACCGTTGCTAAAGCTCGTTGCTCCGAAGCACCACGTGATGATCGGGTGTGATAGGTTCTAACGTTCGCATACAGCGGGTGTAAGACAGATTTACACACGCGATACACTTAGGGTTCACTTGACGAGCCTAGCATGTACAGACATGGCCTCGGAACACGGAAGACCGAAAGGTCGAACACGAGTCGTATAGAAGATACGATCAACATGAAGATGTTCACCGTTGATGACTAGTCCGTCTCACGTGATGATCGGACACGGACTACTCGATTCGGATCGTGTATCACTTAGATGACTAGAGAGATGTCATACTGAGTGGGAGTTCATTAAAATTTGATTAAGATGAACTTAATTATCATGAACTTAGTCTAAATTCTTTACAATATCTCTTGTAGATCAAATGGCCCACGCTCCAGTTTCCCTCAACTTCAACGCGTTCCTAGAGAAAACCAAGCTGAAAGACGATGGTAGCAACTATACGGATTGGGTCCGTAACCTGAGGATTATCCTCATAGCTGCCAAGAGATCATATGTCCTAGAAGCACTGCTAGGTGATGCACCTGCTCCCGATGCGGCCCAAGACATTTTGAACGTCTGGCAGTCGCGTAGTGATGATTACTCCCTGGTTCAGTGCGGCATGCTTTACAGCTTAGAGTCGGGGCTCCAAAAGCGTTTTGAGCACCACGGAGCATATGAGATGTTCGAAGAGCTGAAAATGGTTTTCCAAGCTCATGCCCGAGTCGAGAGATATGATGTCTCCGACGCATTCTACACCTGTAAGATGGAGGAGAACAGTTCTGTCAGTGAGCACATCCTCAAGATTTCAGGATTGCACAATCGCTTGTCTCAGCTGGGAATGAATCTCCCAGATGAAGCGGTCGTTGACAGAATCCTCCAGTCACTCCCACCAAGCTTCAAGAGTTTCGTGTTGAACTTCAATATGCAGGGGATGGAGAAGTCCATTCCTGAGGTGTATTCTGAAATCAGCGGAGGTGGACATCAAGAAAGAACATCAAGTGTTGATGGTCAATAAAACCACTAAGTTCAAGAAAGGCAAGGGTAAGAAGAACTTCAAGAAGGACGGCAAGGGAGTTGCCGCGCCTGGCAAGCCTGTTGCCGGGAAGAAGCCAAAGTATGGACCCAAGCCTGAGACAGAGTGTTTTTATTGCAAGGGAACGGGTCACTGGAAGCGGAACTGCCCCAAATACTTAGCAGACAAGAAGGCCGGCAACATCAAAGGTATATATGATATACATGTCATTGATGTGTACCTTACCAGCACTCGTAGTAGCTCCTGGGTATTCGATACCGGTGCAGTTGCTCACATTTGTAACTCAAAACAGGAGCTGCGAAATAAACGGAGACTGGCGAAGGATGAGGTGACGATGCGCGTCGGGAATGGTTCCAAGGTCGATGTGATCGCCGTCGGCACGCTACCTCTACATCTACCCTCGGGATTAGTTTTAAACCTCAATAATTGTTATTTAGTACCAGCTTTGAGCATGAACATTGTTTCTGGATCTCGTCTTATGCGAGATGGCTACTCTTTCAAATCAGAGAATAATGGTTGTTCTATTTATTTGAGAGATATGTTTTATGGTCATGCCCCACTGGTCAATGGTTTATTTTTGATGAATCTCGAACATAGTGATACACATATTCATAGTGTAGATGCCAAAAGATGTAAAGTTGATAATGATAGTCCCACATACTTGTGGCATTGCCGCCTTGGTCATATTGGTGTCAAACGTATGAAGAAGCTCCATTCATATGGACTTCTAGAGTCTCTTGATTATGAATCATTTGACACATGCGAACCATGCCTTTTGGGCAAGATGACCAAGACTCCGTTCTCCGGAACAATGGAGCGAGCAACCAACTTGTTGGAAATCATACATACCGATGTGTGCGGTCCAATGAGTGTTGAGGCTCGCGGAGGCTACCGTTATGTTCTCAACCTCACGGATGACTTGAGTAGATACGAGTATATCTATTTGATGAAACACAAGTCTGAGACCTTTGAAAAGTTCAAGGAATTTCAGAATGAGGTTGAGAATCAACGTGACAAAAAAATAAAGTTCTTGCGATCGGATCGTGGGGGTGAATATTTAAGTCATGAATTTGGCACACACCTTAGGAGCTGTGGAATTGTTTCACAATTGACACCGCCCGGAACACCTCAACGTAACGGTGTGTCCGAACGTCGAAATCGTACTCTGTTGGACATGGTGCGATCTATGATGTCCCTCACCGATTTACCGCTATCTTTTTGGGGTTATGCTTTAGAGATTGCCGCATTCACTTTAAATAGGGCTCCGTCTAAATCCGTTGAGACGACTCCGTATGAACTTTGGTTTGGCAAGAAACCGAAGCTGTCGTTTCTGAAAGTTTGGGGTTGCGATGCTTATGTCAAGAAACTTCAACCTGAAAAGCTCAAACCCAAATCGGAAAAATGCGTCTTCATAGGGTACCCAAAAGAAACGATTGGGTACACCTTCTACCACAGATCCGAAGGCAAAGTCTTTGTTGCCAACAATGGATGCTTTCTGGAGAAAGAGTTTCTCTCGAAAGAAGTGAGTGGGAGGAAAGTAGAACTTGATGAGGTGACAGTCACCCCTCCTGTACCGGAAAGTAGCGCAGCGCAGGAAACTGTTCCTGAGGTGCCTGCACCGACAAGGGAGGAAGATAATGATAATGATCATGAAGAAACAGATCAAGTTACTACTGAACTTCGAAGGTCCACAAGGGCACGTTCCGCACCAGAGTGGTACGGCAACCCTGTCCTGGAAATCATGTTGTTAGACAACGGTGAACCTTCTAACTATGAAGAAGCGATGGCGGGCCCAGATTCCAATAAATGGCTTGGAGCCATGAAATCCGAGATAGAATCCATGTATGAAAACAAAGTATGGACTTTGGTGGACTTGCCTGATGATAGGCACGCCATAGAAAATAAATGGATATTTAAGAAGAAGATAGACGCGGATGGTAATGTGACCATCTATAAGGCTCGGCTTGTCGCTAAGGGTTATCGACAAGTTCAAGGGATTGACTACGACGAGACTTTCTCTCCCGTAGCGATGCTGAAGTCTGTCAGAATCATGTTAGCTATTGCCGCATTCTATAATTATGAGATATGGCAAATGGACGTCAAAACATCATTCCTTAATGGCTTCCTCAAGGAAGAGTTGTATATGATGCAACCGGAAGGTTTTGTCGATCCAGAGAACGCTAACAAGGTATGCAAGCTCCAGCGCTCGATTTACGGGCTGGTGCAAGCATCTCGGAGTTGGAATATTTGCTTTGATGAAGTGATCAAAGCGTTTGGATTTATACAGACTTATGGAGAAGCCTGTATTTACAAGAAAGTGAGTGGGAGCTCTGTGGCATTTCTCATATTATATGTGGGTGACATATTGTTGATGGGAAATGATATAGAATTCTTGGAAAATGTAAAGGCCTACTTGAATAAAAGTTTTTCAATGAAGGACCTTGGAGAAGCTGCTTACATATTAGGCATCAAAATCTATAGAGATAGATAGAGACGCCTCATTGGTCTTTCACAAAGTACATACCTTGACAAAATATTGAAGAAGTTCAATATGGATCAGTCAAAGAAAGGATTCTTGCCTGTTTTGCAAGGTACGAGATTGAGTAAAGCTCAGTCGCCGACCACGGCAGAAGATAGAGAAAAGATGAGTGTCATTCCCTATGCCTTGGCCATAGGTTCTATCATTTATGCCATGCTGTGTACCAGACCTGATGTGAACCTTGCCATAAGTTTGGTAGGGAGGTACCAAAGTGATCCCGGTACGGAACACTGGACAGCGGTTAAGAACATCCTGAAGTACCTGAAAAGGACTAAGGATATGTTTCTCGTTTATGGAGGTGACGAAGAGCTCGCCGTAAAGGGTTACGTCGATGCTAGCTTCGACACATATCAGGATGACTCTAAGTCTCAAACCGGTACATGTATATTTTGAATGGAGGGGCAGTCAGCTGGTGCAGTTGCAAACAGAGCGTGGTGGCAGCGTCTACATGTGAAGCGGAGTACATAGCTGCTTCTGAAGCAGCGCAGGAAGGAGTCTGGATGAAGGAGTTCATCACCGACCTAGGAGTCATTCCAAGCGCGTCAAGCCCGATGACTCTCTTCTGTGACAACACTGGTGCTATTGCCATTACCAAGGAGCCCAGGTTTCACAAGAAGACCAAGCACATCAAGCACCGTTTCAACTCCATCCGGAATTATGTTCAGGATGGAGACATAGATATTTGTAAAGTGCATACGGATCTGAATGTCGCAGACCCGTTGACTAAACCTCTTTCGTGAGCAAAACATGATCAACACCAGAACTCTATGGGTGTTCGATTCATCACAATGTAACTAGATTATTGACTCTAGTGCAAGTGGGAGACTGTTGGAGATATGCCCTAGAGGCAATAATAAAAGCATTATTATTATATCTCCTTGTTCATGATAATTGTCTGTTATTCATGCTTGAATTGTATTGTACGGAAACAGCGATACATGTGTGAATACATAGACCACAATGAGTCCCTGGTAGGCCTCTAGTTACCAGTTCGTTGATCAACAGATGGTCACGGTTTCCTGACCATGGACATGGGATGTCAGTGATAACGGGATCACATCATTAGGAGAATGATGTGATGGACAAGACCCAAACTTGAGCATAACACGAGATCGTATAGTTCGTAATGCATAAGCTTTTCGGTGTCAAGTATTTATTTCTTAGACCATGAGGTTGTACAACTCCCGGATGCCGTAGGAATACTTTGGGTGTGCCAACCGTCACAACGTAACTGGGTGGCTATAAAGGTACGCATCGGGTATCTCCGAAAGTGTCTGTTGAGTTGGTACGAACCGAGACTGGGATGTTGTCACTCCGTATGACGGAGATGTACCTCTGGGCCCACTCGGTAAGACATAATCATAATGAGCTCAATGTGACTAAGTAGTTAGTCACGGGATGATGGATTACGGATCGAGTAAAGAGACTTGCCATAACGAGATTGAACAAGGTATCGGGAATACCGACGATCGAATCTCAGGCAAGTAACGTACCGATGGACAAAGGGAATAACATACGGGATTGAGTGAATCCTTGACACAGTGGTTCATCCGATGAAGATCATCGAGGAACACGTGGGAACCAACATGGGTATCCAGATCCCGTTGTTGGTTATTGACCGGAGAGTGTTCTCGGTCATGTCTACGTGTCTCCCGAACCCGTAGGGTCTACACACTTAAGGTTCGGTAACGCTAGGGTCATAGAGATACATGCACGTGGAAACCCGAAAGTTGCTCGGAGTCCCGGATGAGATCCCGGACATCACGAGGAGTTCCGGAATGGTCCGGAGGTAAAGATTGATATATAGGAAGTCCAGTTTCGGCTATCGGGTGATCTCCGGGGGTCACCGGGAGCGTCCCGGGACCACCGGAGGGTCCCCGGGGGTCCACCGGGTGGGGCCACCCATCCCGGTGGGGCCCTTAGGCCGCAAGGGGAAGTGTCCAGCCCCTCTGGGCTGGCGCACCACTAGGGGCCCACCTCCCCATGCGCCTAGGGTTAAAACCCTAAGGGGGAGGGGGCCACCACTTGCCTTGGGGTGCAAGGACTCCCCCCTGGCCCCCGCCCCCCTTGCAGATTGGATCTGCAGGGGGCTGGCGCACCCCCTGGCCCCCTATATATATGTGGGGAGGGAGAGGGCAGCCGCACCCTTGCCCTGGCACCTCTCCCCCTCCCGTCACACCTCCATACTCCAACGCAGGGCGCCCGGCGAAGCCCTACTGCGATCTCCACTACATCCGTCATCACGCCGTCGTGCTGCCGGATCTCTGACGACTTCTCCTCCCCCCTTGATGGATCAAGAAGGAGGTGACGTTGCTGCACCGTACGTGTGTTGAAGAAATAATAGGAATAAGTGGTTGCAGCAGCACTAGCCTAGCTTACGTTAAAGAGAGCGAGAAGAGAAGGTGCCTCGGTCGAGAAATGATCACTAAGTGATCCTAAACTAATCAAGTCAAACATAACCCCACCGTGTTCACTTCCCGAATCCCTTTCGGAAAATGACCGTCACGGTACACACGCTGGTAGTGTATTGGAACATGGTGTCAAGTTTTCTACAACCGGATATTAACAAGCTCCCATCTGCCACATAACCACGGGCACGGCTTTCGAAAGTTCAAACCCTGCAGGGGTGTTCCAACTTGGCCCATGACAAGCCCACGATCCGCGGAGTCGCAACTCCAAGGTGGGAAGGCCCGAGTATTCTCGGAATCCCGTGCTCAAGATACTCCGACTAAGGTAAGGCTAATCCAGCACATCCTCCCGGCGTGCCGACACCCTGATAGTAGCCGCAAGTATCTAGTCTTAGGCCACGAACGGATGAGCACAGCGTACAGTGACCAAAAACCCAAGTTGCCAAGGGGGGCCCCGCACACGACTCTAGTTTGGACCAACACTCAAATCGAGCACTGGCCCAGGGGGGTTGAATTAATTAATCCTCGGGTTAATTACTCCCTCGGTAAGTTTTAGTTGTTTAGGCGAATAGTACCAATGTTGGGACTTGCTGGAAAAGTCTTAGCACTTAGCGGTTTATCGAGGGGGTCCCATAACCCCAATCGTGTGAGGAACGCATAATCAAGGAACATAACACCGGTTTATACGGTTCCTAGCGGCATGAGTGGAACAAATCACCAAGCAAAAGGCTTAGCCTTCGACCCATTGCTAATATATAGATGATTTCATTTAATAATTAATATAGTGTGATATAACCCCACATAACTTCAACACGAAGCAAGCATCTTCAATCTTCACCTGCAACTAACAATGCTATAAGAGGGGCTGAGCGAAGCGTACTTAGCCATTCAACGGTTTGCATAGGTAGGGTGGTTAAACATGATCATGGTTACAAATAGGAGGCTGACAGGAAATACATGGGCATCGAGGCAAAACTATAGAGCGATACTCTAGCAATAGGCAAAGATAGTAATGTTATCGGGGTTCGGTCATCTTGCCTGAAGAGTTGTCAATGGGATCGTAAGAAAGCTCCTCGTTCTCAACCTCGGTAGTAACCTCGTTCTCGTACTCGTACTCAGCTTCCGGCTCTACTCAACACAAACACACAAGGCACGAAATAAACAAGATGCAATGCGCACACAAAATATGCTGGATGCATGACTGATGCACTATGGGAGCACAATGAGCATGACAATATGCGATCAAGCAAAATGCTTCAAAACATGAAAACAATAGGATATTATGAATCTACATGAAAAATCACACAAGTTTCATATAGGACTTGCTGAAATCGGAGCTACGGGCTAAAAGTTACACACAAAACAATAAACATGCGAAAGCTGAAAATTACAGCAACATAGCAACTTCGGGGCAAGAAATAATTAAACTACAGCACTCAAACATCATGGCAAAGAGTATGGACATAAACTAGACATATCCTACAGCAAATAAGTCCATTGGAGCAACCCCAAAGGAGCCACAGATCAATAGCAACAAGCTATGACATATTGAACTTGATAACAAAATCCTGACGGCAGTATTTTATTGCAACTTGGGAGCAAAAGTTAAATATGCTACAGCCACTCAAATAAGCATGTGAGAGCATGAATGGATAGCCAACAATATATACTACAAGGAATCATCAAGAGTCACCCCAAAACTATCATGGATTGGCCTAGAACATCAAGCAAACATGGCATCCGGAAATTACAGATTCCAGACTTAGTGAAATTTCACTAAGTGTTAAAATAGCAGTTTCATCATGGCATCTTTGAGAGCAAGTTTAAGTCACCTCAAAACTAACATGGCAAGTGGTAAGCACCACATCGAAGTACACATGATGGTGAACCCAAACATCTAAGCATGCATCAAGGGGACAATCACAACGATAGCAATGAGCTCCTCAAAATGACATCTCATAACAAGTTTAACAACATAACAGCCACATAGCACTTTGCAACGGAGATAAACATGGCAATATTAAATCTGTCATGCAAGCCTAAGCAATCAACATGTAGAGCATGACAAGACGAACACGTGGACATCTTATTTGCATCATTTGGATAAACATGCAAAAAGTTATCACCTTGCAAAGATGGCATGAAAACATCTACTAACAGCAGTTTTTAACAAGATGCACTCTTGCAACAGAATTTTAAGCACCTAGATGAACTCAAATAAGCATGGCATAATGGAACAAAATGTAGTACATGTCTCCACGAACAATTTGACATATCATTCACTCAAATCGAAGCTACGCACAAAAAGTTATCATCATTTGAAAACAGCATCAGACAATGAATAAAACTACAGACTTGGTGGAAATAGAGACAACCTCAGGTCAAAAGATCTGCAGTCAAACGGGCGCGGGCTGGCGGATCTGCGGTCAAACGGGCCCCGGCCCGTTAGGATCTGGAACGGGACGGGCTCGCAGAGCGGAGCGGGCGCGGCGGTTAACGGGCCCGGGGCGCCGGCCTGATAGGCTGCAGGCAGGGCGGTCGACGGGATCGGCTCGGGCGCCCTTCGATGCAGCGGCGGCGAGCGCTGGGCCAGGCGCGGCTGGCGGAGGGAACCGGCCCAGGCGGAGCCCAGCGGGGCGGAAGTGGGGCGGAGG
>LR738715.1:584620455-584756956 GCA_902687465.1 Secale cereale
GGCCGGCTGGACGAAAGTGGATGCGAGGGAGGCCCAGGAGGGGTCGGTGGCGACCGGATCTGGATCGGGGCCTTGCCCCCGATCGATCCTGGCACCCGGCGACTGGCGAGCTTCGATGGCTGCGGTGGCCTGAGGCCCAGGGGCGGCGGTTGGAGGCCCGGCCGGCGGGGTGGCGGCGCCGGCGGAGAGGGCCCCGCGGTGGCGGCGACGGGAGAAGGCGGCGGAGGAGGAACTCCGGAGGAGGAACTCCGGCGGGTGAGCTCCGGCGGGGGCGCGGATTCCGGCGAAAAATCCGGCGAAGGCGGCAGTGGCTGGAGGTTGAAGAAGAAGAGGCTAGGGTTTCCTAATTTTTGGGGCATAATTTAGGGAATGTGGACAAATATGTAGGCACAAGGAGCTAGGGTTGTCCAAATGAGGTGTGGTTTTCGGCCACACGATTAGAATTGGATGGCCTAGATGAAGGGAGAGGTTTGGGCTGGTTTGGTGGGCTTTTGGAGGGGTGTCTTGGGCCTCAAAGTGGAGGCACTTTGAGCCCACGAGAATAACTGTTGGGGCACCAAACGAACTCCAAACGCGACGAGATTTGACAGGCGGGTTACACACACCAAAACACAACACACGACAAGCCTCGCGCCAAACCGGTAACGTTACACGGCCAAACACCAAAGTAGGCCTCGAGGATGCCACGGACACGTGAGGGAGCTCCGGAACGCGAAACAGACAACGGGAAGGAACGCGTGGAACCGGATGCAAACGATAACACAAATGCAATGCGATGCACATGACTACATGATATGAATGAATGCCACACACGCACACGACAAAACGGCGAAAACCCGAAAGACAAAGAACCCGGAATGGAAGTGATGAAGCCAGAGATATTATATATTGCCCAAAAGGGAAAATATTACATCCGGGGCATTACAAAGTAGCTATAGCGCTTTTGCAGAAAACGGGCTACCTCTAACTTTGACTTGCCCCTGTGCGGGCATCCCCCCTTCCTCCAATTTCGCAATTCTTCTCGTGACTCACCCCTGCTCCCCCGCCTCCCCTGCTCCCTCGCCGCCACTACCTCCGTCGCCATCATCGTTGCAGCCACCGGAGCCGCACGCCCTCGACGCCCCAGGAGGCACCCTCGTCCGCTCCTCGCCGCCCCTACCTCCCTCGCTGTCACCGGAGCCGCCGTAGACGCCATCGGAGCCACCCTCGGTGCCCTCCCCGCCACCGTCTCCCCCGAGCACCTTCCCGCCATCGTCTCCCCCGAGCACCCTCTCTGTAAGCCCCCACCCCTCCTCTCTAGGTTAGTTTACTTAGCTGAATTTAGTTATGAACCCTAGGTTTAATCAGAGTAGTAGTGGTATAGTAGGTGAATACTTTGCAATAGGGCAGTAGGTTAATTTAGGTACGAACCCTAGGTTTAAGTATGAACCCTAGGTAGCTATTTTGATATATATTAATTTAGGTAGGTATCAAATTAGGACAAAAATATTATTCTAAGAATTAGCTAAGTTAACTAGCTAGGTTAACTAACTAAGTTAACTAGCTAGGTTAATTAGGTTCATTAAGTTAACTAGCTAGGTTAGAGCAAAAAAATAGTTTATAGCAAAAATTTAGTTAGGGAAGTAGTGTTTAGAGCAAAAATTTATTTAGGGCAGTAGGGTTTAATTAGGGTTTTTGTTTTCATAGATGTTTTTTTAAAGAACAAAATGAAGAAAAAATTGCAGAAGTGCTGCTAGTAGTATATAGTGGTACTAGTAGATATTAATTAGGTTAGGGCAGTAGTGGTACTAGTAGATGTTAATTAGATGTTTTTTAGTTAGGGCATTAGGGTTTTGCTAGGTTAATTAGGTTAGTAGTGCTGCTAGTAGTGCTGGTACAGTAGGTTAATTAGGTGAAGTTAAATGAATGACCTAAATGAATGAAATTAGTAGTTAAATGATTTTTTTTCAATTCCTATGTTTTTCCTTCACTTTTCCTTTCATGAGCTTTGTTATTTATGCTTATGATATATTATTTCTATTTTTGCCAACTCTGTCTCTTTCTGTTGCTCAACAATATGTGTCGTTGCATATTGTCGACTCATGTGATGATGCAGGTACATAGATCATCGATGGCGAAGAAGTGCTACGCCTGGAATATATGACGTGTGGCTTGAGTGTCAGTCCCAGGTGTACAAGTTTCCGAGCGACAGCCAGAGAGGGTTCGATACAGAGCCGAAGCATAAAATAGTTAGTTTAGGTTCATGCTAGTGCGAGAGAGGGATTCGAACCGGCGCCTCAATAAGTACTACATTATGTATGATGAGATTTGTGTTGGATGATATGATGAGACTATTATGTGTATGATTTGATGTGCATATTGCATGTTTATGATATGATTAGAATATTGTATAAAACCTGTAAGAAAAAATCGCAAATACGTACCCAAAAAAGTGAAAATATAGTAGTAGCGCTCTTTAGCACCGGATAGGAAAACGCTACTGCTAAGCCACTTAGCAGTAGCGCTGGTATGGACAACGTTACTTCTAAGTAGGTATAGCAGTAGCGCAAGCCAAAACACGCTACTGCTAAGCTTTAGCTGTAGCGCCGTATCAGTAGCGCCTGACCACGCGCTACTTATAGCCCCTAGACCCACACTACTGCTAGGCTTTTCCCTAGTAGTGTAAAAGAACTTGCTACACCTATGCCGGTGTTGAATAAAGAAGTCCATTTGGAGGATACTTCTTATCTAAAAGGGTGTACTTAAGGTAAAAATGTGGGTAAGAAAATTTTATTATGTTCTTTTGGGTGTAAGGCATATTTTGGGTTATGAGACCCCGGTTAACCAGTTAATATTACTCCTTATAGTCTTTATGCTAAAATTTATGATGAGATTGCTCCTTGTACCCTTGAACCCACTGGCGTTATTATCAAGCTTACAAATAAAACTGAAAGGAAGCCTTGTGCCATCCCGAAAGATGTCGACATAATAATAGGCTCTCCCATTTATCCCATTGACATTTATGTACTAATGATCTCTCAGGATAAAGATTGCCCAATTGTTTTTGGAACTTCCTTTTTGAATGTTGCAGGAGACTACATAAAGAAAAAATCCATCTCCATGAAGTGGGGAGATGAGATGGTAAAGTTCCCATTATCCTCTGTATTAAGTAAGCCATATGATGAGGAAGCTCATGACAATGAGGACCAAGAACTAAATCAACAAGCTGAAATGCATCTCCAAACACCAGAGGATGAAGTTGAGCGGGTATTGGTGAGTCCAAGATCCCTATATGAAGATGAAGAGAAAGAGGAGATCGAAATGATAATGGATTCTACACCAATAGTATGCCTGCGCCTTAATAAAGTCTATGAATTCCTCGAAAGAAAGGGAGATGAGGAGTTTATGGATAATACAGACATTGAAACCATTACCCAAGGGTTTGATGTATGAGTTTATGGATAATACAGACATATTTCCTATTATTGTTAGTGCTGACCTTTCAGGCAAAGAGAAAGAAAAGCTCTTAGCAGTACTAATTAAGCATCGAAAAGCTTTGGGCTATTCAATCTGGGATGTAAAAGGGATACATCCTTCTATATTTTCATGCCATACCTACTGAAGAAGGGGCTAAGCTAGTTATTGAGAGCCAAAGGAGACTTCATCCAGCATCCAAGAACATGGTATGAAAAGAAGTAATGCGTCTCCTTGATGCAGGGGTAATTTATCCCATATCAGATAGCAAATGGGTAAGTCCAGTCCATTGCATTCCAGTAAAAGGAGGGGTTTCCTTAGTAACTAACGAAAACAACAACCTAGTCCCTACTAAGGCGATTATTGGATATGGAATGTGTGTTGGTTTTAGAAAATTTAATAAATATATGAAGAAGGATTACTACCCATTGCCGTTTACAAATGAGATATTGGAGAGATTGGCTAATAACTCTTATTTTTCTTACCTTGATGGATATTCTGGGTTCTCTCAAATACCAATCTGACCCGAAGATCAAGAAAAGACCACCTTCACTTGCCCATATGGTACATATGCATATCCCAAAATGACATTTGGTCTATGTAATGGACCACCCTTGTTTCAAAAATGCATATCCAAAGTATTTCCTGGTTATATTTAAAAGATTGTTGAAGTGTTCATGGACAATTTTTTCTATTCAAGACACATAATTTGATAATTGTCTCTATAATCTAACAAAGGTTTAGTAGAGATGTGCGGAAACAGGTTTGGTGCTAAATTGGGAGAAGAGTCATCGTGTGGCCACCGAAGGTGTGGTGTTGGGACATAGAGTCTTAGGAAAGAGTATTGAGATAGACCAAGATAGAATTGAGGTAATAGAAAATTACCTTACCCTCAAGATGCGAAAGGTATGCACACTTTTATGGGACATGTTAGTTTCTATAAAAGATTTATCAAATATTTCTTTAAAATATTTAAACCTCTTCTTGACCTGTTGCACAAAGATGTGCCATATTCTTTTGATAAAATATGTGTGCATGCTTACGAGAAATTAAGAGATGCCTTGATCACAGCCCCGTATATCATCCAACCTCCAAAGTGGGATGAGACCTTTGAGATCATGTGTGACGCAAGCAATCATGTTGTAGGAGATCTTCTAGAGTAGCGAGCTGACAAAAAACTTAATGTGATCTTCTATGCTAGCACAAGCTTTGATGAAGACCAAGTACACTTGGCAACTACTGAAAAGGATTACTAGCTATTATTTTTCCTTGTGGAAAATTTTGTCCTTATATTATTAACTCAAAAGTGATAGTCCACACCAATCACCGTGCTTTACGTTACCTCCTTGCAAATAAGGGCACTAAACACCGATTGATTAGGTGGATATTACTACCCCAGGATTTGATACGTAGATAGTAGACCGCAAAGGGGGGGGGGGGTAACTCGGTAGCAGACCACCTATCACGCATGGAAAGAATACCTTATGATCCAATGACTATAAATGATTCCTTTCCAGGTGAGATTTTAGCTATGATTAGAAAAATAGAACCTCGGTTAGCAGATTATGCTAACTTTCTTGTAGGGAAGTACATACCTCCCGATATGAGTGAGTTATCATTGTCGAGCCCATGGGACTGGGGGTACCCAAGCATGTCTTCCTACGGCCCATCGCACGACGCACTGCCTAGGCCCCACATGCGGCCCATCTTCAGGCCCCGCGGATAATCCTTCAAGAGGACTCCCTCCTCACGAGGCGTGCATCGTCAGGCATCACTGGTGGCCTTGCGAGGCCCTCTCACGAGGCGGCTTCCCGAGGCCATCTCCCGAGGCCTCCCGAGGAGGCATGTGGATCAAGGAGCAGGTAGAGGAGTCACGCTGCCCTACGCCTTCACGTGGGTGACACGCGTGGCGACGAGCAGAGCCAGAGGAGTGCCAGCGTGCACAGATGAGGAGGTTTTCCTATTTTGTTCTAAGGGAGCAAGGACAGAGCATCGGTTCTCGAGGCGATCCCCAAAGGTTTCCTATTTGGTGCAAGAAGACCAGGACGACGGGCTCGCTAGGACGAAGGTCATCACCAAGCCCACCAACACATCATGGCAGAGAGCTTTGGCAGGCGAAGACCACCTTTAGTTAGGATAAGTTGTACTCCTGTCCTCCTTCAAATTTGGCCATTGTGGCAGTCCTTCCCTCCTTGTGTTGTCGGGGGAAGAGGACCAAGACTAGCATAAGTAGAGATAGAGTGCCACCGTAGAGATAGATCGACTCTCCGTGTACTCGTGTGTTCATCCTCCCTCGTGAGGCAATCCATCCACAAAGCAGGATTAGGGTTTTACACCGCGAGGTGGCCTGAACCTGGGTAAACTATTGTGTCTGTAGTTCATCTTCCCCTTGGCTCGATCACACCAAAGCATCACCAAGAGGTAGTGTGGATCTAGGCAGGGCTTAGCTAAGTTCCTCGCACTCACCCCAGTGTTCGAACCTTTCTTGGGTCCCCATAACCCAAGATCTGACAATCATCAAAGGAAAAGGTTCTTAAGTGATCTGAAGTATTACTTTTGGGATGACCCATTTTTATATCGACATGGACCAGATGACGTGATAAGACATTGTGTTCCATAACATGAAATGAATGCTACATTGGGAGGGTGCCATAGCAACCCTTATGCAGGACACCATGCTGGAGATAGAACCGCCACTAAGGTGCTTCAATCAGGACTATATTGTCCTACACCCTTCAGAGATGCTCATAGGTTTGTTAAAAATTATGACGCGTGTCAACGCATAGGTAACATTGGAAGGAGACAAGAAATGCCTATGAATTATAGTCTAGTTTGCGGACCTTTGTATGTTTGGGGATTGGACTATTTAGGACCTTTTCCTATCTCGGATGGGTACACTCATATTCTTGTGGTTGTAGATTATGTCACCAAGTGGGTTGAAACTCTCCTAACCAAGCATATGGATGCGACTACTCCGCCAAAAATGATAAAGGACACCATTTTACCCAGGTTTGGAGTTCTTAAAAGTCTTATCACTGGTGGTGGATCTCATTTTATACAATACTTATTAAGTATGGGGTGACTCATCGGATAGCTTCACCATATCATCCACAAACTAGTGGGCAGGTGGAACTCTCTAACAGGGAAATAAAGACAATACTGCAAAAGATGGTATAGAAGTCCAGAAATGATTGGGCAGCAAAGCTGAATGAGACACTCTGGGTCTACCGCACCGCTTACAGGAATCCCATGGTGATGTCACCGTACAAAATGGTGTACGGTAAGGCTTGTCATTTACCTTTAGAACTTGAGCATAATGCTTTTGGGAAATTAAAAATATTAACCTTAATCTTAGAGAACCTGGAGAGAAAAGGTTGTTGGATATGCATGATGTAGGTGAACTTCAGAACAGTGCTTACGAGAGTGCCATGTTGTTTAAATAAAAGATTAAAATGTGGCATGATCGTAAGATTCTGAAATGAACTATCACTGTGAGGGACAAAGTCCTCATATTTAACTCACATCTCAAGTTGTTTCCAGGGAAGCTTAGGTATCACTAGGAAGGGCCTTATGAGATAGAAGAGGTGTACAACTCCAGAGTTGTTCGTCTTAAAGGAGGGAAGAATTGTCCTTGGACTGTGAATGTACAACGCCTAAATATATACTTTGTCGACGAACAGAAGGAAGAGTGGGATATAAAAGAGGTAAGTCTCCCCACGATCGAGCAGTCTGAAGCCCTCTGTAAGTGACAACGAGTATAGATGACCACTCCGGTAAGATATATGCAAATAAGTAGATATAAATTATTATTTTTTGTAGTTTCGATAAGTATAGCGCCTCAAAAGTTGGAATTTTTGCCTCTTGTTGGATGCTTTGGCACTAATCTTTTAGGAGCAAAACTTTTCTAAGGAATAAACTGTCACAACAACCAACAGATCCAAAGACGTACTTCCAAACGACCATGAGCGTCCGTCTTGATGGCCGCATGAAGTCGGGACGAGAAAGCTCCAGGAGATAGAGACAAAGGCGTCATTTGAAACGACCATGAGAGCCCATTTGGGCGGCCGTTTGGAATGCCCTGGGCAAATGTCGTGAGCACAGAACCAACGATGGTATTCCAAACGACAATAGCGCCCGTGTAAGCATTTGTTTTGTACCTTCTCCATGCCATGTATTAAAAAAGAGAGAGAAGAAGGATCCCACAGCAGGTCAAACGACCGGCTATGTGAGCGCACCCGCCCACATGGAAGGCCATCTTTGATCCTGATGACGTGATTCTCTCTCGATTTAGTTTTGATTTCTTTCTAACTAACTCTTTATCTCATATCTCCTGATTACCTACAGGTTGAACCTATATAAAAGGGAAGGAAGGATACCCATTAACCCAAAACCATATAATCTCTCATTTCGTTTGCTTTCCATATCCTCCAAAAATATTTTAGTTGCAAGAACAAGCATGATCGCCGCCATGAGTAAGAAGACTTCATCCACCTGTTCTCGGACAAAACTTGCCTGCTCCCTCCCCATGCTCCCATCCATGCTCCCAGTTCATCCTACGGCTGTCATTTTCCCTTTTTCCTTTCTAATCTAATCATCACCCCCCCTGATTTTAAGGGGGTGGGGCCGGGCCTAATTTTGTTCCAATCAAATTAAGCCACGTATGCGGGAGCACAGATGGGCACACACGAGGGGAGCAGGCAAGTCTCGTCCCCTGTTCTCACATCATCCCCTTCCCCAACTTCGATGATGTTGTGCCCTCGGTATGGGAAGACCTAAGGAAGCTCAACATCAAGGAAGAACCTTGTGAAGAGAAGATGGACATGGAGAAGAAGGTCGAGGTGGTGGGGACCGAGGAGGAGAAAGCAAAGGATGGAGATGATGGCAATACTCCAGATGGGTACCATCCAAATCGCTATAAATTCAATATCCGCGGATCTATTCCTCTGTATCCTCTGGGGCCTTCCCAATCTGAGTGGAGAAGGAGCCACCAACTCAAGAGGATTTGAAGGAAAAGATTCGGTAATTGGGGAAAGTTTCCAAGGCATGTGTTAGTGTGCTTTGAGATGGGATTAATTCCTGCTGGGTGATGAGTAAAGACTTGGAGGCACGTTTTGATGGCCTACTTCATAAGATTGGACTTATGATTGAGTCCCTCAACAATAACATTGCACAACTTGAGTTTTTTATCTAGGTTGTAGATGACCAACAAGGTGTAATTGAGGGGATGAAGAAGAAACTCAAGAGCATATGTGCTGCCCTCCAAGATTCCCAGGAGTGAGCATATAACGCTTAGTGCCTGGATCTCCCTGGCTTAATTGTAAGCTTGGGGGAGATTTATATGCATTTTGTATCTCTACCTTCACACATTTTCCTTCCTGCAAAATAAAATTAGCATTTATTTTCAATAAGTTTGGACTGTCAATTTTTCTTCTGGAATAAAGGATGGCCCCTTCGAATAAGTTGGGGGATATCTTGATGAGCAAGATCATTGCTTTCTTTCAAATAACATGCTTGATGGTTGATGTGACCTAAATAATTAGTGCATATTTATTTGTCTGATGATTATAAGTCCGCCACATCTTCGTTGTGTATTTTTTTAAGGGAGATAAAACAACTATATATGCTAGCTCATTAAAGGTTTCAACTTACTTAAGGGCAAGTAAATAAATTTATTCTCTTCTAAAAGTAACTTAGGAAAGGAAGTCTCTCTAAGAAATAAGACTGGCTTGCACTTAAAGTATTCAAGTCCTTCATATGATGCAATGAGGAGAGACTGGACCCTTTTTAATAAAAAAAATCTACAAAGAAAATAAGGTAAAAGAGAAAAGCCAAGTTGAAACTATAGTGAACTAGGATATGAAGTTGTTACTTGTCCTTCGTAAAATTAAATGAGAAGATGTGGATGCCGACATGATCATCACCAGAGTAAGTATGGGCTATTGTTTGCGCATATAAACTCATCAACAAACGTCCTTCTTGAGAGTAATGGACTCAAGCCTTTTGATATTCGTCTCTTATAAACACAAGGGTGGCCTCGTTTTTACAAGCCATGATACTTGCTGAGGGACGAGCAAAACTTAAGCTTGGGGGAGTTGATGAGTCCAATTTAGGTGATGTTTTTTCTTTATATTTTGTGCCTACAAGGTGGGATTTGTGGAATTTTACCGTGTTCGCGCACTTCTTCTTGTTGATAATCTTTCAGGTGACGTCTTTTGGAGCAATATTCATTTTACGGAGAAACCGCCCAAATAGGGCAGTGGAATCACGTATTAAAGGTGATAAACACATCCCATAGAAAAATCAAGCTAGAAGGACAAAGGAACAACCGTCGTTGTGCCTCCAGAGCAAAAAATGACGTTCCATGCGACCACGAGCGTTCGCATGAGCGGTCATTTGGCGCGCCGCTACCTCCAGGGGATCAACATCACCTCATGGAAACGGATCATAGAGGAGACATACAGAGACTCCAGAAAGTCATCCAGAAGGCACAACCCTATCCACTGGACCCCATCCGGAGGATCGACCAGGAGAAGAAGAGGATTTCTCTCACCACGGGAGGAACAACATCATCATCAACATCTACATCACCACCATCTTCATCATCATCGTCATCCACATCCTTGTCATCTGCAACATCAAGAACCCTAGTGGATCCTTTGGTGTATCGGTTGAATCGTTACCCCATGTATTCCATTACCATCTCCATGATTATTGATCTTCTTATGTGTGAGTAGACTCCTAGTTCTTGGGGATATGGATGAACCTTGGTATGTGTAGGATCTCAAATGTATAATGTGGATATGAGATCACTTGTTAAATGTTCAGTTTAATAACTTCATGAATGTTGCGAAGGGTCCCCACTCAGTGTTTGTGCCTTTGTAGGCCACAAAGTATATCATTCTCTTTACATAGGTTTAGGATGTGGAGGTAATTGGAGGTGACAGTAAAAGCCTACTGGTCCTATGTAACGCCCCGGACACACCCGCCGGTGGTCGTTACTCCTAGCGGGATCTAGACTGGCCTCACATATCAATACTAGTCTTTTCTGCGCACTTTGTCCTCACTCGTGCGCACCCGGGAGCAACTTCCCGGTCGGTCACCCATCCTGAAACTACTCCAAGCCGAGCACGCTTAACTTTGGAGTTCTATCCGAATGGGCTCCCGGAAAAGAAGGAATTCCTTATTGATATGAGTAGTCTATCATCCCTAATATGCCAGGCTATCACATACACCCCCACTCAGAGGAACCGACGTCCTCGTCGGGCCACAGGAACGTTCCCTCTTGGTACAACCGTCTGTGCTTCCAGGACAGCACATGTGCCATGCCGTGTGCCACGACGGGTCACAAACGTCATGCACAACATGACTGCAAACTGTCCGCAAACATCCGTGTAACCGCAAGGGTCGGCTCTGATACCAACTTGTAATGCCCAGGATGGGACTATACCTCCTACGTGTCGAGGCACGACTTAAAGGTATAAGCCCATCCTAGAATGATCTCAAGTTTGGTATCTTTGCACAACTCATGTAAAAGAGGGATCAAATTGCAAAAGGAGATAGTTGGCTTACACTCGCCACTTCACACAATACATTACATAAGCAAGACATCATTCAAAACATCACAACCTGACTACGGGTGAAGATCAAAAGAAAGATACCAAAACAACATAAAGCCACAGGTCAGGATCGAATCCTAGTAGAAACCACTACTGATTGTCGAAGCGTCACAAACAAACAACCAAACTCTTCATCGAGCTCCCGGTGAAGAACTGATCCAACTCCTGCATCAAACTCGGCTGAACCTGCATCTGGTGTTGTAGTAACTGTGAGCCACAGAGGACTCAGCAATCCCGTTCCCGGGTAACACGACTATTTAAGCCTTGGGTGAGGACAAGGCTGAAGAAAGAACAAGAGGTGAAGGAACAACAAGAGTCTGCAGCAGCAACTAGCACTAACTTACGTAATAGAGAGCGAGAAGAGAAGTGCTTCGGTCGAAAGATGATCACGAAGTGATCCTAGCTAAAGCACGTCAAACATAACCCCACCGTGTTCAACTCCCGAATCCCTATTCGGAAATTGACAGTCACGGTACACACGCTGGTAGTGTATTGAATCATTGTGTCAAGTTTTCTACAACCGGATATTAACAAGCTCCCATCTGCCACATAACCGCGGGCACGGCTTTCGAAAGTTCAAACCCTGCAGGGGTGTTCCAACTTGACCCATTACAAGCCCACGATCCGCGGAGTCGCAACTCCAAAAGTGGGAAGACCCGAGTATTCTCGGAATCCCGTGCTCAAGTTAAACCGAACTAAGGTAAGGCTAATCCAGCAAATCCTCCCGGCGTGTCGACACCCTGATAGGTAGTTGCGCGTATCTAGTCTCAAGACACGACCAGATGGGCGAAGCTACGGGTTTTTACCAAACCTCGAGTTGTCTCGTGGTGGCCCCGCAGGCTCCCCGTTTCGGACCAACACTCATGTGGAGCACTGGCCCGGGGTTGTTGAATTAAGAATAAAAGAGGGTTTGCAAGACCCTATGCAAGTTTTATTAGTTATTAGGCGAATAGTACCAATGTTGGGACTTGCTGGAAAAGACTTAGCACTTAGCGGTTTATCAAGGGGGTCCCATACACCCCAACCGTGTTAGGAACACATAATCAAGGAACATAACACCGGTTTATACGGTTCCTAACGGCATGAGTGGAACAAATCACCAAGCAAAAGGCTTAGCCTTCCACCCTTGCCAATATATAGATGATTTCATTTTAAGCATTTATATAGTGTGATATAACCCAACCAAACTTCAACATGAAGCAAGCATCTTCAATCTTCACCTGCAACTAACAATGCTATAAGAAGGGCTGAGCGAAGCGTACTTAGCCAAGCAACGGTTTGCATAGGTAGGGTGGTTAAACAGGTTCATGGTTACAAGTAGGAGGCTGACAGGAAAACATGGGCATCGAGGCAAAGCTATAGATCGAGACTACTAGCAATAGGCAAAGATAGTAATGTTATCGGGGTTCGGTCATCTTGCCTGGGATTCCACAAGGGAGAAGAACGAATCCATGAAGTAGACGGAGCAACAGTCGAGCGAAACCTCACAACTCTGGAACGAAACCAAAGCTATCAAGAGAAGCAACCGAAAAGAAAGAAACAACACGGTAAACACACAAGCATAAACATGACATACGTTGCACAAACAAGTATGATGCATGTCCGGTTTAAATATGCATGGCATGGCAAAGTGCACAAACAACACTACAAGTTAAGTGGAGCTCAATATGCAAGAGATGCATATTGACGAAACACCACATATTAATTATTTGGTTGACTCTCGTTATTTACAAGACAAGATTAAATGTTTTTAACATGGCAAGAGGTGAAGCATAATAAAACTATACTAACTAGGCAATTTAAATGAGGCCGGAAATAACAACAACATATCCAGAAATCCCCATGAGCATGTTTAGCAATTATTAAGCAACAACAATTCACACATATTAATGTTGTTAACATGATGCGGATGACATGATCAAGTTTATGCAAGTTTTATTAAAAGATTAACAAGAAGATGATATGAAGCATCGTCACCGTGGTGGAAGGAAAAGGGTGCCACGGCAATGATCCGAAATGATGCAACGCAACATCTCGGTGCCGATAACTCGTTGAGAGACCGGGCAAAAGAAAGATGGTGTGAGCGGGTCAACGAGATGAAAGGTGGGGTGTTCCCGTCACCGGGTTCCCTGACGAGGCAACCGAGGAACATGACAAAAGAGGGCACAACGGACACGGTGCAAACAAGGGAAACATTTCATACAACACAAGCATAAGCGTTCACGGGTCATCCACGGGGTCGTCTCGTTATACCTTCGAAGCGTGCGTTTCGGGGCGGTTCAAGATCGTAGAGGGACGTAGTGGAAGTAGAGGAAGTAGTCGTTCACGCGGGTCGTAGAGGAAGTAGTGGTTCACGTTATCAAAGAGGAAGAAGTTGTTCCCGAGGTCTTCGATGGTCAACGGTAGTCGTTCACGGAGCTCGTTTTCCCGTAGATGTTCGGGTCGGTGTCGTGGTACTTGGGGTTCTCGTTTGCGACGGTAGTGGAAGTAGTGGTACTTGTCGCATCGCCATGTAGTTGTTCACGTTCATCGGAGATGTACTCGCCACAGGGTCGTCGTGGTACTCATTTTGTAGATGCCCAAGCCGTCACGTCGTGCAACTTGCGTTTCTCCTTGTAGTCGTACACGTTCTTGCGGCTGCGGTGCACTTGGCGAAAACAACAGTAACAAACAACAAAAACAAAAAACACAGCACGGAGTCGACGAGATCTTGGCGGCAGCATGACGACGAGGACGGACGAGGCAGAGGAGGACAGGGGAACGAGGAGGCCTGCGGTGCTACTGGTCGCTGGAGATGGGGTCGGGGCGGCGCACGGAGGTCGAAGAGGAGGCATGTGGCTGATGGCCGCGGAACTCCATGGCGGCAGCAGGTCGGCGCTGGGAGCCGGGAGGAGGCAGCAGGCCTCGACCTTGGCGCTGCGGGGCTCTGGCCTTGGGCGAAGCAGAGAGGAAGGATGGCCGCGGCCGGCCTGGCTTCTGGAGACGGGGAGGACGAGCGCGGAGCTGGTGCGGAGGGACGGGCGCGTCGGGCGCACAGGGCGGCGGTGGCTCGGGCGTCAAGCGCTCCTGGCCGAGGAGGCGCGGGGCCATGGCGCGAGCGAGCCAGAGGGCCGGAGGGAGAGGGCCGGGCGCCTGGGCGCTGGCGATGCGGGACCTGAGGGAGAGGGCCGGAGGGATCGGGGAGACTCGAGGGGAGGCCGCAGGCTTCTGGTTCGATGGGAGGAGAGGCGAGCTGGGGCTCGAGCGAGAGAGGGAGAGGGAAACGGGAGCGAGGGAATGAGAGGGTGGCGGCGGGGTGCGGGAAGAGAGGGAGAGCGAGGGAGGCTCGGCTGAGCGCTAGGGTTAGGGAGCTCTGCAGGCCTGGGCCTTGGGTGAGGAGTTGGCCAACGGGCCGGCTGGAGGGGCTGAGGCCCAGAGGGAGGAGGAGAAGACGGGCCAGGAGGCCTGGCTGGAGGAGTTCGATTCTGGTGAGGGAGGCTGGGCCAACGGGCCTAGCAGCTGGAGGAGAAGGGAGTCGGCTGGGCATAGCCTACTGGTCCTAGCCTTTACAAGTGACCGAGGATCAGAAAGTGCTACTTCTTGAGCTTGTGTTAACTTTTACCTTGAAGAGGAAAGCATGATGCGGCAAAGTAAAGATGAGTATTTCCATTAGTTCAGAACCAAGGTATCAATCCACTAGGAGGCACAAGCAAGTCTCCAATCTATCTGCCTTCCCAAACTAACTAACAAGTGCACACAACTTGAAAAAGGGGTTGTTAATCCCTTCACGTTCATGGACAAGAGTGAGATCTGATAGACATAGATTTAAAACTAAAGTAAAAAGCTAAATAAAGTAAACAAAAATAATTGCAGCAAGATATTTTTGGGTTTTTGTTTTATAGACATGAAAATATATGAAGGAAAATAGACCCGGGGGCCATAGGTTTCACTAGAGGCTTCTCTCTCGAAGAAAGCATACGGTGGGTAAACAAACTACCGACGATCAATTGATAGAAAAGTGCAAAGTTATGACGATATCTAAGGCAATGATCATGAATATAGGCATCACGTCCGTGACAAGTAGACTGACTCCTGCCTGCATCTACTACTATTACTCCACTCATCGACCGCTATCCAGCATGCATCTAGAGTATTAAGTTAAAAATAGAGTAACACCTTAAGCAAGATGGCATGATGTAGAGGGATAAACTCATGCAATATAATATAAACCCCAAATTTTTATCCTTAATGGAAAAACATAATACGTGCCTCGCTACCCCTACTATGCCACTGCGTCAGGACATCGCAAGATTGAACCCATCACAAAGCACCTCTCCCATTGCAAGAAAAACAAATCTAGTTGGCCAAACCAAATCGATAGATCAAAGAGAAACACAAAGCTATCTTAATCATGCATAAAAGAGTTCAGAGAAGACTCAAATAATATTTGTAGATAATCTGATCATAAATCCACAATTCATCGGATCTCGACAAACACACCGCAAAAGAAGATTACATCGAATAGATCTCCAAGAACATTGAGGAGAACATTGTATTGATGATCAAAGAGAGAGAAGAAACCATCTAGCTACTAGCTACGGACCCATAGGTCTATGGTAAACTAGTCACACATCATCGGAGGGGCAACAAGGTCGATGTAGATGCCCTCCGTGATCGAATCCCCTCCGGCGGAGTACCGGAAAAAACCCCAAGATGGGATCTCATGGGAATAGAGACCTGCGGCGGTGGAAAAGTATTTTCTGGATGCTTCAAGGGTTTCTGGAATATTTCTGAATTTGTAAGCCAAATATTGAGGTCGGTGGACGCACGACGTGGTCACAAGCCCAGGGGGCGCGCCCCTGAGGCTTGTCGTCTCCTCGGTGATCTTATGACTTGAACTCTAAGTCCTCTGGATGTTTTCTAGTCCAAGAAAAATCATCGCGAAAGTCTTATTCCGTATGGACTCCGTTTGATGCTCCTTTTATGAAAAACTCAAAAACAAGGAAAAACATAAACTGGCACTGGACTGTATGTTAATAAATTAGTCCCAAAAATAATATAAAATATCACATTCATGCACATCCAAAGTTGATAATATAATAGCATGGAACAATAAAAAATATTGATACGTTGGAGATGTATCAAGCATCCCCAAGCTTAATTCCTGCTCGTCCTCGAGTAGGTAAATGATAAAAAAAGAATTTTTGATGTGGAATGCTACGTAACATATTTAACAATGTTTTCTTCTTATTTTGGCATGAATGTTCAGATCCATATGATTCAAAACAAAAGTTGATTGACATAAAAACAATAATACTTCAAGCATACTAGAAAGCAAAATCATGAAGCTTCAAAAATAACATGGCCAAAGAAAGTTATCCCTACAAAATCCTATAGTCTTGTTATGCTCCCTCTTATGAACACAAAGTATAAATCATGTACCACCCCAGTGTCAACCAAGCAATTGTTTCATACTTTTTAACGCGCTTCAGCTTTTTCAATTCTTCACGCAATACATGAGCGTGAGCCGTGGACATAGCACTATAGGTGGAATAGAAGGCGGTAGTAGACAAAAGAAGGGAGAAAGTTTCACATCAACTAGGGAAATTAATGGACTATTGAGATGTCCCTCAATTGATATCAATGTGAGTGATTAGGGATTGCCATGTAACCGATGCACTAGAGCTATAAGTGTATGAAAGCTCAAAAGAAAACTAAGTGGGTGTGCATCCAACTTGCTTGCTCATGAAGACCTAGAGCATTTGAGGAAGCCCATCGTTGGAATATACAAGCCAAGTTCTATAAAGAAAATTTCCCACTAGTAATATATGAAAGTGTCAAAATAGGAGACTCTCCATCATGAATAACATGGTGCTACTTTGAAGCACAAGTATGTAAAAGGATAGTAACATTGTCCCTTATCTCTTTTTTCTCTCATTTTTTTAGAATCCTCTTTTTTTGGAGACTCTTTTTCTCTTATTTTTTTGGAGACTCTTTTGGCCTCTCTACTTTTCTTATCACCTAACATGGGACAACATTCTAATAATGATGATCATCACACTTTTATTTACTTACGACTCGATATTACAACTCGATAAAACTAATACATGATGACTCTATATGAATGCCTCTGGCAGTGTACCAGGATGTGCAATGATCTAGCATAGCAAATATATCAAAAAACGGACAAGCCATGATCGTGCTAGCTGTCTGTCATGGGAAACCATGACCACCTATGGGACCAGGAGGCCCCTTGCTGGTTCGACAAGGGGGCGTCGTGTTGCACAAAGAGTAGACGAGCGTGGGGCAGCACGACAGAGATCACGCGGGCAGTTTCACTCAGGTTCGGGCCACCGCGAGGTGTAAAGCCCTACTCCTGCTTTGGTGGATTGATGGTGGAAATGAGGTGGTGGAGAGTAGTACACTTGCCCGACAAGGGGTTGCCTCAGGGCGACAGTGACTACGCGCGTACGGGGGTGTGAGTTATTCAACCTTCTAACCATGTCTACGGTTGCCATGGGCCTCTTTTTATATATAGATCAAGGGATTACCACAATGGAAAAGTAGTCATTATGCATTGATAAGATAGCAACAGTGCTATCATACCTAACTCTGCGGGCTGACAAGGCGCATTAAATGCACCGCCCAATGTCACATCACTCGTTGCCTGACAAGGCTTGCCGGGCTATCTTGCCAGCTCTGCGCCTGCTCGCTTGACACGTTGCAAGGACGGGTGTCATCTGTTGGTTTTTCCTGTAGGGAGACGCTGCCATGTAGCGAATGGCTGCCACTTAGTCACTCTGCGGCTTGACACCGCACTGATCGGCGACGTGAGTCGTGGTGGAGAGGTTGGTGAGGTGGTTTAGCCTCCGCGATTCTCGGCAGACTCTGCCGGGACCCCTTGGTTGTCTTCTTCTAGGGGTGGCCTCGCCCCTTGCCGGGCTCGCCTGCCCGACAAGGGAGGCCTTTCTCTTGGCGATATCTTGCTGCTTTGGCTTGGTCTTGGTCCCTTGAACCTCTTCATCCCTTGTACTCTGACTTGGGATGGTGCTTCAATCTTGTTCCCGTGCATGTGCACAGCCAGGGCAACAGGCCTAGGGTTTGTTGCACTGACACTGTCTTACGATCATGCAAAGCAATATGACAATGAACGCTCAAGTCATGTATATGGTGATGATGGAAGTTGCATGGCAATATATCTCGGAATGGCTATGAAAATGCCATAAAGGTAGGTATGGTGGCTGTTTTGAGGAAGGTTATAAGGTGGGTTTAATGCACCGGCCAAAGTTGCACGGTACTAGAGTCGCTAGCAAACGTGGAAGGGTGAGAGTGCGTATAATCCATGGACTCAACATTAGTCATAAAGAACTCACATACTTATTGCAAAAAAAATATTAGCCCTCAAAGCAAAGTACTACTACGCATGCTCCTAGGGGAGAGGTTGGTAGGAGTTAACCATCGCGCGCTCCCGACTTTCACACAAAGGAAGACAATCAAGAATAAATTGCGCTCCAACTTCATCACATAACTAGAAGACCATATGTGCATGCTACGAGAATCACAAACCTTAAAACAAGTATTTATTTAACTACACAATTCACTACTAGCATAACTCTAATATCACCATCTTCATATCTCAAAACAATTGCAAGGAATCAAACTTCTCATATATTCAATACTCTTTATGAAAGTTTTTATTATATCCCCCTTGGATGCCTATCATATTAGGGCTAAATTCACAACCCAAGCAAATTACTATGCTGTTATTAGACTCTCAAAATAATATAAGTGAAGCATGAGAGTTCATCAATTTCTTCAAAATAACATCACCACCGTACTAAAAAAGATATAAGTGAAGCATTAGAGCAACTACCCTAGCTCAAAAGATATAAGTGAAGCACATAGAGTATTCTAATAAATTCACGATTAGTGTGTGTACCTCTCAAAAGATGTGTACATCAAGGATAATTATGGCAAACTAAAAAGCAAAGGCTCAAATAATACAAGACGCTCCAAGCAAAACACATATCATGTGGTGAATGAAAATATAGCCTCAAGTAAATTTACCGATGGGTTGAAGACAAAAGAGGGGATGCCATCCGGGGCATCCCCAAGCTTAGATGCTTGGTTGTCCTTGAATATTACCTTGGGGTGCCTTGGGCATCCCGAAGCTTAGTCTCTTGCCACTCCTTATTATGTAGTCCACCAAATCTTTACCCAAAACTTGAAAACTTCACAACACAAAACTCAACAGAAAACTCGTGAGATCCGTTAGTAAAACAAATCCAATCCTTACTTGTACGTACTATTGTGAACTCATTCTTATACTATATTGGTGTTATATCCAATGTATTCCAACTTTTCCATGGTTCATACCCCCCGATACTAGCCATATATGCATCAAAATGATCAAACAACACAATGAAAATAGATTCTGTCAAAAACAGAAGAGTCTGTAAAGATGTGAATTAAAGTGAAACCTATGTATCTCTAAAAATTCTGAAAAATTAGAACAACGTGGGAAATTTGTAGATCAGAAACGTGGAAAAAAATTCAGAGTTTTTTCATGTTCCAGTAATCATAAAGAATTCTGGCACTAGACGCAAAAGTTTTTGTTTTTCAGCAAAACCAATCTACTATCTTCCAAATCATCCCAAAGGTCTTACTTGACACAAACACTAAATTAAAACATGAAAACAAATCTAACGAGGGGCTAGACGATAAATTTATTCAAAAACAGAGAAAAAATATATTAAAACAAAAATAAAATTGGGTTGCCTCCCAACAAGTGCTATTGTTTAACGCCCCTAGCTAGGCAAAAAGCAACGATCTAGGTATTGTCATCTTTGGTATTCATCCCATAAGTAGCCCTCATAATAGATTCATATGGTAACTTAATTTTATTTCTTGGAAAGTGTTCCATGCCCTTCCTTAGTGGAAATTGAAATCTAATGTTTCCTTCTTTCATATCAATAATTGCACCAATCGTTCTATGGAAAGGTCTACCAAGAATAATAGGGCATGTGGATTGCAATATATATCAAGAACAAATAAATCTATGGGCACATAATTCCTATTTGCAACAATAATAACATCATTAATCCTTCCCATAGGTTATTTAATAGTGGAATCCGCTAGATGCACATGTAAAGAACAATCATCATGTTTATGGAAACCTAGCACATCACATAAAGTTTTTGGAATTGTTGAAACGCTAGCAACCAAATCAAACAAAGCATTGAACTTATAATCTTTGATCTTAATTTTAATAGCAGGTTCCCAATCATCATAAATCTTTCTAGAGATTGAAACTTCCAACTCAAATTTTTCTTCAAAAGATTTCATCGTAGCATCAACAATATGTTTCGTAAAAGCCTTATTTTGATTATAAGCATGAGGAGAATTTAACATGGATTGCAACAAGGAAATACAATCTATCAAAGTGAAACTATCATAATTAAATTCCTTGAAATCCAAAATAGTGGGTTCATTGCTAACTAAATTTTTGACCTCTCCAATCCCACTTTTATCACTTTTTCACTAAGATCTTTATTCTCCAAATTATCGGGATGCCTTTTATCTAAAGTTGACTCATCTACAGTCCCTTCTTTTTCATGATCTATATTAGAAAACAAAGATTCAATAGGATTCAAGCTAAGCATCTTAAGATCTTCATCATTATTATCGCAAAAACTAGAAAATGTGTTTTTTCTAGCAATTCTCTTTTAACACGCAACCTAGCCGCTCTCTCTCTTTACTCTCATTAATAGAAATTTGCATAAATTTCAGAGATTCATTAATATCATGCTTTGGTGGCATATATCTAATTTTCAAAGAATCGATCTCATGAGAAATTCTATCGACATTCCTAGACAAATCATCATTCTTGAGCAATTTTTCTTTTACGAACGGAAAAATGGCGAATAAGAAGGAACATATTTTTTTGTTTTTTAAAACGTTTTAGAAGTGGGGGAGATGAAAACGAGAGGCAAATGGAAAATAATGTAAGTGAAAAAGATGAGAGTTTATGACAAGTACTTGGTAGGCTTGATGTAGAACCTCCCCGGTAACAGCGCGAGAAATTCTTCCTGCTACTTCTTGAGCTTGCGTTGATTTTTCCCTTGAACAAGAAATGGTGATGCATCAAAGTAGAGGTAAGTATTTCCCCCAGTTGAGAACCAAGGTATCAATCCAGTAGGAGGCATAAGCAAGTCTCCAATCTATGCACCTGCACAAACTAACAAACACTTGCACACAATGCGAAAAAGGGGTTTGCAATCCCTTCACGGTCACGATCAAGAGTGAGATATGGTAGAGACAGATTTAAAACTAATGTAAAAATCTAAATAAAGTAAACACAAAATAATTATAGTGAGATATTTTTGGGTTTTTGGTTTTATAGATCTGAAAATATATGAAGGAAAATAGACCCCGGGGGCATAGGTTTGACTAGAGGCTTCTCTCTCGAAGAAAGCATATGATGGGTAAACAAATTACTGTCGAGCAATTGATAGAAAAGTGCAAAGTGATGATGATATCTAAGGCAATGATCATGAATATAGGCATAACGTTCGTGACAAGTAGACTGACTCCTACCTGCATCTACTACTATTACTCCACTCATCGACCGCTATTCATCATGCATCTAGAGTATTAAGTTAAAACAGAGTAACGCCTTAAGCAAGATGACATGATGTAGAGGGATAAACTCATGCAATATAATACAAACCCCATATTTTTATCCTTAATGGCAACAACACAATACGTGCCTCGCAACCCCTACTATGCCACTGGGTGAGGACACCTCAAGATTGAACCCATCAGAAAGCACCTCTCCCATTGCAAGAAAAACCAATCTAGTTGGCCAAACCAAATCGATAGATCGAAGAGAAATACAAAGATATCTTAATCACGCATAAAAGAGTGCAGATAAGACTCAAATAACATTCATAGATAATCTGATCAATAAATCCACAATTCATCGGATCTCGACAAACACACCGCCAAAGAAGATTACATCGAATAGATCTCCAAGAACATCGAGGAGAACATTGTATTGAAGATCAAAGAGAGAGAAGAAGCCATCTAGCTACTAACTATGGACCCGTAGGTCTATGGTAAACTACTCACACATCATCGGAGGGGCGGCAAGGTTGATGTAGATTCCCTCCGTGATTGAATCCCCCTCCGGCGGAGTACTTGGAAAAGGCCCTAAAATGGGATCTCACAGGAATAGAGACCCGCGGCGGTTGAAAAGTATATTCGTGGATGCTTCTAGGGTTTCTAGAATATTTCTGAATTTATAGGCCAGAGATTGAGGTCGATGGACTCTCGAGTAAACCCGGGCAAACGTCGGGCCGGGCCGGGTTTCGGGCCGGGCTTGTAAAAGCCCGAGCTTCATTTCTCAAGACCGAGCCCGGCCCGAAGCCCGAAATACTTCCTATCTTCAAGCCCGAGCCCGACCCGAAATTAAGCCCGAAGCCCGAAAGCCCGGCCCGAATGCTGTTTTTTAGTACGCGCACATGCAAGCCCAGCCCGAAGCCCGAAAGGCCGGCCCGAAATACCAAAAAATTGAAGCCCGAGCCCGGCCCGAACTATCTTTCGGGCTGCAAAACAAAGCCCGAGCCCGGCCCGAATGTCAAGCCCGGCCCGGCCCGGCCCGGATTTTTCGGGCCGGGTCGTCGGGCCGGGCTGTCCGTGCCCGGGTCTACTCTCGAGGGGCCTACAAGCCCAGGGGGCGTGCCCCTGAGGCTTGTCGTCTCCTCGGGGATCTTATGACTTGCACTCCAAGTCCTCTGGATGTCGTCAGGTCCAAGAAAAATCATCAAGAAAGTTTTATTCCGTTTAATATATCTTTTCTACAAAACTCAAAAACAAGGAAAAAACATAAACTGGCACTGGGCTCTAGGTTAATAAGTTAGTCCCAGAAATAATATAAAATATGATATTCATGCATATAAAACATCCAAAGTTGATAATATAATAGCATGGAACAATAAAAAAATATTGATACATTGGAGACGTATCATGTAGAACCTTTAGTGATGCCGCGTCCATGGGGTAAACCCTTAATTTTCATGAGTTGTAACCCTCTTGGAGGCTATGACAGAGGCATGCATGGCATGAAGTCTACCACGAGTAGAACGTGTTTTGTACCCGGCTCCGCCTAGCATAATCGTTAATAGTGGCTCAAGTATGCATTCCATGCTATGTATATGCATAATAGTACTAGAAACATAATAGGGGGGATTCCAGATTCCTCGAGAACACCTTTTTAATTCTGTTGTTTCACAATTCCTTAGTGTCTTTGACGTTATTTGATTTTAATACTACTTAGTTACAAGTCACTGATACGTCCATTTTGCATCATGTTTTCTTACTGTTATTTATAATATTTTTATCCATAATAATGCTTTTTGGAGTAATTCTAATGCCTTTTCTCTCATAATTTGCAAGGAACATACCAAGAGGGAGAATTCCGGTAGCTGGAAATCTGGACCTGGAAAAGCTACATCGGGCCACCTATTCTGCACAACTCCAAACAAGCTGAAACTTCACGCATAATTTTTATGGATTATTTAATAAATACTGGAGTTAATAAACACCAGAGGGGGCCCACCAGGTGGGCACAACCAACCTGGGCACGCCAGGCCCACCAGGCGCGCCCTGGTGGGTTGTGGCCTCCTCGGCCCACCTCCGGTGCCCATCTTCTGGTATATAAGTCATTTTGACCTAGAAAAATAAAGGAGAAGGTTTTCGGGACAGAACACCGCCGTCTTGAGGCGAAACTTGGGCAGGAGCACTTTTGCACTCCGGCGGAGCGATTCCGCCGGGAGAACTTCCCTCCCGGAGGGGGAAATCATCGTCATCATCATCATCATCACCAACCACTCTCCCATCTTGGGGAGGGAAATATCCATCAACATCTTCAACATCACCATCATCTCAAACCCTAGTTCATCTCTTGTATTCAATCTTGTTACCGGAACTATAGATTGGTGCTTGTGGGTGACTAGTAGTGTTGGTTACATCTTATAGTTGATTACTATATGGTTTATTTGGTGGAAGATTATATGTTCAGATCCATTATGCTATATATCACCTCTCTGATCTTGAGCATGTTCATCACTTGTGATTAGTTACCTTTGTTCTTGAGGTCATGGGAGAAATCATGTGAATTTGATATCTGTTCGATATTTTGATAGTATGTATGTTGTGATTCCCTTAGTGGTGTCATGTGAACGTCAACTACATGACACTTCACCATAATTGGTCCTAAGGGAATGCATTGTGGAGTAGTAATTAGATGGTGGGTTGCGAGAGTGACAGAAACTTAAACCCCAGTTTATGCACTATTCCGTAAGGGACCGATTGGATCCAAAAGTTTAATGCTATAGTTAGAATTTATTCTTAATACTTTTCTCGTAGTTGCGGATGCTTGCAGGAGGGTTAATCATAAGTAGGATGTTTGTTCAAGTAAGAACATCACCTAAGCACTGATTCAGCCACATATCAAATTATCAGAGTAGCGAACACAAATCAAACCAACATGATGAAAGTGACTAGATAAAATTCCCGTGTACCCTCAAGAACGCTTTGCTTATCATAAGAGACCATTTTGGCATGTCCTTTGCCTCAAAAGGATTGGGCTACCTTGCTGCATACCTGTTACTATTACCGTTACTTGCTCGTTACAAATTATCTTGCTATCAAACAACTCGCTACTTACAGTTTCAGCACTTGCAGACATTACCTTACTGAAAACTACGTGTCATTTCCTTCTGCTCCTCATTGGGCTCGAAACTCTTACTTATCGAAAAGATCTACAATTGATCCCCTATACTTGTGGGTCAACAAGACTATTTTCTGGCGCCGTTGCCGGGGAGTGAAGCGCCTTTTGTAAGTGGAATTCAGCAAGGAAACATTTAAATAGTGTGCTGAAATTTGTTGTCACTTGTTACTATGGAAAACAATCGTTTGAGGGGTTTGTTCAGGGTATCTTCATGTAGCGACCAGACCTCAAACAGTCTGGTCTCCATGCATCAATGTCATCCCTGGATCAGTAATGCTGACACGCATGGTACTCGAAGGATTTATAACAGAGTGGCAATCACACACTTATTACATCGATAGTCCAACGATGAATTTATTACAAATAATATGGCTGAAGGCCATCTAACACGATAACAGCGGAAGGCTTGGAAGATAAGTGAGTCCATCAACTCCAGCGGCATCACTGAGTATAGAACCACGACCTAAAAGGGCATCTTACTCTTCGTCTGAAAAGTCTGCAACATGAAACGTTGCAGCCCGAAAAACGGGTCAGCACATGGAATATGCTGGCAAGGTAACACAAGAGATGCAATGAAAGTAAAGCTATACTATATGCAATATGGCTGGTGGAAAGCTCTATGGTTAAGTTTTTGCGTAAAGCCAATTTTTCGCTACTTCAAAGGAATGTATTTTAATTAACTATCATGGTAGTTGAAACATCGTTGAGAAGATAGACATCCTCTCAACCCCAATTAAAAGTAATCATTAAACCCAACAAAATTAAATTAAGTAACATGTTGAGATGCACAGGATAATCCAAGTACCAGATAATCAAGATGTCCATAACCGGGGACACGGCTAATCATGATCAGTTTGTACACTCCGTAGAGGTTTGTGCACTTTCCCCACAAGACTCGATCGCCTCCGTTTGGTTTCTCGCACTGCATGGTGTTTGAGAAACGGATGATCGAGACACAATCTTTCCGAAGAGGTCCCCTTAACCAGATAGATAGGCCGGTACACCTACAATACCCAACTACATCTGCTAGCCCATCATGGAAAGGTTTCCCACAACTTACTCAACTATGCCAGAGCCCATATTGGCATGTGGCTGCACACGGAAGTTTCTAGCATGAAAAATCTCATGATCCCTTTGAGCCTGGGTGGCGGTCCAATAGAAAAACATGCAATCCTGGAATACCCAGATGCCTCAATCCACCCAGATGTGTATTAATGTTGCCACCTTAAGTTGAACCATTAATTAACAACTCACATCTTTCATCGTACCGGTATTCGAGCAAACTCAAATACGAAAACGGTAAAATTCCCAACTCTCTCCGTAGGTCCTTGAGTTGCTTAGAATTTCGAGGAACGCCACGAACAAAATGCAAAACAATGAAAATGCAATATGATCTATGTATAACATTCCAAATTGAAACTTTGGGATGTTACAAACCTACCCCCCTTAGAATGAATCTCTCCCTCGAGATTCGACTTGGATAGAGAACAAGTGTGGGTGGTCCTTGCGTAGATCATCTTCTCGCTCCCAGGTGGCTTCTTCCTTGGTGTGGTGAATCCACTGAACTTTGCAAAACTTGATAACCCTGCTGCGAGTAACTCTACTCGAAAATTCGAGAATCTTAACGGGCTTCTCCTCATAGGTCAGGTCACTGTCCAACTGAATTGCTTCCAGGGGTACTGTGTCTCTAAGCGGTATATCGGCCATCTCTGCGTGGCACTTCTTCAGTTGCGAAACGTGAAACACGTCGTGCACTCCGGACAATCCTTCGGGCAATTTCAACTTATAGGCAACCTCTCCCATGCGTTCCATAACACGGTAAGGTCCCACAAATCTCGGGGCTAACTTCCCTTTAACTCCGAAATGTTTAACTCCTCGCAGAGGCGATACTCTCAAGTACGCTCTGTCTCCGATCTCATAGGTTATCTCCTTGCGCTTCGAGTCGGCATAACTCTTCTGCCTGGACTGAGCTACCTTCAGTCTATCTCAGATCAACTTCACTTTCTCCTTAGACTCTTTGATTAAGTCTGGTCCAAACAACTGTCGGTCTCCAACTTCGTCCCACGACAACGGTGTTTGGCATATCCTTCCATACAATGCCTCGAACAGTGCCATCTTCAAACTGGCCTGGTAACTGTTGTTGTATGAGAAGTCTGCATAGGGCAAGTTGTCATCCCAACTAGATCCATAATCTAATGCACATGCTCTAAGCATATCTTCCAAAATCCGATTGACTCTCTCCGTCTGTCCATCTGTCTGTGGGTGAAATGATGTGCTAAACTCTAGCCTGGTTCCCAAAGTTTCATGTAACTGATTCTAGAACTTTGAGGTAAACTGAGTTCCTCTATCAGATACAATACTCCTTGGTACTCCATGCAGACATACAATTCTGGTCATGTATATCTTAGCCAACTTTGCACTGGTATATGTGATTTTCACCGGGATAAAGTGGGCTACCTTCGTCAATCGGTCTACTACTACCCAGATTGAATCATATCCTGCCTTGGTCCTGGGTAATCCGGTGATAAAATCCATACCAAGCTTCTCCCACTTCCATTCGGGAATTGGCATAGGTTGTAGCAATCCTGCTGGCTTCTGATGTTCTGCCTTTACTCTTTGACACACATCACAAACTGCTACATACTCCGCAATATCTTTCTTCATACCGGTCCACCAGAAAATATCCTTCAAATCCAAATACATCTTAGTATTTCCTGGGTGAATCGAGTATGGTGAATCATGGGCCTCCTATAAAATCAAATTCCTAATCTCCGGGTCATTGGGCACATAGATTCGATCCTGAAACCATAAGGTGTCGTGTTCATCCTCACGAAAACCTTTAGCTTTTCCTTCGCTCATCCTCTCCTTTATAGCGACAATCTCCTTGTCAGCTTTCTGAGCTTCTCTGATTTTATCCATCAAGGTAGACTGGATTTCTAGTGTTGCTACATAGCCTCTCGAAACTATCTCCAAACGTAGTTCTCGTAGGTCCTCGGCTAACTCCTTTGGAAACTCCTCCATCATTAGGGTATTGACATGGCTCTTACGGCTTAGCGCATCAGCTACTACGTTAGCCTTCCCGGGGTGATAATGCAATCTCATGTCATAATTCTTAATGAGTTCCAGCCATCTCCTTTGCCTAAGATTCAATTCCTTCTGAGTGAATATATACTTCAGACTCTTATGATCCATATATACTTCACAATGGTTTCCTATGAGAAAATGTCTCCACGTCTTCAACGCATGCACTACGGCTGCTAACTCCAAATCATGGGTGGCATAGTTCATCTCATGAGGTTTTAGTTGTCGTGAAGCATACGAAACAACTCTTCCTTCCTGCATAAGAACTGCTCCAAGTCCTCGACGTGAAGCGTCGCAGTACACCTTATAATCCTTATGTTGATCTGGCAGAATCAACACAGGGGATGATACCAACCTTTTCTTCAACTCCTGGAAACTAGTCTCACATTCTTCGGTCCAACGGAACTTGGTTTCCTTCTTCAACAACTCCGTCATTGGCTTGGCAATCTTCGAGAAATTCTCGATAAATCTCCGGTAGTATCCTGCAAGTCCAAGAAAACTCCGGATCTCCCCAACGGTCGTCGGTGCTTCCCAATTGGTCACAGTCTCCACCTTGGCGGGATCTACTGCTATTCCTTCTCCGGATATAACATGTCCGAGGAATCCGACTTCCTTCAACCAAAACTCACATTTGCTAAACTTGGCATACAACTGATGTTCTCTGAGCTTCTCCAATACCAAACGCAAATGATCTTCATGCTCCTATTCATCCTTCGAGAAGATCAAAATATCATCTATGAACACTACAACGAACTTATCCAAATACTCCATAAATACTTTGTTCATCAGGTTCATAAAGTAGGCCGGTGCGTTTGTCAGACCAAACGACATAACGGTATACTCATACAACCCATACCTAGTGGTAAAGGCCGTCTTAGGGATATCTTGCTCTCGAATCTTCATTTGATGGTACCCTGATCGTAGATCGATCTTCGAAAATACCTTAGCTCCTTGCAATCTATCGAACAGATCGTTGATCATTGGCAGTCGGTACTTATTCTTGATCGTTACCTCATTCAATCCCCGGTAATCAACAACCATTCTTAATGATCTATCCTTCTTCTCCACTAGAAGTACTGGCGAACCCCAAGGCGAAGAACTTGGGCGTATGAATCCTTTATCCAGTAACTCCTTAATCTGCTTCTTAATCTCCTCCAAATCCTTTGCGGGCATCCTATATGGTCTGTTAGAAATTGGCCCGGTGCCTGGCAAAAGTTCAATCAAAAACTCTATATCTCTATCCAGTGGCATGCCAGGTAACTCCTCTGGAAACACATCCGGATAATCCTTCACTACTGGCACTTCCTCTTGAACAACTCCCATGAGAGAATATACTTGGGTCCTTGTAGGCGAATGCCTAGATACATACTTAATCCTTTTTCCCTCCGGGGTGGTGAGCAAAATAGACTTACTGGCACAGTCAATGTTACCTCCATACTTCGATAGCCAATCCATACCTAATATCACATCCAATCCTTGTGACTCCAGAACTATTAGGTCAGAGGGGAAAGTATGGCGTCCTATGATCAATGGCGTCTGAAAGCATCCTTGGTGTGCCATATAATCTGCTCCAGGTGAACTTACTAACATGGGGGTCTTAAGAACTCGGGTGGACATCCTATGTCTATTCACGAATCCCCTTGAAATGTATGAATGCGATGCACCGGTATCGAAAAGAACTATAGCGGTAAATGTCTTAACCAAAAACTTACCGACAACAGCATCTGGTTGCTCTTCTACCTCCTCCACGGTCACGTGGTTCACTTGTCCTTTGTTGAACGGGTTGGGCTTCTTCCCGACGCTTCCATTGCCGTTCCCATTCTTAACTTCAGGGCATTCATTGGCATAATGTCCAGTCTTCCCACACTTGTAACAAGTGACATGGCTAAAATCCCTCTTGGTGGGTGTGGACGGTGCAGGGCGGTTCTGGTTTCCATTGGCTCCATTCCCATTCCCATTACCATTGCCATTCTTGGTGCCATTGTGGTTGTGCGAGCTACTTCCTCCATGGGTATGCTGAAACTGTCCTACTGCTTTAGGGGTAAAGCGAGGCTTCTGCTGAGCTCCAGAATTATACTTCCCTTGCCCATACTTCCTCTTGCGGCTCTCAATCTGCTGATGCTTCCTTTCAATCATCAGGGCTCGGTCAACCAACTCCTGATAGTTATTGAAAGTTGCCACCATCAGCTGTACACTCATCTCATCATTCAGCCCTTCCATAAATCTCTCTTGCTTCTTGGCATCTGTGGCCACATCATCTGGGGCATAACGAGATAGGGTACTAAACTCATCCACGTACTGGGCTACTGTACGATTTCATTGGCGCAAGTTGCGAAACTCCTGCTTCTTCATACTCATGGCTCCAGTCGAGACATGGGCAGTACGAAAAGCTTGCTAAAACTGATCCCAAGTCACATTGGCTACGGGGTAAGTGGCTGTGTAATTCTCCCACCATGCTGCGGCTGGTCCAGACAACTGGTGTGCGGCAAATCGCACCTTCTCAGCATCCGAGCAATTGGCGGTGGTCAAATCCCTTCCAATCTTGCGTAGCCAGTCATCAGCCACAATTGGTTCGATGCTGCTAGCAAACACGGGTGGTTGCAACCTTAAGAAACGTGTCAGGTTGTCCACATGTGGTGGTGGTGGAGGGTTGTTGTTGTTGTTGTTGTTCTGGTTGTTCTGGGTGTTCTGGACAAGAAGTTGCATCAGGGTGTTCTGCTGCTGGATCAACTGAGTGAGCTCAGGGGGAAACTCGAATTCACGTCTTGGAGGCATCTGATGGGTGTAGAGGGAAGAGATTAGAATAGAAATGAGGTCTAAGGGAAAATCACTACCCATATGCACATGAGACAAACACACAATCATATCACACCAATCAATTTCAAACAAGGTCTTACAAATCTAACGATCATTTACAAAAGTGCTCTAAATCTAATATATGGAGGTATACTACTAGTCATAGGGTGGTCATCTAAAAATATTGGTCGGCAGAGGATTCCATAATATCTGCCCCACCTTCATCTTCATAGTCTTCATCCTTGCTATCCTCAGCTTCCGAATCTGTATCATCTATGATGATATAGTCCTCTGGTGGAATCTCCTTGGGTTCTTCTTCCTCGTCTTCTTCTCCCATGAGTATCCATAACTTCCGGGTCAAATCATCATTCTTCTCCACGAGTATCTTCATCTATTCCTCATAACCGTCGCGTGTAGACTTGAGTTCTTCTTCTAGCTCCAAATTCCTATTTAGGGCCTTCTTCAAATCTATCATCCCAGCACACATCTGGTGCTCCTAGCGACGAATGTGGTGGTTCAACTCCTGGATGAATGCTGCAATGGATATACCCTTCCGAGTGCTGATCATATCCCAGTTCTCATCTCGGCGTCCACAAATCTGGTAGATAGTGTCCTTTAGCTCATGCTTGTAGACTTCTCCAATCCTTCCCATAGCAATGTGGGCTGCCATACTCCTTCCTAGGCTCCATGTAGGTGCATTAATGGAAAATGCTATGAGTGAGGTGACGGGTGCGAACGTCCTTCCTGGAACTTGAGCTTGAATCAACCAACGCTCCTCCTCAGGTAGAGTGGCATTGTAGGTTCCAGTGAAACTTGGTAATCCAATGTGTAGATATCTGGTGACTTCCTTCAGGTGTTGTCCAGTAGGTGTATCATCATCCGGTTGCATGAACTTGTGCTTTGCTTCCACCATCCTAAAGAATAGAAAAGATGAGGAGTCAGAAGAGAAAAGAGTGGATAGTGTTCTAGGGCTTGTCTTAGTGGTCATGTCCTATAGTCAGCGTGTGCTCTGATACCATCTTGTAGCGACCAGACCTCAAACAATCTGATCTCCATGCATCAGTGTCATCCCTGGATCAGTAATGCTGACACGCATGGTACTCAAAGGATTTATAACAGAGTGGCAATCACACACTTATTACATCGATAGTCCAACAATGAATTTATTACAAATAATATGGCTGAAGGCCATCTAACACGATAACAGCGGAAGGCTTGGAAGATAAGTGAGTCCATCAACTCCAGCGGCATCACTGAGTATAGAACCATGACCTAAAAGGGCATCAAACTCGTCGTCTGAAAAGTCTGCAACATGAAACGTTGCAGCCCGAAAAACGGGTCAGCACATGGAAAATGCTGGCAAGGTAACACAAGAGATGCAATGAAAGTAAAGCTATATTATATGCAATATGGTTGGCGGAAAGCTCTATGGTTAAGTTTTTGCGTAAAGCCAATTTTTCCCTACTTAAAAGGAATGTATTTTAATTAACTATCATGGTAGTTGAAACATCGTTGAGAACATAGACATCCTCTCAACCCCAATTAAAAGTAATCATTAAACCCAACAAAATTAAATTAAGTAACATGTTGAGATGCACATGATAATCCAAGTACCAGATACTCAAGATGTCCATAACCGGGGACAGGGCTAATCATGATCAGTTTGTACACTCTGCAGAGGTTTGTGCACTTTCCCCACAAGACTCGATCGCCTCCGTTTGGTTTCTCGCACTGCATGGTGTTTGAGAAACGGATGATCGAGACACAGTCTTTCCGAAGAGGCCCCCTTAACCAGATAGATAGGCTGGTACACCTACAAAACCCAACTACATCTGCTAGCCCATCATGGAAAGGTTTCCCACAACTTACTCAACTATGCCAGAGCCCATATTGGCATGTGGCTGCACACGGAAGTTTCTAGCATGAAAAATCTCATGATCCCTTTGAGCCTGGGTGGCGGTCCAAAAGAAAAACAGGCAATCCTGGAATACCCAGATGCCTCAATCCACCCAGATGTGTATTAATGTTGCCACCTTAAGTTGAACCATTAATTAACAACTCACATCTGTCATCGTACCGGTATTCGAGCGAACTCAAATACGAAAACGGTAAAATTCCCAACTCTCTCCGTAGGTCCTTGAGTTGCTTAGAATTTCGAGGAACGCCACGAACAAAATGCAAAACAATGAAAATGCAATATGATCTATGTATAACATTCCAAATTGAAAATTTAGGATGTTACACTTCACCCCGTCCAGAACCACAATTAGCTACCCCTCAACCTGCTGCACCTACTGAAAATACTGAATATGAAATCCCTTCAGGTACGATAGAACAACTGCTAGTTGATCCTTATGCAGGAGATGGAACTGAACATCCTGACATGCACTTGATATATGTGGAACAAATTTGTGGATTGTTTAAGCTTGCAGGTTTACCCAGGGATGAAGTAATGGGAAAGATTTTCCCTTTATATTTGAAGGGAAAAGCATTGGCATGGTATAGGCTATGCAATGATATTGGATCATGGAATCGGTATCGTTTGAAATTGGAGTTCCACCAAAAGAATTATCCTATGCATCTAGTTCATCGTAATGGGAATTATATATATAATTTTTGGCATCGTGAAGGAGAAAGTATCGCTCTAGCTTGGGGGGAGGCTTAAGTTAATGTTATATTCATGCCCCAATCATGAGCTCTCAAGAGAAATTATTATCTAGAATTTTTATGCTCGGCTTTCTCATAATGATCGATCCATGCTTGATACTTCTTGTACTGGTTCTTTTATGAAGAAGAATATTGAATTCCAGTGGGATATTTTGGAAATAATTAAACGCAACTCTGAAGATTGGGAACTCGACGAAGGTAAAGAGTCAGGTATTAAACTTAAATATGATTGTGTTAAATCTTTTATGGATACCGATGCTTTTCAAAAGTTTAGCACTAAATATGGACTTGACTCTCAGATAGTAGCCTCCTTTTGTGAATCATTTGCTACCCATGTTGAACTCCCTAAAGAGAAGTGGTTTAAATATCACCCACCTATTAAAGAAGAAATTAATGAACTGGTACCAGTTAAAGAAGAAACTATACTTTATAATGTTGATCCAGTTGTTCCTTCTGCTTAGACTGGCTATAGTGGGCAGTAACTTCAGCAGTAACATAGGTCCAGCTCAGCAAATTTGCTTATGTGGCAATGAGTTAATGAGGAGAGAGGTAATCTGAGTAACTACGGTTGTTACCGTAACATAGCGCTCCATACGAGAATTTTTAATGCAATCGATCCGGTGCGGATGCTGCTCGCGAAAAAGAAAAGGAAAAACCAATCGTGGCTTTCTTCTTCCCCCAGCTGCGCCTCCATCCATCTTCGTCCCTGCCGCCTCGATCCCTCGCCACGCTCTCCGTCTCGCCGGCCAGCGGCGGTTCAGGCTGGCGGCGCGAAGCCACCTGAACCATGGCCAAGTCTGGAGCTCGTAAGGAGGCGGCGCCAGTCCGGCCACCAGCTACCTCGCCGCCGCCGCAGCACTTCCCCGTCGCCGCAAGCTCGTACGCCAGCCGCTCGCCGCAGCTATTCTACCCCGGTGCCCCGACGAGCTCCTCCGCCAGCCCCTCGACAACGCCACACCTGTACCCCCCTCTCATGGAAACCTCATCTACCAACCCTACATGGTATGAATTCTGCTGTCAATCTTCCGCAACTGCAATTTCAGTAGCTCGAATTTGCATCATTAGGTAATTGTAGTTTGCGTTCATTCTCTTGAGTAACTGATTCAGCGTGTGTAGGTGTTCAAGCAGAGAGAGTCCTGCCATGAACTAGTGATATAGGTGTATTTTCTAGAGTACCTGATTGCGTTCATTACCTAGACAGTGAGTTGTGCTTCAGGTTTTGCTTGCTTCATTGAACTGGTGATATATCACATGTTTTTGTTGGAAAGAAGCTTCCGATAAGAAATGAAATAAGTGTTTTCTGGTGTATAAAATGGAGAAGTGTTTGCTGCCGATAAGAACTTGTGATGTATCTTCAGGTTTTTGTTTGCTGCCAATAAGAACTAGTGTCATATCTTCAGGTTTTTGTTTGCTGCCGATAAGAACTTCCACATATACTCGAGCATGCTTTCCGAACAAAGCATTGACTATGTTTCATATAGCAGAGAATCAGACCAGCCACCCTTGAGAAACTACATGTTCTGAAATAAAAGTATTAAGCTGCAACATTAAATTTCCTGTTTATCGTCCAACATTTAGCTCATATACCATTTTCCATTCTGTCTATACTCTAACAAGTTGTCAGTGTCTTTATATCAAGAAGTGAAGTTTATTTGTCTTGGAATTAAGAATATGGGGGATATAATAGAACCCACCGATTATCATTACATTTATGGGAGCCGCTCTCAAACTGATTAACAATAGGATTAAGTGCTACCTTGGCTCGTGCAGTAGGATTATTCTACTGCAGTTTTATTAGGATAAATAGGTGCAAGTTATGGACTTTGATCAAAAGTGGAATATATTATGTACCTTACTCTATGGTCAACAAAAAAGGAATACTCCAGGTCACCAAAATATATGTGTTCTGTAAGAGCCTATCTCCTACCTGTAGCATACAAAATATCTTGTTTTTGTTTTAGGCCTATTTCTAACCAGATCCAATTAATTGCATACCTCATAAATTTGTTTGTTGTGCTTGATACTTTATGTTTTATTATACTTTTGTTAGAGCGATGAGGCGATGTACAAAATTGCATTGTTGTACTATGGTCATGACTTCTGATATTTGTAACAGGAGGCCAATGTACACCGCTGCACCTGATGGTTTGCTAAGCTTTGGACAATTCCCTCCAATGCATCCTTATAATTTTCGACCTCCGACAATGCACCATCCTGAACAAGGACACCCAAATTCGGAGAATTTTCACTTTGTCGGGGCTTCCCCGCATGATTCCTTTTCAACACCACCGCCACCACCGCACCCCAAGGTTGCATCTCGGTCTGCTCCCGCAAAAGTGGATTTAACTTCTTCTAAAAAGAAAAGGAAGGTCACCAATGTATATGACGATGAATCGGGAGAAAGGACCGCATATCGTCTGCCCTATACACCCGAAGAACATGTCAGACTGGTAAGAATATTCATTGCTGAAATCCATATTATGTGCATGTAATTTCTTGTTGCTTGTTGGGCTCAACTAAATTAAATGTGCACAATGTAGGCAGGTGCTTGGCTAGAGTGTTCACTCGATCCCATCGATGGGAACGGAAAGAAGGCTGAGCAGTTCTGGGATGATATTGCTGCACTATACAATGGTGCTACACCAAATAATCGGAAGAGAGATCGGAATCAGTTAAAGATGGAGTGGCAAAGGACCAAGAAAAAGCTCGCTGCTTTCCATGGTGAGTGGACTAACGTAGTTGGAGTGTATCATAGTGGTCACAGCGAACATGACCTGGAAAAATGGCCTTGGAGAAGTATGAAGGCAACTATCACTAGCCTTTCCAACATTTAACTATGTGGCAAAAACTGAAGGGTGATGGCAAATGGCTAGCCTCTTACAGAAACATGATGGCAAAAGATGGGAAGAGAACATCTGGGGAGACCAATCTCACATCAAATATGATCAACTTGGAGCCTGAGGAGCGCCCATCAGCTGGTCGTGATAAAGCTAAGGCTGAACGTGCTGGTAAAGGCAAGCCAGGAGGGCTCTCAAAAGAGCTTGGGGAAAGATTGGACAAATTCATCGAGGTTAACAATCAATCAATGGAGGACCGCCAAAAGGTGATAGACATCCAACTGATTCTATCAAATCAACACCTTGAAACTGCAAAGATCAACAACAAAACAAAAATGTTGGATGCTTACTCCAAAATGCTTTTAGCGGACACATCTAAGATGGATGATGCTGAAAAGGCTCGGCGTGCAAAGGCTTTGAATAGAATGGAGGCCATGCTATTTCCTGAAGGAGATTCAGGTATTTTTATTGCTTGTCTCTTGATCGGTTAATTTTTGTTGTGGATTAGAGTCTGTACATTTAACTTAATTAGGTTCAGCTATTGACTATTATTATTTGTCTAATGTTTGGCAAGGTGATTAAAGGGAAAGAAGTGGCGCACTGTGAAGCATATAAGAGGATAGACTGTTCAGCTATTTGGTCAGTTAATTGTGTGAACGTAGTGGATCCTTAATTGTGTGAACCTGATGGATTGTTAAGCTATTGTGTGAACGTAGTGGATCCTTAATTGTGTGAACCTGATGGATTGTTCAGCTCTTTTGTGCACTTGATGGACCGATCAGCTATCCTAATTTATGTGAACGTGAATGGTTCAGTTTCTAGTTTACATATTAATCATTTCAGTTTCTAGTTTTACAGATGAATCGTTTCTAGTGTGCTATATAAACAAGCCTACACCTTCTCCTTTCCTCACCCCTTCATAGTGCACCACTTCTTTCCCTTGTTCTTCAAGATGGCTAGTAGTCAAGCAGCTGATGCTTCCGATGATGAAGTTGAAGCAATTATCATCAATCCTTCCTCCCTCTACACGTTAGATGACTACCTTGTCCAGATGGACATGTTAGACTCGCTCGGCAAGGAGATAGTGAAGGAAATTCTCGAAGGTCAAGAAAGATCAAGCAGAAGTGGCCCAAGGACTTATGTGAACAGGCCACGTGAAGCAGCCGCCGAGCAATTGGTACGTGATTATTTCTGCGATAATCCTATCTACAAGAAAAAAATATTCCGTAGAAGATTCCGTATGAGAAGGCCACTTTTTGAGAAGATTGTACACGCACTAGGAGAGTGGTCTCCGGAGTTCACGCAGAGGAAAGATGCTCTTGACCTTGATGGACTCTCTCCGTTGTAGAAATGCACATCGGCTATTCGCCAGTTGGCGTATGGTACTCTGGCAGATGCTCTCGATGAGTACCTTAAGATTGCCGAGTGCACTTCAATTAAGTGCTTAAAGTTGTTCGTCAAAGGCGTGATTCATATATTTGGTGATGAGTATATGCGGAAACCCAATGTCAATGATGTGCAACACTTACTTGATATTGGAGAGAGTCGTGGGTTTCCTGGCATGTTAGGAAGCCTCGACTGTATGCATTGGCGTTGGGAGAAATGTCCCATAGAGTGGAGGGGACAATTCACGAGTGGGTATAAAGGTGCCCCTACTCTTATTCTAGAGGCGGTTGCTTCTCAAGATCTTTGGATATGGCATGCATTTTTTGGTACCGCCGGATCCAACAATGACATCAACGTGCTTAATCAATCGACATTGTTCATTGAACAACTGAAAGGGCAAGCTCCTCGAGTGAACTATAATGTCAACGAGAAGGAGTATCAACTTGGTTATTACCTTGTAGATGGAATATACCCCGAGTGGGCAGCATTCGTGAAGTCAATACCGATGGCTCAAACAGAAAAGCACAAGTTGTTTGCTAAACATCAAGAAGGAGCAAGGAAGGACGTGGAATGTGCATTTGGTGTGCTTCAGGCGCGATGGTCTATTTTACGGTGTCCGGCACGTTTATATGACCGGGGCGATATCCATAATATTATGTTAGCCTGCATCATTCTACACAACATGATAGTCGAGGATGAAAAAGAAGAGGCCGGGAATATGCTTGATTTGAATGAGGAAGCAGGCTCATCGATTGTTTTTCCATCGGTATTTACTCATGGTGACATGCCAGCATTTGCCGAGGTACTTGAAAGAGATGGTAGAATTCGTGATCGTCCGACGCATAAGGCTCTCAAAAATGATTTGATTGAGCATATATGGAAAAAATTTGGACGACAGTAGATTATATTCGAGACTTGATCCATGTATTCTAAGTATTTTTAATATATTATATTGGCACTTAATTACTTATTATGAATCATTCGAATTTGTATTTTTATATTTATCCATGGTACCGACAAAAAAAATATATTGTTACATGCCACATAGAGATCACAAAGTGAAATACTACTATAGATCCCGTATAACAATAAATGAAAACCTCCATGTTACTACCTCTATGTTACTACCCACTATGGAGGTAGTAACATAGCCTCGTAACACGTGTATGTTACTACTCTATGTTACTCTCCACTATGGCTAGTCTTATATTGAGAAACCACCTTTCCCTTCTAGGATAAAAGAACATGCTAAAGTTTCAACTATGGTTAACAAAAGTTATATTAGAACACCTAAACCAGACGAGCAAATTAAAGTAGAAACTAATATTTCTATGGTAAAGGATCTCTTGGAAGAAAATGTAGATGGGCATGTTATTTGCTTTAATGAAGAGGCTGCTAGAATTGCCAAACCTGATAGAAAAGATAAACATAGACCCATTGTGGACATGCATGTTATTTCAGTTAAAATAGGAGATGATTGCTATCATGGTTTATGTGACATAGGTTCTAGTGTGAGTGCTATTCCCTACTCTTTATACCAAGAAATTATGAATGACATAGCACCTCCAGATATAGAAGACATTGATGTCACTATTGAACTTGCTAATAGAGATACTATATCACCAATTGGGATTGCTAGATATGTTGAAGTCTTGTGTGGGAAAATAAAATACCCTACTAATTTCCTTCTTCTTGGTTCCCCACTAGATGACTTCTGTCCCATTATCTTTGGTAGACCTTTCTTGAATATAGTTAGTGCTAGAATATATTGTAAGAAGCAAATTGTTGGTGTTAGTATTGGTGATGAGTCTCATGAGTTTAATTTTTTTTCCAAGTTTAGTAGGAATCTTCATGAAAAAGAATTTCCTAGTAAGGATGAATTAATTTGTCTTGCTTCTATTGTTGTGCCACCTACTGATCCTTTAGAACAATATTTACTGGACCATGAAAATGATTTACATATGCATGAAAGAAATGAAATAGATAAAATTTTCTTTGAACAACGTCCTCTACTTAAACACAATCTGACTATTGAAACTCTTGGAGGTCCTCCTTCACCTAAAGGTGATCCTGTATTTGAATTAAAACAATTGTCAGACATTTTGAAATATGCTTATCTTGATGAAAAGAAAATATATCATGTTATTATTAGTGCTAACCTTACAGAACATGAAGAAGAAAGGTTATTGAAGGTTCTAAGGAAGCACCGAGATGCTATTGGATATACTATTGATGATTTAAAGGGCATTAGTCCCACTCTATGTCAGCATAAGATTAACATGGAACCTGATGCTAAACCAGTTGTTGACCACCAACGTCGGTTAAATCCGAAGATGAACGAAGTGGAAAGAACGGAAATACTAAAACTTCTGGAAGCAGGTATAATCTATCCTATAGCTGATAGTAGATGGGTAAGTCATGTTCATTGTGTCCCTAAGAATGGAGGTATAACTATTATTCCTAATGATAAGAATGAACTTATTCCACAAAGAATTGTTACAAGCTATAGAATGGTAATTGATTTTAGAAAATTAAACAAAGCAACTAGAAAAGATCATTACCCTCTGCCTTTCATTGATCAGCTACTTGAAAGACTATCTAAGCACACACATTTTTGCTTCCTTGATGGATATTTTGGCTTTTCACAAATACCTATTTCTCAACCAGATCAAGAAAAAGACCACTTTTACTTGTCCTTTTGGAACCTATGCTTATAGATGTATGCCTTTTGGTTATGTAATGCACCTGCTACCTTTCACAGATGAATGATGGCTATATTCTCTAACTTTTGTGAAAAGATTGTTAAGGTTTTCATGGATGACTTTTCTGTTTATGGAAGTCTTTTGATGATTGTTTAAGCAATCTTGAGCGAGTTTTACAGAGATTTGAACAAACAAATCTCGTCTTGAATTGGGAGAAGTGCCACTTTATGGTTAATGAAGGCATTGTCTTGGGTCATAAAATTTCTGAAAGAGGTATTGAAGTGGACCAAGCTAAGGTTGATGCAATTGAGAAGATGCCATGTCCTAAGGACATCAAAGGTATTCATAGTTTCCTAGGTCATGCTGGTTTCTATAGGAGATTTATCAAAGACTTTTCTAAAATCTCTAGGCCTCTTACTAGTCTCTTGCAAAAGGATACTCCTTTTGTTTTTGATGATGATTTCTCGAAGCCTTTGAAACACTTAAGAAAGCCTTAGTATCTGCATCTATTGTTCAACCACCTGATTGGAACTTACCTTTTGAAATTTTGTGTGATGCTAGTGATTATGATGTTGGTTTTGTTCTAGGGCAAATAGTTGATAAGAAATTGAATGTTATTAACTATGCTAGTAAAACTCTAGACGGTGCTCAAAGATATTATGCTACTACTGAAAAGGAATTCTTAGCAGTGGTGTTTGCTTGTGAAAATTTAGACCTTATATTGTTGATTCTAAAGTCACTATGGTGAGGAAAGATCTAGGCACATATGTCCAGTTGAATATGGGTGACATGAGTTATTATTGTTGACATCACCCTTGTGGTGAGTATGTTGTGAGGCGAAACTATAAGCCCCTATATTTCTATGTGTCTGGTTGAAACGTTTTGCTCATGTGTATGCGGTGAGTGTTAGCAATCATAGAAGACTATATGATGGTTGAGTATGTGGACTTGCCTAAAGGTTTCGATATGGGACCCTTCCTGAAAAGATGATGAATTGAAGTTGCAAAAGTTGAGTGAAAACATAGTTTGTTGGTTTCTAATAGAGTTTATACTTTATACTTCAGTTGTGTGACGAACTGTCACTTATTCATGAGAAGTTTATGATACAAGTTCTATGATAAAAGTCTTATGTTTAATTTTATTGCTGTTATAATAATCAACATGATGCTTCTATGTCCGTATTTTGTTTTTATCGACACCTCTCTCTCTCAAAGCATGTGGACATGTTTTTCGATTTCGGTTTTTGCTTGAGGACAAGCGAGGTCTAAGCTTGGGTGAGTTGATACGTCCATTTTGCATCATGTTTTCTTACTGTTATTTATAATGTTTTAATCCATAATAATGCTTTTTGGAGTAATTCTAATGCCTTTTCTCTCATAATTTACAAGGATCATACCAAGAGGGAGAATTCTGGCAGCTGGAAATCTGGACCTGGAAAAGCTACGTCAGGCCACCTATTCTGCACAACTCCAAACAAGCTGAAACTTCACGGAGATTTTTTATGGATTATTTAATAAATAGTGGAGTCAATAAACACCAGAGGGGGCCACCAGGTGGGCACAACCCACCTGGGCGCGCCAGGCCCACCAAGCGCGCCCTGGTGGGTTGTGGCCTCCTCGGCCCACTTTTGTAGCCCATCTTCTGGTATATAAGTCATTTTGACCTAGAAAAATAAAGGAGAAGGCTTTCGGGACGGAACGTCGCCGTCTCGAGGTGGAACTTGGGCAGGAGCACTTTTGCCCTCCGGTGGAGCGATTCCGCCGGGGGAACTTCCCTCCTGGAGGGGGAAATCATCGTCATCATAATCACCAACCACTCTCCCATCTTGGGGAGGGAAATCTCCATCAACATCTTCAACAACACCATCTCATCTCAAACCCTAGTTCATCTCTTGTATTCAATCTTGTTACCGGAACTATAGATTGGTGCTTGTGGGTGACTAGTAGTGTTGATTACATCTTGTAGTTGATTACTATATGGTTTATTTGGTGGAAGATTATATTTTCAGATCCATTATGCTATATATTACCTCTCTGATCTTGAGCATGTTCATCACATGTGAGTAGTTACCTTTGTTCCTGAGGTCACGGGATAAATCATGTTGCAAGTAATCATGTGAATTTGATATGTGTTTGATATTTTGATAGTATGTATGTTGCGATTCCCTTAGTGGTGTCATGTGAACGTCGACTACATGACACTTCACTATATTTGGGCCTAAGGGAATGCATTATGGAGTAGTAATTAGATGGTGGGTTGTGAGAGTGATAGAAACTAATTTAAGTGAAGCAAGAGAGAATTTCTTCAAAAGTACTAAAGCACACCGTGCTTAAAAAGATATAAGTGAAGCACTAGAGCAATTCCATAGAAAAGAGCTTCGTTGATGGGATGTGAATGCCGCTTACCTAGCCTATCTGGCAACTATTTAAGGACTCTAATTTATTTAAAAAAATCAGATCTAAGTATTTTATTAAAACAGCAAGCAAACAAAATAAAATGACATTTCAATAATATCACATCTTATGTGAAGAAGCAAAAACTTACGATCAACCGATACTAACCGATACTTGTTGATGAAGAAAGGCGGGATGCCTATCGGGGCATCCCCAAGCTTAGATTCTTGAGACTTCTTGAAATATTATCTTGCGGTGCCTTGGGCATCGCCAAGCTTGAGATTTTTTGTCTCCTTAATTCTTCTCATATCACAGTTTTACTAAATCTCAAAAGCTTCATCCACACAAAACTCAACAAGAACTCATGAGATAAGTTTGTATAAATCAATTGAAAACCTTATCATTATCTACTGTAGAAAATCACTAAAATTATTATTCAACATTGCATACTAAATGTCTCTGCATATTTAATACTCCTATCCTCAAATAGAATCATTAAACATGCAAACATGTGCAGACAATGCAAACATAACATCAATCTGTCAAAATAGTACAGTCTGTAAAGAATGCAAGAGGATCCATACTTACCTAACTTAATTTTTTTAAAATTTAACATGCTATAGGAAATTTATCATAGCTTGATGTGCAAAAAGTTTCAGCCTTTTATCACATTCTGACTTTTCTCGGGAATTTTTGCAACAACGACAAACTTTCTGTTTTCAAACAGCAACATATAGACTTACAAAATAAACATGGTAAAGGCTATCCTTGACACTTTTATTGAAATAAAAGATACAAAACATTATTCTAAATACCATCAAGCAAATCCTAACAAAAGAAAATGATGCTCCAAGCAAAACTCATATCATGTGACGAATAAAAATATAGCTCCAAGTGAGGTTATCGATAATGTTGAAGACAAAAGAGGGGATGCCTTCCGGGGCATCCCCAAGCTTAGTTGTTTGGGTATTCCTTGAATAGTGCCTTGGGATGCCTTGGGCATCCCAAAGCTTAGGGTCTTGCCACTCCTTATTCTCCTCATATCAGCATCTCACCCAAAACTTGAAAACTTCAATCACACAAAACTTAACGGAACTTCGTGAGATGGGGTTGTATGATAAAACAAATGATTCACTTTGGGTACTATCAAAGACAAGATTCATAATTGTTCTCACACAATTCCTATTGTGTTGTATCATTTCTACAATTTATATCGATCAATATAAGCCATAGAAACTAGAAAACGAGCAAACTATGCATTCAAAACATAATCTGTCAAAAACAGAACAGTCTGTAATGATCTACACAACCATCATACTTATTCAACTCTAAAAATTCTGCAAAAATAGAACAATGTAGGAAATTTGTATACCAATCTTCTGCAAAAAGAATCAACTCAAAAACACTCTTCAGTAAAAAAAAATGAGAATTTTGTTCGTGGGCGCAAAAGTTTCTGTTTTTCTGCAAGATCAAATCTACTATCACCCAACATGATCCTAAGGCTTTGCTTGGCACTTTACTGAAACAAAAGCTATAAAACATGATCAATACAGTAGCATAATCATGTTAACACAAAAAAACAGTAGGTATAAGTGTTGGGTTGTCTCCCAACAAGCGCTTTTCTTTAATGCCTTTTAGCTAGGCATGAAGAGTTCAATGATGCTCACATAAAAGATAAAGATTGAAACACAAAGAGAACATCATGAAGAATATGACTAGCACATTTAAGTCTAACCCACTTCCTATGCATAGGGATTTTGTGAGACAACAACTTTTGGGAGCAAGAATCAACTAGCATAGGAAGGCAAAACAAGCAAAACTTCAAGATTTTCAACACATAGAGAGGAAACTTGATATTATTGCAATACCTACAAGCATATATTCCTATCTCATAGTAATTTTTAGTAGCATCAGCAATGAATTCAAAAATATAGCCATCACATGAATCATTCTTTTCATGATGCAAAAGCATAGAAATATTTCTACTCTCCACATAAGCAAATTTATTCTCATGAATAGTGGTAGAAGCAAACTCAACAAAATAACTATCATGAGATTGAAAATTAAAGCCACGATGACAAGTTTCATGGTTATCATCATTCAATATAGCATACATGTCATCACCATAATCATCATAGATAGCAACTTTGTTATCATAGTCAATTGAAACATTCTCCAAAGTAGTGGATTCATCACAAAATAAAGTCATGACCTCTCTAAATCCACTTCTATCAATATAATCATCATAAATAGGAGGCATGCCATCATCATAATAAAAAAATCATCAAAACATGGGGGACTAAAAATATCATCTTCATCAAACATAGCATCCCCAAGCTTGTAGCTTTGCATATCATTAGCAACATGGATATTCAAAGAATTCATACTAACAACATTGTAATCATGCTCATCATTCAAATATTTTGTGCCAAACATTTTATTGACTTCTTCTTCTAACAATTGAGCACAATTTTCCAATCCAACATTTTCAAGAAAGATATTATAAAGATGATCAATAATATGATGCAACCTCAATTCCATTTTTTGTAGTTTTCTTTTATAAACCAAACTAGTGATAAAACAAGAACTTAAAAGATTTGATTTCATGATCTAAAGATATACCGTCATGCACTCACCTCCCGGGTAACGGCGCCAGAAAAGAGCTTGATGTCTACTACACAACTTGTTCTTGTAGACTCGTGTTCGGCCTCCCAGCGCAGAGTTTTGTAGGACAGTAGCAAATTTCCCTCAATTGGATGACCTAAGGTTTATCAATCTGTGGGAGGTGTAGGATGAAGATGGTCTCCCTCAAACAACCCTGCAACCAAATAATAAAAAGTCTCTTGTGTCCCCAACACACCAAATACAATGGGAAATTGTATAGGTGCACTAGTTCGGCGAAGAGATGGTGATACAAGTGTAGTAATGATAGTAGATATTGTTTTTGGTAATAGTAACAATAAAAAAATAGCAACGTAGCAAGTGATAAAACGGAGCACAAACGATATTGCAATGTTTGAAAATGAGGACTAGGGTCTGTACTTTCGCTAGTGCAATCTCTCAATGATGCTAACATAATTGGATCACATAACCATCCCTCAACGTGCGATGAAGAATCACTCCAAAGTTCCTATCTAGCGGAGAACATAAAAAGGAATTGTTTGTAGCGATTCTTTCAGATCGATCTATCCAAGAGTTTGTACTAAAATAACACCAAGTTATTCTTTTCGATCGATCTATCAAGAGTTCGTACTAAAATAACACAAGTTATTCTTTCCGATCGATCTATCGAGAGTTCATACTAAAATAACACCAAAACAAATTCATATTCATAATACTCAATCCAACACAAAGGACTTCAAAGAGTGCCCCAAGATTTCTAACGGAGAAACGAAGACAAGAATGTGCATCAACCCATATGCATAGATTACCCCAATATCACCTGGGGAATCCGCGAGTCGAGTGCCAAAACATATATCAAGTGAATCAATACGATAACCCATTGTCACCACGAGTATTCAATTGCAAGACATATATCAAGTGTTCTCAAATCCATAAAAGTCTTCAATCCAAAGAAATCTCAAAGGGAAAACTCAAGTCATCACAACAAGATAGATAGGGGAAAACACCATATGATCCGACTATATTAACAAAGCGCACGATACATCAATATTGTGAATCTCAAGAACACGAGAGAGAGAGAGAGAGATTAAACACATAGCTACTGGTACAAACCCTCATCCCCGAGGGTGGACTACTCCCTCCTCACCATGCTGGCCACTGGGATGATGAAGATGGCCACCGGTGATGATTTCCCCCTCCGGCGGAGTGCTGGAAAGGGCTCTAGATTGGATATCATGGACTACAGAGCCTTGCGATGGAGGAACTTCTAATCTAGGTGTACCCCGAGGGTTTTCGGAATATTTGGGAATTTATCGGGTAAAGAGGGGGTGTGGGAGGCCACCGAGGTGGGCACAACCCACCTGGGCGCGCCAGGGGTGCCTGGCGCGCCCTGGTGGGTTGTGCCCCCCTTCGGGGCACCCCCAGGTGTAGCTCTGGCCCATTGGGTGTCTTCTGGCCCATAAAAAATTTCAGAAAAATTTCGCTGTGTTTGGACTCCGTTTGTCGGGGAAACGACACCTATAGGATTTTGGGGATCCCTTTTGTTGCGGTTGCGGGGCGTAGAGTTGTGCAAAGAGTAGGTCTAGACGATCAACGCATGGGAATTTTTACCCGTGTTTGGGCCGCAAGATGATGCGTAAAACCTTAGTCCTGCTTGTCTGTGTATATTTGGTGTTCTTGAGCTCTTGAAGTGGCCTCTACGCGTGGCTGTTCAAAAAGTCTAAATCCTCTCTCGGTATGCCTTGGGCCTCCTTTTATATGTCCAAGGGGTTGCCACAGAGACACACAGGAGGTGTAAAGTTACTACAGTGTACAAGGTTAGCTCCTGACGTCTTAGGACAAACGCACTTAATGCGCCGCCTATGTGTCCACTAGCTTTATCGGGGACGGCTAGGAAGCTTGTATCGCCCACTGCCGCCTCATCTTGCTCCGACACGCGTCTAGGCTGATGAGGCATGTGGCGCCACGCTGGCTGCTAGCTGTTGTGGTGGCAGGGTCTTCACGAAGATCTGCATGCCACCATGCAGGTGCTTGCAACTGGCTTAGGGGCCGCATGCTACCACGTATGTGCTCGTCCAGTTGGGGAGCCGGTCGTTGCGTGGGAGCGGTCGTGGGGCAGCGAAATATTGGCGGACGTGGGCCTGGCTGTGGCCCCGCAGACGCCCCCGGCAAGGGGTCTTGCTAGGGTCATGTGGCCGTCCCCGGCAAGGATCTTGTCGGGGGTGTTTGGTCGCCCCCGGCAAGGCTCTTGCCGAAGGTCTTCGCCTTCTGGTCCCTTGGCCCTACAAGGGTCTGTAAGCCACTACGCAGGTGCTCCTTGAATCTTGGCCTTGACGTTATCGATGGTGTCGGGGCTCTCAGACCCAAGGGCGGTGGGCTTGCTGTTGTTTGGGCAAGCGGCCCCCGGCAAGGTTCTCGCTGGCATCGCGTAGGTCGCCCCGGCAAGGGTGTTGCCAGGGGAGGGGCCCACCTTGCCCCTCTGTCCTTCATGTCTCTAGCTTGAGAGTTGCCTCGACGGCCTCGTGTATTCCTTCTCCCGCTCTGCCAGGCGTGGCCGTGGGCGCGGCTGCAACTAGCCGTGCACAAGTAAAAGGGTGCAAAAGGACCCCTACTTTTGTACACCGATAGGAGCCTCGGGGCCTGGGCCACACATAAGCACAGAGCGTTGTTGGGCCAGGCCTAGAACGGTGCGCGGGCACGCGTGGTAGGGTTTTAACTGTGGGGATTCCTGCGCCGGTTGAGCTTCCCCACTACTTGAGTTAGTGCGCGATGTGAGGCTCGTGCGTAGAGCGGTTGATGTGTGCCTGCGTCATGTCATGTCATGGTGAATAGTAAAGAGGCGGCCCGCGCCTTGCCCATAAAAGAGGGGACCGTAGGGGCGCTGCTCATTTACTCTCCACGCCTCTTCCAATCTCGGAACCGTCGTTCCCCTTTCCTTCTCCAGGCGTAAACCAGAGTTCTTGCCCCTGCTTGCCGCCGTCGCGCTTTCACTGCCCTTGATCCTCTACCGTTTCTTGGCCATCATGGCGCCCAAGACAAGCAAGGGTAAAGGGATGGCGTAGGAGTGGACGGAGATGGATGCCGGGGAGAAAGAGTCACCGGAGAGCGTGTTGGTGGAGCTGCAGAGCGCCCAAGACAAGCAAGGGTAAAGGGATGGCGTAGGAGTGGACGGAGATGGATGCCGGGGAGAAAGAGTCACCGGAGAGCGTGTTGGTGGAGCTGCAGACGCGGTTCCCACTCTTTGAGCCGACGGTCGATGTGCTCACCCTCAAAGGCAAGTTCAAGTGCCCATGGGGGAGGGAGACGATGGCGCATCCCCCCATGCGCGTCGTCCCCGCCTCCTGCTTCACCAAGGGCGGTCCACGTTGGTATCCTTTCTTCGTCGATTACTTCTCCTGCGGGCTCTGCCCCCCTTTCTCGGATTTCTTCAGCGACATCATGTACACCTATGGATTCCGCCTCCTAGACCTCACGCCAAACGCCATGGCGTGCCTGGCCTACTTCGCCCATCTCTGTGAGGGCTTTGTCATAGTGCACCTTAGCACGGCGCTCTTCCGCCACTACTTTACTCCTCGCATCCAGTCGGGGGGCGCCATCTCGGGCTGCATTGCTTGGATTCCAAGGCAGCAGGCCAAGGGCACGTACCCGGAGGGCGCCACGAAGGAGAGGTGGGAGGAGTGGCGAAGCCGTTGGTGCTGGATCGAGGAGACGGACCCGCCGGAGTTCTGCCGGGTCCGTTCAAAGGCGCTGGTCCGTCGCAAGGACTGGAGCGATCTTGATGCGGAGGACCGTATGCTTATGATCGCCACCACCAGGATCCATCGCCTTGCTGCGGCCGGGCTCACCCTTGAAATGACCGGGGCCAATTTTATCCACCGCCGGATCGCCCCACTGCATAACAAGGGGAGGCCGGCCTGGGAGTTCAAGAACGCGGCCGATATCATGAGGCTCCACCCTGGTTTGAATCACAACTTCACTGTGTTGATGCACGCCCATCTCTGCTAGAGGCTCTTCCAGCTTAGGGTCGACGAGGCCGTCCGAGTCGAGAGGACCGGCAAGGCCGGCAAGGCAGGCAAGACTGAGAAGGCCGACATGGCCCCCGGCGCCGCCAAGCCTGACAACCTGTTCGGGTTGCCAGCGGGGCTGGTCCCGCTGACCAACAACTCTCGCCAGAGCGCCATCATTGCCATGATGCCGATCTTTAATGCGCATGGCCTCGATCCGACCTAGTTCGAGCCAAAGGCGGAAGTGGCACTCTTCGACAATTTATCGGAGAAGTACGTTCGCGAGAAGCCGCAGCTTATCCGCGACACCACCGCGGAGGAGTTTGCTTACATCACCTCCAGGGCGGAAGAGGCAACCCTTGCCATGGAGGCCGGAAGCTTCGGCACCGTGGAGGACGAGGACGATGCGGCCGCACATGAGAGAGAGTTCGCCGAGTGGGAGAGGCCCACCGGGGAGGCCAGTAGCGCTGGCGCTAGATCTCGCTCTATTGAGGAAGCGGTCGAGGAGTCGGCTGAGGAGGAGACCGACGTAGATGACCCCCCAGTCCCTGGGAAGAAGGATGTCTTGCGGCGAGCAGGCTCCGGCGAGCAAGTCCGGCCCGGCAAGTCCACGCAGCGGCAGCAGGCTATAGCACCATCTGTACGCCAGACGAGGATTGCGAAGAAGGCCGCGGTGGCCGCTTCTTCTTTGTCCAGGCGCCCCCGGATGCCATCCCCTTCTCCTCCACCTGTCGATGTCGCCCCGGAGACCGATTTAGATCTGGGGTCCAATAGCCCGAGGAGGAAGAGGAGGCCAGAGGAGGAGGAGGATGAGTAAGCATTTTGTCCTCCACCATCTCTTAACCTTCTGCCCGCACTTTTCTTCCTTAACTTGGTTTAATTTTTGCAAAAATATGGAGACTCTGGTCCAGAGGGCGGAGAAGAGGGCCAAAACCTCTGCGGGCGACGAGCCCCCGGCAAGCGATCCGCGCAGGCCGGCGTTAGTGGTGATCAGCCCGGAGAACCGCCCTCGGCACAGCCCATGCTCTAGCCCCCACCGTGAGTCCATTCTCCACTCCTCGCTGGCGGGCGTTGGGGTGTGTTATCTTGATATTGACCTTACCGGGGTTGCAGGAGGAGAGCAGAAGCCGGAGGAGTCGCCGAGGGCTGCCCCGGACACACCATCCCAGGCAACTACGCCACTCAGAGGGGCGTCGCCGGCAAGGGCGCCCACTGGCGAGCCCATGCACATAGAGGAAGAGGGGGCGAGCACGGGCGCTGGTGGTTCTGCCCCGGCGTCGGATGTTGGCGGGGAAGGAACCACCTCTCCTCGGCCCGGCACGGGTAAGTCGCCTGATCCTGGTCCCCTGTCATCTCCGCCATGTGATGCTCTTTCTTTTCTCCGTCCTGAACCGTTGATCTCGGCCTCGCCTCATCTTCTCTTCTTGTTTCCAGGCTTCCCCTTGGCGGACTGAATGGACGTTGATGCCGTCATCGAGGAGGTGGCCAAGGATGCTAAAGCCGAGGCCACCAAGATCATGGTCGGAGAAGCCGCTGCGTCCGCCACCAAGGAGGCCACAGAGGGGCTTGACGGAGAGACCGACAAGGCTGCTGCCGAGGAGGCCGCCAAGGGTCCTGCCGGGGACCCCGGCAAGGCCGCTGCCGAGGAGGCTGCCAAGGGGCCCGTCGGGGAGGAGGTGGCCAACGAACGACCCTCCTCCTCTGTAGCCCCCACCCCGGGCAAATATTTGAAGGTGGTAATCTGTTCGTCATCCTCCCAGGGACGGTAAGCAACGGGGCGCCAGCCGAGGGGGAGATCTTTGACGATGAGGTCCTTGCCACTCCTGGGCTTCAGGTGGTTGACGAACCGAGCGCCAGCGGCGGCAGCTCTCGAGAGGAGCAGCTCCTTTGGGCCATGAGGGCCAATTTCCAAAAGCTTCAAGCGCTCTATCGCGCCCGCCAAGACAAGGTGAACTCCAAGATGACGACCATGGACAAAGCAGAAGTGGACTTTGAGGACCGTATCGCCCAGACGCAAGTTTGGTTCAACAAGGCCCAGGACGAGCTGGGCACCATACAGGTCCAGCTGGACCAGCGCAAGTGGGAGCTCGCCCTGTAGCTGGCCGACGTCAAGAAGGCCCAGGAGCTGGCGAAGGAGCCGACCGCCAAGGTCGAGGCTGCCCGAACACAGTAGAAAGCTCTTCTGAATGCCCAACAGGAGGACCTCGAGGCACGTGAGCGGGCGCTTGCCGCCGCGCTCCATGACAAGGACGAGGAGATCGAGAAGCTCGTTGCGCAGCGGACTCTGGCGCTGCAGCAGAAGCACAAGGATGCTCTTGACGCTCTGGCCCTGGTCCAGGCCGACAAGGTGGAGGAGCTGGAGCGGGTGCGGGAGGGGCCGAAAGAGGAGGTCTTGAAGCTAGCAGAGGAGAGGGACATGAGCAATCGCGCGTTGGCGGATCTGCAGGTCACCATCTCCGACAAGAACAAGCTGCTCTCCGACGCCAAGGTCTCCATCAACGACTTGAAGCTGAAGCTGGATGCCTCGAAAGAGACGCTCTCTATGGTCAGGGCCTGTGAGGAGACCTTGACCAAGGCCCTTGAGAACGATAAGAAGCAACGGTAGGATGACGCCGCCGCCCACAATAACTTTGTGGGCAGGGTGAAGCTCTAGACCGACGGCCACGTCGACATTGCGGAGAGGCTCAGCAGCCAGCTATCCGTCACGGGTATACCGGATTTAAGGTACTCTCATGAGGCAAGCATGACCCCTAGCGCCAGGCTGACCTTGTTCTTCGGGCGCGTCCTCGAGGCCATGGAGCAGCTCCGCTCCAATCGAGCAACTTATCTGGCCAGCTAGGCTCGGAGGCTCTGCCGGGGCGCCCTGACAAAGGTGCTTACCAAGGTGGCATTCTGGAACCCCGACGTCGACTTCTCCAACGCGCTTGATAGCTTGCCGGAGGATGCGGACCTCGCGGTGCACGAGGAGTGCATCAAGCCCATCATTAGCTGAGTCGACGGAGTCAAGAGGGTGGAAGTCCAGCGCCGAGACTAGCCACCCCGCTTCTTAGTGGTACTGCAAGTTCATGCCCAAGACAGATTTATCTTAGGTTAGATCCGCGGCGACCAATGATGTAATATAACTCCGCCATATTTTGAAACAGTGCATGTTGTCTCCCTATTTGATCATCCCTTGTATGTACGCACCCTATGCTTAGTTGTATAGGCTTGCCGGAGCGTAACCCGTGCCGCGACGCTTTGAGGATGGATCCTAGTAGCATGCTGGGGGCGCTTGCTGCCGGGCAAGGCACCTCGCCGTTCTCAGCGCAGCCGCTTGAACTGTTGAGCGGAGTCGAAACAGTACAAGGGCATTGCTAATAGCAACAAGGCTCCTTTGCATGCAGGTTCTCCATACAAGGAGCGGGATCTTTTGAGGAAAACAACCCTACATAAAAAAGGAAAATGCTTAAGTTTCTGTGTGACTTCGCTTTTCCGTTGCCATGTAGATGGGGGTTGCGGCTGCAGACGACACCGCCGCCTGGCCGACGACACCAAAACAATGAGGATGATGTTGAACTCCCTCGCCTTCTTCTTCTTTGCGGTCATCACGATGGAGGAGGTGGCGCGTTCACTCCCAGACCGGATTTTCACAACCTAGCGCCCCCTACCTGGCGCGCCAAAGATGTATGTGAAACAACACCTATGGGATCCTGGGGATCCCTTTTGCTACAGTTGTGGGGCATAGAGTTGTGCAAAGAGCATGTCTAGGCGATCAACGCAAGGGAATTTTTACCCAGGTTTGGGCCGCAAGATGATGCGTAAAACCCTAGTCCTATTTGTCTGTGTATATTTGGTGTTCTTGAGCTCTTGAACTGGCCTCTATGCATGGCTGTTCAAAAAGTCTAAATCCTCTCTCGGTATGCCTTGGGCCTCCTTGTATATGTCCAAGGGGTTGCCATAGCTACACACAGGAGGTGTAAAGTTACTACAGTGTACAAGGTTATCTCCTGACGTCTTAGGACAAACGCACTTAATGCGCCGCCTATGTGTCCCCTAGATTTATCGAGGACGGCAAGGAAGCTTGTCTCGCCCACTGCCACCTCATCTTGCTCCGACACACATCCAGGCCGACGAGGCATGTGGCGCCACGCTGGCTGCTAGTTGATGTGGTGGCAGGGTCTTCACGAAGATCTGCATGCCACCACGTAGGTGCTTGCAGCTGGCTTAGGGGCCGCATGCAGCCACGTATGTGCTCGTCCAGTTGGAGAGCCGGTCGTTGCATGGGAGCAGCCGGGGGCGGCGAAATCTTGGCGGATGCGGGCCTGGCTGTGGCCCCGCAGACGGCCCCGGCAAGGGGTCTTGCCGTGGTCATGTGGCCGTCCCCGGCAAGGATCTTGCCGGGGGTCTTTGGTCGCCCCCGACAAGGCTCTTGCCGGGGGTCTTCGCCTTCTGGTCCCTTGGCCCTACAAGGGTCTGCAAGCCACTGCGCAGGTGCCCCTTGAATCTTGGCCTTGACGTTGTCGATGGTGTCGGGGCTCTCAGACCCAAGGGCGGTGGGATTGCTGGTGTTTTGGGCGAGCAGCCCCCGGCAAGGCTCTCGCTGGGGTCGCGTAGTTCGCCCCGACAAGGGTGTTGCTGGGGGAGGAGCCCACCTCCCCCCTTGCTACCTCTTGAGCTTGCATCGTTCTTCCCTTGAAGAGGAAAGGGTGATGTAGCACTGTAGCGTAAGTATTTCCCTCAGTTTTTGAGAACCAAGGTATCAATCCAGTAGGAGACCACGCCCGAGTCCCTCGTACATAGACAAACAAATAAGAACCTTGCAACCAACGTGATAAAGGGGTTGTCAATCCCTTCTCGGCCACTTGCAAAAGTGAGATCTGATAGAGATAATAAGATAATGTTTTTTGTATTTTTGTTATAGATTGAAAGTAAAGATTGCAAAATAAAACAACGGCGACAGAAATTGGCAAGTTGACGGAAAACTAATATGAAGGAAGATAGACCCGGGGGTCATAGGTTTCACTAGTGGCTTCTCTCATGGTAGCAGATTTCTATGGTGGGTGACCAAATTACTGTCGAGCAATTGATAGAAAAGCGCATAGTTATGAGAATATCTAGGCACGATCATTGTATATAGGTATCACGTCCGTGATAAGTACACCGAAACGATTCTGTATCTACTACTATTACTCCACACATCGACCGCTATCCAGCATGCATCTAGAGTATTAAGTTAATAAGAACAGGATAGTTAAACAGATTCTGGATTCCTATGCCCGGGCAACAGGTCTGAAAATTAACTATGCTAAGTCACAATTGATGCCGATCAATGTAAGTACCCAAAAAGCCCTGGAACTAGCCAATGATATGGGTTGTCAAGTTGGATCGATGCCTTTCACCTACCTAGGTCTGCCTCTTGGCACAACGAGGCCGACGGTCAGAGAGTTCATGCCCTTGGTGGACAGAATAGAAAGAAGACTGACGGCAACTGCTATCTGGCTATCTTATGGAGAACGCGTTCAACTCATTAATTCGGCGCTCTCGTCACTGCTATCCTTTGCGATGTGTGTTCTCAAACTTCCAGTAAAACTGATTGAGATCTTTGATAGAGCAAGGAGACATTGCCTTTGGAGGAAAGAAATCCATAGGGACTCGAAAACTCATTCTTTGGCCGCTTGGGAGATGGTTTGCAGACCAAAGAAAAGAGGAGGACTGGGGATCCTAAACCTACAAATTCAAAACAAAGCACTGTTGCTCAAGTACCTACACAAGTTTATCCATAAACATGATACCCCCTGGGTGATGTTGATTTGGAATGCTCACTATAATGATACACCTCCTCATGCTAGGCCAGTGTGTGGTTCCTTCTGGTGGCGTGATGTTTTCTCTCTGATGGACATCTATCGAGGAATCATGTCGTGTGTACCGGCTGCAGGTGACACTATCTTGCTGTGGAAGGATGCCTGGAACAATGAAAGGACGTTAGCTAAAACGCACGAACATCTCTTCTCTTTAGTCCTTAATGAGGACATCTCGCTGGCTCAATTCTACCACAATGATGGGCCGATGGATAATTTTATGCTCCCTCTGTCGTTAGAAGCCCGGGCTGAACTTGAGGATCTACAACAATTAATGACAGGAATGTTTTTGTCACCCATGGAGACTGATGAATGGATCCTATGCTGGGGAGATACAAAGTACAAACCAAAGAAGTTTTACAGCTATATGTTCAGAAATGTCTCGGCTCCACAGTACATCACCTCTGTATGGAAGAATAAATGCATCATGAGACATAAGGTTTTTGCATGGTTGATGCTGAATGATAGAGTTAATACTAGGGACCTACTTTTACGGAGGCACTTCAACATCGGGGATGATCATAACTGTCCAATGTGCAACACGGGAGTGATGGAGACGAATGATCATCTGTTCTATGAATGTCCCTTTGCTGCAAAATGCTGGGAGACGTTGGGCATAAGCTGGGGTAGTCACCTAGACCTACAAACCAAATTTGAAAGAGCTAAAGCTAGGTGGCAAGGACCCCTCTACAAGGATGTGACCATCTTGGCGGCCTGGAACATTTGGAAATAGCGCAATGATGAGATATTTGATGGGGTAACAGCCACACACGTGGACTGGTTGAGAAGACTTAGAGAAGACTTGGTGATCTTAGGTTATAGGATCAACCCTCAGAACCTGTGTTTCTTGGAGAACTTTAGCAGCTCTCTTTCCATTTAACACTTTTCTTTTGCTGTTTTGAGGTCTGTTGTATCCTTTGTGTTACCCATGTAATTACTATCTTGAGTGCCAACTTTTGGCTGGCACTCATGGCATCTATGAAAAAAAGCAGTTGGAGGCTCTCCTGCTGTTTCAACTTGTCAAAAAAAGTTAATAAGAACAGAGTAACGCCTTAAGAAAGATGACATGATGTAGAGGGATATACTCATGCAATATGATGTAAACCCAATCTTTTTATCCTCGATGGTAACATTACAATGAGTGCCTTGCTGTCCCTGCTATCACTGGGAAAGGACACCACAAGGTTGAACCCAAAGCTAAGCACTTCTCCCATTGCAAGAACTACCAATCTAGTAGGCCAAACCAAACTGATAATTCGAAGAGACTTGCAAAGATATTTAAATCATGCATAAAAGATTTCATAGAGGAATCAAATATTGTTCATAGATAATCTTGATCATAAACCCACAATTCATCGGATCTCGACAAACACACTGCAAAAAGAATTACATCGAATAGATCTCCAAGAAGATCGAGGAGAACTTTGTATTGAGATGAAGAAGTGGAAGAGGGTCAATTGATCATGAAAGTTCATAGCTCATCCATTTGAGTAGACATGTTGGTATTGATGTGTTCGAAGTATTCCTTTGTTTGCACTTCAGAATGCCTCAAGTTGGTGGCGAGTAGCTCAATGCGCTCTTACATAGCTTCATTCTCTTGATGTAGAGCACGTTGAACACCAAATAGGTGAACTTTCGTGAGGTAGTTGTTCGATTCTTGAGTATCATCAAATAGTGGTTCCATTGATGTACTTGGTCTATCCATCATCGCAAGCAAATGTGTGAGTGGAAGAAAATGAAGAACTATACCAGATGTACCTTGACTGATGTTGAAGATGGATCAATAATGTAAACCAGAAATAGCACAATTGATACCAATTCTTAACGATTCTCCTACATAAATAAAGCCTTTGGAGGAGCTCGGTGAGGATAGTGCCACAAAATTTATGCAGTTGTTAATAAGACTCAATGATGTTGAAAATGATTCGCAAATTTTCCAATGCAACAAGTTGATCACAAGCAATAAATAGCACATAGGAACACACGCGCGAATAGATAAATGTGGTTGTGCAACCAAGGATGAGCGAAAAATGTGGAATCCACGAAAAATGCTCATGTTGCACAACACTAGAGAGACGCTAACTGATTGCTTAATAGGCGGATACGCACTTGTGCACGACCTATAAGAGGCAAAATGTAACGAATTTCTATCACAAGTATGCTATAAGTGTATGATATGCCGATGCTTTAACACAAGATGATGTATTGCTATATCATATGATCTCTTTTGAAGCTTTGATACTTTGCACGATGTATGATGCTATGATACTTTGCTTATAAGCTTTTTGGTGGCTCTTTTGCTTAAATGTTTTTTGGCACTTTCTCTCTTTTGAGCACTTTCTTTGGCCACGTATGCAAGATTCTCGTACCAAGGTAGCTATTGTGTATGCGGAACACTCTTGTGACACACCAAGATATGATGATGCAGTATGCTATATATATGACTATCACTAATGTGCAAATGTCGTGGCCCAGCAATACTCAAATGGCTAGTATCGATAGGAAAGCTATGCAAAATGGTATGTGAGGGTGACAATGCAATTGCAAGGTAGGATATACAAGGTGTCATCGATGTTACCGTCCTTGTCGAGGGTGAGTGGTGGGGTCGTCAAAGTCATTCCGTTCCAAGTTAGCCTGAACACCCGAGGAAACGGAGAAACCACAACTCAAGTAATCCAAGACAAAACGAGTCAAAATTGTCGGAGTTGGTAGCGGGTAAGAAATGGTGGTTGCTGAAAACATTGGTGGTTTGCGGAAGTATTGGTGGAGGCCCAAACAAAATTTTCTAAAATTGGCGGCGATGGGATGCGGTGGTGGATGTTGGGCTACGGGAAGCCGGATGTCCGAGCAATTGGGCAGGATGTCCGGGGTGCTGGATGTCCGTGGGTCAGGGGCCAGATGTCTGGGGTTCCCGATCCCTGATGAACTCGATGGAAAAAGAAAAATTCCAGGCAAAATTTGATGGATTTTGTGGATGGAAATTGGGGAAAAGTGGGGGAAAAGCTAGATCCACTCATGGCAAAGCAAATCCAACAAAACTTCGTTAAATCAACAGATCACAAAAAAATTGGTATGGCTATTTTGTGGGGATTCTCGAAATTAGGACGAAAAAACAAAATCAAGCAAGAAAACATGGGTAGGGGCTCCAAATTCGTGAGAAACCTGGGCTCATGATACCATATGATGCGGGGCTAACCGGTCTAGGCCGATCTTTCACGATTGGAGGGGATTCCCACGAAGAACACAGGGGGAAAACGCGAGGGAAACAAGAGGAAAACACTCAAATCATAAAGATTAGGTCACACATATGCTAGATCCGGGAACACAAAGATTGATACAGGATCGATAGTCAACAAAGGACGATACACAGTAACGAGTTCTTCTCCGTGAGGAGGTCTTGAGGTCTTCTCCGTGAGGTGGTCTTCTCCGTGAGGAGGTCTTGAATCCACTTGGGGGATCTTCTCCGTAGAGGCCGCAGTCTCTCGAACGAGAAAAACCAAGAGGATAAGAAAAGCTCTATCTCACCAATGAGCTATCACAATGCTAACCCTAGCTAGGATGAGCGATAGGTCTATTTATAGTCTAGAGGTGTGAAGGGATACATGGGCTACGGCCTTTTCACTGTGCGCACACAGGCGGAGCCGGCCGTCCGGGCCTTCACGAAGTGCCAGATGTCCGGGCTCGAGGGCCGGATGTTCGGGCTGGCAGGGTCAAGTCTCGGGTGTGTTCTGTAATGGCCGCCAGATTTCCGGGTCGGAGCCGGATGTCTGGGGCTTGTCATCAGGCCGGATGTCAAGGGGCTGGTCGGATGTTCGGGCCTTGTAGCTTCTGCTGAGGGGGTTCGGCTGCTGACGCTCTAGGGGCCGGATCTCCGGGGATTGGGGCCTGATGTTCGGGGCCTGGAGACTTCTCCGGTTCCTCTCGACGTTCTTCTTCCTTCGTGCTCTTGCGGACTTGTCCGTCCTCGTGAGCATCTCCGAGGGGGTCTTCTTGACACCTGAGTACACATAGAATTTCCGTTTGAGGTAGTAGCCATTTCTTGCTTGATTCATATGGAAGTTGGTTAAGGAGAGATGTCGCCTCGGTCTCGAGAGCTCTTGCACAGGCTCGAGTCATCGGTCCACTTGATGCTTTGGGAGATGTAGGAAGGTCCATGGGGATGACCATAGGATGCTCCGCATCAACTATGGTCACTGTATGGTTTATATCATTCTAGTTTATGTTGCCAAATCAAGATTGACACACAGTTCAAATCATATTTGTTTAAGACAACGCAGCATAGACAGAAATAAGTGTCAGAAACTACACAACACTAACAACGCTTGTAATCTGCATGACATGAGAATATAATTGTTTATTGAATTGAAACTGAAATCAACATAGAGCAAGTTACAACAGCAAACCAGTTAAAGAAACAGGTTTAAAACATACATGTTGCACCATTGGAGTTTCAATCGCATCCTTCAAATTTGAAATTAGTTGGTATGAGTAAATACAGTGATGCAAGAGCAAAGGAGTATGAACTATAGCTACGGAAACTGACATGAGAACAATTCTTCATTTGCTTTAGCCATTGAGTTGGGGTTCGGAGTGGTGGTCCTTGTGCTTTGGGCACTGCAGTGGCCTTACTAACTGCTCGTGTTTGGGTGCTCTGTGGTGCAGACGGTGTTGTGTCAACTGGAACTGGGTTACTAACTATCGGGGTAGGTGTTGGGGATATAAGTATTTCATATGACCCGCCCAGGAGAGGCCGGGTTACCCGACAGCGGTTCATAAGACCAGCCCAGAAGTATATTAAATACGGCGGCTTATGTAAGGGCCCAAGGCCCGCGGCGGCTTAAGGCTTGTAAGTATCAACCGCCATATATGTAACTTGTAGTGTAAGGCATGTAATATGAGTCACCGAGCCGGACACGATTGTATGAGCCGGCTGGGAATCCGTAGGCCGCACGGCATCAACCCGTGTATATAAGGGGACAACCCGGCAGCGGCTTAGGGCAAGAAACAAGAGATCAAGGGCTAGGCAAGTGCATCGGCAACCTAGCACTCGACACCCCAGCAATTCCAACCTAAACTGGAGTAGGCTTTACCCTCACCGCTGGGGCCGAACCAGTATAAACTCCCCGTGTCCTTTGTCTTGTTCTTAACCCCTTTAAGCTAACCACGTCGCTATGGCTCCACAATCAAGTCCTTACCATGGGACATCTGCCGTGACACTTCCATGACAGTTGGCGCCCACCGTGGGGCCCGCGGCTGGCGGTTTTGAGTTCTTGATGGGCAACTTCGAAGGGCATAAGGGATACGCTATTGGCCGGTTGACTAAGAGTCGTCGCGGCAAGCTTTACATTGATGACGAGGGTTGGGGTCCCGAGGTCGGCTCAATTGAGTACGGGTACCGGGTCCCCTTCGGAGGAATTCATGTCTTCATCGGCAAGATCAGCGAACCGGGCCTTGAGCCAGACATCTGCACTAACATCCTCGAGCCGGCTCAGCGTGCGCGACCCGCCCGGATTCGGCCCGCGAGAAAGCATGCTTTCGTCGGATACATCCAGGGCACTAGAGGCTCCGGATCTTATGAAGAAACAGTTGTTCTATCTGATGGTGAGTCATATACAGGTGAGACTAACTCCATGTATCGGATGCAGAGCGGACGGCTTGGGGTCTTGTCTGATGGCAACAGTATTCCAGACTTCAGTGAGCCACCGAATAGGGTGGCGATCTTCATGGCTGGCACCTAGACGGCTCTTAGGTCAACAGTCATCGGGACCATAACACCCAGTGCGACAACAGCTGTAGCAGGCGCGGACGGCTCAGCACACCCGCCAACTCAAGCTTTATCAGATCTATTGGAGAATCTGACGACTCTGATGGGAACGGAGGTTACTCCAGAAAATCAGGATCAGCACAAGACAGCTGTGGATAAGTTGCGGCAAGAGATAACACAAGTTAGGGAGGATATGGTAGCTGAGAACACCAGGATGGCTGGAACGGGATGTTCTGGATGCCCGAGCCCAGCGGATTCAAGCGGAAGCTTTCCGGCTCTCGGTGGGACAGAACGCTACTAATGAAGCCATGATGAGGAGAAAGCAACAGAGTCGTCTCCCCTTTGTTTATGAGCCAAGGAATCTTTTCTCAGACGGGGCAGGGGGCAGTGGTCCACCGGTATTAAACCGGACGGCAGAGGCACCCAGGACCGGTGGTCCGGTTCATCAGCGTACAACCGGATCTTTGTATGCATATCAGAACCGCCCGGCCCCTCGCTATCCTCCGGCACCCGCGGGTCACTACTCCAACCCTCTGGATAACATGATAGCAGCAGCATCAAGGCTGGCGGCTTTGCCAGTCGAGGGTGAAACTCCGGTGGCAGTGGAAACCTGGAGAGCTCAGGAGCTGCTTCAGACAGCACTACAGCAGCAGCAGGCTTATTCTTATAGTCGAGACCGGATTCACTCAACCCCCGTCCAAGTGCTAGCTACAGTAGGCACGTTGACTTTCCAGAGGTTTCAAGCACAGAACGACGCCGTAACTAGCCTCGTGGATATAACCCGGCGCGGCATGACGCCAGGGGACAGGATGTGCCGGTTCAGGCGGCCAATCATCAGTCGGCACCACATTACCCGGCAACGTCAGTGGAAACAGGTATAACTTCCCGGGCGTGGGGTATGCCATGTCTGACGGCGGCTATAAGGAATGAACGGTTGCCTAAGGGTTTTAAGGGTCCTCGCAAGGTGCCGAACTACACAGCAGATCAGCCCCTTGAGGCCTGGGTAGAGGGCTACGAGATGGCGATGGAGATTTTGGATGTTAGCGAAGCTGCATGCGCTAAGTACTTCACCATGATGCTAGAAGGCACGGCTCGCAACTGGTTAAAGGGATTACCCGTCAACTCCATCGGGTCATGGGCAGAGTTGAAAACCAGGTTCATCAAGCACTTCAAGGACACGTGTACGTAGCCCATGTCAATCATGGATCTAGACTCTTGTGTTCAGAACGAGGGTGAGTGAACAACTAGTTGGGTACGTCGGGTTTCAACCATCATGCACTCCTCAGATAAGATCAACGCCGAATCAGCAATAATCATGTTGGAGAAGAATTGTTGTTTCCCTCCACTCAAGCTGAAGCTAGGTCGGCTTAAGCGCCATTGTAATGATGTGGGGGAGCTCATGGCGGCTCTCTTCAAGTATGCCGACTCTGATAGTACCAAGGACCCCGAGTCTGAAGAAGACAAGCCGGGAAAGGGAAAAGGGGGTAATGACCCGGGAGGACAGCAGTATAACCCGGCCAATCAACACAGTGGTAATAAACGCAAGGCTGATGCTTTTGTAGCTAATACAGGGGCACATAATTTTAACCAGCGTCGCAAGGGGAGGCCACCTCCAAGGTACAATATCAATGAGGTGATGAATCAGTCGTGTCCGAAGCACCGGTCAGATGAAAAGCCGGCCACCCATGCATGGTAGGATTGCAGCATCATGCGATACAGAGAGTTCATCCACAATGGTTGGGGACCGAACGGTGGCTCAGGATCCGGTTATCAGGGTCCGGGTCATGGAGGCGGTGGCTCCAGCTCCGGCTTTCAGGGACAAGGCAGTCAAGGCGGCAACAATCAGCAGAACATCCAAGGGAACCAGCAGCAGTCCGGTTATCAGAGTAACCCAAAGCAGTTGAGCAATGGGCAATACCACGTGTTCACCACAAGTCTATGCAAACGAGACCAGAAGCTCCATAAGAGGGCAGTGAATGCCGTTGAGCCGGCGGTACTCCGTTACTTAAGATGGTCTGAGCAGCCCATTATGTGGAGCCGCGAACATCACCCGCCCCGAGTTGATAATCCGGGTCAGCTGGCCCTAGTGGTGGCCCCTCAGGTCGGAGGGTATAAGTTCACCAAGGTACTCATGGATGGAGGGAGCAGCATCATGTATTATAATACCTTCCGTCGTATGGGGTTAACTGATAAGAAGCTTAAACCGTTGAACACCGTTTTCATGGAGTTGTGCCTGGTAAGTCGGCGTATCCAGTTGGTAAGATTGATTTGGAAGTAACCTTCGGAGATGAGTATGATGCCAAGACAGAAACCTTGACGTTTGAAGTTGTGCAGATCCACAGCCCGTACCATGCTTTATTTGGCAGACCGACTTATGCTAATTTTATGGCAAGGCCATGTTATGTTTATCTGCAGCTCAAGACGCCGGGTCATAAGGGGAATACACAGTGCATGGGAGCCGCACCATAGCTTTTGAATGTGAAGAAGGTGATGCAGCTTATGCATAGTCGGTTTGTGCCATAGAGGAGCTCAAGTTTTACAAAGATAATGTTGACCCGGCAGATATGACGTCTTTAAATAAGCCAACTACAAAGCATGATCCGCTGCTGAAGTTTAAGTCGGCAGATGACACCAAGATGGTAGATTTTGTTCCTGGCGACTCATCCAAACAGTTCAGTATTAGTGCCAATCTGGATCCGAAATAGGAAAGCGCGCTCATCGAGTTCATCCGTGAGAACCAGGACATCTTTGCATGGAAGCCTTCAGACATGCTGAGTGTACCGAGAGAACTCGTTGAGCACACTCTTAATATTGATCTGAAGTATAAGTCGGTCAGACAGTTTCCTCACCGTTTTAATGAAGAGAGACGGAAGGCCATAGGTGAAGAGGTGGCCTGGCTCTTAGCGGTCGGGTTCATCGTAGAAGTTTTTCATCCCGAGTGGTTGGCTAACCTGGTTTTGGTGCTTAAAAAGAATGGCACGTGGCGCATGTGTGTGGATTACACAGATTTAAACAAGGCTTGTCCAGCTGACCCGTTTGCCCTCCGTCGTATTGATCAGATCATTGATGCTACGGCGGGTTGTGAGCGCTTGAGTTTTTTGGATTCATATTCTGGATATCATCAGATAAAAATGGCAGTTAAGGACCTGGAGAAGACGGCTTTCATCACTCCGTTCGAAGCCTTCTGCTATGTATCTATGCCTTTTGGGTTTAAGAGTGCACAGGCGACTTACCAGAGGTGTGTACAGAACTGCCTGCACGGTCAGATTGGGAGCAATGTTCATGCCTATGTGAATGATATCATGGTCAAGTCCAGGAAGAAGGAGACTCTAATTGATGACTTGAGGGAAACGTTTGACAATCTCCGGGTGTATAAGATGATGCTTAACCCGGCCAAGTGTGTTTTTGGTGTTCCAGCAGGCAAGCTTCTGGGCTTTCTGGTCTCTGAGAGAGGCATTTTAGCTAACCCGGAAAAGATCAAGGCCATCACCTCCCTGGCACGACCAAAATGTATCAATGATGTCCAGCACATGGCAGGACGGATAGCGGCGTTGAGCCGGTTTATAAGCCACTTAGGTGAAAAGGCTATCCCTCTATACCAAATGATGAAAAAGACAGATGATTTCGTCTGGAGTGAAGCTGCTGATGAAGCGTTTGAGGCACTCAAGAAGCAATTGGCTGAGCCACCGGTTCTTGCGGCCCCCATTGACAAAGAGCCTTTGTTGTTATATGTTGCTGCAAACAGCAGGGCTGTCAGTGTGGCTATTGTGGTGGAAAGAAAGGAGGCTGGTAAAGAGCATCTAGTTCAAAGGCCGGTTTACTACATCAGTGAGGTCCTCATCGAGTCTAATTAGAGGTATCCACATTGGCAGAAGCTGGTTTACGGAGTTTTATGGCGAGCCGGAAACTCAAGTAGTATTTCCTGGGTCATCCCATTACGGTCGTGAGCTCTGCTCCCTTGGGAGACATTATCCAGAATAGGGAAGCTACAGGACGAGTGGCCAAATGGGCCATTGAGCTTGGGCCTCATGATTTAAAATATATGCCTCGAACAGCCATCAAATCGCAAGCACTGGTGGATTTCATCAATGACTGGACAGAACTACAGACACCTGAAGAAAAGCCAGATAATACGTATTGGACGATTCACTTTGACGGGTCCAGGCAATTGGAGGGCTCGGGGGCTGCAGTTGTTTTAACTTCCCCGCGAGGTGATAAGCTTTCTTATGTCCTCCGGCTCATGTTTCCATGTACTAATAATGCAGCTGAGTACAAAGCCTTGCTCCATGGCCCTTGGATGGCTAAAGAGATGAATTTAAGCCCGGTCAGATGTTTCAGCGACTCAGATTTGGTAGCTCAGCAGGTTTCTGGCAAATGGGACTCCAAGGATCTGCTCATGGCGGCTTATCGTCGAGTGGTTGATGCTATTGCAGGTCACTTCAAGGGTTACCAAGTTGCACATCGATTGAAGGAAGAACGAGGCAGCAGACGCCTTGAGCCAGTTAGGATCGCATCGTAAGTCGGTGCCGCCCAATACCTTTTTAGACGTTTTGCTTAACCCGTCTGTCAAGTTGCCTACAGAGGAGGACCTCGCTATCCCTGACCCGGAGGTACAATTGGTGGCGGCTCTTCATGTCATACCAGATTGGACAGTTCCTTATTTGGCCTATATGACCTGGGTTGAGTTACCTGAGGATGAAATATGAGCCAGGCAGATAACCCAGTGGTCTAAGTCAATGACGATCGTCAATGAAGAATTGCACCACCGCAGTGTTTCACGCGCGTTTCAACGTTGTGTCTCGCCTGAGGAAGGCTGCGAGATTCTACGAGAGATCCATGAGGGAGATTGTGGTCACCATGCCGGTTCTAAATCTCTGGTAGCGAAATCTTTTCATCATGGATTTTACTGGTTAACGGCTCATGCTGATGCTGAGGACTTGGTCAGTAATTGTGACGGCTGTTAGAAATTTTTGCGGCGTGCTCATGTTCCGGCTCAAGAGTTGAGGATGATCCCGATAACTTGGTTGTTTGCAACTTGGGGGCTTCATATGGTAGGACCTTTTAAAAGATCCAAGGATAAGAAAACCCACTTGTTGGTGGCAGTGGACAAATTCACCAAGTGGATCGAGGCAGAGCCAGTCAGCAAATGTGATGCCGAAACAGCAGTGCAGTTCATCAAGAAGGTGATTTTCTGGTTTGGTTTCCCCCACAGTATCGTAACAGACAATGGCACTAATTTGTCTAAGGGTGCTATGAAGGAGTTTTGCCAGCGTGAGCATATCCGGCTTGATGTATCTTCTATGGCTCATCCCCAGTCCAATGGACAAGCAGAGCGGGCCAATTAAGAGATCTTACGAGGGATCAAACCCCGGCTCATGGTTCCTCTAAAAAGAACGCCAGGTTGTTGGGTGGAAGAGTTACCTTCCGTGTTATGGAGCATTAATACAACACCCAACAGGTCTACAGGATACACGCCCTTCTTCATGGTCTACAGAGCAGAGGCGGTTCTTCCCAGTGATATCCATCATAACTCGCCCCGAGTGGCGGCTTACGTTGAAGCTGATAATGAGACGACACGACAGGATGCGTTGGATCGATTGGATGAAGAGCGTGATCTCGCAGCGGCTTGAACAGCGATTTATCAACAAGATTTACGAAGATATCACAGCCGGCGTGTCAAGACCAGAACCTTTCAAGAAGGCGACTTAGTTCTCTGGCTCATCCAAGATCAGACTAACATGCATAAACTTTCGCCGCCTTGGGAAGGACCTTTTGTCGTCAACAAGAATCTGCACAACGGGTCATACTACTTGATCGATATCCGAGAGCACAAGGACTCACGCACGTCAGAAGAGGAGACTAATTGGCGGTGGAATATTGCTCACCTCTGGCCTTGCTATACTTAAGCCTCTGGCTCTCATGATGTAATTCGATGATGTAAATATCAATACAATATAATAAAGCCGGCATCCCCGCCAATTCGGGGCCTCTACCATTTTTTCAAAGTTGAGTCTCTATTATCATCATACATATCTTCTCAAGAAGCTTAGTACCCAAATCAAAGGGATCATGAAGAGTTGGATGCATAGCACAGCTCCAACATAAGCTCTTGATGATAATAATCAGCAAGTATGTCACTTGGGGGCTTCCTGTTCAAATATAGGCGTATTTGACCAAAGAGAACACAATGTTACTACCCATTTGACCGGGTTATGTTCAAACATAGGCGTATTCGACCAAAGAGGACATAACCTGTGGGTCATCCTACCTGTGCCCAGCTGCTTCAACTCCATCAGGTCATCCTGATTGACCCGACGAACTCTTGGCAATCAGTCTTAATGGCGTATTCGACCAAGACCTGAGCTTGCTAAGGTTCAAACGTCGGCTGTCACTGCGAGAGCACAGTGCTACAGATAGTCGGGATAGATCCAGGCTCAAAATGCCGCCTTCCTTGAAACTTGGGTAACTCAGCCTATGATGCAAGATGCAACTCTAACCCCGCGTACTCTAGGCAAGTCTATCTTTAACAAACAAAAAAAGGACCCGCACTTGTCTAGGTTCAAATGTCGATTGAGTACTGTGAGAGCCGGCTCATAGCACGCACATATCTTCCAGGGGCCACCAAGGCTAGTTTCATTGAAGAAGAACCTTTGGCTTGGCGGCCTCAAAAGCCTCGATTTTTTTTCTCTTTGCTTTCTTGAAAGTTTTCGTTTTGAAGTTGTGTTCTTTGCAAGATTGGCTTAAATTGCCTCCCTTCATGGCTCATATTTGAAGCCTCTCCGGGTCTCTACAACCCAATCTACGGAACGACTCTCAGCCACCGGAGAATCACAACTTCATGGAATTATACCTTTACAGGGTTATGAACATATGGAGGCTGATTAAGCTAGCAGTTCAAATTATGTATTTAGGATGCATTTTATATTGATCTGCGCGCGCCAATACTATCACAAGGATAAAATAAGTATTCCAATGTTTGGAGACTCATAATGTCATCAAAAGACAAGCAGTGCGCACGACGGCGCGATAGTTGGTACGATAAACCAGCAGGAAAAGTGTTTCGCTATCCTATTACAAAATGCTATGAGCCAAACAAAGGTCCAAATATTTCTATCATAGGTACATGAGCCGCCCGACGGATCATTCTCCTTGGCCTTGCTGCTTTGGTGATTCAGGGTCATCCTTCGCCGGTTCTATGTCCTCCACTGTTTGAAAATTATGCGCCAACCTATCCAAGCCAGCCAAAGCTTCAAATTTAGTCGCCCCATCAATAAGGTTAGTGGATCAATTTCATGGGCAAACGTATGCTTACTAATTGGAGGAATCAGATCCATCACTTTATAAGAAGGACTGGACATCTTCTGATTTTCCACATCATAAGCCGGCTGATATTTCGACAAATCCGTTTCATTTGCAATCAAGCTGGCCAATGGCCGGATATCTTTGACACAAGCAGCGAAGTCTTTATGGTCAAAGGCTGAGCCGTCTTCTTTCAAACTTGGATACCCAGTAGCCAGGTCAGACGTTTCCAGCTCGGGAAGCCATGTCTTAGCCCGGCTTAAGGCCGTGACAGCACCGGCTCTCGCAGATGACCGTTTGATTTCGTCTATCCTAGCAGGCAGAACGGAGAGTCTTCGCAAGATATCTACAAGGAATGTTGGTGCTTGGCTGGACGGAGAGATAACAGCCAGGGCACTCTGCGCCCCGGTGTACAATTGTTCCACGAGAGTATAGATGGCTTTTAGCTTCACAAGTGGATCTTTGCCAAGAATACTGCTTCTTTTACCTACATAACCATTAAGTTGATCAGTAATGGGTTAAGTTCTCCCAAAATTTTACAAGTTCAGTATGGCGGCTTACCAAAGATGGATGCAGTCATTTCTGAGACATGGTGTTTTAAGCCGGAGAGCTCCGTCGTCACCGCTTCAAGAGATGTTTTGGCTTTTTCAGCCCGTTGCACTAAGGCAGCCCTTTCTTTAGTCCATGCAGATTCCTTGGACTTAAGTTTAGCCTTCAAATCATTCGCTTCAGACAAGCTAAATTGGAACTTGGATTCAGCTTTCTGAGTTTCTGATTCTTGGCGCTTAAGTCATTCACGAGCATCCTTTAGCCGGGTTTGTAATTCAGCAGTCGCTTCCTGAATAGGTAAATTAAGCATGAGACGGATTAACTGCCGGTTTAATAAAGATTCAAGTCCCAAGCCTTTTGCAAGCAACAACACTTGGCACTTGGGGGCTAATGGTGGCTGAAGTTTTCTTTCTGAGCCGGATTCATATTATTAAGTCTCAAGCACTTTGCAAGCAAGAGCACTTGACCCTTGGGGGCTAATGGAGGCTAGAAATTTTCTTTTTGAGCAGGATCCATGTTATTAAGTCTCAAACACTTTGCAAGCAAAAGCACTTGACCCTTCAGGGCTAATGGATGCGAATTTTTTTCTGAAGTTAATATATTCCTAAGCATAAAAGTCCCAAGCACTTTGCAAGCAACAACACTTGGCACTTGGGGGCGAATGTACATCGCTTTTATATGTCAAGATAATTATGGTAGCTAATGGCAACTTGGTTTCTACCACTGGTTTAAGGATGATGTGCAGGCAAGTTATATGCAATATTAATAAGGACCAACTCAGTCAACCTGATTAAGACGGCCGTTGGGGGCTACACATGCAATGTTCCTTCAGAAGGGATTTTTTGGTTAAGTGACATGCCGAACTAAAGTCTATAGAATATTCAGTTTTATCATATCCATTAGACTTGGGGGCTGGAAGGACAGTTAGAAATTGGTCAAGAACATTACCTCAAATTTTTGATGCATCTGCTTCACCATGTCGATTTCAAGATCACGATTACTATGAACCTGATTGAGAAAACCGGACAAGACTTCGCCAGTACTCAATTGTGTGTACTGTGACATGTCAAACCTCATGCGCCGGTTTTCAACAAGTTTTTGCTTGGCGGTGTGTTTGACTAACACTATTGGGTTGCCCGGCTCTCTGAAACTAGTGCTAATAAAGGTAACGTCTTCAGACCGATCTTCTGCCGGTTCAAATGGGCTGGTGGTTTGGCAGGTGCAGAATCAGCCTTGGCAGGAGCAGTGGTGGCACCGGGCACCTCAGGAGGAGCGTCATGAGTAACGTCTTCAGTTTGCCTTTGAGCATCTGTTGTCGACGCCTGCGGTGCCGGCTCAATAATCTTGGGGTCAGCCACCGGTTTAGTCGCCCTGGCCCTCTTAACAGGTTTTGCTTGGCTTCTGCATCAATGGCAGTAAGTCGCTGCAAGGTTATAAAGATTTAAAGTTAAAATGAACAAGGGACAAGTCATTTCCCCAGGAGAGGTCTTGAAAGCCGAAAGTTGACTCTGAGATGAATCGCCGGAGGATGAACGAGAAGTTTCCTGTTAATTTGAATCGGACGAGTTCAGGGATTAGTGAATAAAACCTATTGTCATATAATGATAGTTTATGAATGGAAGTACCTCATTCCGGCGTTTTTGTCGAGGCGGAGTATTAGGCAAGCCGGAGGATAATTCCTCTTCTCCGGTGTTTCGGGTCCGACGACGGCTTTCGTGTTGCTGTTGCTTCAAAAGAAAGTGAGGATCTAAATGAGCTGAAGGGTGTGAAAATCTTACTTTCCGGATAACTCGTCGAACTTTTTGTCTTGGCAAGGATCCTAAGCCGGAGGAAATAGTAATTACCTCTTCATCTGCGGCCTGACTGGCCTTCGTGTCATCCTGGCAATAATCAGTGTCAATAAGATAGTTGAAATAAGAGCCAAGAGAGTCAAGGACTACCTCCGACTCAGTGCCGTAGTTCAGTTCAAACAGATTAGAAGCACTGGTTTTCTTCTTGGTCTTATTAACAACTTTCTTGGTGGCTTTCTTGGCGGCTCTGGCTCTCTTGGCGGCTTCATGATCATAAAATTTGTTCCAAAAGGCCGACTTAGCCTATCAGAGGCGGCGAATTCAACATTGGCAATGGACCAGAATTACAAAACAGCAACAGTCAAAATTAAGAGTTACCTCCGGTGCCGGGTTAGATTTGCAGAAAGGCAACAGGCCCACTTTGCTGCAGTCAGACAAGGATTCATTTAAAATAGTTTTTGTCATATCTGTGATGACATTCTCCTCCAGGTCCTCATAAATATGGCGCAAAGGATCATTCTTCTCTCCAGTATATTCACACATTAAACCGGACCTACGGCTTAAAGGAATAATTCACCAAGCAAGCCAGCACCGAGCTAAAGCAATTCCAGTTAAACCATTTCCCAGAAGGGCCTTCGCCTTTGACAGAGTGGGGGCAATTGACTTGCGTTCAGCGGCAGTGAGCTTTTCAGCAAGAGCATGATTGGCGTCTAAACGTTGAGTACGTGGACCCGGCAAAGGATGCTCATCAGCCGGAGAAGCATCTTTACAATAAAACCAAGTTTTGTTCCAGTCTTTTGGATGACTCGGCAGACAGGCATAAGGAAAAATAGAGTCTCTCCTTCTTTGGATAGAGACAGCCCCAAGCTCCAGGCTAGGGCCATTGGTAAATTCATTCTGGTGGTTCAAGTAAAAGAACTCCCTGAAAAGCAAGATGATGGGTTCCTCTTGAAGATATACTTCACAAAAAACTTGAAAATTGGAGATATTTGACACGGAATTGGGTCCGATGTCTTGGGGATGGAGCTGGAAGAAGTGCAGGACATCTATGAAGAATTTAGAGCCGGGTGGTGAGAAACCCAGGTTCATGTGGTCAGTAAAAACAATCACGTCATCATCTGTGGGTGCAGGTCTTTCTTCGCCCGGGTTAGGAGCACGGTAAGGCATAATCGGAGCATTAGGCAAATATCCAACTTTGACAAAGTCGGCAAGTGTAGCTTCAGTAACAATTGAGGGAACCCAATTGCATGTGGTGACTGTCTTTGGCGGCATTGTGAACAAGCAGACCTAACAAGTGAAAGATTATTGCTGGTTCAGAAAAGCCAGACATAAAGTATTGCTACAAGTTCAGCATGGCGGCTTAAATGGGGCCTAATGGCATAAGAGTAATCACAAGCTAGAAAATTAAGCCGCCATGGCAGATGCGATTGTTCAGAAAAGCAAATTTTACTAGGTCTGAAAAAAAAAACAGTTTTCATAGGTTGCGGCGGTAATTTTGGATCTACGGCTGCTCGAAAAACAAGATTAAATGACGAACAGGAAAAACTTAAGATCGATATAATGCAGTTCTAAGAGACGAATCCAGTTATCCGCAGAGATGAGATTTTACAGTATTGACTAAAGAGATACTATCAACGTCAGTATACAAAGAGACATCAAAGTTCAGAAGAAGAAGCCATAGTTATAGAGGAAGAAGAAGATGAACTCTGAAGAACTTCACGGGAACCCTAATGGATCTGGGAGGAGAAGGACAAGAATGTACTTGAGCAGGTAAGACGACGGCGGCGACGCGCGGAAGAGACCTGGTCACGTTGGGTTGACGCGGCGGCTATTAGTGAAGACGAAGCAGAGGGCGCCGGCGCCGGCGGAGCTCCATTGCAGGGACGACGCGAGCAAGGAGACGAAGGAGAGAATGGAAAGGGACCTTCGACCCTATTTATAAGCTAAGTGGATAAAGGTCAGGTGCGAAAATCGAGGAGGTGGAAAAATAGGTAAATAACTGTGCAGGTGCCTCGATTAGCGGAATACCAATAAATACGAAAGATTTGTTAAGATCTAGACCGTTTGCAAGTAAGTGACGTCACGGTGGGTTATTGTTATTTCAAAAGCTGACGTCATGGCGGATCACTATTATTTCAAAAACGAAGATAACAGCGGTTTACAGTCTCTCAAAAGAAGATGAGGAAAGATTGACATGAACAAGTTCAAGATCAACCTGGGGCCTAATGTTGAGGATATAAGTATTTCCTATGACCCGCCCAGGAGGGGCCGGGTTACCCGACGGCGGTTCATAAGACTAGCCCAGAAGTACATTAAAGATGGCGGCTTAGGTAAGGGCCCAAGGCCCGCGGCGTCTTAAGGCCTGTAAGTATCAACCGCCATATATGTACCTTGTAGTGTAAGGCATGTAATATGAGTCACCGAGCCGGACACGATTGTATGAGCCGTCTGGGAATCCGTAGGCCGTAGGGCATCAACCCGTGTATAAGGGGACGACCCGGCAGCGGCTTGGGGCAAGAAACAAGAGATCGAGGGCTAGGAAAGCGCATCCGCAACCTAGCAATCGACACCCCAGCAATTCCAACCTAAACTGGAGTAGGCTTTACCCTCACCGCAGGGGCCGAACCAGTATAAACTCCCCGTGTCCTTTGTATTGTTCTTAACCCTTTAAGGTAACCACGTCGCTATGGCTCCACAATCAAGTCTTTACCTTAGGACATATGCCATGACACTTCCACGACAGTAGGGGTTACAAGGGGTGTAGTTGGTTCTATGTCCAACTGGTAGGGTTATAATATGTGCAAGTCTGGATTATGTGTGGTGGGGATGGTTCTTAGGTAAGTACAACAGTGGTTGTATCTGCATCGATGGGTTGCACTGTCTTTTCTGAAGACCGCATTGTTACTCCACTAGATTATGCCATCACCCCCTCCAATTGAAATGGATGATAAACAAGAAAAGTAATTAAATGTACAGACAGTGTATGATAGACAGGTGCAATCGATAGTGGGGAATAAAAGAGGGCATGAAATAATTCACACTTATGTTGTCTAACCAAACAGGATAGCATGACACAATTTCACATATATGATGGCTAACTAAACAGGATAGCGTGACACAATTTCACATATATGATGGCTAACTAAACATGATATAAAGATAAAATTCAAAATATGATGATTGTAAACAGGATAACATGATATAACTATATAATGTGTTTATTAAAATAGGATGGCATAACCTAATTCACATACATGTTTTCTATGGAAACATGATGGCATGATATAATGAACGGATAAAATGAAAAATTTCAAAATATGATGACTAAGTAAACATGATGAGATGATATAACAATATGATGTCTTTATTAAATAGGTTGGCATGCCATAATTTAGATACACACTACTGCAGGATGGTCCAAACGCGAGACTACGATCAGAGACCCTTCGACGAAGTTGTGTGCGATGCTATAATTGCAAACGGTGGTGTAAAAGAACCGTCAAAAAAGGTGCAAAATGTTTGCGAGGAAGGATGCATCAAACACCGTTCAGATTTTAGTTGCGTGTGCGATGAAGGTCATACGGTTCAGTTCAATTAACTGTTTGCGATGAGGAGGAACAAATGAAACGGGCAGTCAGATGAAGGTGTGTGCAATATACATCATACGATTCACTAGGATGAACTGTGTGTGATTAGGAAACACAATGGAAACGGTTCAACTGAACAAGATGTGTGTGATACGCGGCAAACAAGTCTGTAATAAAAAATGTGTGCGAAGACCAATAATAACACAGACGATTGCTGCTAATAAGTCGTGTGATTTTCTCTGTCTACAGAATAATAACATGTGTGTGTGTGTCTCTCTCTCTCTCTCTCTCTCGCTCGCTCTCTCTTTTATACTCCCAAGAGTATGTACTCCCATTCTCAATATACCTCATATACGCATTAATTATACCTCTTTATCATTCTCAATATACTTTATTAAATATTCTAAGATACCCCAATACGAGTTTTATTGAAAAAATATCATCTGCGACGTACTTTTTGTAATATACCTTTTTCACGTACAAACACATCAGTATATACGTAAACATTTAAAATATGTAGACTCGCATTAAATTTTTCATGAAAATCATTTTGGGGTATTTAATAATTAGTAATGAAGTATATTAAAAATAATTAAGAGGTATAAAAGATTCATCTATATGGTATATGAGGAGCGGGAGTACGTACTCCCAGGAGTACACAACCATTTTCCTATATATATATATATATATATATATATATATATATATATATATATATATATATATATATATATATGATGGGTCTATTCTCATAACACCCCTTAAGACCTTATTCTCCTAACAAAAGGCCTTATTCTCATAACACCCCTCCCCTACAGACCTCCTAGTGCGGGAGCGCCCGGCGGCCAGCGGCAAGCGGAGTCCCCTCCCCTACCGACCTCCTAGCGCGGGAGCGCCCGGCGGACGGCGGCCAGCGGCGTCCCCCTCCCTCCCCGCCTCCTAGCGCCGCAGCGCCCCGCCGGCCGGCGGCGTCCCCCTCTCCTCCCCGCCTCCTAGCGCGGCAGCGCCCCGGTGACCGGCGGCGTCCCCCTCCCCTCCCCGCCTCCTAGCGCGGCAGCGCTCCGGCGGCCGGCGGCGTCCCCTTCCCTCCCCGCCTCCTAGCGCGCCCAGTACCGCAGAGCTCGCGCCGAGCGGCCGGCGATGCAGTCCGTCGGCGAGGATACTTCCGCGACGGCGTTTAGGAAGCGACGCCGCACCTCACCTTCGCCCCAACACCACCTGGGGGATCCGCCGCTGAAGCATCCAGCCTCGGTTAGGCATGACAGGGGAAAGAGAACTGCAAGGATGCCATATCCATCGCATTCGTCATGGATGCGAACTGCAATGGTGCACATCCAGCCTTCTCCCGCAACAATGGCAAAAGTTGAAAAAGCCCATGAGTTCCCGCAGCGGAGGTGGACTGCACGCCAACAGCAGCAAGAGCTGCATCTGCAGAAGGAGGGAACTGCATATAATGTAAGAAAATCACATACCCAACCCCCACATCCAGTTTGCAGTGCCGTTTTTATCCCCATGCAGTGCCCCTCTTGCGTCGACTGCAGTCACATGTATCTCCAAGTAGAAAACAGAAAAAGATACTTAGAAAAATAAAAAATGCTATATGGCTCAAAATTGCAGTCCACCATGACTTACATATGTAGAGCGCTGTGCCTAAAACTGAAGTGCATTGTTTCTTCATGTTAACTAACAGTGACCCTGTTGTAGAATGACAAATGGAAGTGCAATTTCTTACAGTTGCAAAATATAATGATATATAGTATGAAAGATGCAGTTCATTTCACTGTTGACGTGCATAAAAAGCTTTGGCTTAATACTGTGCAGGAAATTACTATGCCTCAAAAACAGAAGATGCCTCGAATCATTTACGACCCAAAGCCCCTGAACTGTATTGGAAGAGAAGAGTGGGAGATGCGTGGATGGATAACACCTGAAATACCTAGGGGTTTCTTTAACACAACAAACAGAACTGCGTACTCCGTGGAGGAAGATGTAGAGGATAAAGATGAAAACAGTGAACCAAACATCATTCGAGATGGAGAAGGCAGTGAAACAAAAAACCCGCAGGATGAGGAGGACGACGACGATCTGGTCTTCATGGGGGAGCACGCGCAGAAAGATGATGAGGAGGATGATGATGAAGAGCAAATCATAACAGTTATGCAGCCAAGGTACACGCGTGTCTTTGAAACATTTGGCCAGCAGATCAGAACGGATGATATAGCACCTCCACAAGCCAATGTTGAAACCCAGCAAGTTCGGCAAGTTCATGAGCAAACGATTCGTCGACAAAGAGACAGTGGAATTCCACCCAGGCCGCCTACTGCCCAACAAAAGAATCGGAAGCAGAATCAAGGAGAGCCGCAAGCAACCAAAAAAGTAAAGTTCTCAACACTTCTGCCTCCTCGCGATCCTAAATTACACAGATCTGTTGTCACCCCTCCATGCCCAATAAACATCGGTGAGCTGCAAACACCGTTAGAAAAAAACAGTACACGCATGTAAGCATCCTTGCCTAACTACTGCAGTTCACTTACGCATTCTTTCAGCTTGTACATTCTCATTAACAAAAAAACATTCCATATTCTGTGTGCAGGATGAGAACATGCTCCAAGAACTTGTGCCTGTGAAAGGTATGCAGTTCACATCGCAGGCTGCGGCGCAAGAATTCTACAACACGTATGCGAGGCATGCAGGCTTCGGCACACGCAAAAACGGCGGATACAGAACAAACAGATACATAGTGTGCTCAAAGGAAGGCAGAAGCAAGGAAACTGTCACTGATTATGACAGAAAGCGAGATAAAACATCAAAGAGGACTGGCTGCAAGGCGGGAATGAGATTGAAAAAAAATAAAGGATGTGTTTGTGATAGCAGAGATTGAGCTCAATCACAACCACAGGATGATTGACAGCCCAGCTATGCTTCTGCACATGCACTCGCATAAGACAGATGATTCGTTACTTGATAAACTAGTGAAGGACATGCAGAGCGACAACCTGACGCACACGCAGATGATGTCAACCCTGTCAAGGATGTCAGGAGGGCTGCACTTTATGGGGCGCACCAGCGGTGACTGGGTGAACAGGTACGTTCACTAAACAAAAACGATATCTCGTCTATTTCATTAAGTTCGCTTGTGCATTTTCTGTATGTCCCTAATGCTGCAAGTATATTATTATTTCGAACTGCAGGAAGCACCAATTCGCGAGGGAGGAAACAGAAGACGATGTGAAGAAACTCCTGGCTTTCTTTGAGAAGATGCAGCAAATAAACCCAGAGTTCTTCTATGATTACGACAAAGATGTCGATAACCGTGTGCGGAACATATTCTGGGCGAACGCGAGCTGCAGGGGATCGTACGAAGATTTTGGAGATTGTGTCACATTTGACACGACCTACAAGACCAACAAGTTCCACATGCCTCTGGCCGTCTTCGTTGGAGTCAACCACCACCTCCAAAGTACAATATTCGCTGTGGCTCTCATCAGAGACGAAACAATACCGACTTTCGAGTGGGTGTTCCGGACGTTCTTGCGTTGCATGAACAACAAGCGGCCAATCTGCATACTCACAGGTATGCTGAAAAAAAGAATGGGTTTAAATAACAATGCAGTTCACTGCCAAGTTTTGTAGTCCATTTCTTCCATCCAATGAAAAAAAAGCAGAAAAAGGATATGCAGTTCTCTCAATAACTCACTGCTTGATTTTTTTTCAAAAACATGCAGATCAATGCCCCTCCATGGATGCCGTGATAAAAAGTACGCTAATAGGCACGCTGCACAAGTTATGTCGTTGGCATATACTGAAAAAATACAAGGATCGCATGTCCTTGCTGTACAAAGCGTATGAGTCATTCAAGGATGAGCTGACCTCCGTTCTCAACCACCCGCTGATGCCATCAGAGTTTGAACGCGCTTGGCATGAGCTCATGGAAAAGTATAACCTGCAAAATGATGAGATTATGAAGGCGCTCTGGACAGACCGAAAAGAATGGATATCGGCTTACTACAAGGAGGTGTTCTGTGCACGGATGACGTCGAGACAGAGAAGTGAAAGCATGAACCGGATCTTGAAGAGGAACTTTGTCAAGGAAAGACACGACCTACACATCTTTGCATCGCAGGTGGACAGGTGCATCCAGACAAGGAAGGGCGTCGAGCACACGGAGACCATAGCTAACGAGGTATATAAATAGAGCAAAGTTTTTAAGCTGGATGAGCAATTAATAAAACACTACTCGCTTTCTTGATTTTTGCTGCGAAAGACAACTACTTAACTGGTTTTCTTTGTTTCACAGACGGAAATAAAGACTACTACTCAGTTTGGTTTCGAGGTTCAGCTCTCCAAGATTTACACCAGGGCGGTCTTTGCTGACTTCAAGCAAACGCACTACCGCAGCACTGCATTCAGATCAGAGCAGTCCCCTGACAACCCGACGAAATATTTGGTGCGCCACTACAACCGGTCTGATGATTTTGATTGGGCAAGACATGGGTTCCAGGTAGTTGCTGATGTGACGAACGGTATCTACGAATGCGAATGCAAGCTGTGGACACACACAGGTCAGTGAGACAGGAAAACAAAAAAATAAGCACACAGAAAACATAATGAAGTTCACTTATTGCTGGTAGCAAAAAAGAGATGAAAACAAAAAAAAAATCTTAGTGAAGTTCACTAGAACAGTAGACCCAGGGCCTATTTATAATGCAGTTCACAAAACCAAAAATTGAAAAAATGTTGCGTATTTATGTGAAGTTTGCTGACACGAATAACCAAAAAAATTCTTTTGCTGCAGGCCTATTCTGCGTGCACATCATTTGCATGTTGGATCAGCTGCGGGTGGACAAGATACCTGAAGAGTACATATTGAAGAGATACACACGTAACGCACGCCAAAATCCAACCTTTGACCGCAGAGACTATGAGCAAACTGCTCCAGATGGGAGTTCGATGTTCTGCCGTAGGAGACTACTTGCAGAAACTGCTATGGACCTGGCGAACAGGGGTGTCAAATCGGATAGAGGGTACAACAGAGCTTTAGCTGAGATGAGAGAACTCATACAAGAAGTCGACGTAATAAACGAACAAGAAGAAGCAGAGAAGATCATGGATGCGCGGGGTGAAGAACAAGGAAAGGAGCGTGAACATGCTACTGATGGTGTAGTTCATAATATGGATGACACAATTCTTCCCCCGCCTGTTTCAAACACAAAAGGGAGAAAGAAAGAGAGCAAATCAGCCAATAAAAAAGCTGCAGCAAATGAAAAAGCCCTGAAAAAAATAGCAGGCCTGAGCCAGAACTGGACAGTGGAGGAAGACCACTGGGGGTAAGGATGTGTAAATCATGCAATAAGATTGCGGGACACAACTCAAGAACATGTAAGGAGAGGCTGAAACAAATCCAGGCTGAAAATGCCACCACAAATCACCGAGCTGACCAACAAGAGGATAGGACAAAGAGAAGACTATGTAGTGTCTGCAACAAGAGAGAGAAGCATAACACGAGAACTTGTCCAAATAGAACAGAAAAAAAAGATGAAGAAGATGCCGAAGAAGATGCTGACAGAGAAGAGAACGAGGAAGCGAGCGAAGCTGATGAAACTGAAGAGGAAGATGAGGAAGAAGAAGAATAAGAAGATGAGGAAGAAGAAGAAGATGATGAAGACATCGAAGAACCATCATAAAAAACGAGGGGGGAGACAAAACATAGAATCCAGCGCGTAGGAAAGCATCGCAGTCACACGGTCGCGTTACGAGGGGTAATGCGAACAACAAGAGCAAGACAGAAGCAACAACAACCATTGAAACAAATGCAGTGCACAATCTGAGAAGAAGCAGCAGGAAAAGGACATAGATCAACACATATGCAGTTTTACATTTTAAAAATATATTAACTTCATCCTTTATATATATCGTATCGTATATAATATATATAGCTTGTGTTCAGTGGACTGCAAAAAAAGAATTCAACATGTAATATTGAAGTTCAAAATGAATAGATATAACATATGCCATATATACTTTGTGACCAATGTGCTGCGGGGGGGTATGCTTGATAAAATGCAGTTCTCTTATATATGAAAGAAATAAGATGAGAATGTCATTCTCAGAATGCGGTTCTCTTCTGTATGAAAACCCTGAGATCAGAATGTCATTTTGAGAAATGCAGTTCCCTTCGTCGTATAGAATCTGACATGACCGTGAATCAATATAGAATGCAGTTAGAAAAAGAAAAAATGTAGAGTCAGACTAGGCTTCACGTACAGTGCAGTGAAGTGCGTGGTGCGTTTAAAGCTTACAGTGCAGTACGCTTCGAGTACACAGTGCAGTGCGCTTAGTGCAAAAAATGTAAAAAATTGAGCTCTGCCTTAGCAGATACGGTTGATTTTCTGTCTTCTAATACAATTTTTCCAAAATTTTGAAACTCGACGACAAACACGTTGAATTCGTCTTTGCAGTCCCATGTGATAAGGTGAGATGCAGTGCGGATGCGTATATTTAAAAAAACTTTGCAGTCCCATGTGATAAGGTGAGATGCAGTGCGCTGCGAACATGTTACAATTCACAAGGAGGAGTTGGCTGAAAGCTCCATTATGTACAAATTTGACATTGTCACTGTCTGCCACGAAAAGAAAAACACAAAAACTAACTAGACCGGTATATACAAAAGCACACAGCATGGTGTGAACAGTTTTGCAGATCGAGAACTACACACAGCGACCATAGATACTGTTTACAGAAAGTTCTGGAGCACACACGAAAAAGACATCAACGCACATAGAAAAAGATCTGCTATCATTTATGCCTCATCCTGCTCCTGCGTATCCAGTTTTGGAGAAAAGCCAAGAGAAATGCAGAGATTTCTTAGATCCTCCGGGAACTCGATGACTACGACCATGTTTTCAGGGTGGAACAGGATCTGGAACAAAAACTCAGCCTTCCAATCCTGAAGAACAGCTTCCTGCGATGAAGAAAAAAATAAAATAAACAAATATACAACATCATCTACAAAAAAGAAACTGACAAAAAAATCAAGGAATGAGGGATTATTATTGGGTTAAAAAAAGATACTCACATTACGCTTTGCGAATTTCACAACAAAGCTTTTGCCGTCATAAAACCGAGCCATCTTCAGAACAAAAAAGCCGCACTCATTGGGGCCCTGCTCAGGGGTGCCCAAAAAGCTAGCTTTCTTTGAAACATCGACCCAGTCTACCGACTCCTTTCTCTTGTACTCCTTTTCTCCGTAAACCTTCTTCAACAATGCAGTCATCCTGATCATCTGGTGGAAAATAATAATAAAACAAAAATACACATCACAACAAAAATTGTTCAACACGCGCACGCATGAAAACAAAGAAGAAAGGTGAAAAAGGAATTTTTTTACCATTTCAGTACGGTCGATGTGGTATTCGGACTTATGCCACCTCGTCGTTTGATCAACCGGTCCGCTGTACCTCCTAGTGTCATGAATGTCAAGGGTCTCGCGGTGCCTATTCATCGTGTATAGCGAATAATGCTGGTCTTTCATCCGTGGTAACAGAATCTGATTTTGTTTCATCAAATTTGTTATGGGTTTGATGAGTGAAAAAGGATTACTGGAAAAAATTAGGAGAGAAAATAAGTACATAAGGCTGAACAAAAGCAAATCTGATAACTTACTAATTTGCAATCAAGAAGGTTCTCGTCATCACGAACATAAAGTTTGAACTGCTTTGCTGCATCTTCAACGTTAAACTTGCCGGGGACAAAAGGCAACACAACATTTCCATCTTTATCTCTATTTGCGTGATCATTCATTTGAAGCACATACTGCGTGTGGGTAATTCATAAAAGAACGTTAATGCAGTTCCCCTTAAGATGTTCGCTCCGACGCTTAATCAAAAAACGGATCACGCTTCTCTAAAAAATAGTATGCAGTTCACAATTCTCCCCATAATTTGTGTCATTTAAGATGCATGGGTTAAACACAAAAAAATGTATGCAGTTCAGTACATTCTAAAACAAATTATTATGCACTATTTACTGCAGTTCACTCGAGCAGAAAAAAAGAAAAAAAAAAAGGGAAAAAGAGAAATACCGGGATAAACAAAGGGGACAGCAGAACGTGTTCGCCAGATCGATAAACCACATTGATATGCTCGTCATTCTTCCAGTACCTGATGATATGATCCATCAATTCCCAGTCCATAAAACCACCTCTGGTGAAAGTTAAGAACATGTAGTCCACATTCACAGTGTAGACTTCGATAGGATTCCTGTGCATGAAAAGCGCGCACCTGCACAAAAGAAACGACGAAGGTGGGGGGTTAGGAGCACAAAAGCAAAAACACAGAAGAACATTACACAGATTAAAAATCAAAAAAGCGAAAAAACTAACGAAAAAAGAATTGACTCGCTGTATTTCTGCCTGAATGTTGTGCTCGTGATGAGTTGCAAGACTTTCCTCATCTCCGCAAGATAGCTGAATCTCGCAGGATTCAACTTCTGTACAGGAGATCGAAACTTTGATGTCTTCTGCACAGGCCTCTTATTTGATAGAATTAGTGCCTCGCCGTCCGTCGGGCGTTCCACAGCTGCGCTCCTGGTCCTCCTAGGCACTGGTGGTGGCCTCTCAAAATCATCATCACTATCTTTAGCATTCGGAGGGCTCACTCCTTTCTTCCCATGCTTGACATTGACAGGAGATTTCTCAAGAGCTTTTTCATTCGAAGTGCCGGCGCCACTCCTCAACCTCTTACACACAGGTTCTTTCGCAAGCTTAACGGGGGGGTTCATCAAGGACAAGTTTCTGAATCGTTGGAGTGTGAACCTGAGTTTCAAACAAGGAAATACCACCTTGGTGTGCGCCTTCGTCAAAGCCTGCACACAAAAAATGGATAATGAGCAAAATGAAAAAGAATCATCAAGTTCACTAAGGAAAGTCATTTTAAACATGCGAATGGGGTTCTACTAAAAAGCTTAACAAAAGTAGTGGACCTCCCCTCTCTATATCAATGAAGTTCACTTAATAAAAAAGGGTGTGTGACTGGAAAAAAATGTAATAACCTTCTTTGAAAATTAAAAGTGATGTCAGGTCCAGACAGCAATGCGACGAGGTCAGCCAACTATAGAGCATCGCCTTCCTGATGTAGCCAATGTGCTCCTTCCCAAACTTGGCAATCGTTTCACCATCCCAGGTCTGCATGAATTGGAACATGTAAAATCCACAATCATGCCTGCAACAAAACCAACACAAACACATTACTAATGCAGTTCACTCAGTAATGAAGTGCTACTGATGTTAGTAAAACAATGCAGCTCCATATACACAAGAAACCGAGGGAGAACAACCAATAACACATTAGTAATGCAGTTCCCTCAAGGGAAAAGGTGCTTCTAATTTAGTAAAAACAATGCAGCTCACTTACACACAAAAACTGAAGGATGAAAAAGAAAAAAAGAGAACAGGTACAAACCCATTTCCCTGTTGCGGGACATTAATATGAGTCAGCGCAAAGCCGTCAAGGGTGGGAGGGTTCAACGGCTCATCGCAGCTTGCGCTGCCATCTTTCCAAACTTTTTTGATGTTCCTGACCATTTTCTGGAAGACAAGATTTGCAGCAGCGCTGTCGCCTTCGTTCAATGAGTCGAGAAACTCAAAACGCTTCTCTCGCAGGTTCAAAGTGACCAAGCAGTAGTGGCCTATCGCGTCCTTCATTGTTGCGGGAGGAGGGTCAAATGTTGCAAACAAAATCTGAAATAAAAAAAGACTAAAACAAACCAGATGAGAAAATAGAAAAACAGAAAACTTATTTTCAAGATGACGACAAATGGTCAAAATGCGTTACCAAGTTTTTCTTGTCCACACGTTCCTCTGCGCTTGAAGAAAACATCTTTTTCAAAGCCCTATTTGTGGCACCGCCGTTCCAAATGGAATTCTGCAAAAAAAGACAAAACCAGAGAGTTAATGAAAATGCTTATAGCACAAATAAAAAATGGACGAGGGGATAAAATATAAATTAATGAAAATTCTTACACATAGGTTGTACGGGACAATCATCGTTTGAGATCCTTTGAACCTCTCAGCTAGCATAGAGACGCCAATGTTTGCGAGGCGCGTCCTCAGCGTTCCATACGACCAAAAAGACTCGCCAACATGACCGATAGTAATATCACCAAACTCGCCCTTGAACGCAACTAGATGCCTTCAGACAAGAAGAAAAAAGCCCAGCAAAAAGTGATAAGATGGGTGTCCCTGAAAAAATAACATATTAAATAACCAGGGCGTAAGAAAAAAAATGTCATAGTGCTTCTTGTCCCTCCTAGCCCTCGTAACAGCGTCATATAACTCATTGTATCTTCTCATAAGAGCTGGATCAACCCTTGAAGGAGTAACAACAGGTAATTCCTCATCTGCATACAGAGTGGGGACGATATCAGATAATAAAACACACACGGTCCATTTCGCCCCCGGGGAAAGAACAGAAATAATGCAGTTTGCTTACCTTCGGTTTCAGAATAAACTTCATGCGGCTGCTCATATACATCTTCGCTGAGCGTCAAGTGCTCCAGCCCAATAATATCATCGTCAAGCGGCGCTTGATTGCTCATGTCCTGAGAGAGTCTTGGCTGTTCCTCTTCAGAACCAATCAAAACTGTCTCAGCTGGGACTTTGGTTGTCTCGGCTGGGAAAGCCAGATTGCCAACAGATTTCTCGGGGGCGCGAGGGACGACACAAAATTTCTCAGGCACCTCATCGCCAAGCAACAAAACAGTAGGCCCAACAACACCATCAATGCCAGCGGATGTCCCCGCATCGTCAAATTCGACTCTAGGAGTTCCTTCTGTCTCTTCTGCAATTTAAACTGTAACACCAGGAGCTCCTTCTTTCTCTTCATGCTTATCACAATCCACGATATCCTCCCTTCCTTCTCTCTCTTGTGCCTTATCAGCCTCAACAGGACACTCCCCTCCTTCTCTACCTTCTGCCTTATCAACCTCCGCATCAGGCTCCTCCCCTCCTCTCCCTTCCACATTATCATCCTCAATGTTGCGCTCCGCTTGGATTTCAACATTTAATCCGCAGTTCTGATGAGTTAAAAAATAAGACACATTACACAAAAAATATAGAATGCAGTTCACTAATAAAACGGACCATGAAGCTCCCATGAAAAATAAAAAATAAAACACAAAAATGCAAAAATTCTCTATACTCACCAGGGAAGCGTCGCCTTCCATCTCTTTACACTTGTCAGCCTCCTTGTCCTTGCGAGCGTCACCCTCTGCCTCCTTCCCATGTATTTCCACGTTTGATTCGGCATCCTAAAAAACATTAAAACATAAATAAAACTATTATCCAAATCTGCAGTTCTACAACTAAAAAACTAACACCAGATCATGCAGTCCACTGCTAAACAAGATGATGCTTCTTCTCTAAACAACAACTGCAGTGCACTACCACTACTGGTGCACGAAATACAAAAAAAGTTAAAAACTGCAGTTCGCTGCCACTGCTGGTGCAAAAAATATGATTGTTTGTTTTGGACACTACAAAGAATTAAACAATGAAGTTCACTGTAACAAAAAAAATAGGAAGAAATCAAACCTTGTCGATGACGACTACGTCAATAGGATTGTCTTTGGCAGCTTCGTCAACGGGGGACAATGGCATGTCAAACAAATAATCAGAATCAACACCGTCGTGGTCCTGGTGGTCATCATCACGACAAGCGTTAGCCTTAGAAGATTCTCCTCCACACTGCGAAAAGAACAAAAGGATGCGAAAACAAATAGTCAATGCCACAAACACACAGAAAAAATAGATAACAAATATGGGTAAAAAAACTGTTCACATATGGAAAAAGACATACATCCACATTGCGGGGTCGGGCAAAGAAGGCCGGACAACATCTTCATGCCTGTTCATTTCCTTCATAATTGCATCAGCTTCCTGCTCATACGTAGCACACCTGTCGTCCTGAGACTGCTTAAACTGAACGAATGAAGACCTGATATTCGTAACAGTCTGCTTAAGGAATTCAAGCTGCCCCCGGTCAAAGTTATGAGCGGCCTCGATTTCTGCTTCAGAAGGGCCTTTGCCTTCAGGAAACAATCCAGCAATATTCCTCATCCTGGAACCGGATGTTGAGAAATCACTAGTTATATTGATGACCCTATCGAGAAGCTCATCGACCTGAACAAATTTATTGCGATCAGCAGAAGCATGGCCAGAAAAACCTCCAGCAGCCGCCCTAGCAAAACCACGAGCCCGTCGAACTGGAGCCGCCCTAGCAAGAGGCTCACAAAACATTTCAGGCGCTTCGGCAACTGCAGTCCGCTTGTACACAATGTCCGCTTCCGCCTTCCACTGAAAAAATTAACAAAAAAGAGATGCAGTTCACAAAAAAAAGTACAAAAGAGGTTCACATTTAGCATGCGCGAAAAAAAGGAATAAAACAAAAACAAAGGCTGGCTATGCACTCATCGGCAGCTTGCCAAACTTGTAATAGTCCAGGTGTATCTTTCCCCTGACAATGATGTCGGCGCTGTGAATCTTCTTCAACTGCACATGGGACAGTATTGCGGCACGTGGCGTGCGTTTATCCATAACCGATACTTTTCGAAGATTCAACGAATCCAGGTACATGAACAGGGGCACGATGGTGCAACCCTCAGCGCAGTTTTGCTTGCTCCCTTTAGAATTCCAGTTGTACACAGCGGCATGCAGCTCGTCGACAACAAGCTAACAAAAGTCCATGCTAGCCATAGATGCAAAATCCAAGTTTTCAACCATAGCAGCTACCCTGGACAACCGAGTTGCGGGGCTGGGACAAAGCAAGCACTGGAAAACAATGAGAGAAAAAACCTTCACCGTCTTATTAACCTTCGCAGGGTCCGCAGCCAGCGTGCGAAGTAAAATAAGCAGGTCCTTCGAATCTATGCTACGAGAACGGTTGAAACCAAGTTCATCCTTCAGATTAGTCAGCGAATCATCATGGCCGCTGGCAGCAGGCCTGGGAGCAGTGTGAGAAGCCATAGGGAAATCAAAAATGTGATGGACAGCCTCGCGATTGATTTCCAGAACCTTGTTTGACCCGCACTCCAATCTCATCGTATCAGGGTCGATCTTTCCCATCAGCTGGCACATCAAAACACGAGAAACATTCTTCTCTAATTTCAGGTCAAAGACAATGCCAAAACCTGCTTGCCACACCAAAGTTCTGTGCGCCTCACCCAACAAAGCGACAGCTTTGATTACGTTTGGAATGGACAGCCGAACAGTCTTGTTAAAACGCCATTCATGCGCAACATCATCTTCAGACCTCTTCCTCTTGGTACTCTTAGCAGTCTACAAAAAAAGAATAAAAAATGCAGTTCACATCAGCAAAACTCATGCCAAAACAACTTAAAAAACAGAAGAAAAAGTAAATAAACAGCGTATACCTTACTAACATCAACATCCTCCTCATCAGAATCACTGTCCAACGCTTCTTCAGCTGCATTTTCCGGCGCAAGATTAGATCGACGCTCAGAATCAACACCAGAGTGATCGTCCACGCGTCTCCGCTTTCCTTGAATCCCACCCACATCAACCTCGGCATAATTAGGTCTCTTTGAGTAATCAACACGCGGGCTCCGGTGTGGAGAACTTAAACCTTGCTCTGCAACAGTGTTGAGTTTTCTCTTCACAGGATTCTTTGCGGAGGCAAACTTAGCAGACTTCTTTGAATCTGCAATCCTCCTTCCTATCTCCTTACCATCCTCAAACTTTACTTGCTTCGCCCTATGAGCCTTCACGAAAGTATTACCGAGCGCAATCACTTTCTGCCTTCTCCTCTCAACATCAGCTGCAATCTGATCAGGGACCATCCAATCCTGTGTAACTGGCTCTGTGCCATCAACAGATTGCGACTGGGTTTCACTCAATTCAGGTGGAATGCTGCCCTGATCAAATGTACCGCCACCGACAACATCGGCTGTGAAATAACATGTAATCAAATAGTTAACACCACCACCCCCTGACCCACCATGAGATAAAACTGTGGGTGAAAAAAACATAAGAAAGATATGTGTGTGAGAGGGAGACCTAAACTTAATGCAGCTCATATCAACTTGGAAACACAAAATGTAGAAATGCAGTGCTCTTTTCCAGCAGTTTATGTTTAACAATTAAAACATAACAGTAAACCTAAAAATGCAGTTCATGTCGCTTGAATATCATATTGACGCGTGTCTGAAAATGGACATTGGTAAAAGGATATATGATGCAGTGCACTAATTCGTTCAGTGACCAATTGACCACATATAAAAAAGAAGTGCGCTTAGATATACAAAACAAAACAAATTCATGCAGTTCTGTGAGAGGCAAAAACTAAAACTTAATGCAGCTCATATCAATTTGGCAACCGCATAGTAGATAGACAACAAAAAAAATACAAAGCAATGTCCAAATGCAGTGCTCTTTTAGCACTTTATGTTTAACAATTAAAACATAACAAGTAACTTAATGTCGTTCCAAAAAAGTAAAAACAATTAACTTGAGGCAGTTCATATCAGTTTGCCACATGTCTGAAAAAATGGGCCTTGCTAAAAAGGAATCTAAGATGCAGTGCACTATTTCGTTCAACAAAAGAAGTAAATTGACCATGTATGAAAAATGCAGTTCACTTTGATGTAGTTACCAGATGGGGAAGCCGTTCTAACTGGTGACGCATCAATTGGGGAGGAAGAAGCCATGTTGTGTCTGCAATCAAAAAGGGATAATAATTAAACCCTAGACAGCAAACCCCAAAAGCAGGTAGAGAAAAACTTTCAATCCATAGGGCGTTGCAATTTCAAGCATACAAAACAACCTTAAGAAGAGAATGTTGGCTCGAGAAATAACCCTAGCACAAGATCTGGAATGGGTTGGGGGTGATTTGGGGCTCACCGTGAGACGATGTGACGGCCGGACGAGGCGGGTGCAGACGGCCACGACGGAGGAAGCGCCCTACGGACGGCGACGGCTGCGGGCATCGACGCTGTCCACCATGAGAGAGCCCCTACGGACGGCGGCGGCTGCGGCGTCGTCGCTCTCCACCACGAGAGCACGAGGGCGGGGGGATTTCTGTGCGGGCGCGGGGGAGAGGAAGCGGAAGGGGCCAAGGGGGGCTGCAAGAAAAGTAGAAGAAAAAGAGAGACTTAATGAGTAAAAGGCCGACAAGCCCACATGTCATAGACAAAAAACAAAAAACGCCTCAATTGTAACACGATGCAGTTCGCTTACGGAAAATGACTCGGCTTCTGAAGCGATGCACTTCGCTTACGGAAAACGATTCCGCTTCTGAAGCGATGCAGTTCGCTTACGGGAAACGATTCGGTTCGCCTGCCCTAAAATAAATGCGCCCACTATCGCCCGAAGCGCCGCGCCCCCGCTCCTCTATCCGGCCGGTTGCAAGCCGCGAGAAGGCCACGATCATCACGAACCCACGATCGCCAACACGGTTGGGGGACGAGATCGTGGCCTCGGCAGAAGTTGCTGCCGCTCCGCTTTAAATCCCGCGCTCCATTAACCTGATCGTCCACACAAACACACGACGTTGCCCTTCCTCCTCCTCTTCCTCCTCTTTGCAGCCATGCCGTTCACCAAGACCTACGACGAGGTCCATGCGCACGGGAAGACAAAGCTGAAGGTGATCTACACCAACGACGTGCACGCCATGGCGACGTACGTCGAAGAGTACAAGACAGTTCTCCAGCGGCGCCACCAGAAGATCGTCGGCATCGACCTCGAGTACACACCCAACAAGACCAGAGCGGCCCTGATTCAACTATCCATCGGCAAGTACCACCCAGTGCTTCTTTTCCAGGTATGTGGTACAATGGGCGAGAGATGCATCCCCTTCGACAGGTTCCTCGGCGACCCAAGGTAAGCAATTCTGTCTGCCGAGTATGTGTTGCAGTTCTATATGCCTATGTATGTAGTGCCGAAAAGTATAACTTGCGGTTCACTTCCCTTAGGTTCGAGTTCGCTGGCTTCTCCATCGAGCAGGACAAGGAGAAGCTTTCACGCTGCAACCTCCACATCCCCAACTTCGTCGACATTCAGGCGAACTGGAGGGTGCCTGATGGAACAAAGCCACTGGACTCACTTGACGTTGTAGCTGCTGCCATCATCGACGACGAATACGCAGACATGAAGACAAAGATGACAGACCACGACAACAGCCTGTGGAGTTCGATTCTCGGCATGAGGCACGTCGAGTATGCTGCCAAGGATGCCTACACTGCGTTCGAGGTATGGAACCGAATCACCACAATGCAGAAAGGCCTCGCGTGCGCTGAAAAAGAGAAGACCAGGAAGCGCCCGAGGTCATCCTGGAGGGTGGGGGGCAAGGGGGGATCAACTTCCACCTCCAACTCCAACGGGTGGAACTGGTGAAGCAGGCCAGATGCTGATAGCCAAGGATTCCTGTCGCAAGTGCTCAATTTGTTTCCTTCTGCTTATGTAGATTAGTTTGCTTTCGTTGTAGTTTGCTTTGGGACAATGTTTGCTTATGTTGCGTTAGTTTGCTTGATGATGTACTTTGTTAATTATGAGCGCAGAACCTTGGTTTCTATCTATCAACAATATGAAGTTCTCAGTAGTCTGTTTTCAGTATGTATATTGCTTCAAACTACTGCTGTAGCTAGGATACACATAAAAAAAATCTATCAAAGCAGTTCACAAAGAGTATTCTTTCACAAAACTGCTGCTATTATAATGGTTGATGCAGTCCTCTTTTATTAAAAAAACTCTAGTTCCGTATGTGGATTAAAAAAAAGCTCGGTGGGGGTTTCTAGTATGTATAATCTTCAATTGCTGCTGCTGATAGGATGCACATGAAAAACTATATGTCAAAAGCAGTTCACTTATACTCAGAATTCTTATAGGAAATACACTAGAAGCCACACAAAAATGTCAAACTATTACAACAAAAATGTCTCATGCTGCTGCTGCTCAAGCAAGACTGGTCTAAAGCAAATTTAACTTGATTTCCAAACACTTTGCATGCCTATAAAACATAGCCATGACAACATCCCCAGCCTGAAGACCAGCTTCCTCCACAAATTCCTTCCAGCCATCTTTGAGAACCAAACAATCATCAGAGCCAACAGAATACATAACATCAACATCATGATATCCATTCTTGCTAACCAAGACCAAATTAACACAGCTTTCTGTTACCCTGACTAGACCAGAAGGGAATTTCTGCAAGCAAAACAACAAGAATAGAAAAAATAAGAACAAATAAGAAAAAGATTACAATCTTCAGAAAATAAATTGCTGCTACAATCTTCATAAAAAATATTAATGTCAACATATAATAATATTGACTAGACAAAATTACTGCTGATCCTACAATGTTCATAATAAAACTTCTGTGTGAAAAGCAGTTCACTGATACTTAGTGCACTTATACTGCTACAAAAATTCAGATAGTGTTAACTACAATGAACACATGAAAAAGAATATGCGAGAAATACATACCCATGAATCACTGACATCATCGTCAGTCATCTGATGGACGAATGGAGCCCGAAATCCAATACCTGAAGAATAGGGAAGGGAACAGAGCGCGCTGTGCCGCTACCTCTGGTTCAGAACCATACCTTTAGAAAAAATGCATGTCTCCAGCATGGGCTCCAACCTTGCCAGGCAGCCGCACGCGCAATCCATTGCGAGGCGTAGGATCTGGTTGGGAAAAAAACAGATCGAGGAAGAGTGGTGCCGCCAGGGATAAAGTGAGATGGGAGCCGCCAGGGATAAGGTGGGAGGGGAGCCAATTGACCCACCAATATATATATATGTAAAGACACAACACACAAAAAAACGACAAATAAAGCAGTGCGGTTACATAACAATTTGCATTTCGCATTGCATATTACTGCAGTCCACTGCGCTTGACCAAGCAAAAAAACTTATCAAACTAGTCCCCCACACCCCCGTGGTTGTAATGCAGTTCATACAGGCTCGCATTGCATATTAATACAGTTCACCGTGCTACAAATATTCACCGCGCATTGCATATTACTGCAGTTCACCGCGCATTGCATATTACTGCAGTCCACCATGCTTGACCACGATTCGCAGACGAAAAACACAGCCTGCAATGCAGTTCTAATAACTATATAATGCAAACAATCTAAAAAACATCTTGAGTAACGACTAGAGCCAGTGGCGCCCGCAAGAACACAAAAAACATGGACAAAAAGTTAAATTCTTCAAAATTAACAACTTAATCCGCTCCAATTCATACGGATAGGATCAAAGGCAGCACATAATTGCCGAAAACAACAGAAAATTACATACAAAACACAACAATTTCGATCTGCACGGGGAAGGACAGAGAACTGACGTTTCTGCGCTAGAACAGAGAGATACTCGACCAATTATACTAAAATTTCAATCCTATTAGCAAATTAATCTGTCGCGGTATAACACAAACATGAACGCGAAATTAGTAACACACTAGGACCACGCTATAAAATCGAATACGAACAGCCAGCAGGATGCGAAACTCCTGCACGAGCGGAAGAACAGACGCAGATCCGCCAAATCAAACGATTTCCACCGTTTTCTCGCTAAATTCAGTGTTTAATCACATATTAAATCAGCGCACACACAAATAAACCAATAGAAATCAATCAAACTAGCCAGAAACGCTGCTCCATGAAGGTTTCCCACTGTCCCTCTATGTGGTTCGCAACAGAAGAAGGAAGCAGTGCGCATAGCTTTCCAATGCGGTATTTCAATGCAGTTCAGAAGTGTTATGAGAATATTATTCTCATAATGTTATGGGAATAGACCGGCCGTATATATATATATATATATATATATATATATATATATATATATATATATATATATATATATATATATATATAACTGGAATAAACATCCAATTATGTAAGTTACTATATAGATCATTCGAGCATGTGCTTTAGAACAATTGCATGCATTCTAAAGTAGGAGAAACGATCATCTAGTCATCTACTTCTTGTGATGCTCCCGCCACTATTCTGTGGCTTGATCCCTCGTCTGGGGTAGGAAGAAGACACTTCCTTATGTCAAAAATCCGCCTGTACATCTCGTAGCTTGTGTATGTGTTCTTGGCCGCGTACTTGACATGTTCTTCATCCAGTCTCTCATGCCACACACTGTGCCAGGCGTTCTTGTCTTTGTTGCTCTCATTCTTCATCTCCATGTAGTAGGGGTCAATGATGGCTGAGGCGAGGTCAACCAGGGAGTTTAGTTTGTTTTTTTCGCTGCCCCAGACCTTGTAGTGGTGCTTGATGTTGATAAGATTCAGGCATTTCAATTCTGAAACCTTGAGCGCTTATAGATTGTTGGTGGTGTCCACCATAGAGAAACTGTAGTCGGAGCTGTTGATAAACCCGGAGAAACGCTCGCAAGGCCTTGTGGAAAGGTGGTAGTCGTAGATGAGGACGTCGTATCGCACGCACAATTGGGCGATGACAACCTTCTGATTGTGCCTGGCACGACCGATGGTGTACTCGAGGTCGAATCCGACCACTTGGTACTTATCCTCGGCAAGGAACTGCTCCATAGTTTGGATGGATCTCTCCACCGAGACCGGATCCTTCATGTATACCACCGAGAGGGCCTCCCCCCTCACATGGGTGTCCACTAGGTGATGCGTGGTGAACTGCCCACCGTTGTCGTCGTTGGCTGCTGGGAGCGCCATTGGAGCCACGGGGATCTCTATTGGAACCGATGGATGTCCTCTCTGTATGTGTCGTCGTGGGTGTGCTTATTGTGTCGTGCGACGCGAGAGATGAAGGTAAATGGCAGCATGAATAAATGGGGGCCGGGCCGCCTGGATTCTTGGCGCCTCTGCATGGCAGTTTTTGCAGCGGGTAACTGCATTGTCGCACCACGCCCGGCGCAACCGCATGCACACGAACGTGCGTGATCGTGCGCCGGTCCCAAACACTGGCAGCGCGCATGGAGGGACGAGGACAGAGCACCAGGAGGGACACGAGAGCAGGGAGCGCGCGGCGGGACACGAGCAGAGCGCGACGCGGCCGGCTGAACCGCAAGCAAACCACACACATAGAGCAGTTGAACACGCAGGAAATGGTCGCCTAAAAGCCGGACGACAGTTGCGTCGCTGCGTAGAGAGCGGCCATGTGCTACTACCTCCGTCTAGTCTATAGTCCCCTTTATATTATGTGCCATACTTTACCCTCAAATTTAACCAACAAAATGTGAATGCATGTTATAAAAATTATATAATTGAAAACCATATTCAAATATGAATCCAACTATATAATCTTTGGTGACATGCATTCGTATTTTATTAGTTAAATTATACTAATAAACCAGGACGAGGGGTATAGTAGGTAATTAAATCGCAAACGTTTTTTTATTAACCGTATGTGTACATGGCCTTTCGTCCTCCTCTCGCACGTCTTCTCACCCTGCTTCCACAAACGGCTTACAGCGCAAGCTTGCGCTACGTGCGGGGGCGTTCTTTTGGCCAGACGATGGCGCCAATGAATTGTCGGTGAGCCCGTTCACACACAACCTCGTAGGTTCCCGGGCAAGCTTCCCGCCCGACTCGGTGAAATCCCCAAAAATCCCAATGCTTACCGGCCTGCTATATAAACATTCACGGCCGGCGAGTCATGCGTCGCATTTTCCCCTCCCTCCCTGTAGCATATCTCATCTGCTTCTCCCACAATCGCCGATGGCACCGGTTTGTCGTCGTCGCTCAGCCACTCCGCCGTCATCAGAGGACAGCCCTAGCTGGGAGGCTACATCGCCGCAGCGGCGCAGTCCCCGGCATAGTGTAGTGCATGTGGCGTCCCTATTGGGTGTGCGCGGAACACACACCACATGCTCCCCGCCGCTGCCCGTCAGCAGCTGTTGCCGGCCACCGTTGCCACCACGCCACCGTCGAAAGCCAGGGCCATCTCCCGCTCTGCTGCCGCGGCCTGAAGGTGGGAGGTGGCCGTCGTGGCCGCCACCCCACTGCCGGCCACTAGGGCCATTACCCGCTCCGCCACCACGGCTCGAAGGCGGGAGGTGGTGGTCGTGGCCGCCAACCCATCATCGGCCGCCATGGCCGCCAGCCCACCGTCGATCGCCTGGGTCATCACCCGCTCCACCGTCGCCGCCCAAAGGTGGGAGGCGGAGGTGGATGCCCGCACGTGCGTCAGCGACCTTGCGCGCTACACCGAGTTCCTGCGGGAGGAGGAGGAGCGCCTCGTCGAGCATGCAAAGAGCCTTACCGCCGCAGTGGCCGCGGTACACGCCGCCTCAGAGATGAGGAATCATGAAATCTACAAGGAGAACCACCGCTTCAAGAGGGGTCATCTGGAGCGGCATAGGGTGTTCGAGGTGAGCATCGCTGAAGCTGCAGCAGCGGGAGGCAACATATTGTAGTTGTCCAGCCCGTTGGTAGGCTCCTCCTCCTCTGCCTCTTACTGAGTGCGCTCGACAGAGGAGAGGCAGCCAGAAGTAGTACAAAGCCCCTCCGTAGTAGTAGTAGTATTTAGGGGCAATTTTGTTCAGTTCATCTTACTATAGATATGGTGGAACTGTACAACGTACTTAAAATTAGCTAGTATATATAGTTGAACTAGCTATTTCAGTACGTGGTTGGCAACAATTTGGGGAAAAGTCTGGTCGGTTCAGCCGTCGAGTTGAACAGTTTGTATAAATTAAGAACGATTGTTTAATCTATGAATGGAATCTATGCTAAATTGCTGAATTTTAGTTGCAAAAATTAGATACTGCTAGTGATTTTTAGGACAAATCGCAGTGTTACAAGATTGACAAATGGCAATGTTACTAGATCAACAAATGTCAATCTTTCCAGTTTGACAACTGGCAACATACCCAGTATGACAGATGCAAACCTTACCAAATTGTTTGTAAGTAGTTGCACACGGGTCATCCAAAATAACCATTTGCGTTGAAGAGATGCACAAATCATGCTCTCACTTTGCATACGATATTCTATCTAAGACGTTTGCGATCAAGAGCCGCAAAAATCCTGCTCGACACATTTTAGACGAGTTTTGGATTTATACTAGAATTTAAAAATAAAGTACCTCAACATTTTCCCGGTAATCAACAGTGCCCTGGTGTTTGAAATTCATTCCCATTTCTTGCATGGGACCTAAGCATGCACCCAAGGACACATATTTGATTTTCAACCAATTTATATGCACTGGAGCATGTGCATGTAGTTCAAATTTGAATTATGCACATAAATGCATTGAAAACTCAGTTATTGCATAAAAATGTCCAAACGAACCCGAAAAATCACAAAAATTGACACAACACTCTTGTTGTTCTATGTTGACACAAGAAAAAATTTGAAAGCAAAAAGAGGCAATGGATATCGTTTCGTCCCAAAGGTGGGACGTTCCCTACCAAAACCATCATGTTTGTTGTGAGAAGCAAATACCCAAACCTGCCCCAAATAGGAAAAAAAATACCACGACATGTTGATGCCGCTCCATGGTAGCATGCTGAGTTTCATGAATTTCAGATGAGTTTTGGATTTACTAGAATTTGAAAATAAAGTATCTCAACATTTTGCCAGCAATGAACGGTGCCCTGGTGTTTGAAAGTGATTCCCATTTCTTGCATGGGACCTAAGCATGCAACCAAGAACACTGATTTGAATTTTCAACCAATTTATATGCACTGGAGCATGTGCATGTAGTTCAAATTTGAATTATGCACATAAATGCATTTTAAACTCAATTAATGCATAAAAATGTCCAAACGAACCCCCAAAATCACAAAAATTAACACAACACTCATGTTGTTCTATGTTGATACGAGAAAAAATTTGAAAGCAAAAAGAGGCAATGGATATCATTTCGTCCCCAAAGGTGGGACGTTCCCTACCGAAACCATCATGCTTGTTGTGAGAAGCTCCGGTTTGTGAGAAACATATACCAAAACCTGCCCCAAATGGGACAAAAAATTTACCACGGCATGTTGATGCCGCTCCATGATAGCATGCCAAGTTTCATGAATTTCAGACGAGTTTTGGATTTACTAGAATTTAAAAATAAAGTATCTCAATGTTTTTCCGGCAATCAACGGTGCCCTGGGGTTTGAAATTCATTCCCATTTCTTGCATGGGACCTAAGCATGCAACCAAGAACACATATTTGAATTTTCAACCAATTTATATGCATTAGAGCATGTGCATGTAGTTCAAATTTGAATTATGCACATAAATGCATTGAAAACTCAATTAATGCATAAAAATGTCCAAACGGACCACAAAAAATCCCAAAAATTGACACAACACTCCTGTTGTTCTATGTTGACACTAGGAAAAAATTGAAATCGAGAAGAGGCAACGGATATAGTATCGTCCACAAAGGTGAAACGTTCCCTACTGAAACCATCACACTTGTTGTGAGAAGCTCTGGTTTATGAGAAGCTTATACCCAAACCTGCCCCAAATGGGACAATTTTTTCCCACGGCATGTTGATGCCGCTCCATGATAGCATGCCAAGTTTCATGAATTTTAGATTTACTATATTACAAAAGAAAGTACGTCGATGTTTGCCGGAGAGCCACGGTGCCGCGGTGTTCGAATTTCATCCTCATTTCTTGCATGTGACATAAGCATAAACTCATGGACACATATATGATTTTACAACCCATGTTGGTGGACCGGAGCATGTGCATGTAGTTTAATTTTGAATTGTGCACCTGAAATGGCTAGAAAACCAGTTTAATGTATAAAATGTCCAAACAAACCCTGAATAATTCCAATTCTTTTACGACACACATATAGTTGCATGTTCACTACAGATAAAAGGTCTAGCAATTCAAACAAGGTCCATTTCTGCTGTGACCCCATTATGTAATTCAAATCAAGATGAAAAATCAAGTAGATCGCACACAGTTTTATTATGACCAACCGTGTGAGATGCAGCACAAAATATCATGGAGCACCGTTGGTGTATAGTATGCCTATGGCTTACGCGAGAAGGTGCGTCGTCTACAGTCCACAGCGGGCGTCTCAAGCACACTAGCTCGCTCCCAAGATATCATTTCACTGTTCAATCACCGCCGGTTAAAGATGGGCACGTGGACCCGCGGCATGAGGCCAACTTCGATGGCCCACTCCAGTGAGAGCGCGGCTGTAGCCGCCTTGCGCGTGCTAACAAGGTGCATGAGCACGGCCGCAATCTGCAGCCAGGCGACCGATGCAGCCCAAACGACCATTGTTGCTTCTCAGGCGGCAGCAGCAACATCTGGCTCGGGGTTAGCAACTGGCGAGAGCAGCACAGTAGATGTTCGTTTCGCAGCGGCGGCCTTAGCCCTGATGGAGGCCTCCCACGACCATGTTGAGGCCGCCCACACCCAGCTCGTGGCGGTCACCGCACAAATTGAACGAAGCTTCTCCGACAACGGTTGGCAACCCACGGACGAAGAGTTGGCAATCGCTTAGAACGTTTGAGCAGCCGTCCGTTCCTCTGCTGCATACCTTGCAATGGCGGAGCCCATCCAAGCCCAGCTCACGGCCTCCTAGACCCAGCTCATGGCGGCCTTTTCCAAAGAGATGGCGGACACGGATGGCGAGATGCTTGCCGAGTATGGTGCGATGGATGCCATGGAGCCCCTTCCTCGGGAGACCGTCGGGCGCGAGCTGGACATGGCGGCGGCGGCGGAGATCGACGAGCACCAACCGTAGTAGTATTCTTTGTTTTGTTTAATTAAGAGCGCCGGTCTTTAATATGTTAGAGTAATATTTAGGTCAGCTAGCTCTGTTTAATTGTTGAACTTGCTCAATTAAGAAGTGTGGGTGTGCTGTAGCCTCCTTTGTGTACCCAAATTATGCAATGGCGTGGATGACCACTGTAACCATGGAAATTCGAACCAAAATTTTTGACGTTCAAACTCATCACACATGGGTTAAGCTATCTGAATCGTTTGTGATGTTCACATATCGTACACAGTTCTGAATAAGGGACCGTGTCTGATGACACTTTGCGCGCCACTTTTTTCGCTGAAGCGATTCCAAATTTTTGGCTTCCACGGAAATATCTACCTCCCTGCCCCCTCCCCCCATACCAAAAGCCACATTTCCCCTATTTTCGCCTTCCTTTCCAAGTTGAAACCTTCACTCCTTGCTTGCAATGTCGCCTCCTCGCCGGCGACCCTCCTTCGCGTTGCTCGGCCTTGTCTATCCAGGCAGGTAATCCACACCCGACCCCCATCCTCTTCCTTCCACATCCCACATGCCCCGACCACCAGCTCGAGCATGAAACTTCCACCCAAATCACCGACCCCTCCACAAATAAGTGCCGCCCTAAGCCATGGTGCACGCGGTATAGCCAAGATCTCAAGGAGCATTTGGCAGCGGAGAAGCAAATCGCGGATGCACACGCGGATGAGGTCGCGATGGCTGCCATTTGTGCCGACCCCCAGATCTTGGAGGAGCACCTTGCCATTTGCTAGCTACGCCAGTTAAGCATGCTTGGTTTACCCGTTGCGTGTGCTACTCCTGCCTTTCCTTAACAAATTCTAGTGAATTGTGCTATCTAATTTTACCATGCAATCTGTTGCTCTAGTGTATATGTTCTATATGTCGTGCAGTGTGGTGCTCACTTATTAACTATTTGGTTAATTAGTTGTCGTCTTCAGTTAACTGTTTGTTTCAATTCTGCAAATGTGATGTTCAATTCTTCAGGCTGCAATTTTGTATTGTTTTCCTTGTGAGAAATAAATCGAATTTATCTTTACAAAATACAGGAGAAACAAATACAATTGCTATATTTCCAAGTTTTCAAGCATGCTTGATTTAGTTATACATTGTGCAATGTGGTGCTCAGTTAACGTTTGGTTCATTTGTGTTGTGGTGTTTAGTTAATTGTTTGGTTCAATTCTGCAATGCGATGTTCAATAGTTGTGGGTGCATTCTATTATTGTATACTATGTGAGTAGTAAATCGAATTTGGATGTACTAAATACATGAGACACAATACAATTGCTATATTTCCAAGTTCTTACGCATGCTTGGTTTGGTTAACTGTCTGATCTTCTATTAGGAGTATGTTATATTGTGCAATGTGGTGCTCAGTTAATGTTTGGTTTATTTGTTGTGGTGTTTAGTTAACTATTTGGTTCAATTCTACAATGTGATGTTCAATAGTTGTGGGTGCATTCTGCTATTGTATACCATGTGAGGAATAAATTGAAATTGGTTGTAGTAAATACATGAGAAACAAATACAATTGCTATATTTCCAAGTTGTTAAGCATGCTTGGTTTGGTTAACTGTCTGATCTTCTATTAGGAGTATGTTATATTGTGTAATGTGGTGCTCAGTTAATGTTTGGTTCATTTGTTGTGGTGTTTAGTTAACTGCTTGGGTTCAATTCTGCAATGCGTTGTCCAATTGTTGTTGGTAGGATTTTGTATTGTTTTGCATGTGAGGAATAAATTGAATTTGGTTGCACTTAATACATGAGAAACATATACAAGTGCTATATTTCCTAGTTCTTAATCATGCTTGGTTTGGATAAATGGGTTTTCCATGTGGCTTGAATTAATCTAATGAATCATCAATGTGCTTATTTTTCATCTACATATTTCACTGATAGCATGCGAACCCTTACTTAACCTCATGACTAAATACCTTATATGTGTTGCAGGGAAACAATGGGAAGCACTAAGGTTTACAATCGAGGTTAGCACGTGCATGGTCCGTTGTCTAATAGCACATTATTGTGCAATTGCAGGAACCATTCTAATATTTAGGTTTTTAACAATTTGGTCTTGCACATGTAGGTCCTGCTGTCAGAGGTTTTGACCCACTGTTCGACCGTTTTGCATATGGGGAAATGAGTTGTCCATGAATATCAATCAAATGAAGTAACTCGGAAATATTGTTAGGATAAAGAAATTAGCGACATAAAATAACAAGATCTTTGTCTGCACAATGAAGAAGACACCAGTTAACTACACGATGGTACTAACTATTATACCTTGCCTTTTTTATTCCTTTGCCCCATTTCCAATATAGAGAAGATATTTTTGCACATCCTTGTTTTCGGGCCTTTCCAAAGTAGTTCACTGATGATTACCTCTCAAACCACCTCTATGGTCAGGAGGTGAGGAAGGTTTTCATACAACATCCATAGTTCAATATTGAAGTGTTCCTGAAGAGGTCGAAGGACGGACGGTCAATCATCTAAAAGCACTGGCCTAAAGTTGCAAAGACCTTCAATATGAATGAAGGCTCAATATCTGCCTTCCGCTTCAGCAGTTTTCCAAATGAGATACATTTGTCTATATACCGTCTATGATGCTAATTTCGAAAGGTTCTATATGTTCCATGTGAAACTTTGTGCTTGTGCAGTTGTGTAATGGGGTAGCTGAGTGCTGAAGCTATATCATGTTGTACTCTGATGTATTTTAATTATGAAATTCGGCTTCCTTAATATGGAAATGAAATATATTATGTGCTTAATATGAATGTCAATTAGATTAATAAATGGGTTATTAATATTAGGGCAATTAGCCTACTAATTGTGTTTTGTCATTGCAAACGGTTATTCAAAAAATACCATGGGCGATGACATCACGCAACACACACAGTTTCTAGCAATAAACCATGTTGGATCAATGAACAATCACACACGACTTTCTCTTGAAAACTGTTTGCGTTAGGCCACCTTGCGCAAACGTTTACCACATAAAAATTATGTGTAATGAACAGCCTTTGCCACACAGTTTCTTCTACGCACCGTGTGTAATGGCAATGCTATCACAAATAATTTAACGGGAAAAATTGTGTGTGATGTACCCGTGAACGGAAATGTTTTCCTTGGAGTGACTGTGTGGGATGTACATACGAACGGAAATGTTTAGCGAGGACTGATTGTGTGGGATGTACTGACGACCGGAAACAATTTTTCCGGTATAATTGTATTTTTTAGCTCTACTGTACATGTTTCCGTATTTGAGCGCTCGTCGGTCGCACACGACCTCATTTTGCCGAGTGTGTGTGCCAGGAGGGCATATCCCGGACGGTTTCTGTGTCTTGTGGGAAGGACCCCCCCCCCCCCTATCGCCCACACTCACTAGGCGACGGTTCCAAATGCCATCGCAGAAAGGGGTTTAAAACCGTTTGTATAGCACCGACGCGTACTAGTGACATGATGTCTATGTAAACAAGATGGCATGATATAATTAAAATATATGATTTATATACTGAGCAAGAAAGCAGATGGCAATCGCATATATGATGTCTAAACTAAGCAGATGGCATTCAATATTATGTATATGATGTAAAAATTAAGCAATGCAATACAACATATGCATGATATGAGTAATATAACCCAGCCAAGTTTGAGCATACACCTCAGAGGGGAAATAGGACTGGTCATATGTCTCTCACTCCTCCTCTGAGGAGCTATCTGTAACCAGCAACATATCTGCTTCAACAGGTAGCATTCTCTGCTTTCAAGACCTTGTTTTCACTCAAGATTTTTCCATCATCGATTCAAATGGTTGATGCATGGGAAGAGTAGTTGAATATACAAACATTTTCGACAAATGGAATACGTAATACAAAAAAAAGATTGAATGATATAATTCACATATATGATGCTTGGCTAAACAACATGGGATTGCATAACTAACGTTTCACATATATAATTCACAAAAAACGCGAAAGTACCGAGCGACTCACCTAGCGACACCTAGGATGAGGGGGCCCGCCCACGTGCGTCTTCTCCCCCCTGTTTCTCTTCTTCCCATCGCTCGTCTCTCTCTCTCTCCCCGGTGCCATGGTCAACCTTCGCCGGCTGGAGGCCTCCCAGGGCGCCGCCGCCATGAGAATCAGCCGATCCGGCTGCCCTCGGCCAGATCTGCTCGGATCCGTGCCACCAGAGCTCTGCCCGCCCTCGTCGGACCCGACCACGTCTGAGCTGCAACCCACCATGCGCGTAGCTGCAACCGTTGAACCTTTTTCCTCCCGGAACGGCACCGCGGCGACGATGGCCATGGACAGGCGTGGGAGCTCGGCGGAGCAGCAACAAGTAGCTGTAAAAATGGTTGTAGCAAATTCCAACGCCGTTTGTAGCAAAAACCAAGCATGGTTGCAGCAAAATGATGTCATCGTCATCGCGGGATTCACAGCTAAGACAATTAGTTTGAAGCTTTTTCCAATGCCGGTTGTAGCTTTTCGTTTGTCGTCCATGGCTTACGGCTCCATGATTGAAGCTTTTTTCATGGCCGTATGAAGATTTTTTCGTCGCCAGACAAAGCTTTTTCTGTCAGCGACTGTAACATTTCTTTAGGTCGTCATAGTTTTCTTCGTACATGAGTTAAAACTTTTTTTCATAGCCGGTTGAAGCTTTTCACGTCAGCGGTTTTAGCCTTTTTGCTCGTTGTAGCTGCAACCACATGATGATGATGTGGCCTGACAGCGACGACGATGTGTTTTTTGCTACAAACGCGCCATTTTTTGCTGCAACAGGCAACCATGGAAGCTACATCCGATTAACATTTTTGCTACAATGGCGACGCCGATGAATATTTTTGCTGCAACCATTGTCTTCATTTGCTACGACTGACACGGGGAAATGCTACCACGGGGAATCTCTGTTTTTTGCTGGAACCAATCATCGGTGACGCGCAGCTACATCCATGGCACTCCGACAAGCAGCGGGGGAAGCGAGCGGCCGGGGTGAGCTGAGTCCCGGAGCGCGGGGCGGCCCCGATGGGCGGCCGGGGCGGCGAGCGGTCTGGACGAGCTGAGCCGCGGAGCTGTATCCATGGCGCTCCGACGGGCGGCCGAGGCGGCGAGCGGTCAGCTCCAACCGGCGGCTGGAGCGGCGAGCTCCCGGGGCGAGCTGAGTGCCGGAGCGTGGGGTGGCCTCGACGGGCGGTCGGCGCGGCGAGCGCTCGGGGAGACGAGGACAAGGTAAAAAAACAGCAAAGGAGGTCCGATCTGACGGTGTCGCAGAGCAGATCGGGCGGCTAGGAGCAAACCGGCCGAAACATTCGGCCGGCGCACCGATGCCCAGTGTTGCCCCATATATAATGCCTTGCAACAAGATGGCATTGCATAATTCACATATATGGTAATTAGACACTAAACAGGTGGCATTCATACAAAGCATGTCTAAACTAAGAAAATGACATAGCAATGGAAGAGAACATATGCACAATATGAGCAATATAACCCTGCCAAGTTGGAGCATACACCTCAGGTGGGAAATAGGACTGGTCATCTGTCTCTGAATCCTCCTCTGAGGAGCTATCTATAACCAACAAGATATGTGCATCGTTAGATAGCATTGTCTGCTAGACCTTGTTTTCACTCCAGATTTTTCCATCACCATGTCAAATGGCTGATGCACAGGAAGAGTAGTTGAATGTACTAACATTGTTGACAAATGTAATACGTAATGAAAAGAAGGATGGCATGATATAATTCACATATAAGATGACTAGATAAGCAGGATGGTATTGCAAAATTCACAGATATGATGCCTCGCTAACCAAGATGGAATTGCATAATTCACATATATGATATAGAAACCAAATATATGGCATTCACACAAAGCATGTCTAAACTAAGCAGATGACATATTTGATGTGTAAAGTAAGCAATGCAAGGCGCCATGTGCATGATATGACCAACATCAGCATGCCAAGTTAGAGAAAAGACCTCAGGGGGTAAATAGGAGTGGTCTTCTCCCTCTGAATCCCCCTCTGAACAGTTATCTTCCTCTTGATTACAATCTGGAATGGGGGAAGGGGATTGTCTTTGCCCCCACCATGGAGCGACGTATGCATGCCAATTTATTGCCACACAAGCCTTGTCCCTTTTGTTCTACAAGTTCAGTACCATTGGGTACAATAACTGACATGCACAGGAATAAAACATAGTGAGATTATCTAAGGAGTGCATGCAGAAATCCAGAGTGATGGTAGCTACCTATGGATAGACCCAAAACCAATGATAGCAGGCAGATAATAGCTTCAGCTAAAAAATACAAATACTGGCTCCTTTACTGTTTGTTTCCCACCCAACATGAAACACATAGTAGACCCTGTCACAACCTGATTTTTGGCCCTTCCTTTTTCTTTTGTTTTTCTGAGATTTTTGCCTGAGTTTTCTTTTTCAGTGGCTATGTGATCTGGAAACTGAAGAAGATCACCTCTTCTTTCTTTCCAGAGTGGCTTGTCATCCTCATATCTATCTCTAAACCTTGCCATTTTCCATCTTGGACCAACCTCAATATTCTTTTTTCTAGGGAATATTCCTTTTTCCATTAAAGGAATAACCCTGTCTACCCTAGGTTGTGAAGCAACCTATATTTCCATCACTCCTAAAATTCCCAAATAAATTCTAATAAATTGTTTGGGTCATATCTTCATCAATAATGGCAAAACTTTTCATTGCCATGTTCAAAAATATTTCACCAATATTCTTTTTTCAATTCTGCCCTAAATGGCACTTTGTGAAGCAAGTGCTATTTATCATTTCCCAATTGATCTCAAACTCCTTGCACACCTTTTCCTGTCTATATCTTTGCCACATGCCAAAATGCAACCTCATTTGCCTAGTAATTATTTAATTATGATTTTCCAAACTTTCTATCTAGAAGGAAGCTTTGTGAAGGAGGTGCAAGCTAGGCATATCCAAATGAGTTGCCATTTTGCATGATCCCTCATATCATCATATCATCACCCTCCACCAAAGTAGAGCTCATGTAATGCCTCCATGTGAGCTCACCTTCAATTCTTTGATTCTGTCCAAAATTTCAGTTTGTGAATCAAGTATATTTTATCTTGCTCCATTATGGCTGCCAATTTTTCTAGGCCTTCTATTATCTATATAACTCACCTCCACCCATTTTGGGCATTGTTCATCAAGCCATTATTCCCCTAGAATTTTTGCAAGTTTCTGGTCAGTGGAGATGTTTGTGAAGGAAGTACCATTTTGGCAAGTCCAAATGGCATGTAATTTCTACAGCATCTCTATATGTCCAAATGACCAAGCCTTGCAGAAAATCAGCTCAAGTGGCCTCACCAAGTGAGTGCAACATTCAAATCTTGATTCTGGACCATATTTGGCAGTTGCAAAGCAACCCTGTTAAACACTGGTCCAAATCTTCTCAAACTTACCAGGACTGTAGTCCTTCCTAACCTAAACTCCCCAGACAAAATCTTTTCTTCTAAACTCCTTCCTGCTGATCACCAGCTCATGGTCAAGATTACTGCAGTAAACTTCAGAGATGGTTTACCATTTAACCACTTCATATTTAACCAAGTTACCACCACGGTTGCAACCTCCCCAGGAAGGACCAACCCCTATACAACAATTGCCAGCCATTTGGCTCTTCTTGATGCCAGTCTGCGCGGTGACCACCGCTTTGGCATGTAGGGTGCGTGGCCAGAACGTTGTTTGTGCTGGACCCCCTCCTCCTCTCGGCGTCTTCGAGCTCGTGAGCATGTCCATTGTCCTCCTCTCGTCGTCGCCGATCACCTGGACCCCTCTCCCCCTCCGTCCGCTTGCTCACCGACGCAAGCCGCCGCGCGTCCACGAGCACACAATGCCGACCGAGCTTTAATGGCGCTCGGCTTCTTCCTCTGCTTCCCCCTTGGCCTTCACTTCCCCGTGCGACCTCCACTGCACCTCCCTCGTCTCCAACCCGCGAGCTCGCGGGCGAGGGCACGTGTCCGCGGCGCCGGACACGCGTCCGCGGTGGTGCCAGCTCGGCCTCCTCGCCCGCGGCTATATATAGCCATCCTCGCGGCCTCCCGAGCATCCCAAGCAGCCTCCACGCTCTCCCTCTAGCCTCCCCAGCCTCTCAAACGAGCCCGAGAAGCTCTCGGTGATCTTCATGGCCGCCATGGCCCCCGGCATCCTCCTACTAAATCCGCCCAACACAGAGCTTCTCCCTCATCTAAGCCACCACCAGAGGCCTCCACCACAACATCGGAGCCTCCTCGCCGTTGCCATCCTCCTCCGGTGGCCTCTGTCGTGATCCCCATCGCTGGCCGAAGCCGCCGTCCGTCGTGGTCACAACCCTGCTTGTCTCAGTGATCTCCGGCGAGCGTGCTACCTCCCGTCGGATGCGCCTCTCCGTTCCGGTCAGTTCGATGGTCGGAGCTCCACCTGGGGCCGCCCGAGTCGCCGGGATGACCGCCGGCGCCAGCCCAGTCCTCGGCTCCGTCGGGCGAGCGCGCGAGGGAGACGAAGACGTCGGCGTTGACTCTTCTCCCCTGGCCAGGTGGGACCCACGCGTCATCGACCCAGAGCCCCGCCCCGCCACGCTGAGCTGGATAAGTGACGGGCCCCACCCGTGGGACCCGCACGTCAGCCGCTCAAGCCCCTGCCACGTGTTTAAGTGGAAACGTACTCCTCTGAGTACGCTTTCCCTTACCGAAGGCGTATTCCATTTTTTCTTCGGGCAAGAATGCGTTTTCCTCTCTGGAAAACGTATTTTCGGAGAAGGCGCATTCTGTTTTCCTGCTGAGGGCCTGTTTGAGATGATTTTATTACAGATAGGTCCCTCGCGGAAAAACTATTATATCTTTTTGCTCACAACTCCAAATGAGGTGAATCCAAAGCCCATCTCTTCGTCTCGTCGATCCCGTTCTGTTGGTAACATTTTCACCATGTGTTAACATTCTGAAAATGACCATTTTGCCCTTGCCGTAAACAGCCCCCTCCGAGAGAGAACTATTTCCGGCGATTCTTTCCGCAGCTTTACCGCACTTCCTCCGGAGTATCCCGTCACCCCAGGCAAGCCACAATAACCACTTGCATGATAGTAATGAAGTAGCCATGGTTTCTACTTGAATATTTAATAAAAGTTTGAATGCTTTATGTCTACTTGTTTGCTACTGCTGTCGTTGTTTCGGTTATGCTCGTGGTTTCATGTTCACTGTCATGTTATGATCTGATGCTTTTTGTTGTCAGTATCATTTTCACATGTTATGCTTGGTAGTAGAAATACATGCTAGCAGTAGTCTTAATGCATGCTTGTTGTACCGTAATATGCATGTTCCGTTGCAACTGGTTAGTTACATGCTTACTTTTCTTGCTATGTTCATGCATGGTATTTATTGTTGATGCTAGTATGTTCTTGCATGATATTTGTTGATGATGCTAGTAGTCATGTATGCTATGAGTAGCATTATACTTGTGATATTCATGCTCGTCAGTATGCCATGCTCATTTGGTTGAATATTTCATTGTGGTTACGCTCGATGATTATGTGCACCTTCATGCTTATGTTGGTATCATGCTCATGCATTGTAGTTGCATCATGTTATTTAATTATGACTCAGCTTATTGCATTCAAGTTTAACCGGATAATAATGAACTTGAACAACTGTTGGCTGAGTCATTGTACCACCAAATTGAGCTGACCAGTGCAGCCACACTTACCTTTATGGAAAGGTCCTAACTGGGTCTATTGTCGTGCCTCTCGCCAGTGCCTCCAAACAAGGGAAGGTTATGTCCACGCGCTACCCTGATCAGGTAGACGGATATAACCTTGTGTGCCCGTTGTTGTTGTTATTATGGATCCGCGTCACCGTTTGGGACCATTTATGTTTTGGCCACGACGGTGGTCGTTGTGTCTTTGGTAGACACGGGGCCACCCAGGACTAACCCAGTGGGGAGTGAGTCGGCGTGGCCGGGAGAGTGTCATGACAGTAGATCGGTTTTGTCAGAACACCATTGGTCCACCCGAATGGGAGAAAGAGGCCATGGGTTCTGTGGTGTGGGTATAGTGCGCTACCTCTACAGAGTGTGTGTATGTAAATCTATCGATAGCCGCGCCCGCGGATAAGGGCCCAATTCGTGTCGGTCACACCATGAGTCAACAGTAACAATAATAATAATGTGCTTAATAATAGTCCCGGTTCGATAATGAGGTAAGTTGGTTGTGATCGCCGGGATAATCACCGTGGTATCGAGGATACCGAGTTGTTGGATATTTGTGATGTTGTACGAGAATCAATGGTAAAGATTAAGCTCCTTGTGGTCATTTAATGATTACTACAGTATTGTTTATACCAAGCTTGATTTGATCCTGAGATGATCGTGTGATGTCCGTGTTGGTAAGTTTGTGTATGTGATAACCCGAGCAGAGTAAGTTGGTGCATGTTAGTATGATCCTGTTGTATGTAGTATTATCATGTTCATGCTATGCCTGTGCTAAGTTGTATCATGTTCAATAGTGCCTGCTATGTTGTTCTGTTAGTACCATGTTAATGATTAAATTAACATGCTAATGCCATGCTATTGTCTCTCTTGAATGCTTTTGGTTTATTATGAGCATGCAAGTACATTCAATGTACTGACCTGGCATGTCATGCCAGTTTGCAGGTCATGCCTGGATTGCTTGCTTGTTTTGGTGTGGTTCCGATGTTCGCGAGCTAGGATAAACGTTCCAGCCAGAGTCCCTAAGGATTGGCGTTCATCACCGCCGTTCGTTGTTCCGCTGCCAGTAGTTGTTCCGCTTCTTCGAGTTGTTCTGCTGTTTGCATAGAGCAACCATGGCAGGCGTAGTGTCGCCGTGCCGGTGTTATTCATTGTAATATCGGAGACCTTGTATCCATATTCATGTAATAATAGAAGGATGGTGTGTTCGATGCTAAGCAGTGCCGTATTCCAAAAGACTTCATCTTGATCTGTGGGCTGGAATACGATACATTCCGGTTTCTCTGAGTCGGGGTGCCACGGGCTTGGTATCAGAGCAGCTCTAGCTGTAGGACGCCCTAGACCGCGCAAACGTTAGAATGCGGTAGTATAGATTTTGGTTGGTTTGTTGCATTTGATTGCTGCATTTGTTTGTCGCATAGCATGCATATAGATTATTATTTGGTCGTTAGCAGATTATCTTGTGAGTGTAGGTGGTATAAGTTTCAATCCACTACCTGCACCATCCTTTTTGCATACCTGTTTTTCGGTGTTTGGCGTCACCTCTGTCCCACCAGAGTGATGCCCTAGTACCGAGTGTTCCAGACACCATTTGCAGGAGTTATGCTCAGGTATCACTTCGATATCTTCCCGCCATCCACCCATATTATTTCGATGATACTCTTGTTTCTATCATCATCCATGCCCTCCATCTCGTCCCCTTGGCAACCCTTGCTGATCTTTGTTATCAAAAAAGGGCAATGCCAATAAACCCAGTCTTCCACTGTTATCTTGCCATCATTTCATTTTTTTGGATGGGTACGACTCCGTTCATATGCTTGATGATGAGGTGGTCATGACTTTTGTGTCTCGCTACTTGATCGTCAAGTCCGTCCTCACCTGTGTATCCATCCAGATGCAGCCACTGTTTAGCCAGTGCTTGGTGTGGCTTAGGTTATGCCAAATCCTTCCACACATGGATATAATTTTCGCGCACACTGCCACAGCATATTAGACCGCAATACCGGAGTTTTCGCGAGATTTGTGTGCTTAGGTATGCATGCATATTATTGCGTGAGTAGCAGTAATATGTGATGTTGCTTGATTTTATTAGTATGCTTGTGTGCTTTTATTTTAGTCGTTTCTTTTGTTTCTTTCTTTGGGCCTTCGGCGTGGCATAATTTTTCCCTTATTAAAGTTGCTCGTCAACCGACATCGGACCCGAAGAGTTAGCAAGAAATGCATATATTTTGAGGCTCAGATAAATAAAATGGAATTCTCAGCTGACTGTAGTAAAATGGAGAATGCCTGACCTGGATGCTAGTAATCAAATTTGCATCAGCATGCACTCCTCACAACAGTGCAAATAATCATGTCTACCTTAGTATGCATTCTTCATAGCAGAAAAGATCAAATCAGCAAGAAGATAAATTGTGTGCAAGGTTGACAGAATATTATCAAAGGTATGGCTCAGATACAAGTTTAATTTTTCGTTGAGGATAATTTTGGAACCCGATGTACCTGGAAGCAAGCAAAAATATGGCATGGACTCAGAAAGGAAGATAGTCCTGCAAAATTCCGTTTCATACAAGGAATCAAGAGCAAAAATATTAAGGAGATATATATATGTGGAATTCGGTCCGCATATCACAGTGAGAATCTTTTGCTATAAGCAATCCAGTCTTTCCTCGCAAGATACCCGAGAAGCTTCCGAGGCAAGATTGATCTATCTTCCTCAGTACGATATATGGATGACTTCACGTGCCAGGTACTCTGTCTTCTTTAGCAAGCAACCACAAAAAGCTTCCGGCATAAGGTACCAAGTTTTCCCCTAGCAATTCTTTAAGGGGGGAAGCTTCTGAAGCACGGTACACAGTCTTCCTCAGCAAGATGCTCTCGATGGTTTCCAGTATAAGCCATCCAATCGTCCTCAGTACGGCATTTGTGCAAAATATTAAATGGTGAAATGACAGCATATGGCAGTGCATCCCGAGAATCGAATCCGCAACAGCTGGTCAGCAGCAAGAATCAGTTAAAGAACAAGTCTGCCTCGGGAATTAGATTCTCAAATATATGCGAAAGAAGCCAGATATATACCTCAGTGTGACAAAGAACTATCAAGATTGACGGCAACCCTGAGCTATGTACAAATACCGGTGAATCGGGGAAATGATCCTGATGAGCCCTCGTCCCCTTTTTCTCCAATGACGGCACCACGCCTGTGATCTAAGCTATTTTTAGCTATCCGGGGTGGATGCTGATTTTTATTTCTCTCTTCAACGACTATCACGAGTTCTGAGTTGCTTTTCGGCCGTCTCGTACAGCTGTTGAATTTATTTTTGTGACAGTAGCCCTATAGCCGCTTTTTGGCTATTTTAAGGAACTATCACCTTCTTCTTATCAACCCGGTCTCATGTTCTGCGCTGCTGTGCGGCCGTCTTGAGTCGTGGTTGAGTTATTTCAGTAATGTCCCAGATCTAAGTTGTAAAGACCGTTCTGGTGGCTACTGATTTATTTGCCAATTTCTTACAAGGGTTCAGATGATCATTTTCCAAAAAACTTGAGGGAAGATAAACCTACCATTGAAGAAATGTTACCTGCCAAGGGATAAGGATAAAGATAGTCAAAATAATTCCCGTGACAGAACTCATGGTCACGCAAAGAATTAAGAGATATGGCCAATACCTTCACCGTCAGTCCAATCTGTGGATATTATTATATAAGGTCATATCCCTTTATGTTGGCCACGACAGGAGTCAGTAAAATATTTGGTACAGATCCGACACTCAAGACAGTGGAACCAGTTAAGATGATTCAGAAACTCTTGCAAGAAGTCAGAATACGTCAGGTGAACGGTTATGAGCTACCTCACTATTTTAAACCTAGAGGACCCACCGAAACCCAATGCAAGGAGAAAAAGATTGGGTGTCCACCAGGAAAAATTGGTTCACAATTTCATGCAAGGTTGCCGGTGCTGGATGACACATCCATCGGAGATCACCCTTGGACTTTTGAGACGGACATATATGTCAGTCATAATAATCGATCACACTCAGCCTAGTAAGTCGATATAAAAATAATTGTAGCCAGCATCAGCATGAACATATGAGGTAAGGTCCGTCAGCATCTGGATACAGTAAAGGAAACCACCCCGAGCCAGACAGACAGTCAGATGAAATTTTAATGGGAACAGTCAATAAAGGAAAAAGGATACCCGAGTTGGAAACGGTTTCCCTAAGTCAGTATATTCATACTTGTTCCGTGAGCAACCAAATCTCGAGGACGAGATTTCTTTAAGCGGGGAAGAGTTGTCACAGCATCATTTTTGGCCCTTTCTTTTTCTTTTGTTTTTCTGAGATTTTTGCTTGAGTTTTCTTTTCCAGTGGCTATGTGGTCTGAAAACTGAAGAAGATGACCTCTTCTTTCTTTCCATAGTGGCTTGTCATCCTCATATCTATCTCTAAACCTTGACATTTTCCATCTTGGACCAACCTCAATATTCTTTTTTCTAGGGAATATTCCTTTTTCCATTAAAGGAATAACCCTGTCTGCCCTAGGTTGTGAAGCAACCTATATTTCCATCACTCCTAAAATTCCCAAATATATTCTAATAAATTGTTTGTGTCATGTCTTCATCAATAATGCCAAAACTTTTCATTGCCATGTTCAAAAATATTTCACCAATATTCCTTTTTCTATTCTTCCCTAAATGGCACTTTGTGAAGCAAGTGCTATTTATCCATTCCCAATTGATCTCAAACTCCTTGGACACCTTTTCCTATTCATATCTTTGCCACATGCCAAAATGCAACCTCATTTGCCTAGTAATTATTAATTATGATTTTTCCAAAGTTTCTATCCAGAAAGAAGCTTTGTGAAGGAGGTGCAAGCTAGGCATATCCAAATGAGTTGCCATTTTGCATGATCCCTCATATCATCATATCATCACCCTCCACCAAAGTAGAGCTCATGTAATGCCTCCATGTGAGCTCACCTTCAATTCTTTGATTCTGTCCAAAATTTGAGTTTGTGAAGCAAGTATATTTTATCTTGCTCCATTATGGCTGTCAATTTTTCTAGGCCTTATGTTATCCATATAACTCACCTCCACCCATTTTGGGCATTGTTCATCAAGCCATTATTCCCCTAGAATTTTTGCAAGTTTCTGGTCAGTGGAGATGTTTGTGAAGGAAGTACCATTTTGGCAAGTCCAAATGGCATGTAATTTCTACAGCATCTCTATATGTCCAACTGACCATGCCTTGCAAAATGTCAGCTCAAGTGGCCTCACCAAGTGAGTGCAACATCCAAATCTTGATTCTGGACCATATTTGGCAGTTGCAAAGCAACCCTGTTAAACACTGGTCCAAATCTTCTTAAACTTACCAGGACTGTTGTCCTTCCTAACCTAAACTCCCCAGACAAACTCTTTTCTTCTAAACTCCTTCCTGCTGATCACCAGCTCGTGGTCAAGATTACTGCAGTAAACTTTAGAGCTGGTTTACCATTTAACCACTACGCATTTAACCAAGTTACCACCACAGTTGCAACCTCCCCAGGAAGGACCAACCCCTAGACAACAATTGCCAGCCATTTGGCTCTTCTTGATGCCAGTCAGCGCGGTGACCACCGCTTTGGCATGCACTGTGCGCGGCCAGAACGTTGTTTGTGCTGGACCCCCTCCTCCTCTCGGCGTCTTCGAGCTCGTGAGCATGTCCATTGTCCTCCTCTCGTCGTCGCCGATCACGTGGACCCCTCTCCCCCTCCGTCCGCTTGCTCACCGACGCAAGCCACCACGCGTCCACGAGCACACAGTGCCGACCGAGCTTTAATGGCGCACGGCTTCTTCCTCTGCTTCCCCCTTGGCCTTCTCTGCACCGTGCGACCTCCACTGCACCTCCCTCGTCTCCTACCCGCGAGCTCGCGGGCGAGGGCACGTGTCCGCGGCGCCGGACACGCGTCCGCAGCGGTGCCAGCTCGGCCTCCTCGCCCGCGGCTATATATAGCCATCCCCGCGGCCTCCCGAGCATCCCAAGCAGCCTCCTCGCTCTCCCTCTAGCCTCCCCAGCCTCTCAAACGAGCCCGAGAAGCTCTCGGTGATCTTCATGGCCGCCATGGCCGCCGGCATCCTCCTCCTAAATCCGCCCAACACACAGCTTCTCCCTCCTCTAAGCCACCACCAGAGGCCTCCACCACAACCTCGGAGCCTCCTCGCCGTTGCCATCCTCCTCCGATGGCCTCTGTCGTGATCCCCATCGCTGGCCGAAGCTTCCGTCCGCCGTGGTCACAACCTCGCTTGTCTGAGTGATCTCCGGCGAGCGTGCTACCTCCCGTCGGATGCGCCTCTCCATTCCGATCAGTTCGATGGTCGGAGCTCCGCCTGGGGTCGCCCGAGTCGCTGGGACGACCGCCGGCGCCGGCCTAGTCCTCGGCTCCGTCGGGCGAGCGCGCGAGGGAGACGAAGACGTCAGCGTTGACTCTTCTCCCCTGGCTAGGCGGGCCCCACGCGTCATCGACCCAGAGCCCGGCCCCGCCACGCTGAGCTGTATAAGTGTTGGGCCCCACCCGTGGGACCCGCACATCAGCCGCTCAAGCCCCTGCCACGTGTTTAAGTGGAAACGTACTCCTCTGAGTACGCTTTCCCTTACCGAAGGCGTATTCCATTTCTTCTTCGGGCAAGAATGTGTTTTCCTCTCTGGAAAACGTATTTTCGGACAAGGCACGTTCTGTTTTTCCTGCTGAGGGCCTATTTGTGATAATTTTATTACAGATAGGTCCCTGGTAGAAAAACTATTATATCTTTTTGCTCACAACTCCAAATGAGGTGAATACAAAGCCCATCTCCTCGTCCTATTCGAGCCCGTTATGTTGGTAACATTTTCACCATATGTTAACATTCTGAAAATGATCATTTTGCCCTTGCCGTAAACAGCCCCCTCCGAGTGAGAACTGTTTCCGACGATTCTTTCCGCGGCTTCACCACACTTCCTCCGGAGTATCCCGTCACCCCAGGCAAGCCACAATAACCACTTGCATGATAGTAATGCAGTAGCCATGGTTCTACTTGAATATCAAATAAAAGTTTGCATGCTTTATGTCTGTTTGTTTGCTACTGCTGTCGTTGTTTCGGTTATGGTCGTGGTTTCATGTTCACTATCATGTTATGATCTGATGCTTTTTGTTGTTAGTATCATTTTCACATGTTATGCTTGGTAGTAAAAATACATGCTAGCAGTAGTCTTAATGCATGCTTGTTGTACCATAATATGCATGTTCCGTTGCAACTGGTTAGTTACATGCTTACTTGGTAGTGTCCTTGCTATGTTCATGCATGGTATTTATTGTTGATGCTAGTATGTTCTTGCATGATATTTCTTGATGATGCTAGTAGTCATGTATGCCATGAGTAGCGTTATACTTGTGATATTCATGCTCGTCAGTATGCCATGCTCATTTGGTTGAATATTTCATTGTGGTTACGCTCGATGATTATGTGAACCTTCATGCTTATGTTGGTATCATGCTCATGCATTGTAGTTGCATCATTTTGTTTTATTATGACTCAGCTTATTGCATTCAAGTTTAACCGGGTAATAATGAACTTGAACAAATGTTGGTTGAGTCATGGTGCCACCAAATCGAGCTGACAATTGCAGCCACACTTACCTTTATGGGAAGGTCCTAACTGGGTCTATTGTCGTGCCTCTCGCCAGTGCCTCCAAACAAGGGAAGGTTATGTGCACGCGCTACCCTGATCAGGTAGACGGACATAACCTTGTGTGCCCGTTGTTGTTGTTATTATGGATCCGGGTCACCGTTTGGGACCATTTATGTTTTGGCCACGACGGTGGTCGTTGTGTCTTTGGTAGACACGGGGCTACCCAGGACTAACCCAGTGGGGAGTGAGTCGGAGTGGCCGGGAGAGTGTCATGACAGTAGATCGGTTTTGTCAGAACGCCGTTGGTCCACCTGAATGGGAGAAAGAGGCCATGGGTTCTGTGGTGTGGGTATAGTGCGCTACCTCTACACAGTGTGTGTCTAAATCTATCGATAGCCGCGCCCGCGGATAAGGGCCCAGTTCGTGTCGGTCACACCGTGAGTCAACAGTAATAATAATAATAATAATGTGCTTAATAATAATCCCGGTTCGATAATGAGATAAGTTGGTTGTGATCGCCGGGATAATCACCGTGGTATCGAGGATACCGAGTTGTTGGATATTTGTGATGTTGTACGAGAATCAATGGTAAATATTAAGCTCCTTGTGGTCATTTAATGATTACTACGGTATTGTTTATACCAAGCTTGATTTGATCCTGAGATGATCGTGTGATGTCCGTGTTGGTAAGTTTGTGTATGTGATAACCCGAGCAGAGTAAGTTGGTGCACGTTAGTATCATCCTGTTGTATGTAGTATTATCATGTTCATGCTATGCCTATGCTAAGTTGTATCATGTTCAATTGTGCCTGCTATGTTGTTCTGTTAGTACCTTGTTCATGATTAAATTAACATGCTAATGCCATGTTGTTGTCTATCTTGAATGCTTTTGGTTTATTGTGAGCTTGCAAGTACATTCAATGTACTGATCTGGCGTGTCATGCCAGTTTGCAGGTCATGCCTGGATTGCTTGCTTGTTTTGGTGTGGTTCCGATGTTTGCGAGCTAGGATAAACGTTCCAGCCAGAGTCCCTGTGGATTGGAGTTCATCACCGCCATTCGTTGTTCCGTTGCCAGTAGTTGTTCTGCTGCTTGCATAGAGCAACCGTGGCATGCGTAGTGTCATCGTGCCGGTGTTATTCATTGTAATATCGGAGACCTTGTATCCATATTTGTGTAATAATAGAAGGCCGGTTTGTTCTATGCTAAGCAGTGTCGTATTCCAGAAGACTTCATCTCGATCTCTGGACTGGAATACGGGGCGTTCCGGTTTCTCTGAGCCGGGGTGCCACAGACCCCGAGATTGACCAGATAGTAGACACATACTAATCGTTGTTGCCCTGATATGTACCCCCACAACCATTTAAAAACTCCAGTTCGAGCATTAGTTTGGACCAGACTCGGACTCTAAGAGGTGAACATGATGATAAAGTAGTATGTTGTATTAAGCAATTCGTAACGTAAGCAAGCACGAAAGAGTGCAACCTCTCTTGCGGACCCGTGTAGTCCTCAAGGTCATCTACTCATGTGATGATGGTAATGTTGTTGTGGTGGCTGTCGGTGGCGGGGAAGAAGATCTGAGGTAGTGAAAGACAGTCTGGAGGGCGGATCCCTGCTGTGGTGGACGCTTCTGTCATTGGTGTAGGTGAGTTGGGGTGGGCGATGGCACGGCAGGAGCGGGACAAACCACACAAGGTTTTCTTTGACGCCTATCTGTACCATAAGTAATTTTGTAAGTCTCATTTGAATTGTAGAATTCTAACAACACAGGGATAGGAAATACAGGAAGAGAATAGGAATGCACGTGCAAACAGAGCATTTGCAAACACATGATTTTTGTCAATCTGGGTGTTTCGTTCACAGGAATTGGAAGATCACAAGAATGCAAAGAAGCATGGAAAAATTAAGTCAGGCCGCAAGAAAATGTACAGTTATAATGCTATTATACTACCATCACTTAGTCTTGTTCTTAATGAATAGGAATTTTAAAAGGAGGGCCAAGCGGATATTAAAATTACTACTGTTATTCTTTGAAAGAGATACTAAAGGAAAAATTCCTACAGTTTTCCTTTGCTCCATTCCTTTGAACCAAATGCATGAGAATAGTAGTACCATAGGAAACTTTATAATTCCTATGTTTTTCCTTCACTTTTCCTTTCAACCATCGGCGATTCTAGTAGGCGGGCTTGAACAGGAAAAAAACTACACTCCAAAAATGTTTTTGTACTACTTCTACTACTTTGGACCCAGGCCAATGCCCTGCTAGCTCAACTCCCAGGCCAATCAAAATGTGTAGAAATAAATAATGATGGCTTTCGAGAGAGTCCATCACAAATAGCTGACTTGCCTAGTACCTCACTGCTTGTCATATAGGAGAGTCCATCTCTGTGTGACACTTATTCAACTGAGAAACGTGAAACACATCATGAACTCCGGACTAAGTTTCAGGCAACTCTAGCTGATAAGCTACTTCTCCTCGGCGCTCCGAACCTCTGTACGGTCCCACAAATCATGGTACCAGTTTGCCCTTAATTCCAAAATGCTTAAGTCCTCGAAGTGGGGACACACGAAGGTATGCTCTAACTCCAACTTCGTAGGTCACCTCTTTGCGTTTCGTATCCGCATAACTCTTCTGTCGGGATGGGTCTATCTTCAGTTTGTTGCAGATCAGCTTGACCTTCTCCTCTGAATCTCTGATTAAATCGGGTCCAAATAACTTACGGTCTCCGACTTCATCCCACATTAATGGTTAGTCTAATCTTCTCCAACTCTGAGCCTAATCTTCTCCACAAGTAGTTAGTCTAAAAGAGATATTGTAGAGGTGATCGGCTTCTATTCGCGTGTGGTATGTTTCATCATCTAGTTCCACTATTATTGTAATCACACTTACTGAATATCTTTGCAAACAGGGATGATCTGCTCGATTTTAGTGAACTTCACAAAATGATCGGATTGTAATATCCTCCATACAGCTCTTTCTTGGCTACATAGCTGCTTGAAACTAGCTGCCAACCGATGAACATTGTCCTCACAAAATGGAGCCATGCCTACAAACATCATCGATCAATATTATATTTTTCTTCATTTGTACACCTTCTCACAACTTTGTCTTCTGTTGTGATGTAAATACTGGCGCTGATCTGCGAATCATTGAGATGCATTAGCAGCCATTGTAGTTTCATTTGTATTTGGTGGAATGTTGTAACGAGACAACCTTGAGGCAAGAGGACACATGAATCCTAAGTTGAAACTTTTTTTTTGCTGGAACCAATGTTGAAACCTTCATAGCATACATATAAACAAATCCTGAAAGATTGATAGCAATGCCAGAAACCATTCAACTTCATTTCGCCGACATGTGGGACATCCTTCATCCGGATCCACCTGCCACTATTGAGTGCACAACTGTAGGGGAGATTCACCCGGTCATTGCGCCGCAGTAATAATGACTAGTGAGCAATCAAATCACAAAGCCCCACCTTCACCACAGTAAGTTGCTCGGACGAAGCAACCATCATTTCACTCTTCGGTGAATCCGCTCGTACTCCAATATTCCCAGAGTAATAAGTTGCTTGGATGAAGCAACCATCACTTCGCCTTTCCCGTAGTAACTACCTCCTTTTTTAATTCTAGAAACCACCACACGCGAATATTGGACGGTAGCAGCACATCATCAAGTGTACTAGTACTACTCAATTCAAAAATCAAAACTGACCAATGAACTACTAGATGGTGAGCATCTGCTAGTAACATGTACTCCCTCTGTCCATCTATATAAGGCGTAATGCGTTTTTCGAGACTAACTTTGACCACATGTTTGAGCAGTATAAGACGTGCAAGTTTCTCAAAGCATGCCATCAATTATGTACGTGAAAGGATCTTCCAATGGTATAATTTCAAATTATATAAAATCTTATCAATGGTCAAAGGCAATCTGGAAGAATACATTAGGCCCTATATATATGGATGAAGGGAGTAGTAGTAGTATTAATCGCAATGCACCCATGCGTGTAAATAAGAACGTTTTACACGCATTGGTTAATTATATCTTAATCATTGCACTTAACAATTTAATGCGCTTTGAAATCTAAACATGTGAATGTGACCAATTTGAAATTGATAAAATGGTACTCCCTCCGTACCGGTGTGGGGTAAAATGTAGTAGGACGGTTGGCGGGATTAGCATAAAGCAAAGCGCCTTTTTAGTGGGGATTCTCATCATTCTGTGAAGGTGAAAAATAAAGTGTTACTACTACACCAAAGAAGTTCAAAACTGAAACTGGACCCACTCACGATACAGCACGCCGATCCCGTTTGGTCCGTCGGTCAAAGCGCTTCCTCTTATTGGCATAACAATATAGTACAGTGTTTTTTTAGAATGCTCTTGGCATGTCGCTAACATGTGGGAGCGAGTGTGAGTAAACTGACCTCAATATACGGCAAAATCACCAGCCCGCCCCCTGAATCTTATATTGGATAATGGGAGAAGATAGGGTAGTAGAAAATCAGAGAAAACTATCAACCTAGAAAAAATAGAGCAACACAATCATAATACATACTGACATGTCTTTCCCCTCATGAAGACATGTGACTTCTCTCCTCTTAGGATAATAAGCATCTGGGGATAAGCTTGAATGAGCTTTCTCTCTCTCCCCTTTGTGTGATAAGCTTTGATGTGTCCTATCTCTCCCTTTGACATCAATTTCCAAGAAGTGATCTTCTGGAGCATGAGTCAAATAGATTTTGTCCATGGGTCACATCACAAAGCCACATGTAGATTAAGATGCTAGTAGAGGAGAAGAATCATTGAGTGGAGCTGGAAGAGATATGCAGGATGCAAATGACAGAATCTTTGCTGAGTGTTGAAATCGGTCACATCGGGTTTGTCCTTATCGGCTTATCGGTTGGACCGATTTGCAATTTGCAATACAACATTGCAGTTCGGTCTAGCCGAGAGGTTGAAATCGGTGAGAACAAGTTCAATACAAAGAAAAGATTTTGTCATCTCACCTCACTTAGGCAAATAATATCTCATAAAGATTTGCAAGGAATTTACTGAAGAATTTGATGCTGAAAAAAACAGAGAAAAGAAAAGAAATCTAGATGATTTTTTAAAGGGAACAAGCATGCAAAAGAGAATGAATGCAAGAACATAGAGAAACATTGGGGAACTTCATCTAGAAACGGTCGGCAATAGAGTCACCTTAGGAGTCAAGTGAGAACACTTGATTATAGGTCATACTCATCATCGTTTAAGCTCAAAATGGGTTTGCCATTTTTTGTTTAAGCATTTTGATGTATTCATATCTTGTTGAGCTGCTTTGACCCATGTCATTGGGGTAAAGCTTCTCTAAGATGGAATAACATGCCTTGGGTGGTGGTGTTGATCTTGATCATGTAGTTGAACTTGTGTTGGATACTCAAGGTTGATGTACTTCATCAAGAGTTGGGAGCATCACTTGTAATTTGAGTTCATCTACCTACATGGGTTAGATTTGCAAGGAAGAGCACGCGTGTATCGAGAATGACAATCATGAAATTTTGATACCAAATGAAATTTGATATATAGAAATTGTCAAAGGATATGTTGAAAGGATTCATGCTTCCTTGATTTTAACCACCATATTGTAGAGACTTGGTGATGTAGAGATTACTTAGGATGTGAGCGAGTTTCAATCTCATAGATTTGGGTTCATCCAAGTACCTACAAAGGTTATATAGCATGCAAGGGTACAAGTAGATCCAAGACAAATGATCATCATCATAAGAGAGACAAGAGAGACATCAAGGATTAGTCAAAGAATAATGCCTTGCATACATTCAAAGGAGTTACTACTCCAAGTTTGAGGCATCAATAATGTTCAATTCACCTCTCAACCTGCAAAACACTTTCTCATCAAGTGGTTTGGTAAATATATCCGCCAACTGCTTATCGGTATGAACATGTTTAAGATTGATATCACCCTTAGCAACATGATCTCGAATGAAATGATGACGAATTTCAATATTTTTAGTTCGAGAATGTTGCACGGATTGTGAGAAATCTTAATAGCACTTTCATTATCACAAAGTAATGGAACATGTTTCACATTTAACCCATAATCTTTAAGAGTTTTGGTCATCCAAAGTAATTGAGCACAACATGAACCAGCGGCAATATATTCCACTTCGGCGGTGGATAAGGATACAGAGTTTTGTTTCTTGGAGGACCAAGATACAAGAGATTTGACAAGTAGCCGAAGTGGACTTTCTATCAACCTTGTCTCCGGCATAGTCCGAATCGGAGTAGCCAACAAGATCGAAAGAAGACCTCTTAGGATACCAAATGCCAAAGTTTGGTGTGTGAATTAAGTATCTCACTATCCTTTTCACAGCCATAAGATGACATTCTTTGGGGGCCGCTTGATATCATGCACACATGCATACACTTAGCATAATGTCGGGACGGGAGGCACATAGATATAATAATGAACCAATCATAGAACGGTAAACCTTTTGGTCAACCGATTTGCCATCCTTTGTCAAGTCAAGATGTCCACTAGTAGGCATGGGTGTAGTCATACCTTTGCATTCTTGCATGTTGAACTTCTTGAATAAGTTGTTGGTATACTTTGTTTGAGAAACAAAGGTACCCTCCTTAGTTTGCTTGATTTGCAAACTAAGAAAGAACTTGAGTTCACTCATCATAGACATCTCGAACTTCTCCAACATTAGTCTTCCAAACTTTTCACTAAAATGAGGATTAGTCGAGCCAAATATGATATCATCAACATAAATTTGGCACACAAATAATTCACCATTAACTCTTTTAGTAAAAAGTGTTGAATCAATTTTCCCAATTTCAAAGCCTTTTTCGATAAGGAACTTGGTCAAGCATTTATACCACACTCTAGGAGCTTGTTTAAGACCGTAAAGAGCTTTGTGAAGTTTGTAAACATGATTAGGTTTCTTGGGATTAACAAAGCCGGGAGGTTGTTTGACATAAACTTCCTCCTCAATTTCACCGTTGAGAAAAGCACTTTTAATGTCCATTTGATATAAAGTGATATCATGATGATTTGCATAAGCGAGTAAGATGCGTATGGACTCAAATCTAGCAACTCGGGCATATGTCTCACCATAGTCCATACCTTCTACTTGAGTGTAGACTTTGGCGACGAGACGGGCCTTGTTGCGAACAACTTGTCCATCTTCATCTTGCTTATTGCGAAACACCCATTTGGTACCGATGATGTTCTGGTTGTTGTCAAGCTTTTCAACCAATGTCCAAACTTGGTTTCTCTCGAAGTTATGTAGTTCTTCGTGCGTATAATTCACCCAATCTGGATCATCAAGAGCATCTTCAACCTTCATAGGTTCAAGGTTAGATATGAAAGAATAATGTTCACAAAAGTTAGCTAAACGAGATTTGGAGCGAGTGATTCTCCCAGTTTGGATATCATCGTAGATTTGCTCTAGGGGATGATCTCTAGCAATTCTTGCTCTAACTCATGAGAGCTTTTGCTTGGGTCGGGGTGGAACATCCTCTTCTTCTTCTTCTTCTTCTTGTCCTTCTTCATTGTTGTTGGTGTTGTTGTCCTCTTGTGGAGGTGGAGAAGGAGGTCGATGAGGTTCATCTTGAAGCACTTCCTCGTTTCCTTCATCTTGGCGTGTCCCACTTGTGGATGCCTCCAAGTCAACTTGTGGTTCACCTTGATGTGGAGATGAGGCTTCCACTTGAATGGATGAAGCATTCTCCTTCACCTTTGTTGGGCGAATCTTGCCAATAGACAAGTCTTGTATTGCCTCTGAAGGGTCTTTGTCTCCTACATCAATCGGCAATTGCTCTACTTGTGAGCCGTTAGATTCATCAAACTTCACATCTACCGTCTCTTCAACCTTTCGGGTGAAATTGTTGTAAACACGGTAAGTGTGAGAGTTTGAGCCGTAACTGACTAGAACGTCTTCATGAGATTTAGGAGCAAATTTCGAACGATGATGCTTGTCAAGAATGTAACACTTTGAGCCAAATACACGAAAGTATCCAACTTGGGGTTTGTTACCGGTGAGAAGCTTGTATGCCATCTTGTCGAGAAGTTTGTGAAGATATAGTCGATTTGTAGCATGACAAGCTGTCTCGACCGCTTCTACCCAAAGGTGTCTTGGCGTCTTGTACTCATCAAGCATCGTTCTCGCCATTTAGATGGTTGTCTGGTTCTTCCTCTCAACAACTCCATTTTGTTGAGGTGTGTACGTAGCCGAGAACTCATGTGAAATCCCTTCTTCCTTAAGAAAGGTATCCACATTTGCGTTCTTGAACTTTGTTTCGTTGTCGTTCCGAACCTTCTTGATCTTCACTTCAAATTGGTTTTGGGCCTTCCTATCAAAGTTTTCGAAGATCTTTTGAACCTGCGATTTATCATCAAGAAAGAACACCCACGTAAATCTTGAAAAATCATCAGCAATGACCAATCCAAAAGAGTTACCACCAAGACTCTTGTAAGCATTGGGACCAAAAAGATCCATGTGAAGTAGCTCAAGCAGTCTTCTCGTAGTCATGATGTTCTTCAAGGGATGACTTCCTCCAGCTTGTTTTCCTGCTTGACAAGCACTACAAAGTCTATCCTTGTCAAATATAACATATTTAACACCAAGGATATGATCATCTTTAATAAGCTTATCAAGATTTCTCATGCCAACATGACCTAACCTTCTATGCCACAACCAACCTTTAACAGATTTAGCAATAAAACAAGTGCGACGTTGGGCTTTCTTAGTAAAGTCAACAATGTATATGTCACCTCTACGATTGCCGGTAAATACCATATTGTGATTATCTCTACGAAATACTTGGCAATCAACATGAGTGAATAGCACATTTAAACCAAAATTAGCTAATCTAAACACGGAAAGAAGATTATAGCCGAGAGATTCTACAAGCATGACATTCTTGATAGAGCTATCGTTGGATATGGCCACCTTACCAAGGCCAACAACTTTACCCTTAGAGTTGTCACCAAAGGTAACATACTTTCGTGGACCGTCATTTCTAGCAAGCTCATCAAACATGTCCTTATCTCCGGTCATATGATCCATGCATCCACTATCAAGCACCCATTCCTTTCCTCCGGCTGCGTAACCACGAAGATTAGCCATAAGACCAAGATGTCTCATTTGTTCATCAAGGTCAAAGTCACTATAATCATCCTCATCATAATAACCATGTTCAACATCGTCTTGTGATTGATCAACACCTAGAGAGAGTGATTCTTTAGTTATGTGATCATGACAATGTTCATCTTTATGAATTCTAATGTCTTCTGTGATGATATTACTAATGATTCCTACATCTCCTTTGGCACGCATAAGGTCACGAAGCTCAAGTAAATATTCATCAAATTTGGGATCACTAGTGTTCATCTTATTTAAAGCAATGGACTTTTGAAGGATCACATCTAGATTTTTTAAAGAGTAGTCCGGAAATCGTTCCTCAAGGAATTTCCATATGGTGTAAGCACATTTGATAGTTGGTAAGCAAACAAGCAAATTTCTAGGCAATCCTCTAGTAATAAGATCAACAGTTCTAAGATTGCGAATTATGTCAAGATGTTCATCGGAAGTAGGATTCAAAAGGTCAATGGGGGCACATAAGGACTAACAATATACTTGTTCAAATGATATTTATTGAAGATCTCAAGCATGTCATTTTTCCATTCCTTATAAAATTCTCCATCAAGCATAGGAACTCTACATCTAATACTCCTGATTGTAGACTCATCCATCTTCCTCCAATGGTGATTAAACTAAAGCAATGGAGACCAAAGCTCTGATACCCATTTAGAGGATCGAAGAAGAGGTGTCTAGAGAGGGGTGATTAGACACTCAACAACAAAGGTGACAGTTTTTAAGTTCTTTAAGTTGAGGTGGAGTTTCTAGCACAATTTGAAACATTCACATTACATTTCAAGCAAGCATGGCAAGAGTATATGAGCAGCGGAAAGTAAAGTATGCAAATTGAAAGAAAGTAAAGGGATGGGATTGAAGTGTGCAAACACAATTGTAGACACTGATGTTTTTGGCGTGGTTCCGATAGGTGGTGCTATCGTACAACGTTGATGGAGACTTCAACCCACGAAGGGTAACGGATGTGTGAGTCCACAGAGGACTCCACCCATAAAGGGTCCACGAAGAAGCAACCTTGTCTATCCCACCATGACCATCGCCCACGAAGGACTTGCCTCACTAGGGTAGATCTTCACGAAGTAGGCGATCTTCTTGCCCTTACAAACTCCTCGGTTCAACTCCACAATCTTGTCGGAGGCTCCCAAGTGACACCTAACCAATCTAGGAGACACCACTCTCCAAAAGGTAATAGATGGTGTGTTGATGATGAACTCCTTGCTCTTGTGCTTCAAGTGATAGTCTCCCCAACACTCAACTCTCTCTCACATATTTGGATATGGTGGAAAGAAGATTTGAGTGGAAAGCAACTTGGGGAAGGCTAGAGATAAAGATTCATATGGTAGGATTGGAATATCTTGGTCTCAACACATGAGCAGGTGGTTCTCTCTCAAAAAATGAATAGTATAAGCGTAGGCACGTTCTGATGGCTCTCTCTCTCTCTCTCTCTGATGTAGAAGGGGTGGAGGGGTATATATAGCCTTCACACAAAATCTAGTCGTTACACATATTTGACCCAACTCGGTCAGACCGAATAAACGAACTCCGTCGGACCGAAGTAGTTCAAAATGTGAACGTTAGACATCTTGGTGAGACCGACAGTATCAACTCGGTGAGACTGATGTGTTGGGGTTAGGGCAAAACCTCAACTAGGTTTGACCGATTACACAAACTCGGTGAGACCGATTTTGGTAATAGGCTAACAGAGACTTGGCCAGGCAAACTCGATGGGACCGATTTGCTCATCTCGGTGGGACCGAAACATTACGAAGAGGAAACAGAGAGTTTGCAACGCTAACTCGGTGAGACCGATTCTCACATCTCGGTTAGATCGAAACGTTGCAAAAAGGAAACAAAGAGTTTGCATTCCCATCTTGGTGAGACCGAGATCCCTATCGATGAGACCGAACTGATTAGGGTTTGTGGCAGTGGCGATGTCATGTGAACTCGGTGGCGCCGGATACATCAAATCGGTGGGGTCGAGCTTGACTTTTAGGTTTGGGACATATGTGGAAATGAGAAAGTGGCTGAGGGTTTTGGGAGCATATTACTAAGCACTTGAGCAAGTAGACCATTAAGCAACACCCCATCCCATTTTAACAGTATTGGCTTTTCCTATGGACTCAATGTGATCTTGGATCACTAAAATGAAATTGTAGAGTCTTGAGCTTTTTGCCAAGCTTTTTCCTTAGCTTTTTTAGGAGGGTTCCACATCCTCTTGTCCTGCCACTCCACTATTAAACTCATCTGAAATATGCTAGTTGAAAATATTAGTCCAGCAAGAGATATGTTGTCATTAATTACCAAAATCACCCTGGGAGCACTTGTGCTTTCATTCTTCCCACCAAGGATTGCTGCCGCACCCAAGTCCTCTCAACTCAGTGGCGCCCTCTATGGCGCGCCGCTCCTCTTAATCTCGACTGTCGTCCAATATCTGTCGCTCATGAATTTGAACTCCTCACAACCATCATCTCCTCCCACAAGGGCCCCATTCAACGCCTCTGCATCCCGACACGCTACCTGTTGTCCATACCCTGCACGGTGGACGCCTGGCAGACATCCCCTGAATTCAAAAAAACTCGAGCAGCTTGGGTTCTACCATTACTACAAAAAAATACACACCGCAAACCGAACTTCATGTATTTCTGCCCACACCACCGTTGTCCATCTCGTAGTTTTCCTCCTCTCTGCACACTCTCACCATAGCCCGGTGCCATCTACCAGGCAATCTGGTACAAGTGATTCGACTCCCACTGCTAAAAAAAACTTCCGCTTGTGGTGGTTGATCTGTTGGAGGCCTCACTGCAAAGAATCATCCACTCTGATTGCCCTATGGAGCTTTTGCTGCTTGTTTTAGGATTAGAAATCCATATCCATTGTCTCCAAATAAAGTCGCCTCACCTTAAAAGCATTGAAATTTGTTTTGAAGGACGGCAGCTCATCATCGAAGATGCCCCTTCACTTCAAAGGTTGCTCCTTGATTATTGTTATAAACCTTTGAATATAATTGTCATCTCTGAGCCTAAGCTTGAGACCTTGGGTGTAATTCGTTGTCCGTTTGAACATCACGACATGATGTTTGGCTCCACACTTATTCAGGTAATGTATATTATCTACACTTTTGTAATCATAAGCTACATTTTTCATTTGTGCATGTAACCATAACATGATCATTGAGAACGATCATGGACAAGATTTAGATTACACCTTCTTTCAATTGATGGGCGTACGCGTGATGCCGATGAGAAGAGAGGAGCGGATCAAACGCTTCGTGAAGGTGTACAATGAAATTATAGACTTCGATGCGCACGATCAACTTCAGAAGTATTTGATGAAGGAGTATTGGAAATATCATGGCGAAAGAGCCACCTACTTTCATTATTTGTTTATTGTATTGTGCAAAATTATGTTGTACTATGTGTGATGCATTTGATCTTGTGGATTTGGTGAATTATGTAACAATTTGATATTGTGGACATGTGAAAAGCTTTTTTTTTTTGAAGATGTATCCAAATTTGCAATTTTTTTTATTGAAGATGCTCTAAAACAACACCCGAACTTGAGGAAAAGAAACCAAGTGAAAGCAAAAGAATAAATAAATCGAGTAACCGGTAAACAGGTGGCCGGCCATCATCTGCGTGGCCGCTAGTTTCGATTCTTGTGGGCTCGTGAGCATGTCCTTTTCCTCCAACACTTTCGCTAACACAACTCGTGAGCCGTCTAAAGCATTCCGTTGAATACATATGCACGCAACTCGTTCACCTGTTCCTGTTCTGTTCATTCGCCTCTTCTCGTGAATCTACACCGGCAAAGTACGTAGACATTTCGGGCAATACTCTAATGATTTCTTTCCAGCGGTAACCAGCCCAGCATTCCCTGGAATCTCTGGGGCCCTTGTGATTTTCTTTACGCGATCATCAACCAACCAATGTGGTTATCTCGAATGCTGTTGAACTCGTGAGCGTGTCCTTTTACACCGTCCATGTCCTGCAACCATTCTCAAAGACATGTGTGCATGTCAGTAACTGTCCGTCTTTTTCCCGGGACAAAATCATGTGGTGCATGTCTTAGCTGAAAGCGCCAGGCCGTATCTTGTTTGATCCCGACTGCAAATCGTTTTCACGGTTACAAAAGGCTCTGGATGCCTGGACCGCTTGTCGTATCGGTGCACTCTCGTGATCGCCTTCCTTCCTGGTTCCCGGATCGAGAAGCTTCACGACTAGTACTGGTGTCTTGCCAAAGAAATTTCAGTCCTCCTTTGATTTGTAGGAATTTCATAGGATATGATTTTAAAAGAAAAAATTCATATGTGGTCCTTTGGTTTGTAGGAATGTATTTCTATTCCTATGTAGGATAGGATTCAATCCTTCATATTTAAAAAAAAAATATTAGCCTAGACTCAATGAAAAAATTTATATCCTATGCATCAAATGACATCTCTTTCTTTATAGGAATAGAGATGCATGTCATCTCAGTCCTCCTTTGGTTTGGAGAAAATTTGTAGGAATTTCACAGGGTAGGATTTGTATAGAAAAAAAATCCTATGAAGCCCTTTGGTTTGTAGGAATGGAATCTTAATCCTATGGAGGAATTCTTCCTATCCTTCACATTTCATAGGAAAATAAAAATTAGCCTAGACTCAATGAAAAAAATCATATGATGTGAAACAAAGGACATCGCCTTTCCTATTCCTACTCATAGGATTTAAGATGCATGTCATCTCATTTCCTATTACTTTCCTATTCCTATGATTTTTCTACCCAATGAACCAAAGGAGGCCTCACTTCATATGAAATTCATATTCCTATAATATTTCTATCCTACGAACCAAAGGAGGCCTCACGGAAAATAATTTCGCGACGCAGCTATCTAGTAACTCGTTACTCCTTCCACAATGGGTCGCCTTGGTAAAGTATTTTGCATATTAAATAGGCAGTTTACTGAGGTGACATGTCACTCATATTATGAGAACTAAAAAATATATGGTACTATCTGTAAAAAAAAATGATACAGGTGTTAGAAAAACTTATTAACCCTATGGATGCCTTTTTATCCTACGGATGGACACGCAGTATTTAACTTGGTGCCTGATTTAAAGTTAAACACGTTGTGAATTCAATCTTCTGATGCTAGTCTGTTTAAAAATAGGACCTCAATAAATACCGAACATTCAATTTTTAAGCATGCTAATCTGAACTTTTTTCATGGCAACTTTAGTTAAGACGATGTTGATAAAACATGATAATTTTCTGACAAAAAATCAAATTGAAACATGACAATTTTCTGACTAAAATTGCCACCTCGCAGCAACTAAAATTGTCATCAAAAAATGTTTGGGATGACATGCTTAAATTCCAAACATTTGGGATTTCTCTATTCCGTAAAAATAATACTAGAAAGCTCATGGATGTTATAAATGTTGCATAATTTATAATTTGAAATTATACACGCCTAGATAAGTGGAGATCAAAACATTTTTAAGCATGCTAATCTGAACTTTTTTCATGGCAACTTTAGTTAAGACGATGTTGATAAAACATGATAATTTTCTGACAAAAAATCAAATTGAAACATGACAATTTTCTGACTAAAATTGCCACCTCGCAGCAACTAAAATTGTCATCAAAAAATGTTTGGGATGACATGCTTAAATTCCAAACATTCGGGATTTCTCTATTCCGTAAAAATAATACTAGAAAGCTCATGGATGTTATAAATGTTGCATAATTTATAATTTGAAATTATACACGCCTAGATAAGTGGAGATCAAAAAAGGTTGGAGGTGCGGGGAATCGAACCCCGTGCCTCTCGCATGCGAAGCGAGCGCTCTACCATATGAGCTACACCCCCCCTATGTGCCACATAACTTGTTCACCGCTAAATATTCTTAATATTATTAGGTTTGCCACCAATACTTCCTAATGTTAGCAATTCCACATTCTATCTGAGCGTGTTAAGAGCATGACACTGAGGGTGAAAGTGGCTAACCTGATTTCCAACACATCAGACGGTAAAGGATTTGACATCCAAACACAATCTGATTCAAATCAGAGTCTGCATGTTAGGATGTGGAATTGCTAATATTCGGCAGTGTATTAATCATCTTTCTTATATCCATTATTACTGTATATATAATGTCTAAATCTGACATAATCCGACAAATCCATTATTTGAATCTTCGATCCTAGCTTCGAATACAAAAGATAAATAAACGTAAAATACTTCCTCCGTCCCTAAATATAAGTCTTTTTAGAGAATTTAGAGAATCCAATTAGATTACATACGAAGCAAAATGAGTAAATCTACACTTTACAATACGTTTATATACATCTGTATTCGACTTATATTTAGAATAGAAGGGAGTAGGATACAGTTCCAGCACTATCCAACCCAATACACAACAGTTTCACCCCTACAACCATCCAACCAAATTCGTTCAAAAAAAAAACTATCAAACCAAAATACACAGCAGTTTCACCCCTACAACTATCCAACCAAATATCTCCTCTGTCCTAAGATTCCTGTATTAGATTTGTTTTAGATGCGGATGTATCTAACACTAAAACATGACTAGATACATCCGTATTTAGACAAATCTAAGACAAGAATTTCGAGACAGAGGGAGAATACAACAGTTTCACCCATACCATTGATTTAATCATTCTGGTCAATTCCCGGCAACGCAAACACAAACAGGAATGCAGTATTCAAATAAGTAAGCCAAACTTAAGAATCAATTGTTGTACAAAGAGAACAGTAGTACGATGTGTTCTCATTTGAGCATCATCATCAGACAAGTAAAACGTCCCATGCGGCAACCACACCCGATATTTACAGCCGTCTGAATCAAGTCAGCTCCCAATGCAACACAAAAGGATGATAAACCACACCCTCACCTCGTCCCGTTTACATTCCCTTCACTTTCCCAAGAATCAAGGATCGACAGCCAGCAGCCGAAGCAATTAGCTCGCACCAAAAAAGGAAACAACAACATCCCTCGAAGGCATCATTACTTATTCCATGCCGCCTTGGTCAGTATAACATCTAATTCTACATTGTAGGTCTTCTTCGTGGCATTTGTACAGATCAGGCAAAAGCTCGTGTTCTTTTTCGCTACAGGATGGTTACGTCTCATAGCTCCTGATTTATCTTACATTAACTTCGTGCTTCGTCCTTCATACGAGTGTTATGTAGCATATCACCATAAGAGGCAACCTTCAGGAGAACACAACAAAACCAAAATCATATTATCGCAATTATCTTCAAATCATTTTTAACATGCATCTTGGTGAGATCATGTAAAGACTCCTACAAACCACAAGTTTTGAACTTACCACTCTATCCAGCTGAAGAAGTGAATTTAGTCGGCCTTCATTTACAGGTTCTGGCAAAGGACGCATCTGACCCATGACACCAGGCGTCTCACTCATTCTACAATATAGATTTATATAAGTGAGCAAACTTCAACAAGGAGCAGATATCATATTGGCATAAACTGTACAAAATCACGCTCTGTCTTGGATCTCTACTTTAATTTATGAAACGAAGATTCCTCTGATGACAAAAGTAAATGACAGGAATGACCTCAGCTAAAGATTAACATACACAAGCGGTGTCATCACTCACTCGGTTTCTATTTACAGCTCCTTTGGTCTGATAGCTGCCATGCAAAATGCTACACATTCTTATAAAGAAATGGCTCGAATAAACTGAATTAAAGCAGATGACAAAAACTCAAACATATAAATCCTGCGCATATGTCATGTGAGTGCAATTAAAGTAGCATACAGGTTAAAAATGAAATACAAGAAAATTGCAACAGATAACAATGTCATACCTTTTCAAAATTGTTTGAATATTGTTATTCGTACGTAGAAAGAGATCCATGTTCTCCCCCAGCTATAGGAAATTTGGAATTTCAGACACAATTAGCACAGCTCAAGCTTTCATGTGTAGCTTTGAATTAATATGTGCTGCATGAAAATGTAAATTTCATTTACATGTTCCATCTGTGGGTGAATGCCCTAATAAAGAGTTTCCAGGATCCATTTTGTAAAATATGCCCAGTGATAAGAGACAAAAGGTAAACCATGCAAACCTTGAAAGTTTCAATATTTGCAGAGATCTGATTCAGTAACTGGATATTTTCCTCCAGAAGATGCTGAGTTGCATTATCTAAAATGGGGACTGCTTGAGAACATTAACATATGAAATTTATTAGGCGAAGTAAATGAAAATGAAATCGCTCCATGAAATACACAAGGAAAAAATTGTTTAATAGTCATCAATTCATCATATCTAGGAAGAATTATGACCACATTGCTATTATGTAGTGCAGCAAATCACACTAGCAGACCAGCGTACACAAACTTAAGACTATATTTGGTTCTTTAAACTCATCAGCTTCCATATGCTCATTGGAAGTGACACTAAGCATTAAATTCCAAGTGAACCAGGTATCTATGGTTTGACCACAAAAAAAGGAAGGAATTATCTCGGTGTAATTAACCACAACTGATAATCTCCAGAAATTAGTCTTCAATCAACTTCAACCACAAAGTAGGATTTTAAAGATGTCGGATAAAGCTTTGCGCACATTTGACAGGGGGAAACAACATTTGGCCACTACTGAAACATCAATAATGAAGGCTATTCTGACCTGGATGATGCATCGACATCGAGAAGGGGACTAAGTTATTTGGAGGTGCCATCTGAAAATTAGCTAGTGAGGTAGAAACAACCATTTTCTCCTGCAGCGATGTCCAGGGAACTTCATTATCGAAAAAACAAGATTAATACTGCTGAGACAAACTAAAGGATCTGCCAAAGGTTCAAATCTACAACAACCACCAGATTAAGTATCCAAATGAACCAACCATTAAATATGAGACTACCTTCAAGTCCCTTATCCTTTTCCCAGCATAGAATTCATCAGGTTTCCTCCTCCTACTCTCCTTTCCCTGGAATGGAAATATCACATCAACAAAATAGGAAAGGACCCCCCCTGTTCTCTCTGCTTGTACACAACTACTTGGTTTGCAACAGGAGAAGGAACACTTACGGCAGTCCACCGGCATCTTAACGCGACATCCCTGATGGTCTTAGTGGGCAGCATAGCAGCAATCTTGATGTATTTCATAATGGTGGGCTCACGAGCATACCTAGTGTTGCCATTAGTACAGTATAAGTCAAGCAGTGCCCGCGTGGTAGCAAAACAGCGATGAGGAGGGATTGGGGTTGAACCTGGCGAGGCCCTCATGGAATATGGAGAGCTCATAGGGGGTCCAGTCGGAGGGTGAGCCAGTGACGAATTTGTACTTGGGCGGCGCCCCCTGGAGCACGGGGGCGTTGGGGGAAGGGAGGAAGACGGGAGGGGCAGGGGGTGCGGGGGCGGGAGCGGAATCGGGATTGGATTGGAAGGAGAGCATGTTATGGTGGTGCAAGGAGGAGGCCCCCTGGTGGAAGCCCATCCCCATGCCCATGCTGGAATCGGCGGCCATCTCCTCGAACATCGGCGAGAGCGGGAGGCAGAGCAAACCCTAGCTAGGAGGCTGGGAAGGCCATGGCATTTCGTAGAGGTAATGCAGCCTTAGAGGAGTAGGGAAGGCCTGCTGTGCGGGCAATGGTACCTACTGTTTGCGCGTGCGAGGACACGATTCTGGAAATCCCCGGCGAGCAGCAGCCGGAGGCGGAGGCGGAGACGGAAGAGGCGGCGGAACGGACTCAGATGAGACGAGGAGAACACTCCTCTCGGCTGCGGCTGCGGCTGCGTGACTAGTACTACTACACCCTTTCGCTTCTTTTTTAAGCATCTTCAACAGATCTCATATAAATGATTTTAGTTTTGTCCATGTATTTTAGAGAAGGTTGTCTAATGACAGTCTTTCCAGATAATTTCCCTTAAAATCTGTTTGTCGGCGTACTAAAGATTGGGTCATTTAGTACCACAGACTTGTGCACAAGCAGTTGTAGCCTTCCCAAAGGCAAGGCTTGTCGGGGGACGGCTGAGAGCAAACCCAAGACTAATCGACAAACTATAAATAAGGCATCCAAGCCAGAGATCGGAAAGACAAAAGATCAAGGCTGGAGATGCCGGCAAGCATACAAAGGCCCAGCAAGCTCCGTGCCCGGCAAGATCCCACTATATGGCCACCGCTCCACCTCAGCGACCAGCTTGTCACTTGTCGTACAGGTGTCGAGCGAGTGGGTAGTTAGGTGAGCTCAGTCTGGACACGTGTCAGCTTGGTGTGAGAAGACACAACTTTGATGACACCCGTCCCCAGGGACGGAGCCAGAAAATAGAGATAGGGGGGGGTAAGAACTAGAAGCTTAAAAATCATAGGATAGATATAGATACATAATGTAGTACATATCGGAAGATCTAGGGTCGATTTCATATGTGCTATATTCACCCACCTGACACTCAAAATTTTGATGGAGGGAAGGACCACCAACGCCTCAAATTTTTTTGTTATGTAAACGGGATGAGGTAATGGGGCTGGGGAGACCCAAATAGTTGGATCACAAACAAACAGTGGCTATCACGCCCATCAATGCCAAATATTTGGCCGGGCACTTCGGGGCTCTGATCCAAACAGGCCCTATAGATAGTCAAAAATTATATCGCTATTCATTCAAAATTTGATATATGAGACAGTGATCGAAATTTTCAAGCTATTTGTTAATGTATGTAGTTCTATGACTACACTTGTACGATTTGTAAGACCCGAACGAATGTTATGCTAAAAATAGAGTAACCATATTTATAGTTTGGTCGAGCTCATCCGTGCGGCCGGCCGGCCAGACTGCACCGTAGATCAACACGAGGCGCTCGCATATCCCCTTCCCTTCTCGACCGAGAGATTAGACGATCTAGCATACGATCGGCGATCGGCAGCCGGCAGCAGCCTCGAACACATGAGCAGGTTGGATTAGATGAGATTTTTTTCAAGGGGTGAATAGAGGAGATCTCAACTGTGCATACATTTTTTAGGGGTTATAAACTGCGCTTATGCGCGTATTGCTTCCGCTGTGGGCTGCTTCTCTTTTTTCATTTTCTGAGATTTTGGCCTTTAGTGTGCAATCTCTTAGAAAAGGTACACGGGCCCTAGGAGCCCATAGGGGGG
>LR738715.1:584757086-584813194 GCA_902687465.1 Secale cereale
CCCCCCCCCCCCCCCCCCTCGTCCCCCCTTGAATCCGTCCCTGCCCGTCCCAAAGACGTGTACAAAGCATATGAGGTAGCTAGGCGAACGGCACAAAATGAGAGGCGATTCTTGTCGGGGAACGTTACCAGCGTGACACCTCACGGCACATTTAATGCGTTTGTCCTAACCCGTCAGAGTTATGTATTTGACACTGTAGCCACTATTTACCCTGTGTAAAGATCATTTTACCACGGTGGTGACTCCTTAATCTATTAAAGGAGACACATGCCATCTCATGCTTCGATGCGGGGAACGAAGTAGTGGTAGAAGAGAACTGTATTGGGGACTACACCGGCAAAAATTTCGCAGAGATCGGCGAAGACTAACATATGTGTCACATCATTTGGCGTGAAATCCAAGAGAAAGTCATATGTGTACATGATGTCATTGAAGAAATCAGAAAAGGGAGGGCAGAGCCCGCAGTAAAAATAGGCAGTGAAGAAGGGGAATTTATCTGGACCGCCCTTGATGAAGCCGGGAAGCACGTGTGGGGAGATTTGCACGCTGTTCTTGTTCTCATACGTGTTGGCGGTGCTGACGAGCAGATCCTTCTCACTCTGAAGGTCCTTGGCCAAGGTTCTCTCTCGAGCCCGGCTCTCCTCAAGGGACTTCTCAAGTGTCCTTAGCTACAACTCCAGATCAACAATGGCATCATTGACGTTGGTTAGATCTTAGTTCTTGGTAGACAAGTGAAAGTACATGCGGTGCCCCCATGTGTGGTTTTGGTAATTGATGACAATCTCTATGGACTAATGGTTTCCTTGAGTTGTATTTGAAGGATTTATCCATAGGCTTTTCTTGGAGTCCATTTGTTGGTTTCAAGGAGAGTTTGTGATGATCAAGGTGCTATTCAAGGAATTACCTAAAGATTGGTCATGTGAGAGGTTGATCAAGACTAAGTCAAAGAGTGAATCAAGTTGATCAACACACAAAGCGTAGAAGATGTACCGAGAGGGATCAAGTGATCCTATGGTATGGTAAGCATTGTCAATTACGCTATGTGTACTAACCCATTGTGACACCCAGAGACCGGTGCGCCAGGTGTCAGCCAGTTATTCGTCACCGTTGCCATGTCATCTGCTTGCGTGTTGCATCTTGCCATGTCATCATGTGTGTTGCATCAGCATGTTTTCAAAAATTGCATTCGCCCGAGTCCCATCGTCCTCTCCGTTGTCCGTTCTGAGCCCAGACACACTTGCACACGCCCGCGGTGCCTCCGAATATTTATTTTGTGAGTGGCCGAAAAATGTTCTCGGAATGGGTTGAAGGCTTGGCCTTTTGCTCGGTGTTTTGTTCCACTCATGCCACCTTAGGCGCCGATAAACCGACATTATGTTCCTTGTTGCGTTCCTTACACGGTTGGGTATATGGGGACCCCTTGACACTTCGTCTTTGAATAAAACTCCTCCAGCAAGGCCCAACATTGGTTTTAATTTGCCTCATAATAACAACTTAATTAATTAATTAAAATTGCATAGGGGGTCGCGTCCCCGAGTATTTTTTCTACATAGCAGGGGGGCCAGTGCTGATGGTGTTGGTCCCAAACGGGGAGACTGCGGGGCCACCACGGGGAAACTCGAGGATTGGCTCCCGTAGGATCACCTATCCGGTTGTGGCCTAAGACGAGATACGCGCGGCTACTATCAGGGTGTCGGCACGCCGGGAGGTCTTGTTGGACTTGTTTTACCATTGTCGAAATGTCTTGTGCACCGGGATACCGAGCCTGATCGGATTTCCCTAAGATAAGGGGTAATAATTATTATTACTTCTGCTGATCGTGAGAGCTTGTGATGGGCTAAGTTGGGACACCCCTGCAGGGTTATGATCTTTCGAAAGCCGTGCCCGCGGTTATGTGGCAGATTGGAATTTGTTAATGTCCGGTTGTAGAAAACTTGACAGAGAATCCGAAGTAAAACACACAACTATGTGAGTAACCGTGACTGTCTCTTTTCACTTTGAGAAGAGAACGCGGTGGGGTTATGTTTGACTCGTAGGTAGTCCAGGATCTTTAGAGATCACTACTAGTTGGCGACCGTTTGCGTAGATGCTCATCTTATTCTTGTACTCGTAAGTTAGCCACCATATATTTTGCTTAGCCGCTGCTGCAACCTCACCACTTTACCTCTTCCTACCCATTTAAGCTTTGATAGTCTTGTTACCCATGGTTATGGGATTGCTGAGTCCTCGTGGCTCACAGATACTACAACAAGAAGTTGCAGGTGCAGGTTTCCGATGTCTTGACGTGAGAGCGATGATCGTTGTGTTGGAGTTCTTTCTTTCTTCTTCTTCTTCTTCTTCTTCTTCTTCTTCTTCAGTCTTGGGTTAGGTTCCGGGTCGACAGCCTGGGATAGCAGATGGATGTCGTTGTTCTTTTCATGTTTGCATCCGTAGTCGGATGCCTTGTATTGATGTTGTTGTATTCATGTGACTTGTATGTATTGTTGTATACCCCATGTATGTATGTAATGGTATGATGTAATGATATCCATCTTGCTAAGCGCCCGAAATGTGGTTGTGCCCCAATCACGTAAGTGTCACGTGATCGGGATAGAATCGCATCTTGGGTCTGACACCCATGGTATTCGTGGGAGTTCTTTGTGGGGTTAGGTTGTGGTGTGCAAGTTCAAGTGAATCATCACGAAGAGATCATATGCTTGAAGCTTGTCGTCCATTGTGGTGGCAATGGACTTGTGAAGATGTGCCAAAGAGGGGCTCACCCATAGTGGAGTATGGGGGAGCAATCAACTAGTCTTCACCGAGCCAACGCAATCAAGAAAGGTGGTCCAACTTGAGAAAGTCAAGAACATCATCATCTAGCTCAAGTGAACTTTGTGCAAGCCAAAGGTTTGCCCTTGATAGGTTTTCTATTTTACCGGTCTCATGGTGGTAGTTGGGAGACCGGGTTATAAGATCGGTTGCCGTACTATCAAGGGGGCTCTTGATGAGTAGCTTGATTGTATCGTTCGTAGATAGCTCAAACCATTGCATCCTTGCATCATCTTTGTTGGTTCTTGTTTGGTTCTTCTCCTTGTGAAATTTGGAGGTTATGGTCACTTTCATGACAAGCTCGAGTTCATCGAAAATAGAGTTCACATGCATATTCTATGATGTTTTTGATGTTGGGTTTTTTGCCGGTTCTCTTTGTGGGTCTTAGAGCTTATGGTCATCTTGATGACAAGCTCGAGTTCATCGAAAACGGAGTTCACATGCATCTTCTATGATGTTTTCGATATTGGAGGTTATGTCGGTTCTTCTCTGATAGATGATTCACTCCTCTATATCCTAGGCATACTCATACGTCCAAAACATATCTATAATTTCTACTTGCTCCGTGCCTCTTTTGTGTGATATTGCTATGATATTTATGCACTTCCATACACTTTTGATCATATTTGGACTAACCTATTAACTCAGTGCACCATAGTGCCAGTTCCTGTTTTCTGCTGTTTTTCTATTTCAGGTTTCCCCCATATTAAAAGTGCCCTAAAAATTCTGGGAAAATACAGGAAAAATCAGCGTATCGGGAGCTTCAAGAAAAACCAAAGCAGGACCAGAGGGGAGCCTGGGGTGGCCCAGGCGGCCACCCGGCGCGTCCCCACCCCTAGCCGCGCCAGGGGGGCGCCTGGGGCCCCACCTCCGCCTCTGGTGACCCCCTTTTGCATATATATTTCTCGCGTCCCGAAACCCTCGAGGACGGAACCCTTTTTATGATCTCGCCTCTGTTCCGCCGCCGCCGCGCTTCCAAGATCGGGAGCACCATGAGAACTCTTCCCAGCACCCTGTCGGAGGGGAGAACCACCACCGGGAGCTTCTCCACCACCATGGACGCTTCCCGGATGAGTTGTGAGTAGTCCCCCTTGGACCATGGGTCCATGACCAGTAGCTATGTGATGTTCTCCTCCCCTCTTTGTTCTTCATGGATTAGACCTCGTGAGCTGCCCTACATGATCGAGGCACATATGTAATCTTTATGCTGTTGCTCTGCTGAGTTTGCTGGGATCCGATTGATTATGAGATTATGTTCAGATTGTGTGTGAGTAATATATTTGATTCACCTCTTTGATATTTATGTTCTTGAGTAATTCTTGCATGTTCTCCGTTGCTATTTATTGTTTTGGCCGAGTAGTAGGTAGTAACTCCAAGAGGGAACGTTATGCTTGATTGTGGGTTCATGCCCCTCGATGACTAGTTTGAGTGACAGAAACATGAGTCTAGGGGATGTGCTGTTGCCACAAGGGGGAAAACAACGGTGCTTGTACTTGCGAGTGCAAGGATTGTTTACTTTACGCAAAGTTCTTTTAATGCAGTTGTCTGTTGCTTTGAGTTTACACTATGGGTGGGACTCGCAACTTAATACCAGCGAGATGTTCTGGATAGATATCTCAAGGTGGATGATTAGTAGTAGATGCAGATGGATTTCGGTCTACTTGCCTTGGCGTACCGCCCATGCTTTTGAGCCTCTACCTTTCTTTACAGCATAGTTAGCATTGGTTTGCGCACATAATCCTGTCAATTGCCCAGCTGTAATTTGTTTACCTCGCTTAGTTGTTTTATCGTCTTTTGGGAGAGAGACGTCACTAGTGAACATCATGGGACCCCGGTCCATATTACCATCACTGACCACACCCGTTATTTACTTCCTGTTCTTATTTCCTAGTTGCAGTCATACCTATCACTATTACCTCTTGCGTTTGATCCTTTGTAAACAGCAAGGCCGGAGGGATTGACAACCTCTCTGTACTCGTTGGGAGCAAAGTTATTTGTATATGTGTGCAGGTCCTGTCAACCGCTAAGTTGGCGCCGTTAGCATTGACACCTACTTGTTGGCCCTCGGAGTCTCACGGGATTCGATCCTTGGTATCTTGCCAAGGGAAACTTGCCGTTACGCTACATCTCAAACCTTCCACTTGGGGTAACCAACGAGGGTCGAGAAGCCATCAAGCAAAGTTTATGGCACCGTCGCCGGGGACTCCACTCTTCAAGATAGGGGAGTTGCACGCTATCTTTTATCTTTGCTTTTTAGTCTTGTTAGTTTACCTTTCAGTCTTTGCTTTAGTTTCCTTTACCAAAAATCACAAAAATAGTTATCTTGCTTGCTGCTGCTATGGGTTCCAGCGAGAACACCAAGTTGTGTGACTTCACTAGTCATAACAACGATGACTTTATTTGCACGCCTATTACTACACCTACCACTTCAGCACCTTCTTATGAAATTAAACCTGCTTTACTGAACCTAGTTATGAAAGATCAATTCTCCGGTGCTGGAGATGATGCTGCTTTGCATTTAAATAATTTTGTTGAGCTTTGTGATATGCAAAAGTACACCGAAATAGATGGTGATATTGTTATGCTTAAGCTTTTTCCTTTCTCCTTGAGAGGAGGAGCTAAAATCTGATTTCAATCCTTGCCTAGGAATAGCATAGATTCTTGGGACAAGTGCAAGGATGCCTTTATTGGGAAGTACTATCCCCCTGCTAAAATTATCCAACTAAGGAGTAACATAATGAATTTTAAACAATTGGATAATGAACACGTTGCCCAAGCTTGGGAACGCATGAAATCTCTTGTCAAGAACTGCCCTACTCATGGTTTGACTACTTGGATGGTTATCCAAACTTTTTATGCAGGCTTGAACTTTACCTCGCGGAACTTGTTAGATTCGGCCGCGGGAGGAACCTTTATGTCAACTACACTTGGTGCTGCCACGAAGCTTCTCGACGAGATGATGACCAACTATTCCCAATGGTACACCGAACGCGCTCCAACGTGTAGGAAGGTAAACTCTGTCGAGGAGATTTCCTCCCTAAATGAAAAAGTTGACTTGATCATGTCTCTACTTTCCAAGCAATCTTCTATTGATCCTCATGATGTTCCTTTAAATTCTTTGATTGCTCAAGATCAAGTAGATGTGAACTTTATCTCTAGAAACAATTTCAATAACAATGCTTATAGGAGTAATTTTGGTAGCAATCCTAGACCGTTCCCCTCTAATTCCTATGGGAACAACAATGCTTATCCTAACACCAAGAACTCCACTTCTGAACTAGAGATTATGCTTAAAGACTTCATCACTACCCAAAAAGCCTTCAATAAGAGTGTAGAAGAAAAACTAGCCAAACTAGATAATCTCTCTTCGAAGGTAGACAATTTAGCCCATGAGGTAGAGTTGCTTAAAATTAGAACTTCTCCTCTTGAGGAGAGGTAGACCACTCCTATGAATGCTATTCAAGTGCAAATTAATGAAAACATTAGGATGATGGCTAAACTTAAAGAGAGATGGGCTAGAGAAAAGGAGGAAGAAGATAGAATTAAGAGCCTTCCTACCCACCACACTGTTGCTACTATCCAAGTTGTTGAGGATATCCAAACTCTTAGCACCCGATGCACTCCTAGTCCCATTGGACCTATTAATGGTGATGCTATGACCTCAACCGTAGAAACTCCTATGACCATAGAAGCTACCAAACAAGTGAGCCTAAAGGACACCACTACCACTTTACTTGATAGTAGTGACCTTGATTTTGATAATTGCATCCTTTCTGAAGTTATTGATTTTCTTCACAAGATGTCTAGAGATCCCCACACTAGCACACTTAATCTTGCCTTCACAGAGCATATCACTAATGCTCTTATCAAAATCTAGGGAGGAGAAGCTTAGGGTAGAAGCCTCCATACCTAGAAAGCTAGAAGATGGTTGGGATCCTATGATTAAAATTAAGTTGAATAACTTCTCTTGCTATGCTTTATGTGATGTTGGAGCTAGTACCTCCGTTATGCCCAAAAGAATATATGATATGTTTAAATTGAAATCTTTTGATCCTTGTTCTTTTGGTGTTCGTCTTGTTGATTCTTCCGTAAAGAAACCTTTGGGGAAGATCGACGATGTTCTTATCATTGTCAATGGCAATTATGTTCCCGTTGATTTTACTATTATGGATATTGAATGTGAAGCTTCTTGTCCAATTATTTTGGGACGTCCTTTTCTTCGCACCGTTGGTGCTATCATTGACATGAAAGAGGGGAATATAAAATTCCAATTCCCTCTCAAGAAAGGAATGGAACACTTCCCTAGAAAGAAGGTTAAGTTTCCTTTTGAGTCTGTTACACGGGCTAGCTATTCTTTTACTCTTGATAAAACTTGATCCTCTCTTTTTGCATCATGCCTAGCTTAAAGGCATAAAAGAAAGCGCTTTTGGGAGGCAGCCCACAACGAATAAAGTTTTATTTTGCTTTTGTTGTGTCTTGATGTTTGTTACTACAGTAGCATCATCATTGTATCTTTTCTTTTCAGCTTTGTGCCAAGTTTAGCCTCCGATTGCAAGAAAGTTCAAGAGTTGTGACGTGCAGTCCAGAAAACAGATTCTGTCCTTGGACAGAAAAATTCGTATAAAATCACCAGATCATCTTTTTGATCTGAAATTTTTTGACAGCGTGCTCTATACAATTGGCTTTCGGGCTTCTGTTCTGAGTTTTTTGATTTGAGTTGCAGAAGTGCCCCGAAAAAATTATTTACTACCTGCTGGTCTGTTTTTCACAGATTCTGTCCTGTTTTGCCTTTTCTTCGTTTTGCAAACCTTGAGCTTGCTTTTTCTTTGCAAAAACCTTTTGGCAATCTTGAGAAACAGTAGATCTTCAAGATTATCCTTATTTCCAGCAGGGAAAAGTTATTTTATTATGGGTAATAACCTCGCTAATCAGATTATGATGAGTTATGTATGAAGGGAGTTTTCAAGTGTGCGAGGGAAAATGATAAAAGAAGATTCAGGAGGGTCAAACGCTCAAGCTTGGGGATGCCCCCGTGCACCCCCAAGAAATATTCAAGAAGACTCAAGCGTCTAAGCTTGGGGATGCCCCCGTGCATCCCCTTCTTCATCAACAATTATCAGTTCGTCTTTCGTTTCACTATATTTTAATCACTTCATGCGTTATGTGCTATGCTTGGAGCGTCTTGCTTTTAGTTCCCTTTTTAGTTTTCTTTAGCTTTGCTTGCTGTTCATAACGAGTTAGAACCCAGCTTTCTTTGTGTGGGAGAGAAACACACTCCACTTCAACCTAGAACACAACATAGGATTTTCATGCTTATCTTTGCTGTGTGTGTTCTTTGTCTTTCCATAGCTACTGTTATGTTTAGCTCTTAGTTTTCATGCCTTTCTTTTTAAAGAGCTTTTGTTTAGTTGGTTGTTGAACTCTCTTGAGTTTTCACGTTTATCTTGTTAAGAGAGTTTGTCTGTTGCACTGAGTTGTGTGTCTTAACTTAAAGTAGGTAATTGAGATTGCTATTTAATTTTAGTAGTAACTTGCAATAGTTTTGAGGTATTGCCATGAGTAATGTCTGGACTTTTGGTGTCAAGAGCTTTAGCCTATTGGTGATAGATGTCGTATTTTGGGCAATCCGTGTTTATTTTCGAAAACCTACAAAATAGTTGAGAACTTTAGCTACTAAATGGATCACTAATCTTTGGAGGGATCGAATATTAGAGTACACTCACGTACCATGAGCCGAGGATGCGCAAGGATAACCAAATCCCCATACACTCCTCCTCGGGGTACTTGTCTCTTTGAGAACCTCCTAATTAGATTGAGAGTTACCGATAATAAGTGCATGAGTTCTTCGGACTAATGTGAGTATTCGAAAGTTGACACTTCCACCTATCCATATTTTTCTAGCCTCTTCAGTACCGTGCATTGCCCTTTCTCACCTCGAGAGTTGGCGCATACTTCGCCGGTGCATCCAAATCCTTGGCACGATACACTCTATCATCATAAGCCTCATTATATCCTTCCTCAAAACAGCCACCATACCTACCTATTAAGGCATTTCCATAGCCTTTCCGAGATACATTGTCATGCAACATCCATCTTCTCATGACTTGATCTTCATGTCATACATGCTTTTTGCTTGATCGATGAGCCGCATGCTAGTTGGGCCTTGCCCTAATCATTGCTACATGACGCGCTAGTATCATTGCATATCCTGCTACACTGGCAGAGGCATACATTTGCATACATCATGATAGTTTCATTTTCTTTATGTCGAGTACTTCTGTAAAGTGTGAAAGATCTTCTATACTTCTTGTAATACATAGAGTGTTGCCCCTAAAGTGAGGGAAAGATCCCAAAGAGGACAAATCAAAAGATCCCAAAGAGGACAAAATCAAAAGATCCCAAAGAGGACAAATGAGAGATAAATAGAAAGAGCCATTGAGGCCACAAAAAAAATTAAAAAAAATAGAAAAAAAGAGAAAAAGAAATAAAAAGAGAGAAGGGGGCACACTACTATTTCTTTTGAGAGATCCACACTCGTACTCCATCTTATACCTTGTACTCCATAGAGATTATCATTCATGCATATAGCTATGTGGGGACCTTTACACTATAGAACTTGGCTTGTATATTCCAATGATGAGCCTCCTCAAAAGAGCTCTAGGTCTTCTTGAGCAAGCAAGTTGGATGCACCCCCACTAGTTCCATTGGAGAGCTTACCTTAGCTCATATGTGCATCCGTTGCATGGCAATCCCTACTCCTCACATCATATCTATCATTTGGCTTTCTCTCGCCGATGATTGTCCTCATTGATGTGAGCCTTTCACACCTTTTTTGTCTTCCCCCTCTATCATTTTTCTCTCTTTGCCATCCTAAGTGTCGACTTTCTTGCTTACGCTCATCCATTGCATGAGTGCTCAAAATATCGAAAGGGAGTGGATCATTTTGACTTGTACCTGGCTGACGGTCTGGGGATGAGTCAAGATAAGATTCCAAAGAAGACCAAGTGTGAAACTTTAGTAGATTAAGTTCTCAACAATACAAAAACTATGTTTTACTCTCTCATATATCACTATCCCCTTTCTTGCACGCAAACACCATTTGGAGACATTCGAGTCACGGACAACAAGAGCTCTTGCACCTTTATGTTCTTATGTTGCTTGTTACAATGCTAATATAGACTCTTGCTTGTTATGACTTGAATTGATTACATGCCTTGATTACTTTACTTAAAAGTTCTTATATGGTTGATAGCATGTCACCACAGAAATTATGCTTGTTATTATTTACCTACTCGAGGACGAGCAGGAATTAAGCTTGGGGATGTTGATACGTCTAAAACGTATCTATAATTTCTGCTTGCTCCATGCCTCTTTTGTGTGATATTGCTATGATATTTATGCACTTCCATACACTTTTGATCATATTTGGACTAACCTATTAAATCAGTGCACCACAGTGCCAGTTCCTGTTTTCTGCTGTTTTTCTATTTCAGGTTTCCCCCATATTAAAAGTGCCCTAAAAATTCCGGGAAAAATACAGGAAAAATCAGCGTATCGGGAGCTTCAAGAAAAACCAAAGCAGGGCCAGAGGGGAGCCTGGGGTGGCCCAGGCGGCCACCCGGTGCGGCCCCACCCCTAGCCGCGCCAGGGGGGCGCCTGGGGCCCCACATCCGCCTCTGGTGACCCCCTTTTGCATATATATTGCTCGCGTCCCGAAACCCTCGAGGACGGAACCCTTTTTTACGATCTCGCCTCTGTTCCGCCGCCGCCGTGCTTCCAAGATCGGGAGCACCAGGAGAACTCTTCCCGGCACCCTGCCGGAGGGGAGAACCACCACCGGGAGCTTCTCCACCACCATGGACGCTTCCCGGATGAGTTGTGAGTAGTCCCCCTTGGACCATGGGTCCATGACCAGTAGCTATGTGATGTTCTCCTCCCCTCTTTGTTCTTCATGGATTAGACCTCGTGAGCTGCCCTACATGATCGAGGCACATATGTAATCTTTATGCTGTTGCTGTGCTGAGTTTGCTGGGATCCGATGGATTATGAGATTATGTTCAGATTGTGTGTGAGTAATATATTTGATTCACCTCTTTGATATTTATGTTCTTGAGTAATTCTTGCATGTTCTCCGTTGCTATTTATTGCTTTGGCCGAGTAGTAGGTAGTAACTTCAAGAGGGAACGTTATGCTTGATTGTGGGTTCATGCCCCTCGATGACTAGTTTGAGTGACAGAAACATGAGTCTAGGGGATGTGCTGTTGCCACAAGGGGGAAAACAACGGTGCTTGTACTTGCGAGTGCAAGGATTGTTTACTTTACGCAAAGTTCTTTTAATGCAGTTGTCTGTTGCTTTGAGTTTACACTATGGGTGGGACTCGCAACTTAATACCAGCGAGATGTTCTGGATAGATATCTCAAGGTGGATGATTAGTAGTAGATGCAGATGGATTTCGGTCTACTTGCCTTGGCGTACCGCCCATGCTTTTGAGCCTCCACCTTTCTTTACAGCATAGTTAGCATTGGTTTGCGCACATAATCCTGTCAATTGCCCAGCTGTAATTTGTTTACCTCGCTTAGCTGTTTTATCGTCTTTTGGGAGAGAGACATCACTAGTGAACATCATGGGACCCCGGTCCATATTACCATCACTGATCACACCCGTTATTTACTTCCTGTTCTTATTTCCTAGTTGCAGTCATACCTATCACTATTACCTCTTGCGTTTGATCCTTTGTAAACAGCAAGGCCGGAGGGATTGACAACCTCTCTGTACTCGTTGGGAGCAAAGTTATTTGTATCTGTGTGCAGGTCCTGTCAACCGCTAAGTTGGCGCCGTTAGCGTTGACACCTACTTGTTGGCCCTCGGAGTCTCACGGGATTCGATCCTTGGTATCTTGCCAAGGGAAACTTGCCGTTACGCTACATCTCAAACCTTCCACTTGGGGTAACCAACGAGGGGCGAGAAGCCATCACATACCTCCCCTTCCTCTTCTATCTATAACCAATAGTTTTTTGATGCTACACGTCTTCCTCTATCCAACAAGCTTGAGTTTGCTCAATTCGGAGCTGATTTGTAGAAGTTATGGCAGTTCTGGTTTTATTGCATGCTTCTCTTGTCTTTAGCTGCAATGTGAAGGCAGCCAAGTGCTAAAGCCTCAGTGGTGTGTGGTAGTATTGCTCAAGAGAGCGCTAGTACCGCAGGAGCCAGCGGTAGTACCGCTCCTAGTGAGCTGTAGTACCGCTGCCCCTAGCCCTGATGCAAATGCATGCGAAAGTAGGCATGGACGTAATTTTTTACATCCTATCACAGCCCTAGATCAGCCCTTGTTTGTCTTTGCTTGATCATCATGTCATCAAGTTTAAACTTTTCCAGAAACCTGAAATGGGGATGGCATAAACCCCCAGCACCTCCGAAACCAACTAGGATTTACTAAAATATTTTTCAATGTACCCAACATGCCCTTCTAAAATGTTCATCATCTTTGCCTTGGTCTTAAACCTCTGACAAAAATGGTGCACAATTTTCTAGGACATCCTAAGGTCATTGGTTTAAATCATATATTATTTGCATTTGGGCATTTAAATGCTATAAAATATTTTAAATGCCCAAATAATCATAAACCAAAATGTTCCCTGTTGGTTATATTATAAACAGTGGGCATGAGTAGTTTCATGATTTATGAAAGTGCTTTAGCATTTTTAATAAAGCAACACAAGTACATAAAACAGAAAACAGAAAACTAAATAGAAAAGGGAGAGAGAGAGAGGGAGAGAGAAAGGCCAGAGGCCACTTACCTAGCCGGCCCACCTGGCGGCCCAGCACTGTGCTGGCCCGCGCTAGGCAGCTGCTTCGTCCCCGCCAGGCAGGCAGGTGACATCGGTGCGCGCCAGCTCGCCACCGCGGCAGCTGCTTGCCGCCTGGACGCCGCTTTGCCGCCGCGACCCCTCGCACGTCCTCCACGTCGTCGCCTCGACTGCCACGACACCTCGATTTCCCCCCTGCGCTCTCCCTCGCTCCCTGGACGCCATGGCTGACGCAACCGTAGCCGCGCCGCAGTGAAACACACAGCCATCGCTGCCTCCTCGTCGCCTCGTGCTGTCCGCGAGCTCCGCCACCATCTCATGTGCCTCTCCGTCGACTCACGCGACGCCGGATGCCCTGCATCACCCTCTGCACCGCCGTCTTCGCCGCCTCAACCCCGAGATCGTCGGCGACCTCCCGTCGTCATCAGCCCCTCCCCGAGCTCGCCGACCCGCTCCTCGTGTTCGCCGTGAGCCCCTGCCCCTTTCCCCTCTCACCCCGCGCTCGTTTGCACCCTCTAACCACCTCCTGCACCGGAGCCGAGACACTCCGCCGCAAGAGCTTGTCGCCAGCGTTGCTCCGGCGACCTTTTGGTCAAGACAGTGTGCCAAACAGGCTTGCCGCACCACGTAGTGCCTCGCCCGTGCTTTATTTTGCGCGTTTGCTCGCTGCAGCCGCGCCCCCGTGCACATCCAAACTCCGACCGCCGCAGATGAGCTTGCCGTTGTCCACCTAGGCCACCTCCGACAAAACCAAGAGCACGAGAGGATGCGCGCGTGCCTCAGCTTCGCGTAGGGCCAAACCGTAGTCAATTTGGTCGACTGTGGGCGTTTTCCGGGCTGCTCCGCCGTCTCTATCGTCGCCGGCATCGAGCCTCCGGCGAGCTGGGCTGGTCAGACCTGGGGTTTGACTCCCCTGGGTCTATGACAGGTGGGGCCAGGCCCATGTTTAGTTAGGAGTTAGCTAATTAACTTAATTATTAGTTAGTTAGATGAGTCACTGACATGTGGGCCCAGCCGTGTTAGTTGTTAGTTAGGTTAAACTAACCCTAGTTAGTTAGAAGTAGTCACTGACTTGTGGGTCCCACATGTCAGCCTCTGTAGCTGACTATGTGTCACTGGCCGATGGGCCCTACAGGTCAGGTTTGACTTGGTCCAGCCTGCTGACCTGCTGACGTCACTGATACGTCATGCTGACGCAGTAAGTATTTTCTGGGATTTAAAATAAATCAGAAATGATTTATTTATTTTCAGAAAATGTCGTAACTTCTAAAAATCATATAAAATGAACCGTAGCTCGGATGAAAAAGATTTATATATGAAAAATGATCAGAAAATATGAAGAATCTGTTTATGGCATTATCATGCATGTTTGAGCTACTTATGCCTGCTGATCAGGTCAAATCAATTAAATGTCATTTGAATATTAACATATGGAGTTTGAATTTGAACACTTGGTTCAAATCAACTTCATTTAAATCACTGCTGGTTGCATTAGCTCAAATCATAGCATGTTGCCATGTCATGATCATGCATCATATTGTTGCATTGCATTGATTGTGTTCTTTTCCTGTTTGCCGGTGTTTGTCCCCTCTCAGTAGACGTTGTTCCAACGATGAGTTCGATGACACGAATGAAGAGTTTTACTATCTTCAGAAGTGCCAGGCAAGCAAAACCCCTTGTTCATTCCGATACAATCCCACTCTCTCGCTTCTGCTCTCTTTTACTGCATTAGGACAACAACAATTCAATGGTTACATGTTGCGGTAGCTGAACCCCTTTTCCTTTGCATGACCTGTCATTGCCATAGTAAATAGTTGAAACCCACTAGCATGAGTAGGAGTTGTTTGAGCCCTGATGTGCCTACTCATTCATGCTTGCTTGTCATGCCTGCTACTGCTTAGAGTTGAGTCAGGTCCGATTCATCGGGGATGAATTGGAGGTGTGTGAACATGTCCTACTGTTGAGAGCTAAGTGTGTGAACATGATTCCATAAAGGTAGCGGTGAGAGGCCATGTAGGAGTACATGGTGGGTTGTCTCATTGAAACCGTCCTTAGGAACTGAGTTCTATGTTTGTTGATCCATGAACAACTACTACCACACGTTGGGCCCTGAAATATGACCCCGCTCGACTTATTAACCCCTGTTCTCTGTCTAGGAGTTGCAAGTAGTTTTTGGTGTTTGTAGCATACTGGAGGCCGTGCGCAGCGCTGACCCTAAGGGTGGGCTGTGATGCGGTAGGTACGTGGCACGGTGTACCGAGTCGCCCGTTTGATGTCTCGGGAACCCTCTACACATCATTCGGGGCCGTAAGTGGAAACCACGGCCGGACTCCCTTCGGATGGAACCTGAATAGGTGATAAACCTGGACTAGGGACTTGTGTAGTTAGTCAGGTTGTGGTCTACACCCACGTCGGCTTTTGCTTGAAGTCTGCCGAGCACATGTCGTGTGCAGATACTAAGTGGTGGAAACATGTGCGGAGAAGTACACCCCTGCAGGGTTACAAGTGATCTATTCGAATAGTAGAGTCCGCGGTAAAGGACTTCTGGGTTGCCTATACAGTTCATAGACAAGTGAAAGTGGATACTCTAAAATGCGCAAGATAGGCGTGAGTGCTATGGATGGCCTTGTCGTAGGGAGACGGGAGCGGATCCATAGTGGTGTATTGATTGGTGAATATGTGGACTCGTGTGCGCCACCTCAATAGAGTTACTTGCCGTCATAGTTCAGGATAGCCACTGAGTCAAAGCTGGCTTGCTGCTGTTAAACTCCACCACCCCTTTGTTGATACTGATGCATATGTAGCTAGTTCTGATGTAAGTCTTGTTGGGTACATTTGTACTCACGTTTGCTTAATTTATGTTTTTGCAGAGAGACTTCAGTCTCACTAGTAGTTCCGCGTGGACTTCAACGTTTAGCTTGTTACCTCAGCTACGATCTTGTACCCTTTGGAGGGTCTTGTAGATAGTCAGGCTTCTTAGCCTTTTTCATTTATAGTTGCCTGTACTCAAACAAGTTAAGCTTCCGCATGTGCGTGTTGCTTGTATGCTCTCTATGTTGGGTCATGAGACCCATGATTGTAATACTTGGCTCCTCAGAGCCTAATGAATAAATACTTTGAGTTGTAGAGTTTTGTTGTGATGCCAAGTTGTATTTGCACATATCGAGCATATTGTGTGTATGATTTGAAATGCTTGGTATGTGTGGGATCCGGCACCTGGTTGTTTACCCTTGGTAGCATAAATAATGGGGAAATGCCTCCTAGTGCTTCCACTGAGCCTTGGTAGCTTGCTACTGCTCCAGAACACTTAGGCTGGTCGGCATGTGTCCTTCTTCGCTCCTGTGTCTGTCCCTTCAGGGAAATGTCACGCGTTGTTCCTTTTAAGTCCTTGTAGCTTGCTACGACTTGGGTTCATACGTTGATGATCGACACGTTCGTTGCTAGGTCATGTATACTTGTCCCTGTAATTTAGCGCCACTTTTGGTTTACAACTAGTCATGTCGGCCTGGGTTCTCTGTCATATGGATGCTAGCGACACTATCATATACATGAGCCAAAATACGCAAATGGTTCCGGGCCAGGTAAGGTGGCACCCGTGGGGATACCGTGCATGAGGCCGCAAAGTGATATGATGTGTTACATGCTAGATCGGTGTGACTTAGGATCGGGGTCCTGACAGCTTTGGTATCAGAGCCTGACTGCCTGTAGGATTACCAAGCCAAACTGGTCGAAGTCGAGTCTATAAATTCTTTAGTTATATAAGGGAATTGATTGTGGAAGGGAACGTAAGGCTCCTTTTACTCCTTTACCCTATGCCTTTCTGACCTCATCCTCTCCTTTTCTACAGGGATTAAGAACTAGGATTCTCATTCTAATTATCAGGATCACGTTAATGGTGGATTCAACCCTCAGTTCAGCTCCTACTACTTCCGTATATTGACAGTTGATCTCGGAACCTTGATATTGCGATGTGTGGTTATGCTACCATTTTTGCAGGATGTCTCAAATCTTTTCGAGCATTTACATCCGTTATGCTATCCGAATTACCCAAGGTCTCTAAATAATCTGATGCATTTGCAAACCTTTCCTCCCTGTTTCCGATGTCATTTTAGGCCAGATTAACCACACTAGTCGGTGTGTTGAGGTACTCCGTTGCCTCGACATATATGCTGGAACTATTATTATGACCCTAGGTGTTTTAGGGCGTAACCTAGTAATCTAGCCATGTTTTATATTCCCAGTGTGATGAATTCTGGCCATCACTCTCGAAAGCATCTCGTGATGCCATTTAGTTGGTAGGTATTCTATCTCTGGGTCTTGAACCCAAGATTCACTCTACTTACTTCCTGATGATAATGTTTGCTCGTTCCTTTAGGATGTTAGTAACCTTGTGATAGTCCTCGAGGTCCGTGGTTATCGTTCTTCCAATACCATGAACCATCATGGCAGAAGTTCTTCTGAACCAGAAGATCACAACCAGAGTGCTCTTGAGGAGTATTCCATTCATATTGCGACTCTGCCAGTCCTACCTTCTGCATGGGTTATCCGGAAGAAATATGTTGAACTAGTTCGACATGTTAATCCATGCATCCACAACTCAGAAAGTTATATGTTCCTTTGAGTTGTCCCTCTTTAGTTGTACTATGACCCCCGTCTATCAATTGATAGTCAAGAGTATGCGTGCATTCGTTCATCGATGCCTATTACTCTTGTGGTCCATCAAGACATTCTATTCTAGAATGACTAGGAGAAACAAACTCCAGAACCTCCTCCATTTCCAGGATTGGGTCAGAGTAGTTGTATCTCACAGGTCAAAATGCCAATCTAGCTTTTGTTCCGTTCTACCTTGGAGTATTGCCATCTTTATGTCAAGAATTCCATGGGAATTGCACAACCTTCTATGAACTCTTGATGCAGTGATACCTCTCACCATTATTATTCATTGCTCGGTCTCCGTGTTATTGTAACGGGAATACCGACAAGTGAATCATGATGTGTGAAATCAATACTCCTAGCAACTCCGTTGCTTGGTAGTTAAGGGATGATAATCTCATTCTTGGCGTGTTGGTTACTGAATCATCATTCTAAGATTGATTGTGCTACCTAGTCCATTTTTTTTTCTGGTGCACTCTTCGATCAACGAGTTAGGATTGTGTCAATCTCTCGCTTTTTTTATCATATCGTTTTGCCCTGAAAAGCAAGATTGTTCTCGAGCTTCATAACATATCGGTGGTTCGTAATTTTTCAAATATCTTCTCAGAAGTATTACTAGGTTTTCCCTGGCCGTTATGTTGAGCTCGTGATCAAGTTGATTTTCTTATAAAGCACCCCTTCTCCAAGAATCTGTGTTGGATACCCTAAACTAGTTGGTTAAGCTAAACAACAACTTGGAGAGTTGGAAGATAAAAGCTTGATCTAACGTAGTTCATTTTGAAGGGATATCTTTTGGTGTGTGTGTGTTGAAGAAACATGATATTTTCCTCGATTGATCCTCGTGATCGGTTGTTGTATATATTGTCTTGTCAAAACTTTGATTTGAGTGTGGGCTATCGTCAAGTCAAATCAGAACCAACGATGTTTGTAATGTTGTCTTACTCGTTGTTGATCCCTCGAGCATACACCATTACATCCTTTGGTCTGACCAATGCTATCACTTTGTTCACATAGTTATGGAATTCCATCTATATGGAAATCTCGATAAATTGTTGTTGAGGTCATTGACAACATTTTCATCTTGTCCATGATTCATGTTGAACATCTAAGTTAGTATTGGAAACCTTTATAAGCATTATCTTCATGTCCCGTTCATGAAGCATATGTTCGAATGAAAGAAGTGACTTCCTCTAATTCATGAGCATTTGATGCAAGTTGCCAATGTGAATTCGAGAAAGTCAATGTTGCTTCCTCTGGAGTCATCCCAAGTCAGTCACTCATGTGTGAAGTACTCTATGGTATGATAGGTTGGCCGCCTCCATTCCATATGTGTCCCTAGCACACCAAGCCACTGATTGATTTGTTCAAGGAGAAGAAGTTTCTTCTTAAGAACTAGACTTACGCAAGGACTTCGATATCCTCTGTGATGGTTTCCCACCTGAACTCGGTAGTGTTTCATTATAAGACTACTACATGGTCATGCTTGTCTTGGACATCGTGTTCACAGGTTTGTAGCAGAACCCGCTCATGTTTTGGAGCTTACTATCGTAGCCCATTTCCTGGGAATCTCGCAATGTCATCTCGTCGATTGTGTTGCTACCTTTCCTTTTCCAGACATGTTGTCTGAAATATCATGTTACCAACCAGATCTGAATCTCAGGCAGATATGATGGTTGGAACAATTCCAACATTTGCATTTTGTTCCCAGCCTGCACCGCTATTGTGCCAATTTTCCATGTGTTTCCTCTCTCAGTACCTGTTGTTCAGGATCATCTTCAATAGTGGTCCTACCATGGGTACCATCCATGTCCGATGATAAGAAAAATCAACCTTTGCATTGTCTTCAACAAGATAGTCCACATCATCCATTCTAGTCGGAGTATGTCGTTCTCTCGAACTCCGTCAAATGATCGTTTGTGATTTCCTTAGGCTGGTATAGGGAATTTCAATGATCTCTATATCAAAAGTAATTCTTTTTGCCAGTTAAGGGAATAACTCTACGACTCACCTTCTCTAAGGTGCCCCGTCTGGTGACATCGATCACCATCTTCTTAGGTGTGGAATTATTGCCACCAAGTGAACCTTCATCATTTGTTTCACTCCATCCCTCTGGATGTGTGTTCCGTGTCTCAGCTCAAGAGATGTTTTAACGTCTCACTCCATAAGTTGATCTTGAGTTGCTCGATCTTTCAGAAGATCAATTACTATAGAGTTTCTTTTGTCGCCACTGTCTGGGCAAAGATCTCGAAAGCAAGGATGTCAAGATCAACATGATGCAAGCACTTAACTTTCTTATGAAGTGCAATTGGATCGAGAAGATTGTGTTAGCTTGTGTCCCCTCTATCTTCTTATCTCACGTCTTGAATCTCTGGACGAGATTCTTGTTTAGTGGGGGGTTAGTTGTCACAACCCTAGATCAGCCCTTGTTTGTCTTTGCTTGATCATCATGTCATCATGTTTAAACTTTTCTAGAAACCTGAAATGGGGATGGCATAAACCCCCAGTACCTCTGAAACCAACTAGGGTTTACTAAAATACTTTTCAATGTACCCAGAATGCCCTTCTAAAATGTTCATAATCTTTGCCTTGGTTTTAAACCTCTGACAAAAATGGTGCACAATTTTCTAGAACATCCTAAGGTCATTGGTTTAAATCATATGTTATTTGCATTTGGCATTTAAATGCTATAAAATATTTTATAATCATAAACCAAAATGTTCCCTGTTGGTTATATTATATACAATGGGCATGAGTAGTTTCATGATTTATGAAAATGCTTTAGCATTTTTAATAAAGCAACACAAGTACAACAAACAAAATAGAAAAGGGAGAGAGAGAAAAAGGCCAGAGGCCACTTACCTAGCCGACCCACCTGGCGGCCCAGCACTGTGCTGGCCCGCGCCAGGCAGCTACTTCGTCCCTGCTAGGCAGGCAGGTGACGCCGGCGCACGCCAGCTCGCCACCGCGCCAGCTGCTTGCCGCCTAGACGCCGTGACCCCTCGCACGTCCTCCACGTCGTCGCCCTGACCACCACGACACCTCGCTTTTCCCCTTGCTCTGTCCCTCGCTCCCTGGACGCCATGGCCGACGCAGCCGCAGCCGCGCCATCGTGAAACACACAGCCACCGCCACCTCCTCGTTGCCCCATGCTGTCCACGAGCTCCGCCACCATCTCCTGTGCCTCTCTGTCGACTCGCGCGACGACGGACGCCCTGCATCACCCTCTGCACCGCCGTCTTCGCCGCCTCCGCCCCGAGATCGCCGGCGACCTCCCGTCGTCATCCGCCCCTCCCCGAGCTCGCCGACCCGCTCCTCGTGTTCGCCGTGAGCCCCTGCCCCTTTCCCCTCTCACCCCGCGCTCGTTTGCACCCTCTAAGCACCTCCTCCACCGGAGCCGAGACGGTCCGCCGCAAGAGCTTGTCGCCGGCGTTGCTCCGGCGACCTTTTGGTCATGACAGTGTGCCAAACAGGCTTGCCGCACCGCGTGGTGCATCACCCGCGCTTTATTTTGCGCGTTTGCTCGCTGCAGCCGTGTAATGCCCAATATGCGGCTATGTCCCCCACGTGTCGAGGCACGACTTAAGGACATAAACGCGTACTAGAATGATCTCAAGTATGGTATCTTTGCACAACTCATGTAAAATTCAGGGATGAGAGTTAAAAAAATAGTTGGCTTACACTCGCCACGTCACACAAGTGAATACAATAGCATACATCATCCAAATAACATCAGAGTCCGACTACGGACGAAATCCAAACGAAAAGATACCATAAATAACACAAGCCCGGATCCTCCTAATAAGAACCACTACTGATCGTCGGGATAAGACACATAGTAACGTCCACATTCTTCATCGAACTCCCACTGAAGTTCTGGACCATCTCCTGCATAGGTCTCAGCGGTACCTGCATCTGATGGGTGTTGAATCTTTGAGCCATCAGCAATCCCATTCCCGGGTATCAAAACTACCAAAACCTTAGGTGAGGAAAGGCTATAAACAAGGTTGCAACAAGCACTAGGCACTAGCTTACGAGTTTAGAGTGAGAAGAGAACAAGTGCCAACGATTGCCAAGTTGATCAAGAAGTGATCCTAGCTACTCACGATCAAACATAACCCCACCGTGTTCACTTCCCGAAGCCCTTCGGAAAGAGACCATCACGGTTACTCACGCAGGTAGTGTATTCAAGAATAAGCTGTCAAGTTGTCTACAACCGGATATTAACAAATTCCCATCTGCCACATAACCGCGGGCACGGCTTTCGAAAGATCAAACCCTGCAGGGGTGTCCCAGCTTAGCCCATCACAAGCTCACGATCCGCGGAGTCGCAACTCCAAAGTGGGAAGACCCGAGTATTCTCGGAATCCCGTGCTCAAGATATTTCGACAAGGTAAAACTAATCCAGCAAGACCTCCCGGCGTGCCGACACCCTGATAGTAGCCGTGCGTATCTCGTCTCAGGCCACGTTCGGATGGGTGATGCTATAGGTTATACCAGATACCTCGGGTTTCCCCAAGGCGGCCCTGCAGGACCCCCAGTTTGGACCAGCACTCATGAGGAGCATTGGCCCGGGTTGTTAATTAAGTCCATGGGGTAGCTAGTCCCTATGCAAGTTTTAGTTGGTAGGCAAATGTAGAACCAATGTCGGGCCTTGCTGGAAAAGCTTTAAACAGAGCGAATTATCAAGGGGGTCCCATAACCCTAACCGTGTTAGGAACGCAAAATCAAGGAACATAACACCTGTTTATCGGTTCCTAGGGTGGCATGAGTGGAACAAAACACCAAGCAAGAGGCTTAGCCTTCCACCCATTACCAATATATAGGTGAATTAGTTTAACAAGTATTTATAATATTGTGTTATCCCAACAACAACTTCATCATGGAGCAATCCTCAAAACTTCACCTGCAACTAACAACGCTATAAGAGGGGCTGAGCGATGCGTACTTAGCCAAACAATGGTTTGCTAGGAAGGTGGTTAGAGAGTTTCATGGCAACAATAGGAGGGTTGACAAACAGGAATAGGCATCGAGGCAATATATAAAGAGCGAGACATCTAGCATAGACAAAGATAGAAGTGCTATCTGGGAATGGTCATCTTGCCTGGTAAGTCATCGGTGGGATGGTAAGTCGGCTCCTTGAACTCAGTCTCGACAAGATCCTAGAATTCGGTATCAGCTCCCGGCTCTACCCAATATAAGAGCACAACAACGGCATAATATCAAACACGGTGCAATGCACAATCAACATAACGCAAGTCATATCATAGGATGCAAGTATGATGTGCATGAGGATGCTCTTGAGCCTAAGGAGAAGATGATGGAAATGGCCTCATCTTGGGAAACCAAGCAAGCCACTGGATAGAGGTGAAGATTTCGGTTGAAATCGATAAAAAGATCACCGAAAACAGATGCATGGTTTGCAAATGGCAAGCAAAACAAGATTCAAGCAAAACTGCAGTTTACAGCAACATGACATCTTTGGAGCAAGAAATAATTATGCTACAGCACCCAAACATGGAGACAAAGGGCATGTATGTGAAATAGACATGATACTTAACAAGCATGAACTTAGAGCACACCCAAAACCTTGCTAGAACACAACTAAACAAGCATGGCAAGTTGCAATAAATTTACAGAATTCTCAGACTTAGTGAAAATTACAAGCCATGGCAGAATCACAACGAATAGGCATGTTTGCAAGCTTGTGCAACTCAACTCAAAGCATATCATGGCAAGTTAAAAGAACCAACAGCAAGAAGACATATTTGAGAAGCTACTCAAAGCAAGAACATGCTCCTAGGATGCATTGAACACTAGCTACACTCGTGGCAAAACTGAATTTGTTGATAACATGTTGACAGATACATTTTATAGTCACTTGAGAGCACGAAAACAACAAGTTACAGCAAGCCACCATGCAAGAAAAAGGCATGGCAATAACATACATAACATGCTCGTCAAGAATAACCACATGGCTACTTCTACAACATACTAGAACATGTCCCAAACACCATGTCAAAAGTGCAAAAGTTTATCCATACTTAGCAAAATCTGGACATGCTGTCAGAAACATTTTATAGCAACTTGAGGGCCTCATAAGAACAAGCTACATCATGGCATCATGGCAAACAAGAGCATGGATAGCTAGAGCATAACATATACATCAAGGAACACCCACTGGACAACTCTAAACATGCACAACAAAGACGGTGGCATCATGGATACATGGCATAAAAAATACCAGATTCACACTTGGCAGAAATTTAACGTCATGATGACATATTAACAAGCTTGATGCACTCATCTCAAGACATATCATGGCATGAAAATGAATCTATCATGTAGAGCACATACCCAAGATCAAAACTCATGTTGACACCTAGCTCATATGACACATGGATTAATATGCACAAGCAAGACAATACATCATCTCATAACGAGTGCAAAAACTTATCAGCCAAATGCACTTTTGCAATAGAGATATACATGGCAATAGGACACCTAACATGAATGCTACAACAACCATCATGTAGAGCACTTCACAATCAAGATCTGGACATATCATTCACTCCATTCGGACCAACATGGACAAAGTTACTAGCTCACGAACATGCCAACGAATTTACACAGACAACTAGTGCTGAAACAGTTTCATCATGAAGCACTCTTGCCACGAAGATTAAGTCAACTAGATGAACTCTAACATGCATGAAACTGATACTAACATGAAGAGCACGACAAGACGACCATTTCGACATATCATACGCGTAAAACGGAGCACCGGGCACAAAGTTATCACATGGTGAAGGAGGCAACAAATTTACTCAGATCCGGGACTTGGTGGGATTATGCCTCTGAAAAGTCAACTCGGGATGAGGATATCCCGGGACGGGACGAGGCCGTTTGGCTCAGATCCTGGTGGATCTGATCCACCTTCTTCGGATCCGGCGAGGAGGAGCTCCGGCGAGGCGGCGGCGGCCGGGCCGGCCGGAGTTGGAGGCGGAGCGGCAGCGGGACCCGGCGGGATCCGGCGGCCGGGGCGGCAGCGTGGAGCGGGTCGCGGAGGAGGCGGCGGCCCGGCGGCAGGGAACGGTGAGGCGGCGGAGGTCCGCCGGCGAGGGGCGTCCGGCGCGGCGACGGCGGAGCGCGCCGGCACGGGAGGCGGAGGCGTGAAGCTCTCGGGCGGTGGCGGAGGCGCTGTGGGCCGGGAGGGCCCGACCTGGGCCCCGGCGGGCCGGCGGCGTGGGGAGGGTGGCGCGGTGGCTGGGCTGCCACGTGGCAGGCGCATAGTGGCCTGGGGTGGCGGAGGACGCATCCGGCACGCGTAGGAGCTGCAGGGCACGGGGAAAAGGAAAAAAAAGGAAGAACTAGGGTTTTGCCCGAAAATGGAGGGGATGGGGCCTTTTTATAGGCACAGGGAGCTAGGAAGGTCCAAATGGGGAGCAGTTTTCACCACACGATCACGATCCGACGACCGAGAGGATGGGAGTGGTTGTGCTGGGTTAGTGGGCTGTTGTGGAGGGGGTCTTGGGCCCAAAGGAAGAGGAGCTTTTAGCCCACTAGGTTAACCGTTGGAGTACCAAACGACCTCCAAACGTGATGAAACTTGACAGGCGGTCTCCACATACTAAAACAACAACGTACGACAAGTCTCACCTCATTCCGAGAATGTTTCACAGCCACATACAAAAGAAGGACTCGGAGGTGCAACAGGCACGTGTATGAGTGTCGGAACTCAAAACAGACACGGGAAGAGACGAGCATGACCGGGTGCAAGTGACAACACGAATGCAATGCAATGCACATGATGACATGACATGGATGAAATGCACACATGCACATGACAAAACGAAGAAACCCAAAATGAAGAAAGAGCCCAGAATGGAATTGATGAAGTCAACGTTGCATATATTGCCATAAATGGAAGATATCACATATGGGGTGTTACAAGCCGCGCCCCAGTGCACAGCCGAACTCCGACCGCCGCGGATGAGCTCGCCGTTGTCCACCTAGGGCACCTCCGATGAAACCAAGATCACCAGAGGATGTGTGCGTGCCTCAGCTTCGCGTAGGGCCAAACCGCAGTCGATTTGGTCGACTGTGGGCGGTTTCTGAGCTGCTCCGCCATCTCTGTCATCGCCGGCGTTGAACCGCCGGCGAGCTGGCCTGGTCAGACCTGGGGTTTGACTCCCCTGGGTCTATGATAGGTGGGGCCAGGCCCATGTTTAGTTAGGAGTTAGCTAATTAACTTGTTAGATGAGTCACTGACATGTGGGCCTAACCCTGTTAGTTGTTAGTTAGGTTAAACTAACCCTAGATAGTTAGCACTAGTCATTGACTTGTGGGTCCCACGTGTCACCCTCTGTAGCTGACTATGTGTCACTGACCGGTGGGCCCTACAGGTCAGGTTTGACTTGGTCCATCCCACTGACCTGCTGACATCACTGATACATCATGCTGACGCAGTAAGTATTTTCTGGGATTTAATATAAATCAGAAATGATTTATTTATTTTCAGAAAATGCCCTACTTCTAAAAATCATATAAAATGAACCGTAGCTCAGATGAAAATGATTTATATATGAAAAATGATCAGAAAAATATGAAGAATCTGTTTATGTCATTATCATGCATGTTTGAGCAACTTATGTCTGCTGATCAGGTCAAATCAATTAAATGTCATTTGAATATTAACATATGGAGTTTGAATTTGAACCCTTGGTTCAAATCAACTTCATTTAGATCACTGCTGGTTGCATTAGCTCAAATCACAGCATGTTGCCATGTCATGATCATGCATCATATTGTTGCATTGCATTGATTGTGTTCTTTTCCTATTTGCCGGTGTTTGTCCCCTCTCAGTACACATTGTTCCGACGATGAGTTCGATGACACAGATGAACAATTTTACTATCGTCAGAAGTACTAGGCAAGAAAACCCCCTTGTTCATTCTGATACAATCCTACTCTCTCACTTCTGCTCTCTTTTACTGCATTAGGACAACAACGATTCAATTGTTACATGCTGCGGTAGCTGAACCCCTTTTCCTCTGCATGACCTGTCATTGCCACAGTAAATAGTTGAAACCCACTAGCATGAGTAGGAGTTGTTTGAGCCCTGATGTGCCTACTCATTCATGCTTGCTTGTCATGCCTGCTACTGCTTAGAGTTGAGTCAGGTCCGATTCATCGGGGATGAATTGGAGGTGTGTGAACATGTCCTACTGTTGAGAGCTAAGTGTGTGAACATGATTCGGTAAAGGTAGCGGTGAGAGGCCATGTAGGAGTACATGGTGGGTTGTCTCATTGAAACTGTCCTTAGGAACTGAGTCCTGTGTTTGTTGATCCATGAACAACTACTACCACACGTTGGGCCCTGAAATATGACCCCGCTCGACTTATTAACCCCCTGTTCTCTGTCTAGGAGTTGCAAGTAGTTTTTGGTGTTTGTAGCATACTGGAGGCCGTGCGCAACGCTGACCCTAAGGGTGGGCTCTGATGCGGTAGGTACGTGTCATGGTGTACCGAGTCGCCCGTTTGGTGTCTCGGGAACCCTGTACACATCATTCGGGGCCGTAAGTGGAAACCACGGCCGGACTCCCTTCGAACGGAACCTGAATAGGCGATAAACCTGGACTAGGGACTTGTGTGGTTAGTCAGGTCGTGGTCTACACCCACGTCGGCTTTCGCTTGAAGTCTGCCGAGAACATGTCGTGTGCAGACGCTAAGTGGTGGAAACATGTGTGAAGAAGTACACCCATGCAAGGTTACAAGTGATCTATTCGAATAGCCGTGTCCACGGTAAAGGACTTCTGGGTTGCCTATACAGTTCATAGACAAGTGAAAGTGGATACTCTAAAATGCGCAAGATAAGCGTGAGTGCTATGGATGGGCTTCTCGTAGGGATACATGAGCGGATCCATAGTGGTGTATTGATTGGTGAATATGTAGACTCGTGTGCGCCACCTCAAAAGAGTTACTTGCAGTCATAGTTCAGGATAGCAACTGAGTCAAAGCTGGCTTGCTGCTGTTAAACTCCACCACCCCTTTGTTGATACCGATGCATATGTAGCTAGTTCTGTTGTAAGTCTTGCTGGGTACATTTGTACTCACGTTTTCTTAATTTATGTTTTTGCAGAGAGACTTCAGTCTCACTAGTAGTTCCGTGTGGACTTCGACGTTTAGCTTGTTACCTCAGCTACGATCTTGTACCCTCTGGAGGGTCTTGTAGATAGTCAGGCTTCTTAGCCTTTTTCATTTGTAGTTGTCCGTACTCAGACAAGTTAAGCTTCCGCATGTCCGTGTTGCTTGTATGCTCTCTATGTTGGGTCATGAGACCCATGATTGTAGTACTTGGCTCCTCGGAGCCTAATGAATAAATACTTTGAGTTGTAGAGTTTTGTTGTGATGCCATGTTGTATTTGCACATATCGAGCATATTGTGTGTATGATTTGAAATGCTTGGTATGTGTGGGATCCGGCACCTAGTTGTTTACCCTTGGTAGCCTATCTTATGGGGAAATGCCTCCTAGTGCTTCCACTGAGCCTTGTTAGCTTGCTACTGCTCCGGAACACTTAGGCTGGACGGCATGTGTCCTTCTTCGTTCCTGTGTCTGTCCCTTCAGGGAAATGTCACGCGTTGTTCCTTTAAGTCCTTGTAGCTTGCTACGACTTGGGTTCATACATTGATGACCGACACGTTCGTTGCTGGGTCATGTATGCATGTCCCTGTAATTTAGCGCCACATTTGGTTTACAACTAGTCATATCGGCCTGGGTTCTCTGTCATATGGATGCTAGCGACACTATCATATACGTGAGCCAAAATACGGAAACGGTCCCGGGCCAGGTAAGTGGCACCCGTGGGGATACCGTGCGTGAGGCCGCAAAGTGATATGATGTGTTACATGCTAGATCGGTGTGACTTAGGATCGGGGTCGTGACACATCCGCCCTCATGCGGTAGTACCGCAATTCCTGTCTGGTACTACCATGCCGGACTTTCGCCAGCTCCAACCTCAGCGGAAGTTGTCACATTACTTCCGTGCGTTTTTCTAGGCCAGTTGACGCCTGCCTTACGGTAGTACCATAGGGGCTCGCGCTAGTACCGCTCCAGCGGTTCTACCGCTCGTTGCCTTGTGCAACAGGCCCTCATCTGGCCTCTTCCGCGCAAGCGGTAGTACCGCAACCTTCAGCAGTAGTACCGTGGCGGTGTGCGGTAGTACCAGGTCGTGCGGGCTGAGAGAGGGAATACAGTTTTTCTCCCTCCTATGAAAGGGGATCTTCTTCCCCATTGAACCTTATCCTTTGAGCTCGTGTTCTTCCCCCGTTGTTGACCTTCTTCGAGCTTGCTATCTCTCAATCCCTCCATGGATTCTTACTAGTTTTTTTGGGGAAAGAAAGTGGAGATCTAGATCCACATTTCCACCAATCACTTTCTCCTCTATGTGAGGGGAACCCCTTGGATCTAGATCTTGGAGTTCTTGGTGTTCTCCTTCTCGTTCTTCCTCTCATTTTCTTCCCTAGCATTAGTTGCTTTGGTGGGATTTGGGAGAGAAGGACTTGGGCACTCCGTGTGCCCTTGCCATTGCATTTGGTACATCGGTTTGAGTTCTCCACGGTGATACGTGAAAGTTACAAGTTGAGAAGCTTATTACTCTTGGGTGCTTGGTACCCTTGAGCTTGTTCCTCTTGGGTGCTTGGGCGCCCTAGACGGTTGAGGTCACCTCGGAGCCATATTCCATTGTGGTGAAGCTTCGTGGTGTCGTTGGGAGCCTCCAATTAAGTTGTGGAGATAGCCCCAACCTTGGTGGTATTCGGAGCTCAATCATTGTGGTGTAAAGCTCCGGGTAAGCGTCGAGGTCTCCAATTAGGTTGTGGAGATCGCCTCGAGCAATTTGTACGGGTTCGGTGACTGATACATCTCCAACGTATCTACTTTTCCAAACCCTTTTGCCCTTGTTTTGGACTCTAACTTGCATGATTTGAATGGAACTAACCCGGACTGACGCTGTTTTCAGCAGAACTACCATGGTGTAGTTTTTGTGCGGAATAAAAAGTTCTCGGAATCGCCTGAAAATCAACAGAAAATTATTTTGGAAAATATAGAAAATATATGCAAGAAGATCCACACCAGGGGGCCCACGGCCTGTCCACGAGGGTGGGGGGGCGCGCCCCCTGCCCAGGGCGCGCCCCCCTGCATCGTGGCCCCCCTTGTGCCTTACCGATGTACCCCCAGATCCTATATCTTCACTTCCGGGAGAAAAAAATCAAGGAAAAAGAATTATCGTGTTTCACGAGACGGAGCCGCCGCCAAGCCCTAATCTCTCTTGGGAGGGCTGATCTGGAGTCCGTTCGGGGCTCCGGAGAGTGGAGATCGTCGCCATCGTCATCATCAACCTTCCTCCATTACCAATTCGATGATGCTCATCGCCGTGCGTGAGTAATCCCATCGTAGGCTTGCTGGACGGTGATGGGTTGGATGGGATCTATCATGTAATCGAGTTAGTTTTGTTAGGGTTTGATCCCTAGTATCCATTATGTTCTGAGATTGATGATGCTATGACTTTGCTATGCTTAATGCTTGTCACTAGGGCCCGAGTGCCATGATTTCAGATCTGAACCTATTATGTTTTCATGAATATATGTGTGTTCTTGATCCTATCTTGTAAGTCTATAGTCACCTACTACGTGTTATGATCCGGCAACCCTGAAGTGACAATAATCGGGACCACTCCCGGTGATGACCATAGTTTGAGGAGTTCATGCATTCACTATGTGTTAATGCTTTGGTCCGGTACTCTATTAAAAGGAGGCCTTAATATCCCTTAGTTTCCAATAGGACCCCACTGCCACGGGAGGGTAGGACAAATGATGTCATGCAAGTTCTTTTCCATAAGCACGTATGACTATATTCGGAATAGATGCCTACATTGCATTGATGAACCGGAGCTAGTTCTGTATCACCCTAGGTTATAACTTCTACATGATGAATTGCATCCGACATAATTTCCCATCACCGATCCAATGCATACGAGCTTTTCCTATACTGCTTGTTGCTTATTTACTTCTCCGCTGTTACTATCACAAAAACTACAAAAACACTATCGTTACTTTTATTGCTGCTACCACCACTATCATATTACTTTGCTACTAAACTATCTTGCTGCGGATACTAAGTTTCCAGGTGTGGTTGAATTGACAACTCAGCTGCTAATACTTAAGAGTATTCTTTGGCTCCCCTTGTGTCGAATTAACAAATTTGGGTTGAATACTTTACCCTCGAAAACTGTTGCAATCCCCTACACTTGTGGGTTATCAAGACTATTTTCTGGCGCCGTTGCCGGGGAGCACAGATCTATTGTTTAAGTCACTTGGGATTTATATCTGTTGATCACTATGAAGAATTTGAAGGACTCAAAAACCAAAATCTTACCCTCAACTACGAGGGAAGGTAAGGAACTGCCATCTAGCTATGCACTTGATTCTCCTTCTGTTATGAGTAAACTTGCGACACCTACTCCTGCTATTGAATCTGATATGTCGTATGTTCTTAATGATGCTACTTCTGCTATGTATGATGAAACTACCTCTATGCCTGATACTGTGCCACTAGGTGAATTTATAGATGAACAAATTGCTAAGGTTAGGGAGAGTGCAAATGTTGAAAATGATGATATTTATGAAAGTGATGATGAAACTACTCCCAATAGATATGAATTGCATGTTGTGCCTGGGGGTTATGTTATGGATGAAGAAACTGCTAGAGACTTTCTTGTTTGTAATGATAGGTATGATCTTAAGAAATTATTAGCTAAGCTGAAAGAAAAGTCCTTGAATGCTAGAATGAAACATGACCCAGCTTTTGCTACTTCACCTATCTGTGTTACTGATAAGGATTATGATTTCTCTGTTGATCCTGAGTTAATTACTTTGGTTGAATCTGATCCTTTCCATGGCTATGAGTATGGAACTGTTGTGGCACATCTTACTAAGTTGAATGATATAGCCACCCTGTTTTACCAACGGTGAAAAGATTCGTTACTATTATATCCTTAAGCTATTTCCGTTCTCATTAAAGGGTGATGCTAAGACTTGGTTTAATTCTCTTGATCTTGGTTGTGTGCGTAGTCCCTAGGGTATGATGTATTACTTCTCTGCTAAATACTTTCCCGCTCATAAGAAACAAGCTGCCTTACGGGAAATATATAACTTTGTGCAAATTGAAGAAGAGAGTCTCCCACAAGCTTGGGGGAGGCTTCTCCAATTACTTAATGCTTTGCCTGATCATCCTCTTGAGATGCATGATATACTTGATGTCGTTTATAATGGACTAACCGATGCTTCCAGAGACCACCTGGACACTTGTGCTGGTTGTGTTTTCAGGGAAAGAACAGTTGAACAAGCTCAACTACTATTGAATAATATGCTGGCCAATGAAAATAATTGGACACTTCCTGAACCAGCCCCTAAGCCAACTCCGAAGGAAAGAGGTGTTCTATTTCTCAGTCCTGAAAACATGCAAGAGGCAAATAAATCTATGAAAGAAAAATGTATTAAAGGTGAAGACGTTAAGAATTTACCGCCTATTGAAGAAATACATGGTCTTGATAACCCGACACAGGTAGTAAAGGTAAATTCTCTTTATAGATTTGATGAAGGTGATATTCCTCGTTATAAGTTTGCTAGCCAATGTTTAGATGAGTTTGACAATTTCATTGTGAAACAAGAAAACTTCAATGCTTATGTTGGTAGACAATTACAACACAATGCTTATATGATTGAACGCTTGAGTGATTATCTGTCTAGAGCTAAAGGTGAACTGAAACTCATTAGTAAACATGCTTCTATGGTGACCACTCAAGTACAACAAGTACTTAAGGCTCAAAACGATTTGCTCAGTGAATTAAATAGTAAGAATAATGACTATGCTGTTAGAGTTGCAACTAGAGGTGGCAAAATGACTCAGGAACCTCTGTATCCTGAAGGCCACCCTAAGAGAATTGAGCAAGATTCTCAGAGAGCTAATTTAGATGCACCTAGTTCTTCTAAAAAGAAGAAACAGAAAAATGATAGGACTTTGCATGCTTCTAGTGAACCTGTAGCTGACACACCTAAGAATCCCAATGATATATTTGTTTCTGATGCTGAGACACAATCTGGTAATGAATATGAACCTAGTGATAATATTAATGATGATGTTCAACCTAGCAATGACAATGATGTAGAGATTGAACCTGCTGTTGATCTTGATAACCCACAATCAAAGAATCAACGTTATGATAAGAGAGACTTTGTTGCTAGGAAGCACGGTAGGGAAAGAGAACCATGGGTTCAGAAACCCATGCCTTTTCCTCCGAAACCATCCAATAAAAAGGATGATGAGGATTTTGAGCGCTTCGCTGAAATGATTAGACCTATCTTTTTGCGTATGCGTTTGACTGATGTGCTTAAAACAAATCCTTATGCCAAGTATATGAAAGATATTATTACCAACAAAAAAAGATACCTGAAGTAGAAATTTCCACCATGCTTGCTAATTACACTTTTGAGGGTGGAATGCCTAAGAAATTAGGAGATCCAGGAGTACCTACTATACCTTGCTCCATTAAGAGAAACTATGTTTAAACTGCTTTGTGTGATCTTGGAGCTGGTGTTAGTGTTATGCATCTCTCTTTATATCGTAGACTTGACTTGAGTAAGTTGACACCTACTGAAATATCTTTGCAAATGGCTGATAAATCAACTGCTATACCTGTCGGTATTTGTGAGGATGTGCATGTTGTAGTTGCAAATGTTACTATTCTAACGGACTTTGTTATACTTGATATTCCTGAGGACGATAGTATGTCTATTATTCTTGGAAGACCCTTTTTGAACATTGCAGGGGCTGTTATCGATTGCAACAAAGGCAATGTCACTTTTCATGTTAATGGTAATGAGCATACTGTACACTTTCCAAGGAAACAACCTTAGGTCCACAGTATCAATTATATTGGGAAAACTTCAACTATCACTATTGGAGGTTTTGAGTTTCCTCTTCCTACTATCAAGAAGACATATGACATCCTTATTGTTGGGGACATACATATCCCCATTGAGGTAACCTAGTGTTATTCGAAAATTCTCCGGTTTCATGTTACTCGGAAAGAGTTTATTAACAAGACCTGATCAACCTTGTTAATGGATTCCTTTTGATGAACATGGGATAGGTGAATCTAGATAGCACAATCTTCTGTACCCTCCTTTTACTTTCTGTTAATTAGGATAAATAAAGAAAAATTATTAATTTCTGTCTGTTTCCAGACTATTCCGTGCATAAAAAATTATCCCGAAAATAAAAGTTCTCCAAATGCCATGAAAATGAAATATGATTTTTTCTAGAATATTTGAGGAAATATGGCACTGAACACACATCGAGGGGAGCCAACACGTGGCCACGAGGGTCCAGGGCGCCCCCCCGTCCAGGGCACGCCCCTGCCTCGTGGGCTCCACGTGGCTCCCCTCTACTTATTCCTGCACCCATGCTCTTCTTCTTCCTCCCGAAAAAAATCACCAACCAGCTCAAACCCGAGTTCTAGATCATCTTGCTGCCATTTTCGATCTCCTTGCTCAAAGCACCATTCACCAAACTATTTGGGGAGATTGTTCCTTGGTATGTGACTCCTCCATTGGTCCAATTAGTTTTTGTTCTAGTGCTTTATTTGTTGCAAATTTATGCTGCTGTGGTGGACTTGTTCTTGAGCTTGCATGTCAAATTTCCTTGGTCCCAAGTAGTTCTAATGCATGATATAGTCTCTAGGCACTAGTAGGAGTTGTTTCTATCAATCTTGTTGAGTTTGGTTAACTTTTATTTTGAAGTTACTAAAAATTTCAGAAATTTTCAGAAAAGGAAAATGTTAAAGAGATTGTTAAGGGGCTCCTCCAGCAAGAGCTCAGAAGAGAAGAAGAAATAAGAAAATAAGAAACCCAAATATAATCTTCCTCGCATGGCGGAAGTTCGACCGTGCGAATGGCCTTGTAATGATTTCATGATGTCCGCCGGGATTTACGAAGACTTTTATTGGTTGGCAAATAATGCGGGCCTCGCCGACTTCCTCCACGACCAGAAAGAATAGTATCTCTTACTCACCAATATTTTCACGCAAAGCTTTCATTTTCATTCTAGGAAAACACCACCTACGATGGAGTTCCGTTTATATGATGTGATTAAGGAGATATCACTCTTAGACTTTTGTGAAATATGCAAAGTACCCTTTGGAGGTAGACTTGATGAACCATGTTGTGAAGACGTAGAAGGGTTTATTGACATGATAGCCGTAGGGGAAACGAGACAAGTTTCAGGGGCAAGAATCACTAGTATACACTTCCCTGTTCTGCGCTACATTGCCTTATTTGTTAGTAGATGTTTAATTGGTCGCGGGAACAACGGGAATCTCAGTGCCCCTGATATTAACATTTTACGCCATGCTTTGTTTCAAGACACAACTTTTAGCTTGGGTGCCGTCGTTGCTAAATGACCGAGTCTGAACCGCTCAAAGGGGCCCATCTTTGGAGGCATATTTGCTTCTCGCCTTGCTGAATATTTTAGAATACCTATTAGGCATCATGAGAAGGAAGAAAAATTGCTTGCCCCTGTTTATCTAGACTACAAGAGCATGGTAGCTCATGACTTCATTATTAAAGACAAGAATAGGCAGCTTAATTATAAATTAAGGTTTGATGAAATATACCGTGAAATTGTTACCTTGCCTGAGCCATCTTTGTTTGATTTGTCTACAGGCGTATTCCTCATCACATCAGATGCCTTCTACAAGTACCAAGGCCAGGCACAAGCTTCAGAGCCTGAGCCAAAACCACCACTTGATCCTTCCCGTCAATCTGTTTATGGGTGGGAGCTGGATGAGCTCGCCAACCAGTGGCACCCAGAGGATGCATCTCAGTACACTCGAGGGAGTGGCTTCGATCCGTGGCCATAGACCAACTTAGGCCAAAAGCCTAAGCTTGGGGGAGTATGTGTTTCTCACCGACTTACATTCATGTTCACACTTATTCTAGTTGTCGGTGCTCACACTCTTTCACTGTACCTTCCATGCTTAGTTTCAATTTCTTTTTCTTAGTTTTTTTCTTCTGGTGTGCTAGAAAAACCCAGAAAAACAAAAAATATATTAGTTGTAGCTTCTAGCTAGTTTACTTTCTTCGCTTGTAGTAGTAGTTAAAATGAAAACCCAAAAAGATTTGCCGTTCTTCTTTTGCTTGTTGGGAGCTTTCCTGTGTAAATAGTTTCTTTTCTTTTCTTTAGGGGTTAAGAGTAGAAGACCATGATAGAAATGCTTAGTGGCTCTCATATGCTTTGTTGTAGATTTAACCTTGAGCCATATTACCTTGTCTTCTCTCTTGTGTTAAATGTCTGCAGATTCCAGCTTAGTCCACATCGTTCGGTCGTGCGAGTGAAAGGCAATAAGGATGATATATGATGAACTAATTGAGATGAGAAAGCTGGTATGAACTCGACCTCTTTTGTTTTTGTAAATATGATAGTTCATCATTCCTGATTCAGCTTGTTATGAATGAAACATGCTTGCAATGACAATTAGAGATCATAGCTGCTTATGCCATGCTTAATTAGCTGAGAGTTTATAATGGTCTATCTTGCGTGCCAACATGATATTAAAATGGTTGTGATGTGGTATGATGGGTGGTATCCTCCTTTGAACGATTTAAGTGATCTGACTTGGCACATGTTCACGCATGTAGTTGAAACAAATCAACATAGCCTCCACGATATTTATGTTCATGGTGATTTATATCCTAGTCATGCTTGCATTCATTGTTGATTAATTTTAATGCATGTTCATGACCGTTGTTGCTCTCTAGCTGGTCGCCTCCCAGTCTCTTTCTAGCCTTCACCTGTACTAAGCGGGAATACTGCTTGTGCATCCACTTCCATAAACCCCAAAGTTATTCCATATGAGTCCACCATACCTTCCTATATGCGGTATTTACCTGCCGTTCCAAGTAAATTTGTATGTGCCAAATCCTAAACCTTCAAATGGAATTCTGTTTTGTATGCTCTAACAACTCATGTATCAACTAGGGTTGTCTATATCTTCCATGCTAGGTGGGTTATTCTCACGATGAGTGGACTCCACTCATCATTCATGAGAAAATGGCTGGTAATCAGGATGCCCATTCCCATGCTCAAATCATAATAATTAAACCAAACTCCCCCAGGGCTATTGCTAGTTTGGACGGTACCCGTTGTTTCGGGCTAGCCGTGGAGTGTGCTTGTTGGTGGTTGGGGGAGTATAAACTTTATTATTCTGTTTGGGAACCGCCTATAATGTGCATAGCATGGGATATATCGAGATTCTTGGTTGTTGATACGTCCAAAACGTATCTATAATTTCTGCTTGCTCCATGCCTCTTTTGTGTGATATTGCTATGATATTTATGCACTTCCATACACTTTTGATCATATTTGGACTAACCTACTAACTCAGTGCACCCCAGTGCCAGTTTCTGTTTTCTGCTGTTTTTGTATTTCAGGTTTTCCCATTACGTAAACTGCCAGAAAAATTCCGGGAAAAATATATAAAAAATCAGCGTTCCGAAAGCTTCCATGCGGCCAAAGTAGGGCTGGAGGGGGGCCACCAGGCCTCCAGGCGGCCAGGGGCGCGCCCCCCTAGGCCGCGCCGCCAGGGCGCCTGGGCCCCCCAGGCCCCCTCTGACGCCCCCCTTTGGCATATATTTACACCGCGTCTCGAAACCCTCGAGGACGGAACCCTTTTTCGCGATCTACTCTCTATTCCGCCGCCGCCGCGCTTCCAAGATCGGGAGCACCAGGAGAACTCTTCCCGGCACCCTGCCGGAGGGGAGGATCACCACCGGGAGCCTCTCCACCACCATGGACACCTCCCGGATGAGTTGTGAGTAGTCTCCCTTGGACCATGGGTCCATGACCAGTAGCTATGGGATGTTCTCCTCCCCTCTTTGTTCTTCACTAATTAGACCTCGTGAGCTGCCCTACATGATCGAGGCACATATGTAATCCTTATGCTGTTGCTATGATGAGTTTGCTGGGATCCGATGGATTATGAGATTATGTTCAGATTGTGTTTGAGTAATATATTTGATTTACCTCTTTTATATTTATGTTCGTGAGTAATTCTTGCATGTTCTCCGTTGCTATTTATTGCTTTGGCCAAGTAGTAGGTAGTAACTCCAAGAGGGAACGTTATGCTTGATTGTGGGTTCATGCCCCTCGATGACTAGCTTGAGTGACAGAAACATGAGTCTAGGGGATGTGCTGTTGCCACAAGGGGGAAAACAACGGTGCTTGTACTCGCGGGTGCAAGGATTGTTTACTTTACGCAAAGTTCTTTTAATGCAGTTGTCTGTTGCTTTGAGTTTACACTATGGGTGGGACTCGCAACTTAATACCAGCGAGATGTTCAGGATAGATATCTCAAGGTGGATGATTAGTAGTATATGCAGATGGATTTCGATCTACTTGCCTTGGCGTACCGCCCATGCTTTGAACCTCTACCTTTCTTGCAACATAGTTAGCATTGGTTTGCGCACATAATCCTGTCAATTGCCCAGCTGTAATTCTTTTACCTCACATAGCTGTTTTATCGTCTTTTGGGAGAGATACATCACTAGTGAACATCATGGGACCCCGGTCCATATTACCATCACTGATCACATCCGCTATTTACTTTCAGTCTTTACTTACTAGTTGCAGTTATACATATCACTATTATCTCTTGCGTTTGATCCTTTGTAAACGACAAGGCCGGAGGGATTGACAACCTCTCTGTACTCGTTGGGAGCAAAGTTATTTGTATCTGTGTGCAGGTCCAGTTGATTGCTAAATATCTGGCGCCATTAGCAGTTGACACCTTCTTGTTGAACCTTGGAGTCTCAGGGGAATTCGATCCTTGGTATCTTTGCCAAGGGAAAACTACCGCTACACTGCATCTCAAACCTTCCACTTGGGGTAACCAACGAGGGGCGAGAAGCCATCAAGCAAAGTTTTCTGGCGCCGTTGCCGGGGACTCCACTCTTCAAGATAGGGGAGTTGCACGCTATCTTTTACCTTTGCTTTTTAGTCTTGTTAGTTTACCTTTCAGTTTTTGCTTTAGTATCCTTTATCAAAAATCACAAAAATAGTTATCTTGCTTGCTTGCTGCTATGGGTTCCACCGAGAACACCAAGTTGTGTGACTTCACTAGTCATAACAATGATGACTTTATCTGCACGCCTATCACTACACCTGCCACTTCAGCACCTTCTTATGAAATTAAACCTGCTTTACTGAATCTAGTTATGAAAGATCAATTCTCCAGTGCTGGAGATGATGCTGCTTTACACTTAAACAATTTTGTTGAACTCTGTGATATGCAAAAGTACACTGAAATAGATGGTGATATTGTTAAGCTCAAGCTTTTTCCTTTCTCCTTGAGAGGAGGAGCTAAAATTTGGTTTCAATCTTTGCCTAGAAATAGCATAGATTCTCGGGACAAGTGCAAAGATGCTTTTATTGGAAAATACTATCAACCTGCTAAAATTATCTAACTAAGGAGTAACATAATGAATTTTAAACAATTGGATAATGAACACGTTGCCCAAGCTTGGGAACGCATGAAATCTCTTGTCAAGAACTGCCCTACTCATGGTTTGACTACTTGGATGGTTATCCAAACTTTTTATGCAGGCTTGAACTTTACCTCGCGGAACTTGTTAGATTCGGCCACGGGAGGAACCTTTATGTCAACTACACTTGGTGCTGCCACGAAGCTTCTCGATGAGATGATGACCAATTATTCCCAATGGCACACCGCTCCAACAGGTAGGAAGGTAAACTCCGTCGAGGAGATTTCCTCCCTAAATGAAAAAGTTGACTCGATCATGTCTCTACTTTCCAAGCAATCTTCTATTGATCCTCGTGATGTTCCTTTAATTTCTTTGATTTCTCAAGAACAAGTAGATGTGAACTTTATCTCTAGAAACAATTTTAATAACAATGCTTATAGGAGTAATTTTGGTAGCAATCCTAGACCGTTCCCCTCTAATTCTTATGGGAACAACAATGCTTATCCTAGCACCAAGAACTCCACCCAAAGAGATAGAGACATGCCTGGTTATGAGAAACTTCTAGAAATAGAGAAGGCCACTAAGAACTACATGCACACCCAATATGAACAAAACAAAACCTTCTCGAGGCAATTAAATGAGCATACTGCTATCTTGCAAGACATTGGTAGACAACTAGAGAGCCTAAATATTGAGATTTATAACCTCCAGACTAGGCTCACTATCACTGAGACCCAAGTTTCCAATATGTCCCACACACAAGCCACTTTGATAAACCAAATGGCAGCTAAACCCGAAGTGGTTGCACCCCTAAAGGAGGAAGAAGATAGAATTAAGAGCCTTCCTACCCACCACACTGTTGCTACTATCCAAGTTGTTGAGGATATCCAAACTCTTAGCTCCCAATGCACTCCTGGTCCCGTTGGACCTATTAATGGTGATGCTATGACCATAGAAACTACCAAACAAGTGAGCCTAAAGGACACCACTACCACTTTACTTGATAGTAGTGACCTTGATTTTGATAATTGCACCCTTACCGAAGTTATTGACTTCCTTCACAAGATGTCTAAAGATCCCCGCACTAGCATGCTTAATCTTGCCTTCACAGAGCATATCACTAATGCTCTCATCAAAGCTAGGGAGGAGAAACTTAGAGTAGAAGCCTCCATACCTAGAAAGCTAGAAGATGGTTGGGATCCTATGATTAAAATTAAGTTTAATAACTTCTCTTGCTATGCTTTATGTGATGTTGGAGCTAGTACCTCCGTTATGCCCAAAAGAATATATGATATGCTTAAATTGAAACCTTTTGATTCTTGTTCTTTTGGTGTTAATCTTGTTGATTCTTCTATAAAGAAACCTTTGGGGAGGATTGACGATGTTCTTATCATTGTCAATGACAATTACGTTCCCGTTGATTTTACTATTATGGATATTGAATGTGAACCTTCTTGTCCAATTATTTTGGGACGTCCTTTTCTTCGCACCGTTGGTGCCATCATTGACATGAAAGTGGGGAATATAAAATTCCAATTTCCTCTCAAGAAAGGGATGGAACACTTCCCTAGAAAGAAGATTAAGTTACCTTTTGAGTCCGTTATACGGGCTAGCTATTCTTTTACTCTTGATAAAACTTGATCTCTTTGCATTATGCCTAGCTTAAAGGCATAAAAGAAAGCGCTTTTGGGAGGCAGCCCACAATGAATAAAATTTTATTTTTCTTTTGTTGTGTCTTGATGTTGTTACTACAGTAGCATCATCATTGTATCTTTACTTTTCAACTTTGTGCCAAGTGTAGCCTCTGATTGCCAGAAAGTTCAAAAGTTGTGACGTGCTGTCGAGGAAACAGATTCTGTCCTTGGACAGAAAAATTCGTATAAAATCACCAGGTCATCTTTTTGGTCTGAATTTTTTTTGACAGCGTGCTCTATACAATTGTCTTTCGGGTGTCTGTTCTGAGTTTTTTGATATGAGTTGCAGAAGTGCCCCGAAAAAATCATTTACTACCTGCTGGTCTGTTTTTCACAGATTCTGTCCTGTTTTGCCTTTTCTTCATTTTGCAAACCTTGAGCTTGCTTTTTCTTTGCAAAAACCTTTTGGCAATCTTGAGAAATAGTAGACCTTCAAGAATATCCTTATTTCCAGCAAGGAACAATTATTTTATTATGGGTACTAACCTCGCTAATCAGATTATGATGAGTTATGTATGAAGGGAGTTTTCAAGTGTGCGAGGGAAGATGATAAAAAGATTCAGGAGTGTCAAACGCTCAAGCTTGGGGATGCCCCCGTGCACCCCCAAGAAATATTCAAGAAGACTCAAGCGTCTAAGCTTGGGGATGCCCCCGTGCATCCCCTTCTCCATCAACAATTATCTGCTCGTCTTTCGTTCCACTATATTTTTATCACTTCATGTGTTATGTGCTATGCTTGGAGCGTCTTGCTTTTAGTTTCCTTTTTAGTTTTCTTTAGCTTTGCTTGCTGTTCATAACGAGTTGGAACCTAGCTTTCTTTGTGTGGGAGAGAGACCCGCTCCACTTCAACCTAGAACATAACATAGAATTTTCATGTCTATCCTTGCTGTGTGTGTTCTTTGTCTTTCAATAGCTACTATCATGCTTAGCTCTTAGTTTTCATGCTTATCTTTTTAAAGAGCTTTTGTTTAGTTGGTCGCTGGAACTCTCTTTAGTATCATACTTATCTTGTTAAGAGAGTTGGCTTCTGTTGCACTGGTCGATATGTCTATGATAAAAATGCTACGTGCATAATGGTGCTTAGTAGTTCATGTTTTCTTATGGTTAGTCTCAAATAGCTGGGGGGTTCTCAATGTGTTATTGGAGTACCAACATGATTTGTTTGCCTATGATGTGGTATGGTTTAGTGGTATCTTCCCCCAAGAATTTATTTTGATTGACTTGGCGTATGCTCACGCATATTTAAGACTGTAAAGAAAGTCTATCAAGCCTTGATGATCTTTAATTTCTGAGTAGCGATATAACTTCCATGCCCGATTCAATGTTGCTTTGTCGCTCTGCATGATTATGACCGTCATTGCTCTTTTAGTTGGTCGCTCCCAGTCTTTTGCTAACCTCCACCTGTACTAAGTGGACTGACTGCTTGTGCATCCAAAATCCTTTAAACCAGTTATGCCATATGAGTCCACCATACCTTCCTATACATGGTATTTACCTGCCATTCCTAACGAAGACTTTCATGTACCATCTTGAAATTATTCAAAAAAAAAAGCATTCCTATTTTGTGCCTCTGTTTTAGTTCATGAGGAAGTAGTAGTTAATTTATGATCTTTTTAAGTTGGACAAGCTTCACCCCGGGATTGCATGTCTAATGTGCAAACCCGTAATACGATAAGGAACTGGCATAGAGTGCGCCCGACTCATTAAAAAATAATACAACAAACAAACCCTCCTTCACGCTTTGTTCATGAGAAATCAGAAAACTTTGGCAGTGATAAATAAAGGAGATTAAGAGGATGTGATCGTCCTCATTCGGGAGCCGTTCCTCGAAACTTGTCCATCTCAAGAAGTAATTGAGTTATCTACTAGCATTCGTTGACGAAACATGCATATCCAAATTTTTTTTTTTACTTCTGTTTTTAAAACCAAGAGCTCTGGTACATGTTTAGTTTTTTTTTCCGACCACGGGTTTTCAACCTTGCCAACAAAAGCCACGGTTCGAGAGTCTCCACCTTCTTTAAAGCACCAACTATTGAGAGCATGATTGTCATTCTGAGTGTAATGTGCATTGTCCCAAAGTACCATTGTCTTTTGCATGATTATGATATCGTTTATTCTGAAATCATTGTATCTAGTCGTTACTTAAACCTTGGAGGTGCCCATGCATTTATGTTTTGCTTCACTAAAGGGGGCAAGCGAGGTACCACTTTATCATATTTGCACACCATGCTCACTACAAATCTATTTGATGTTTCAATATCACATTGTAAAACTTTCAGTTCTTTGTGATTTTCTCATGAGGCAACTTAATTACTACAGATTCATTGTCTCAGTAAGCTTTTGTCATGTGACTGTGAAAAGTCCTTATATGGTTAATAGCATGTCACCACAGAAATTATGCTTGTTATCATTTACCTACTCGAGGACGAGCATGCATTAAGCTTGGGGATGTTGATACGTCCAAAACTTATCTATAATTTCTGCTTGCTCCATGCCTCTTTTGTGTGATATTGCTATGATACTTATGCACTTCCATACACTTTTGATCATATTTGGACTAACCTACTAACTCAGTGCACCCCAGTGCCAGTTTCTGTTTTCTGCTGTTTTTGTATTTCAGGTTTTCCCATTACGTAAACTGCCAGAAAAATTCCGGGAAAAATATATAAAAAATCAGCGTTCCGGAAGCTTCCATGCGGCCAAAGTAGGGCTGGAGGGGGGCCACCGGGCCTCCAGGCGGCCAGGGGGCGCGCCCCCCCCTAGGCCGCGCCGCCAGGGCGCCTGGCCCCCCCAGGCCCCCTCTGACGCCCCCTTTGGCATATATTTACACCGCGTCCCGAAACCCTCGAGGACGGAACCCTTTTTCGCGATCTCATCTTTGTTCCGCCGCCGCCGCGCTTCCAAGATCGGGAGCACCAGGAGAACTCTTCCCGGCACCCTGCCGGAGGGGAGGATCACCACCGGGAGCCTCTCCACCACCATGGACGCCTCCCAGATGAGTTGTGAGCAGTCTCCCTTGGACCATGGGTCCATGACCAGTAGCTATGTGATGTTCTCCTCCCCTCTTTGTTCTTCACTAATTAGACCTCGTGAGCTGCCCTACATGATCGAGGCACATATGTAATCCTTATGCTGTTGCTATGATGAGTTTGCTGGGATCCGATGGATTATGAGATTATGTTCAGATTGTGTTTGAGTAATATATTAGATTTACGTCTTTTATATTTATGTTCGTGAGTAATTCTTGCATGTTCTCCGTTGCTATTTATTGCTTTGGCCAAGTAGTAGGTAGTAACTCCAAGAGGGAACGTTATGCTTGATTGTGGGTTCATGCCCCTCGATGACTAGCTTGAGTGACAGAAACATGAGTCTAGGGGATGTGCTGTTGCCACAAGGGGGAAAAAACGGTGCTTGTACTCGCGGGTGCAAGGATTGTTTACTTTACGCAAAGTTCTTTTAATGCAGTTGTCTGTAGCTTTGAGTTTACACTATGGGTGGGACTCGCAACTTAATACCAGCGAGATGTTCTGGATAGATATCTCAAGGTGGATGATTAGTAGTAGATGCAGATGGATTTCGGTCTACTTGCCTTGGCGTACCGCCCATGCTTTGAACCTCTACCTTTCTTGCAACATAGTTAGCATTGGTTTGCGCACATAATCCTGTCAATTGCCCAGCTGTAATTCGTTTACCTCACATAGCTGTTTTATCGTCTTTTGGGAGAGAGACATCACTAGTGAACATCATGGGACCCCGGTCCATATTACAATCACTGATCACATCCGCTATTTACTTTCAGTCTTTACTTACTAGTTGCAGTTATACATATCACTATTATCTCTTGCGTTTGATCCTTTGTAAACGACAAGGCCGGAGGGATTGACAACCTCTCTGTACTCGTTGGGAGCAAAGTTATTAGTATCTGTGTGCCGGTCCAGTTGATTGCTAAATATCTGGCGCCATTAGCAGTTGACACCTTCTTGTTGAACCTTGGAGTCTCAGGGGAATTCGATCCTTGGTATCTTTGCCAAGGGAAAACTACCGCTACACTGCATCTCAAACCTTCCACTTGGGGTAACCAACGAGGGGCGAGAAGCCATCAGTTTTTATGTTGAAAAAGAAAGTATACCGCTCAAAATGTTATTCATCTCTATTTAAAAATCGAGCTCTGGCACCTCTACAAATCCCTGCTTCCCTCTGTGAAGGGCCTATCTATTTACTTACATGCAGAGTCATCACCCTCTTATCAAAGAGCACCAGTAGGAGAGCACCTCTGTCATTGCATGTATTACTATTAATTTGCATTGAGTATGGTCATGACTGGATCTCTTTTACCATGAATTACAATGTCTAGTCAGTCCTTGATCTTTAAAGGTGCTCTGCATTTATGTTTTGCAGTCTCAGAAAGGGCTAGCGAGACACCATCTTGTTATATCATATCATGATTGTTTTGAGAAAGTGTTGTCATCCGAGGTTTATTATTATTGCTCGCTAGTTGATTATGCCATTGATGTGAGTAGTCTTGAGACCTGAAAGTTATTGTGAATGTGGTTAGTTCATGATCTTGTTGAAAACCTGGATGCTAGCTTACATATTTACAACAACAAGAGCAAACAGAGGTTGTCAAAGTTTTTCTTTATCACTTTCAGTTTATCAACTGAATTTCTTGAGGACAAGCAAAGGTTTAAGCTTGGGGAAGTTGATACGTCTCCAACGTATCTACTTATCCAAATCCTTTTGCCCTTGTTTTGGACTCTAACTTGCATGATTTGAATGGAACTAACCCGGACTGACGCTGTTTTCAGCAGAACTGCCATGGTGTTGTTTTTGTGTAGAATAAAAATTTCTCGGAATCGCTTGAAAATCAACGGAGAATTATTTTGGAAAATATAAAAAAATATCTGCAAGAAGATCCACACCAGGGGGCCCAGGGCCTGTCCATGAGGGTGGTAGGCGCGCCCCCCTGCCTCGTGCCCCCCCTGGTGCCTTACTGACGTACCCCCAGATCCTATATCGTCACTTTCGGGGAGAAAAAAAATCAAGGAAAAAGAATTATCGCGTTTCACGAGACGGAGCCGCCGCCAAGCCCTAATCTCTCTCTGGAGGGCGGATCTGGAGTCCGTTCGGGGCTCCCGAGAGTGGAGATCGTCGCCATCGTCATCATCAACCTTCCTCCATCACCAATTCCATGATGCTCACCGCCGTGCATGAGTAATTTCATCATAGGCCTGCTGGAAGGTGATGGGTTGGATGGGATCTATCATGTAATCGAGTTAGTTTTGTTAGGGTTTGATCCCTAGTATCCACTATGTTCTGAGATTGATGTTGCTATGACTTTGCTATGCTTAATGCTTGTCACTAGGGCCCGAGTGCCATGATTTCAGATCTGAACCTATTATGTTTTCATGAATATATGTGTGTTCTTGATCCTATCTTGCTAGTCGATAGTCACCTACTATGTGTTATGATCCGGCAACCCCGAAGTGACAATAATCGGGACCACTCCCGGTGATGACCATAGTTTGAGGAGTTCATGTATTCACTATGTGTTAATGCTTTGGTCCGGTACTCTATTAAAAGGAGGCCTTAATATCCCTTAGTTTCCAATAGGACCCCGCTGCCACGGGAGGGTAGGACAAAAGATGTCATGCAAGTTCTTTTCCATAAGCACATATGACTATATTCGGAATACATGCCTACATTGCATTGATGAACTGGAGCTAGTTCTGTATCACCCTAGGTTATAACTTCTACATGATGAATTGCATCCGACATAATTTCCCATCACCGATCCAATGCCTACGAGCTTTTCCTATACTAGTTGTTGCTTATTTACTTTTCCGCTGCTACTATCACAAAAATTACAAAAACACTATCGTTACTTTTATTGCTGCTACCACCATTATAATATTACTTTGCTACTAAACTATCTTGCTGCAGATACTAAGTTTCCAGGTGTGGTTGAATTGACAACTCAGCTGCTAATACTTAAGAGTATTCTTTGGCTCCCCTTGTGTCGAATCAACAAATTTGGGTTGAATACTTTACCCTCGAAAACTGTTGCGATCCCCTACACTTGTGGGTTATCAGTGACCGCCCCCAAGGGTTGCCATTTGTACAGGTTCGGTGACCGTCCGTACGGTTGCCATTTGTATGGGTTCGGTGAATGCCCTCAAGGGTCCCTTAGTGGAATCACGACATCTTGCATTGTGTGAGGGCGTGAGGAGATTATGGTGGCCTTAGTGGCTTCTCGGGGAGCATTGTGCCTCCACACCGCTCCAAATGGAGATTAGCATCTACAAGGGTATGAACTTCGGGATACATCATCGTCTCCATGTGCCTTGATTATCTCTTACCCGAGCCCTTTACTTATGCACTTTACTTTGTGATAGCCATATTGTTTCTTGTCATATATCTTGCTATAACTTAGTAGTTTATCTTGCTTAGCATAAGTTGTTGGTGCACATATGTGAGCCTAGTTGTTATAGGTTTTGTGCTTGGCAAATTAACCGCTAGGTTTATTCTGCATTAGTTCAAGCCTAAACTGTAATTATTTTAAAGCATCTATTCACTCCCCTCTAGGTGACATCCACGATCTTTCAACAAGTAAATTTGCAATTCCTCTAAGGTGTAAAGTGACTTCTCCCCGTCAGCCTTGATCGTGAGACCTCCTTGTCGAGGACCTCAAGATCCGCCTCCAACTTCTTCACCTTGTCTTCTAGCTTGTTCTTGGCGATCTCTGTAGCCTCGACATCATTGACGACCTCCTTGAACTTGCCGGCGTGATCCGCAGCCTAGCCTTTAAGGGCTTCCTGGTGCTTTGATACGTCTCCGTCGTATCTACCTTTTCAAACATTTTTGCTCTTGTTTTGGACTATAATTTGTATGATTTGAATGAAACTAACCCGGACCGACGCTGTTTTCAGCGGAATTGCCATGGTGTTGTTTTTGTGCAGAAATTAAAGTTCTTGGATTGACCTAAAAAAATACGTAGAATTTCTATGTAATATATAGAAAATACTGGTGAAAAGATATACCAGAGGGGGCCACCCAGGAGCCACAAGCTCAGGGGCATGCCCGATGACCCACAAGTATAGAGGATCAATCGTAGTCTTTTCAATAAGTAACAGTGTCGAACCCAATGAGGAGCAGAAGGAAATGACAAGCGGTTTTCAGCAAGGTATTCTCCGCAAGCACTGAGATTATCGGTAATAGATAGTTTGGTGAGAGAATTCCTTATTTGGCCCTTTCATAAATTTTGCTTCCCTCAATGACATTTCCGTCTATTTTTGCAACTCACGGTGTTATGTGTGAGGTAAAAAGACCATTTTGCCCCTACTACACTGTGTGACTGTCCCAAATATCTAAGTTAAAAAGAAATCAGTTCACGATTTTTTAAAAGATCTTCACAGATATTTTGCATATATATGTTTCAACATTTTGTCCTTACCTAAAGTGGTCGGTGCATACAATAGCGCTAGAAATCATCTGCATAACTTGTATTATCATATCTATATCTTGTTTACAACATTGGTTAGTTTATCACATTCATATGACTGCTGATCACGAGCAGCCGGACACCACGCACATGGCCCGGTAGTTGAGAACGACAGCAGCCAGCCACGCCCGCAGCCGGAGGCTAGGCGCTCGCCATACTGAGACAGTGGTCGCCGCTGGTCGTCCGGTCCTGGCAACTACTCTGCTTCCTCTCTCGCATAGAAGTTGTACGCATCGCAAAAATAGTTTCTCCGATCTATTTTTCTGTCATCAAATTTATGTATGAGAGAGCCGTGCGATTCCATCATAAGACAATAGCTAATCGATCTAGTTGAAGCTTAGTCCAGGTTCACTTGTACGTGTATGTACGTTGCTAGGAAATTAATCAAGCTCCGCTTACAAGAATCAATCAAGTTGTATGTGTGTTTGATTAAGGCTAACTTTGCACGTATGCATACCAACTTCTCATGGATTTATCTATATATATTGATCTAAGACCAACAACGAAGTAGAGGATCCTCCACCCTGCCAGCTCCAGCAACAACATTGACTCGGGGTGGGGAACCAGGGGAGAAGTTCGGTCATAGTGTTTTCTTCCTTTTTTACCAGTGAGCTAAAGCAGGGGTAAAAATGACTTTTTAGGTTGCACTTGATGGTGTTAGTGGCCAAAACTAGCGGAAATGTCATTGACGGAACGAAATGAAGTTGGATGTCAAAAAGAGAAGAAATGTTTTGTTAGGGCCAAAAAGGGAAACAAAGTTTAAGAAAGGGCCAAATAAGGAATTCTCTCTAGTTTGGTAGCAAGGTAATTTGTAACGAGTAACAAATAACAAGTGTAACAAAGGTGTAGCAAGGTGGGCCGATCCTTTATATAGCAAAGGACAAGCCTGGAAGAACTCTTATATAAAGCAAAGCGTTCCCGAGGACACATGATAATTACTGTCAAATTAGTTTTCATCATGCTCATATCATTCGCGTTCGCTACTTTGATAATTTGATATGTGGATGGACCGGTGCTTGGGTGTTGTCCTTACTTAGACCAGCCTCCCACTTATGATTAACCCCTCTCGCAAGCATCTGCAACTACGAAAGAAGAATTAAGATAAATCTAACCATAGAATTAAACATGTGGATCCAAATTAGTCCCTTACGAAGCAACACATAAACTAGGGTTCAAGCTTCTATCACTCTACCAACCTAGCATCTACTTGCTACTCCCCAATGCCTTCCCCTAGGCACAAATTATGGTGAAGTGTCATGTAGTCGACGTTCACATAACATCACTAGAGGAAAGACAACATACATCTCATCAAAATATCAAACGGATACCAAATTCACATGATTACTTATAACAAGACTTCTCCCATGTCCTCAGGAACAAAAGTAACTACCCACAAAGCATGTTCATGATCATGATCAGAGGGGTATTGAATATCATTAAGGATTTGAACATATAATCTTCCACCAAATAAACCAACTAGCATCAACTACAAGGAATAATCAACACTATTAGCAACCCACAGGTACCAATATGAGGTTTTGAGACAAAGATTGAATACAAGAGATGAACTAGGGTTTGAGATGAGATGGTGCTGGTGAAGATATTGATGAAGATTGGTCCTCCCACTATGAGAGGGTGGTAGGTGATGACGATGGCTTTGATTTCCCCCTCCTAGAGGGAAGTTTCCCCGGCAGAACCGCTCCGCCGGAGACCAGGACGGCGGCACTTCATCCCGAAAGTCCTCTCTTGGTTTTTTTTCTTGGTCAAAATGCTTCATATAATAGAATATGGGCACCGTAGCCTGGCTAGGGGCCCCACAAGCTCAGGGGGCGCCCCTGGGGGTAGGGCACGTGATACATCTCCAACGTATCTATAATTTTTTATTGTTCCATGATGTTATATTATCATTCTTGGATGTTTTACAATCATTTTACATCATTTTTTGGTACTAACCTATTGACATGGTGCCAAGTGCCAGTTGTTGTTTTCTGCATATTTTTTACATCGCAGGAAATCAATATCAAACTGAGTCCAAACACCGCGAAACTTTTTGGAGATTTTTTATGGGCTAGAAGACACCCAATGGGCCAGAGCTGCACCTAGGGGTGCCCCGAGGGGGGCACAACCCACCAGGGCGCATCTGGCCCCCCTGGCGCGCCTAGGTGGATTGTGCCCACCTCGGTGGCCTCCCACACCCCCTCTTTACCCTATGAATTCCCAAATATTTCGAAACCCTTCGGGGTGAACCTAGATCGGAAGTTCCGCTACCGCAAGGCTCTGTAGTCCACAAGATCCAATCTATATCCCTTTCCGGCCCTCCGTCGGAGGGGGAAATCATCACCAGTGGCCATCTTCGTCATCCCGTCAGCCACCATGGTGAGGAGGGAGTAGTCCACCCTCGGGGCTGAGGGTTTGTACCAGTAGCTATGTGTTTAATCTCTCCCTCTCTCGTGTTCTTGAGATGCACAATCTTGATGTATCACGGGCTTTGTTAGTATAGTCGGATCATATGGTGTTTTCCCCTCTATCTTGTGATGAATTGAGTTTTCCCTTTGAGATTTCTTTGGATTGAATACTTTTATGGACTTGAGAACACTTGATGGATGGCTTGCAATTGATTACTCATGGTGACAATGGGGTATCATATTGATTCACTTGATATGTGTTTTGGCACTTAACTTGCGGATTCCCGCGGTGACATTGGGTAATCAATGCATAGGGGTTGATGCACGTTCTTGTCTTTGTTTCTCCGGTAGAAATCTTGGGGCACTCTTTGAAGTTCTTTGTGTTGGATTGAGTATTATGAATATGAATTTGTTTTGGTGTTATTTTAGTACGAACTCTTGATAGATTGATCGGAAAGAATAACTTGGTGTTATTTTAGTACGAACTCTTGGATGGATCGATCGGAAAGAATAGCTACAAACAATTTCTTATTATGTTCTCCGCTAGATAGGAACTTTGGAGTGATTCTTCATCGCACGTTGAGGGAAGGTTATGTGATCCAATTATATTAGCATTGTTGAGAGATTGCACTAGTGAAAGTACGGACCCTAGGCCTTGTTTTCAAGCATTGCAATATCGTTTGTGCTCCGTTTTATCACTTGCTACCTTGCTGTTTTTTATTGTTACTGTTACAAAAATCAATATCTATTATCCATATCACACTTGTATCACCATCTCTTCGCCGAATTAGTGCACCTATACAATTTCCCATTGTATTTGGTGTGTTCGGGACACAAGAGACTTTTTATTATTTGGTTGCAGGGTTGTTTGAGAGAGACCATCTTCATCCTACACCTCCTATGGATTGATAAGCCTTAGGTCATCCACTTGAGGGAAATTTACTACTGTCCTACAAAACTCTGCACTTGGAGGCCCACACTACTGCAGGATGCTGCTAACGCGACACTACGATCAGAGACCCTTCAACGAAACTATGCCCTATGCCATAATCACAAATGGGGGTGTAAAAACCATCAAAAAAGGTGCAAAACATTTGCGATGGAGGATGCATCAAACACGGTTCAGATTTTGGTTGCGTGTGCGATGATGGGGATACGGTTCAGTTCAATTGACTGTTTGCGATGAGGAGGAACAAAAGAAACGGGCTGCCAGATGAAGGCGTGTGCGATGTACATCATACGGTTTAGTCGGATGAACTGTTTCTGATTAGGCAACACAAAAGAAATGGTCAGCCAGATCAAGGTGTGTGCGATATACGACATGCGGTTCACTCGGATGAACTGTTTGTGTTGAGACAAGAGAACATAAACGGTTCAATATAAGAAGATGCGTGTAATACGCGGCAAACATGTCTGTAATAAAAAATGTGTGCTAAGACCAATAATAACACAGACGGTTGCTGCTAATAAGACGTGTGTGTTGTGCGATGGGATTGCATGCAGAACAACATAGGATACGAGACTTGTTCTCTTGGCATCGTGCTTCATCTTTTCGTAGTAGGGGTCGATGGTGGCCGAGGCGAGTTCAACCAGGGAGTCCTTCTTCTTGCTGCCCCAGACCCTGTAGTGCTCACAGATTTCGACAAGGTTCTAGCAAGCCAAGCCCGTAACCCTGAGCGCTTTTACATCATTGATGGTTTCCACCGTGGCGAACTTGTAGTTGGTGCTGTTGACAAACCTGTTGAAATGGTCGCAAGGCTCTGTGGCCATGCAGTAGTGGTGGATGAGGACATGATGGCACATGCTCAACTGGGTGACGGCAACTTTCTGTTCTATGTCGGGACGACCGACGGTGTACCGGAGGTCGATGTCGACCACCTTGTACTTGTCTCCAGCAAGCAACTGCTCAACGGTGTTGATGTAGTCGTCCCCCATGGCCAGGTCGATGGTGTACACCACCGAGAGATCCGTATCCCTCGCGTGGGTCTCCACTTTATGCTCGCCGAACTCCATTGGAGCGCCGCTAGACATCTCCTCTCTATGTGTCATCGTGGGTGTGCTTGTTGTGTTGTGGGGCGCGATCGAAAGGTTGAAGAGACTAAGGTTATAATGTCCGCGGGAATTAAAGGGGAAGCTGGACGGCCAGGAATATCGACAGGCCCTGAGGGCAGTTCTAATTTGCAGCGCGTAACTCCATCGTGCCGCACGTAACTGCATTGCGTGGCAACGCGCGCGGCGCAACTGCATGCATATGGGCCCCCCGCGTGATCGTGCGCACGCCCAACCGCTGACAGAGCACGCACGGAGGGACGCGAGCAGAGCGCTCCGTGGTCGCCTCAACGGCGAGCAACCATATATATATATACACTATTCTCATAACGGGATCAGAATATTATTCTGATCACAACATATACTTCCTGAGATACGCGCCTGAACTTCCCTCTGTAGGAACCCGACCTTCGGGCTATCTTCGCCACCGTGTCTCTCCGGGTGAATTATTCTTGTTAGTCGTGTTGTATGTGATGTAAGTGTAATCTGCAAACGGTTTTTTAGCAACTAAATACTCTTTTTAAATAGAAATCTCGCTCATGGGCGGATTTTGCTCTCGGGTTGTGATGAACTCGTGTTTTTTGCAATTTTACTGCCTCAGTTGCACGCCTGAACTTCCCTCTGAACTAGGTTGAACTTCCGCCAACATCGCCCAAACGAGGCTTGTGATATACCGTTGGAAAGCTATGGACACCAGTATCATGACCCAACTTAAATTTTTGTCAAAATGTAAGCAGTTTAAGAGCAGTTTTGAAAACCGTTTTTTCTTCACACAAAAAATGTGAATCGTATTTTCGATCTCATTTCTAAACTGTTTATCGGAATGCGGCATATAATATGTCGTTGGAAAGCTTCTGCAAAACCTCTCCTTTCACACGTTGAAAGTTTTCTCTAATTCCCTATGGTTAAAACGTTATTTGGGAAAACGTAAAATTTCGCACACCGAACAACCGGGTTCGTATTTTTGCGGTAATTTCTAAACGACTAATCTAATTAGGACATATTATATGGCGTTCGAAAGTTTATGAAAATGCACTACTTTTTCATGTTGAAAGTTTTTTCTAATTTTGAACGGTTTAAGAGTAATCTAGAAAACGATATAAGTCCTACCGAGTTCGTATTTTTGAGGTAATTTCTAACCGTGCGTCCGAATGCAGCAAATGATATGGCGTTGGAAAGCTTGAACAAATGCAAAACTTTTTGGTATGTATTGTTTCTCCCAATTCATTACAGTTTTATGTCAGTTTTGAAAATGGTGAAAAACGTATTTTCATGGTAATTTCTACAAACTTTATCGGAATGAGGCAAATGATATACCGTTGAAAAGCTACAGAAAATGCGAACTTTTTCATGTTGATTGTTTTCTCTGATTCCTAGCCCTTTTCAAGTAATTGAAAAAATGGCGAGATCATTTTTCTGCCGTTATCGCGAAACAGATTCTTCGAAATGCAGCGCGTGAAGAACCTGAACTTCTGGGCACGTGTGCTTGAACTTCATTCTGTTTTTCACGTGTTTTTTTTGCTCGTAGCTGTCGATCCACTGCTTGTATCTCTCCATCCACTCATCGGAATTGAGCAAGTGATATATCGATCGAAAGATGGTGTAAACACGCAACTTTCACGTGTTGATCCATTTTTCATACTCGCGACGGTTTTAAAAGTTTTTGATCTGAAATTCATATAGTGTAGTAGTTGAACTTCGTGTTGTTTTCACGTTGAACTTCTGTGACGTATTTTTGTTTGTAATTTCTCATCCTTTCATCAGTGTTATACAAATGATACAGTGTCATCTTTAGAAATTGAAATTCTCCTTTCCTTTTTGTTTTCTTTCAACATTGTTTAGCACGTCGAACCACACCATTTTTAGAAATTCAACTTCTCCCTTCTTTTTGTTTTCTTTCAACATTGATTTGCACGTCGAACCGCTTCATCTTTAGAAATTGAACGTCTCCTTTCCTTTTTGTTTTCTTTCAACATTGGTTTACACGTTGTGTATCGCATCATCTTTAGAAAATGATCTTCTCTCTTTCTTTTTGTGTGTGTTTGCCTCTTTTTATTTTTTACACCCATAGTGTGTGTTATTTAGATCTGCGGCAGAAAATATGAACTTCTCATCCACATTTTTTTGTATCAACATCTTTTTTTGACACAAATGTTTTTGGAAACATCTTTGCAACTCCCTTCTTTTCTCTGTTCTTTTCTTCGTTCTACATGAGAAAATATAGTTTTTCTCAATTTGTGTACTAAGCACACGCGCACATCACATCCACAATTTTTTTGGTAATCAAATGGAAAAGGTTACAGTCCCACAGACATATACAGTTGAACTTCCCTGAATTTGAGCAGTAATACATGAACTTATGATGTACAGAATTGTTGCCTTTGATACTAGTGGGTGGAGCCTCACAAGTGGACGACATCGCGTGTTGTTGGACAAGCGAGAGGAAGAACGGTGATGTCGGGGAAGGTCGGATGCAGTCATCGTTGTAGTCCCCACACCACAGCATACTTGTTGTGTCCAACCAAATCTTCCTAGACTGAAAATACATATTGTACTTGATTGAAACATCTGCCGGACTTGAAACTGAAACCTGTGTCACAGGGTGAGGAAGTGCATTTTGATATGAAACGGGAGGTTGAGAAAACAATGGGTTAAAGTAGAATGTTATGATAACATTCAACCGTAGAATATGGCTGAAAAGCAAACTCAAATTGAAGTCCTCACTCGTATGTTGCTAAACTGGATGGTACATCCATGTTTTTCCACTTATGCACGGGCGGCTCCCCGGCTGCACATTTCTACTTCAACAACATCTACGAGAGGAATTGGCTGGCAGCAACGCGCACATTCTACAAGGGGAGCGGTGGCGCTCACGCAGCCGTAGGCAGTGGCGACGTTCATCGACCTTTCTATTCTGCATGCGTGGCCCCTAGCCTTTGCTGCTCTCCAGCTCATGGGATGCATCCTCGGTGTTGTCTCCAAGAGGTGGCTTCCCCACTCACGACATGTTGAGCCTGAGGGATACGACACATGGCTTGGGGGAGAGGCCATTTTTGCAGCACTGAGAGATGCCGGGAAGATCGAAGACAGACGCCGGAGAAGGTCGACAAGAGATGCCCGTGCAGATCACGCATGTGGGATGCGTCCCCATGGGCCTCAGCTGATGGAAGGGGTGGAGGGACGGGACATGAGAGGACAGCGAGATTGGAGGCCATGATTGCGCACCTGGATTGCTTCAGCGTCAGCGGCCGCTGAGATCGTGGTCAGCGGTGGCGCCATGGCACCCAGTGGGGTCGTCCCTGACCCACTCTGGTTAGGATGCTGCCGGATCCGTGTGTGGCAGCGTTGACTGGGGTTGGCAGTTGTGGCAGCGTCCTGCTGGAGGGTGGCGGCGACAGCGGCGTGAAGGGTGGCAGAGACAATGGGTTGCGGGTTGGCGAAGACGGTGGTGGCACCGGCGTGCAGGGGTGGACGGCCGCCGGTGTTCCTGGATGGGGGGTGGGGGAGTTACGTGAGAAGGTGGGGGCACGCTGGAGTTTGGGGCGGCGGCAGAAGGCGCGCCTGGGCCGGGGCGCGCTGGGGTTAGGGGTAGCGGCAGG
>LR738715.1:584813248-584883792 GCA_902687465.1 Secale cereale
GGGCCGCGCCGGAGTCAGGGGAGGAGGTCGGGGGATCCACAAAAGTTGATTTGGTGCGGGAGGAGGGGTGGGGGTGGGAATGGGCCGGTCGAGATTTCTCTTTTTTGCGTTTTCGGGAGTTCGGGAGGGCCCGTCAGCGTCTATGTATATATATTGTGTTTGGTCCTCAAATGTGGTTCACTTTTGAGAGTGATGTTGTTCACTTGTTCCCAACATGAAAGTGCAATTTTTTTAGTGAAACAACAAGATAGTAGTGCGGTTCACTTGGATATATGTCGAGGTTCACTTGCCCTCGTCTCTGCGGTCCGCTCTCATTCATAGAAAATATTGAATAAAAGACAACAAAAACTCGTCTCAGAAAATTTACTTACGACAAAAGAAATTATCTAGCTCACTTTCCTGTTCGATGCAGTGCAATTTTCAGTCTCACGCAGTGCGGTTTTCTGTTCGATGCGGTTCACACGTCGATTTCGGTGTCGCGAAAACAGAGTGTCCGCATGTCGGTAAATTCAAAACTGCTCTTAAACCGTAAGGAATTAGAGGGAGCGTTCTATATGAAAAAGTTGCGTCTCGATGATATCTTTCCAAGGGCATATATGTTGAATCATTTCGACTAGCGGTTTGTAAAAATTTCGCCAAAAACTACTGCTGCCCCTCGTAGTCAGCCGCACGATTTTCAAAATTAACTAAAAACCGTAAGGAAGCTCAAAACCATTTCAACATATGAAAGTTGTGCCTCGTCCATAGCTTTTGAACGGTATATTATACGCCTTGTTTTGACAAACGATTAGAAAACTGGAGTGAAAACAATACAGAAAATTTGAAAAAATTCGAAAAACAGAATTCCGCGATTTAGTAAATTTGAAACTGCTTTTAAACCGTAACGAATTAGACAAAAAAATATATATGAAAAAGATGCGCCTCGATGATATCTTTCCAACGGTGTATCATATGTTTCATTCCGACAAGCGGTTTTGAAAAAAACACGAAAAAACGCTCGCTGCCTGTAATGCCTAGTATGTGACTATGCCTCCCACGTGTCGAGGCACGACTTAAAGGCATAATCACATACTAGAATGATCTCAAGTATGGTATCTTTGCATAACTCATGTAAAAGAGGGGATGAAAATGTAAAACAATAGTTGGCTTACACTCGCCACGTCACAGAATGTAATACATTAACATACATCATCCAAATAACATTAGAGTCCGACTACGGACGAAGATCCAAATGAAAGATACCATAAATAAAGCAACACAAGGCCTGATCGCCCCTAGTAGAAGCCACTATTGATCGTCGGGATAAGACACATAGTAACGTCCACGCTCTTCATTGAACTCCCAATACAGCTCTGAACCACCACCTGTGTAGTTCTCATCGGTACCTGCATCTGGTGTTGTGTTGAATCTGTGAGCCATAGAGGACTCAGCAATCCCGAACCCGGGTAACAAGACTACCCAAAGCCTTAGGTGTGGAAAATGCTTATAACAAGGTTGCAGCAGCACTAAGCACTAACTTACGAATTCAGAGCGAGAAGAGGACAAGTGCTAACGATCACCAAGTTGATCAAAAAGTGATCCTAACTACACACGCTCAAACAAAACCCCACCGTGTTCACTTCCCGAACCCCTTCGGAAAGAGACCGCCACGGTTACTCACGCAGGTAGTGTATTATAAACATGGTGTCAAGTTATCTACAACCGGATATTAACAAATTCCCATCTGCCACATAACCGTGGGCACGACTTTCGAAAGATCAAACCCTGCAGGGGTGTCCCAACTTAGCCCATAGCAAGCTCACGATCTGCGGAGTCGCAACTCCAAAGTGGGAAGACCCGAGTATTCTCGGAATTCCGTGCTCAAGATATTCCGACAAAGGTAAAACTAATCCAGCAAGACCTCCCGGCGTGCCGACAACCTGATAGTAGCCCCGCGTATCTCGTCTCAAGCCACCACCGGATGGGTGATCATACAGGTAATACAAGATACCTCGGGTTTCCCCAAGGCGGCCCCACATAACCCCCAGTTTGGACCAACACTCATGAGGAGCACTGGTCCGGGTTGTAAAATTAAGGGATAATTAATTTCATGCCCCTAGTTGTGTCCCACTCGGCAGGTTTGCCCCTAGTTTTCGAAAACCCTCGATTTTGCCCAAGCCTGTCTGCTCCTCTTATCAATTTGCCCTTCCGTCACGTTTCCATCCAGTTAGTGTCGTTTGACCATGTGTTGACCGTCTATGGACTTTTCGCTGGACCATTTTGCCCCTCCTTTCTTACTCTCTCAGCACACACTTCCAAGTGGGACCATCACTGAAAAAACCATCCCATATCCTCTCTTCCTTCTCTCCCATCGGTCAAACCCTAGCCCCATATCCCATTTCACAGCGCAACTAGCCACGCCCCCGCCTGCGTGTGGGTCAATCCAGCCGAACTCGTCGGCGGCCAACCTCGTCGGAGTAACCACACAGGTCTAGTGAGCTCCTCCCCTCGGACAAGTCTCCTTGCTTTCTCCTCTGCTCACTCTCCAACCTCGCCTCGCTCTCTTTTCTCTGTAGTGAGGAACTGACGGTCGCTACCATTCTTCACCACCACCGGAATGCCACTGCATCGTCTTGGGTTGTCGCCGCCGGTCATGGACTCTAGCCTCTAGATCCAGTCTATCCCTAACGGGATCTGCCCTCCGCCGCCCCGCTGGAGATCCCCAACTTTTGCTACTACCAACGCCATCTCCTACATCGAGCTCCAGATCCAGTCTGTCCTCGCCGGATCCGCCAACCGTCACCGTGCCAGAGATCCCCGACGTCCTCTACTTCCAGCGCCATCCCCTGCATCAAGCTGTTGCTCGACCTCATCCTCCTTCTTTCTTCTCACGATGAGGATTTCATGAGCTTCGGCTAGAGATCTGCAACGGTTGCGTCCCCGTTGACCCTCCTCCACACCAACATGGGCTAGCCTCCACTTATGTCTCCCTCCACCAATGTCTCCCGCTGGCCCAGATCCACAGCGCCCCGAGGAAGGCCCGCTGCCATAGATCTCGTCGGTGGCCAATTTAGGCGGCGACCGGGGACCTGCGGTGGCGAAAGACGGTGGAGGAGGGTGGCGCACGCCTACCCCGGGCCTCCTTCCATGCTGTCGCGGTGCCCAAGCTCCCGACGAGCTTCGACACTGATTCCATAGGCTCCGACGAGCTCATCCACGTCCTACAGAGGTCGGCCTTTAAATTGTTGACCTGGCATTTTTAACAGACGCAATGTAATTAGCTTGTACAGCTGGCGGCTATGGACTGATGATTAAATATATTCGATATGGGACAGACCGTAAGTAGGAGTACTTATTTGTGTTAATTACTGTTGTTTTAATTAGTTTATGCGGTGTTAATTATTGCATAAAAAAGTAATGCAAAATTGATATTATGTTTACAACATGGCAGTGTCCATTAGAGATATTTGGTCCATTGTGGGTCCCACATGATAGTGAGAAGAGAGAGATGAGAGAGGGATGTTTTGTGGGTGATGGGTCCCACTTGGAAGTGTCCAGTGAGAGAGTGAGGAAGCAGGGGCAAAAAAGTCCAACGAAAAGTCCATAGACGGTCAACACACGGTCAAACGGCACTAACTGGATGGAAACGTGACAGAAGGGCAAAACCATAAGAGGAGCAAGCATGCTTGGGCAAAATCGAGGGTTTTCGAAAACTAGGGGTAAACCTGCCGAGGGTGACCCAACTAGGGGTATAAAATCAATTATCCCTAAAATTAAGTCCTCGGGGTCCAGAAAGTCCCTATGCAAGTTATTTAGTTATGGAAAATGGTAAAACCAAAGTTGGGCCTTGCTGGAAAAGTTTTAGCACTAAGCGAGTTATCGAGGGGGGCCCATAAACCCCAACCGTGTTAGGGACGCAAAATCAAGGAACATAACACCGGTTTAACGGTGTCGGGGAAACTGGTCGCCCAGGAACACCTATGGGACCGGAGCCCCTTTTCGGTACGGCAAGGGAGCGGAGGGAGCACGAAGAGCGGATCGAGGCGAGCACGCGGCCAGTTTACCCAGGTTCGGGCCGCACGGATGCGTAAGACCCTACTCCTGCCTTGGTTGTATTGTGTTCTTGGCTCGGGAGCACGAAGAGCTACAGAGCTGGTTGCTAGCTACACCAAGCGTGAGAGTGATCGAAGTTCCGAACCTCCTCTACGTTGTGCATGGGCCTCCTTTTATAGGTCAAAGGGGTCACCGACAGGTGGCAACATAGGTGAGAGTAAAAACGTAAAAATGGTGGTAGTTGTAACAGTGTATGTACAGTGTTTTGTACCTAACCCTGACGGTGGGGGACAAGGGCATTGAATGCCCGTCACCGTCTCCCCAAACAGTGCAAAAAGCGTCCATCCGAGCGTCTTTGTTCGCCACGACGGTAGCCTCGTCATCGTGGCTTGCCACCGTGTCCCCCAGGCTGCACAGCCTTCCGCCACGTGCCCCTGGAAGGGCCCCAGGGCGACGCGTGGCCAGATGAGCTGGAGCGCGGGCACACAGTGGAAGCTTGCCGCGGCAAGTGCCTTGCCGTGGTCGCTACCTTGCCGCGCCCGGAAGCTTGTCGCTCTCCGGGCCTTGCCGGGGCGCGCGATGCGCCACGGCGAGTCTTCTGAAATGCCATGCTTTGGCCTTCCTGGCAAGCTCCTCTTGCCAGGGTCTTGTGCTAAAGTTATGGTTTTGAGCCTGGAGCGGCCTTCCCGGCAAGCTCCTCTTGCCGGGGCCTCGTTTCATTGACTTGAATACTTTGTTCTTGAATGGCTCCAAAGGAACCAAAGCGGGCTGTGGCGGGCGCGTGGCAAGCCCTGCCACGGGACGCTGCTACTGCCCGTGCACAAGTCGGGATACTAAGGTACCCCTACTTTAGTACACCGACAGGAGCCCCCGGGCCTGGGCCACACATGGTGACGAGCGCTGTTGGGCCAGGCCCAAAACAGTGCACGGGCACACGCGGCCCGCGGCGCGCCGCAGCCTACTCCGTATCCGCCGCATCCCTCCCCAATGGCACGCGTCGGTTGCGGCGTCGTGGGAGAGATCGTGGCCTGTTTCTTTAATGGGAAAATGTGGAACGTCCCCCTCTCCCCCTTAAAAGCAGAGGAAACAGGGGCAGTTTCCCCCATTGCTTCATTGCGTCTTCAACCTCCAGAAACCCCCGCCGCTCCCCTCCTCCCCGAAGGTTGAAAGAGAGCAGCGCTCCGCCCTTCTTCCGCCGCCGCCAGCCTCCCCAGCGCCGCCGGCCCCCCTCGCCGTCCCCGCCATGGCCCCGAAGGGCGACAAGGCGAAAGCCGCGAAGACCGAACGGGCGGCGAAGCTTGCAGCAATGCGGAAGAGGATGGTGGTCTTCCCGCCGAGGCTCGGCGCGAGGGAGCTGAAGGACAAGTTCTACCTCTTCTGGTCGAGGGAAACGAAAGCTCACCCGCGCACCAGGGTTCTCCCCGCCGAAGCCTGCGACATGTTTCCGGGAGGTTATCTTTACTTTGCCCTGTTCTTCCATTGCGGACTCTACCCTCCATACTCCGGATTCTTCTGCGATGTTATGAACACGTATGGATTCCATCTTCTGGATTTCACCCCGAACGCAGTCTTAACCATGGCCGTTTTCGCACATCTGTGCGAAAACTTTGTCGGAGTCCACCCCAATGTAGCCCTCTTCCGCCATTTTTTTACGCCTCGGGTAGAGTCTAGGTCCCCCCTGTCCGGTGGGATTTCTTGGATCTTTAGGCTCAATAAGAAAGAGGCATACTTGATTGGAGAGCTCCGCGGCAAGTGGGAGGAGTGGAGGGCCGACTGGTGCTGGATCATGGAGGATGAACCCCAGCAGTTTACTTCCCCGCGCCGAGCTGCAATAGTGCGCGGCAAGGACTGGAGTGATCTGGCCCCGGAGGACGAGAAGCTGAAGATAGCTCTCACTAGGATTCTTCGCCTCCGGCAAGCCAATCTCATTGTAGGTGAGGTCGGGGCAGATTTCCTTCGCCGGCGCATCGCTCCCTTGCAGGAGAGGAAGAGGCCTGCTTGGGATTTCGGCAACGCGGCAGACTGTATGAGGCTGCGCCCCGGCCTTAACTACAACTTCACTGTCCTGGAGCTCAAAGGGATGCTCCGTGAGCTGTTCAAGCACGACGCCAAGCACCCGGAGTGGTTCGCCTCGCCGCGGGGGGTAGTTCCACTATGCAACAATTCGTCGCTTAGTGCTATCCGCGTGGCGATGCCGTTGTGCGACTCTCACGGGGTTGACCCCACTTGGCTGGCGCCTTCTGACGAAGCCGCACAAACCTTCTTCGACAACTTGGTGGAGCTGCCGATCGATCTCCATGAGAAGAAAGGTCTCACCCGCGACACCACCGACCGGGAGGTGGTGTATATCGCCACCAGGATGGAGGAGGCAGCCGTAGCCGAGGCCGCGGGCGAGTTTGGGTACTCCTTGGACGAGGCGGATGCAGCGGACGTGGTGAGTCGGGCCGAGGAGGAAGAGATCCTCAAACTGATAAAGCCTGCCGGGCAGCCCGCCGAGACGAGCGAGGCTGCCGGGCAAGGCACAGAGTCGAGCGAGCCCGCCGAGCAAGGCGCTGAATCAAGCGACTCTGCCGAAGACTCGGGCGGGTCTCTGGGCCTTGACGGTTCCTCTTCATCCTCGGGAAGTTCTCCGCCACCACCAAGTCCTCCGCCTCAACCGAAGAAACGTCTCCGCAAGGCCGCAGACACGGCGAGGCAGCCGGCGGTCCAGCAGCCGCACCGTCGCTCGATGCGCGCCACCACGACGAGCAAGGCCGTCAAGGGGGCGCCTCGCGCCTCAGTAGCGGCCGGGGGAGGATCTTCCCGCACGGGCTCCACTGCTCCTCGGGCCTCGGCGACGACCGGAGCGGGGTCCTCGCAGACCACCGACCCCGCTCCCGGCAAGCGGCCGAGGGCGCCTACTCCTCCAGCTCCTCGCGCTGGACCGCGCGAGGCAGACTTCGACTTCTCCGTTCTCAGTTCCGACGAGGAGGAGGAAGAGTAAGTACTTGCAACTCTTGTTTCCTTCGTTTGTTGCTCTTTGTTTTGAATCTTCTTTGCCTGATTCTGCTTGATGTCTGTCTTCCAGGACCCTGGCCCAAAGGGTGGCGAAGAGGGCCAAGATCCCGGTGGTTGACCTCGAGGACGAGCCCGTCGCAGCAGCGGGGGATGCGCCAGCGACGAGCTTGCCGGACCAGCCGGCTGCCCCGCAGAGCAGCCCCCAGCGTAAGTCTTCTATTTACTTCTTCGCTTGTCGGGCGCGCGTGGGCTTCTCATCCTTGTTAATATTTTCGCATGTTTGTTGATTTGTACAGAAGTGGAGCCGCAGCCTCAGGAGCGCCAAGAAACCGCTCCCGACGAGCCGCATGTCCCGACCTCTCCGCCAAGGAGGAGCTCCCCGGCGAGGGAGAATACTCTGCCAAGGGCGGGTACTCCGCCAAGGGCGAGTACCCCGCCAAGGGTGAGCACCCTGCCAAGGGAAGGTGCCAGCGGCCCTCCGCCGGCGGGGACTACTACCATGCCGCCAAGGGAGGACCCCCCGGCGAGGGACCCCGTCGAAGAAGAGGCCCGCGCAGGTAACCCTTGTAGTTTTCTTCTCTTGAACTTCTCTTTTTGGATATTTGCTTGACAATGATTTTCTTCTTCTTGTCTTGAAACTCGTCCGCTCCAGAGCCTATGGAGACGGAGGCCACCACCGAGGAGCCCGCGCGCGGCAACGCTGGTGACGCCGCGGCCACCGAGGAGGCGATTGGCACCGAGGATCCCGCCGTCGAAGAGGCAACCAGGGACGCCGACGCGGCAGCTGAGGAGGGGACCGGCGGTCGCACTGACGGCCTCGAGGCCGCAGGAGCGTTTGACGCTGCGCCGACCGCCGACCATGCCGCTGCCGCGGCCGGAACTGGCGCATACTTGGAGGCCGGAAACGGGGTTTTCATCCAACTTCCGTGGGCTTCTTCGTTAAGGGCGCCCGCGGAGGGGGAGGTCTTCGATGGAGAAGTCCTCGCCTCCGCGGGGCTGAAGTTTGTCGACACGCCCGGCAACAGCAACGAGCGCGAGGAGGAGCAGCTTCTGCGCCGGCTTCTGGCCCTGTACCGTGCCAGGCAGGCCAAGCTGGAGTCCCGAGAGGCTCTGGCTGCCAAGGCAGGCGTCGATTTGGAGAAGCGCGCCGAGGAGCTCGGCGCCGCCAACCAGGCGGCCCTCCGCTCCTTGGCGGAGGAGCGGGAGGAGCTCGCCGAGGCGCACCAAGCGTTCATCCTCGAGAAGGCTGAAGCGGAGGAGCAGCAACGACTCGCCGCCGAGGAGCTGTCCCGGCGGGAAGGATAGCTAACGCAGCGGAAGGTCGACCTCGAGAGCCACGAGGACGACCTTGCCGCGCGCGAGCAGTCCATTGGCGGGGCTCTGCAGGAAGCGAGGGACGCCGCTGCAGCTGCAGAGACCGCCAAGAGAGACTTGGAGGCGAGGGTGGCGCAGTTGGAGATCAACTTGAGGACGAGCGAGGAGAAGGTTGCCGCGCTCACGTTGGAGAGGGAGAAAGACGCCCACAGCCACTCGGAGCTGTAGGTCCGTCTCTCCGACAAGGGCAAGGAGCTCGCCGTCGCCAAGGACTCTGTTGCGGATTTGGAATTGAAGCTGTCCACCCTCACTGCATCGCTCGACAGCGCCAGGAACAGGGAGACAAAGCTGAAGGAGGACCTCCGGGCTGAGAGGGCACTGCTGGACAGCGCCGCCCTCACGTAGAACAACTTCAGGCAGACGGTGGAGCAGTGGACCGAGGAGCTTGTCACCGCCGCCGCTGACATCGACAGAGAGTTGGCGGGGCTGGGGACAGAGCACCTCGGGTACTCCCCCGACGCGAACCTCCCTCACAGCGCCAAGCTGAGCTTATTCTTCAGGGGAGTGGCGCCGGCCCTTGAGCAGCTCCGGGAGAGAATCCCCACACAGCTGGCGAACGAGGCGCGCAGGCTTTGCTCGGGAGTTGTGGAGAGAGTGCTGACGAAGATAGTCTACCGCAACCCCGGAATTAATCTTGAGAACGTCCTCAGGACCTTGCCGCCCGACGCCGACCAGGAAGCGCTGAAGGCTCTTGTCGCCCCCATCGTGGCCAAGGTGGGCAAGATCAGAAGAGTCGACGGCGACCGCGTAGACTAGGCTGTTTTCTTTCCGCTTCCCTTGTCGCTGCCAATTAAGTCATGGACAGTAGTTTATTAGAACAGCGACAAGTCATCTTGTAATATAACTTTATTTTGGGTAGTTAATGTAGTGTTACTCCCTTTGTTCGACTCCTTTACTTTGTATGCTTTTACCCTACGCTTTTAGGGAACTTGCCGGCAAAGGGACCCTTGCCGCGAGCGCTGAGTGCGGAACTTCAGCAGCCTACTGGCAACGCCGCTACCGGCAAGAAACCTTGCCGTAGCTAGTCGCAGTACACTTAGATTGTTGAGAAAACTCAAAAAGGAAGTAAGGGCGCGACACTTGTCGCAGCACACTTAAGCCGTTGAGCGTGCTCGAAACAAAGTAAGGGCGCGGCTAGCCACGGGTAGGTTCCTCCGCGCACAGGTTTTCCATACAAAGTGTGGTCGTTCAAGGAAGATAACTTAGAAAATTTAAAAATTTGAATGCTCAAACTTTGGTAACTTAGCTTTTGCGTATGGTCTGCTTCCCGGCAAGGCGAGGCTTTCTTGAACGGCACTTGGTCCATACCACTGTCCCCTTCCCCCCGGCAAACTTGTGCGCGAGGAATTCTTCTTCTGCTTGAGAGAAAAGAGAAAGGGAGGAAACATAGATATGGAGCCTTGCGGCTCGTTATTGCTTACCGAAGGTGTGTGCTGCACGAGGTGTCATATAATACATGCAAGTAAAAGAGAAAAATGCATGAAACGACAAGTTGTGCAAGGCACAAAAGCTTTACTGATGCACGGGGTCTGCGCCCGGATTTGTACAAAGGTTTACATGCAACATCGGCAAGACTTGTACAAAAGGTGGTTGCCGGAGCGGATCACGGCAACCGTGCCTTATGGGTGAAACTTGCGAAGGTGCTCAATGTTCCAGGAGTTGCTCACCGGTAAGCCCTCTTCGGTCTCAAGGCGGACAGCGCCGGGCCTTGTGACTTGTCTCACCCGGTAAGGGCCTTCCCACTTCGGCGTCAACTTGCTGGAATTCTTGGCGGACTGAACACGCCGAAGAACAAGGTCGCCTTCCTCGAGACTTCTGGCCTTGACTTTGCGGCTATGATAGCGGCGCAAAGCTTGCTGGTATCGAGCAGCTCGTACAGCAGCCTGAAGACGGTCCTCCTCGAGGAGCAGTGCATCATCTTGCCGCAGCTGCTCTTGCTCGAGCTCATCATAAGCGAGCACTCGAGGCGACCCGTATACGAGTTCCGTGGGGAGAACTGCCTCTGCTCCATAGACAAGAGCAAAGGGTGTCTGTCCGGTGGCTTGATTTGGTGTCGTTCTGATTGACCAAAGAGCCGCCGGCAACTCTTCAATCCAGTTTCTTCCGCACTTGTGGAGCCTGTCGAAAGTTCTTGTCTTGAGCCCGCGCAGCACTTCAGCGTTTGCCCTCTCCGCTTGACCGTTGCTCCTCGGGTGAGCAACAGAAGTGAAGCAGACCTTGGCGCCAAGGTCTTGGACGTATTGCATGATGGTGCGACTCGTGAATTGTGTGCCGTTGTCGGTGATGATCCTGTTAGGGATTCCAAAACGGCAGACAATTGACCTGAAGAACTTGACTGCTGACTGTGCGGTCTCCTTTCTCACTGGTTCCACTTCCGGCCACTTTGTGAACTTGTCGATGGCGACGTACAAGTACTCAAAGCCCCCGACTGTGCGGGGAAAGGGGCCGAGGATGTCGAGCCCCCAGACCGAAAATGGCCAGGACAAAGGGATCGTCTGGAGAGCTTGAGCTGGCTGATGTATTTGCTTGGCATGGAACTGGCACGCTTCACACTTGGTTACTTGTGCAGTTGCATCTTAGAGGGCTTCTGGCCAAAAGAAACCTTGCCGGAATGCCTTGCCGACAAGTGCTCTTGCGCCAATGTGGTGGCCACATATGCCTCCGTGTATCTCTGCCAACAGCTTTTGCCCATCTTCCGGGGGAATGCACTTCAGTCTAACACCATTGAGTCTTCTTCTGTACAGTTCATTGCCGACGAACTGGTACATACTTGACTGCCTGGTTATTCTTTCTGCTTCTTCTGGTTCTTCGGGAAGTTCTCCAGTTTGGAGGAAACAGACAATTTTCTGTGCCCATGCTAGAGCCTGAGGCTCAACAACAAGGACTAAAGGCATCATTGCTGCTGCGGGAACGTCAGCTTCTGCGGCAAGAACCTGCGGCTCGGCCGGAGCTGGACGTTCCCCGGCAAGTTTGCCGGGACAAGACTTGTCGGGAACGCCTGCTTCAACTGTACGGACCCTTGGGTCCGCAGGAGCAGACTGTTCCTCAGCAACTTGGGCGTTGATCTTGGGGACCTTGGCGGTGGCTTCAGGGAGATCCGCCGGCAAGTAGTCACCGGAGACCAACTTTCTCTTCTTGCTTTGCCCAACTGATGGTGTAACGGATGGTTGAGTTAACTTGAGCACAAAGGTCCCTGGTTCCACAGGTAGCTTTAGTGCAGCACACTTTGACAGGCCGTCTGCGACATCATTTAGAGCTCTTGGAACGTGCTCCATCTGCTAGCCTTCAAAGTGTTCTTCAAGTTTCCTCACTTCGTCGACGTAAGCTTCCATCAATGGGCTCTGGTAGCTCTTGTTCACTTGTCGGACAACTAACTGCGAATCTCCCCGCACAATCAGCTTCTTGATCCCAAGTTCTGCTACTATTCTAAGGCCGGCAAGAAAACCTTCATATTCTGCAGTATTGTTTGTTGCTTGCTCCTTGGGAAAGTGCATTTGGACAACGTACTTGAGGTGTTCTCCGATGGGCGCGACAAGTAGCACACCAGCACCGGCGCCTTGCAGCGAGAAGGCACCATCGAAGTACATTATCCATTCTTTGCTCGCTTCTTTGACGGGGATGTTTGTCTCTGGAATCTCTTCGTCTGGTGTTGGTGTCCATTCAGCTATGAACTCTGCCAAGGCTCTGCTCTGGATAGTTGAAGTACTTTCAAACTTGAGACCAAAGCTTGATAGTTCCAGTGCCCACTCGACAATCCTGCCTATTGCTTCCGGATTTTGCAATGTCCTTTTCAGCGGAAATCGAGTGACCACTGTTATCTCATGGGCTTGGAAATAGTGGCGCAGCTTTCTCGAGGCCATGAGGAGGCCGAAAAGCAGCTTCTGCACTCCAGAGTACCTTGACCTAGCCCCCTGCAAGAGGGAACTGACAAAGTAAACTGGGCGCTGCACCATCTTCTTCCGCACCTCTTCCTGGATCTGCGTAGATTCGTCCTTGTCGGGGCCTGAGCTTGTCGAGGAAGCCCCCTGCTTGTCGCTGGATGTGCTTGCCGGGGGTGTGGGCTCCTCATCTGCCTCCCTTTCCGCTACTAACGCAGCACTAACCACTTGATTGGTTGCTGCTAAGTACAGCAACAACTTCTCTTGTGGCCTAGGTGCGACAAGTATTGGAGTGGAGGACAGGTATCCTTTCAAGTCCTGCAGCGCTGCCTCCGCTTCCGGAGTCCATCTCATTGGACCCGCCTTTTTCAAGATTTTAAAAAATGGCAGGGCGTGTTCTGCGGACTTAGAAATGAACCTGCTGAGGGCAGCCACGCAGCCGGCAAGCCTTCGTACATCCTTGACGCGCTTTGGATCTTCGATCTGTTCTATGGCTTTGATCTTGTCGGGATTGGCTTCAATCCCCCTCTGGGACACAAAGAACCCGAGAAGCTTGCCGGAAGGGACTCCGAACACACACTTCTCGGGGTTAAGCTTGAGTTGTGTCTTGCGCAGATTCACAAAAGTTTCATCTAAGTCTTGAATCAGGGTATCCTTGTCCTTGCTCTTGACCACTATATCATCCATGTAAGCTTCTACATTCCTGTGTATCTGTGGCTCAAAAGCAGTGTGGACCACCCTTGCGAATGTTGAGCCCGCATTCTTCAATCCAAAGGGCATGCGTATGAAGCAGTAAGTGCCACATGGAGTAATGAATGCGGTCTTCTCTTCATCCTCTTCAGCCATGAATATCTAGTGGTATCCGGAGTATGCATCAAGGAATGAAAGCAACTCACACCCAGCCGTGGAGTCAACGATCTGGTCGATGCGCGGCAAGGGAAATGGATCTTTAGGACAAGCTTTATTCACATCAGTGAAGTCTATACAAAGCCTCCACTTCCCATTAGCTTTGCGCACGACAACAGGGTTGGCCAGCCATGTGGGATGAAGTACACCTCTAACAAGGCCTGCCGCTTCCAGCTTCTTGATTTCTTCAGCGATAAACTCTTGGCGCTCCACTGCTTGCTTTCTGACCTTCTGCTTGACGGGCCGCGCGTGAGGACAAACGGTAAGCTTGTGCTCAATCACTTTACTGGGAACACCGGGGATGTCAGACGGTTGCCATGCAAACACGTCAACATTCGCCCACAGGAAAGCAACGAGCGCACTTTCCTATTTGGGGTCGAGCGTGGCACTGATGGTGAAAGTACCACCAGTTCCGTCCTCCTTGGCGGACACCTTCTTGGTTGCAGGTGGAGCTGCCATTCCTTTCTTGCACTTGCCGGTGGAGCTCGATGGTGCGTCCTCGATGGCAGCGCAGCACTCCGAGGAGGTGTGTTTGCCGGAGTGGGCTCCAGAGCTCTTGCCGGACTTGGTCTTGTTCTTCCCCCTGGGAGCTTCAGCGGCAAGTGTTTTGCTATCTGTTGCAGCTGCTGCGTCCCGGTAGATCTTGTCGGCGCAGATAAGCGCGTCCTTCTTGTCGCCGGGGACAGAGATGACACTTATCGGCCCCGGCATCTTGAGCATGTTGTAGGCATAGTGAGAGGCTGCCATGAACTTGGCGAGCGCCGGACGGCCAAGTATCCCATTGTATGGCAATGGGATATCGGCAACGTCAAAGGTGATCTCTCAGTCCTGAAGTTCAGCTCTCCTCCAAAGGTTACTGGCAGTGTGATCTTCCCCTTCGGCTTGCTCCTTCCTGAGTTAATTCCTTGGAAAGTTCCGGTTTCCTCGAGCTCGCTGTCGGGGATCTGTAGCTTTCGGACTACAGCAGAGGAGATCAGGTTCAGACCGGCCCCGCCGTCAACCAGCATCTTGGTGACCTTGAGGTTGCGGATGGTTGGTGATACCAACATCGGCAAGCACCCGACCGCAGTTGTGCGGTCAGGGTGATCCTCAATGTCGAAGATGATGGGCGTGCTGGACCACTTTAGGAGTTTGCGCGACTCGATGGGTGGCTCAGCTGCATTAACTTCCTGTAATGCCCCGGATGTAATATTTTTCCCTTTTGGGCATATAATATATCTCCGGCTTCATCTATTCCATTTCGGGTTCTTGTCTTTCGGGTTTTCGTCGTTTTGTTGTGTGCGTGTGTGGCATTCATTCATATCATATAGTCATGTGCATCGCATTGCATTTGTGTTGTCGGTTGCATCCGGTTCCACGTGTTCCTACCCGTTGTTCGTTTCGCGTTCCGGAGCTCCCTCACGTGTCCGTGGCGTCCCGTAGGCCTACTTTGGTTTTTGGCCGTGTAACGTTACCGGTTTGGCACGAGACTTGTCGTGTGTTGTTGTTTTGGTGTGTGTAACCCGCCTGTCAAATCTCGTCGCGTTTCGAGTCCGTTTGCTACCCCAACAGTTATTCTCGTGGGCTCAAAGTGCCTCCACTTTGAGGCCCAAGACACCCCTCCAACAGCCCACCAAACCACTCCTAGCCACTTCTATCATCTAGGCCATCCAAATCTGATCCGGTGGCCGAAAACCGCACTCCATTTGGGCAACCCTAGCTCCTTGTGCCTATATATTTGTCCACTCCCCCAAATTTGTGCCCCAAATTAAGGAAACCCTAGATCCCCTAGCCACTTCTCTTCCACCTCCAGCCACCTCGCCGAAGTTTCGCCGGAGTTCCGCCGGAATCTCGCCGGAGTTCGCCGGAATACCACCATCTCGCCGGAAGAGCGCCTCTCCTCCACCTCCTCTCACCTCTCCTCACCACCACCGCCACCTCAACCCACCGGTCCCGCACCACCAAAGGCCAGCCACCTCCCTCGCGCGAGCTCTGCTCGAGGCTGCCTCCGCCCGTACCAGATCGATCGAGCGCCTCCGTTCTAGGTCAACGCGGAGCCCCCTCGCGTCCAGATCCAGCGCCAGATCGAAGCTCCTTCGATCCTTCGTCAGGCGGCCGACCGCTCGCCTGGGCCGGAGCGCCCGAAGGCCCAGCCGGCGCTCTCCCGCACCAGCCTGTCCTCGAGCCGCCACTTCGTCGGGCCAGCATCGCCAGCCCACTCCGCCTCACCACCGCAGGCCTCCCTCAGCCGCCGCGCCGATCCAGCCCAGGGCGCCCCGACCCGCGCCAGATCGAAGGCCCGCCATCCCGCACGGGATCTCCCGCGCCGCCGCGTCGGGCCGGCCCGTCCCTCCGCATCTGCCACCGCGGGCCTCCAACGCCAGATCGAGCCGCAGCGGGCCGGATCCCTCTCGCGGACCCTCCTCCAGCCGCCAAGCCGCCGGGTGGCCTGGGCCGCTCCAGGCCGAAGCCGCAGGTCGCCAGAGAGCCGGCCCATCCCGTCGTCCTCCGCAGGCCGCCGCCTCTTCGCGGGCCGGATCCGTCTTCGTCCCAGCCGCCGGGGCCCAATCCACTCCTCGGCCCGTTTATTTTCATATCTGAGGTTGTTTGCAATATCCCTAAGTCCCTGTTTGTTTTGTTCTCTGATGCATATTTCAAACTGCAATAACTTCTTGTGTGTTGCTCCGATTTGCGCAAATGAGGTGTCCAGACGTTCGTGGTGATTAGCACTACGATTCATTCCATTGTGCCATGCATGTTAGAGATCATCTAGATGCTTATTTTTCTGTTGCAAGAGTGCATCCCGATATAATTGTTGCTATGTGTTGTTTTTATGCCATCTTTGCTATGTGATATCTTTTAGCTCGTTTATCCGAATGATGCAAATGACATGTCCACGTGTTCGTCTTGCCATGCTCTACATGTTGCTTGTGTTAGGTTGCATGATAGATTTATTCTTGCCATGTATATCTTCGTTGCAAAGTGCCATGTGGCTGTGATGTTGTTTCACTTGTTATGAAATGCCATCTTGTTGAGCTCATTGCTATCGTTGTGTTTATCTCCATGATGCATGCTTGTATGTTTCGGAATCACCATCATGTGTACTTTGATGTGGTGCTTACCACTTGCCATGTTTAGTTTCGAGGTGACTTAAACTTGCTCTTATAGATGCCATGATGAAACTGCTGTTTTAACACTTAGTGGATTTTTACTAAGTCTGTAATATGTTATTCTCCGATGCCATGTTTGCTTGCTGCTCTAGGACAAACCATTATAGTTTTGGAGTGTCTCTTGATGGTTACTTGTAGTAGATATTGTTGGCTTTACATTCATGTTCTCACATGCTTATTTGCGTGGCTGTAGCATGTTTAACTTTTGCTCCAAAGTATCAATAAAATTCTGCTGTCAGAATTTTGTTGTCAAGTTCAATATGTCCAAGCTTGTTGCTATTGATCCGTGGCTCCTTTGGGGGTGCACCTTTGGACCTATTTGCTGTAGGATATGTCTAGTTTATGTTCATGCTCTTTTCCATGGTGTTTGAGTGCTGTAGCTTAATTATGTTGTGCTCCGAAGTTGCTATGTTGCTGTAATTTTCAGCTTTCGCCTATTTCTTGTTTCGAGCATAACTTTTAGCCCGTAGCTCCGTTTTCAGCGAGTCTTATATGAAACTTGATTGATTTTCCGTGTAGATTCATAATCTCATATTGTTATCATGTTTTGAAGCTTTTGCTTGAATGCTTATTTTCCATGCTCCGTGTGCTTCCTTAGTGCATCCATCATGCATCCATCATTTTGGTGTGCGCATTGCATCTTGTTGATTCGTGCCTTGTGTGATTGTATTGTTTAGAGCCGGAAGCTGAGACCGAGTACGAGTACGAGCACGAGGTTACCAACGAGGTTGAGCACGAGGACCCTTCTTACGATCCGAACGACTACACTTCAGGCAAGATGACCGAACCCCGATAACATTACTATCTTTGCCTATTGCTAGTAGTTCCGCTCTATAGTTTTGCCTCGATGCCCATGTCTTTCATGTCAGCCTCCTACTTGTAACCATGTCCATGTCTAACCACCCTACCTATGCAAACCGTTGCTTGGCTAAGTACGCTTCGCTCAGCCCTTCTTATAGCATTGCTAGTTGCAGGTGAAGATCGAAGACGCTTGCTTCATGTTGAAGTTGGTTGGGTTATATCACACTATATAAATGCTTAAAATGAAATCATCTATATATTGGCAAGGGTGGAAGGCTAAGCCTTTTGCTTGGTGATTTGTTCCACTCATGCCGTTAGGAACCGTATAAACCGGTGTTATGTTCCTTGATTATGCGTTCCTAACACGGTTGGGGTGTATGGGACCCCCTCGATAAACCGCTAAGTGCTAAGTCTTTTCTAGCAAGTCCCAACATTGGTACTATTCGCCTAAACAACTAAAACTCTCCGAGGGAGTAATTAACCCGAGGCTTAATTAATTCAACCCCCCTGGGCCTGTGCTTGATTTGAGTGTTGGTCCAAACTAGAGTCGTGTGCGGGGCCCCCCTTGGCAACTTGGGTATTTCGGCCACTGTACACTGTGCTCATCCGGTCGTGGCCTGAGACTAGATACGCGCGGCTACTATCAGGGTGTCGGCACGCCGGGAGGATTTGCTGGATTAGCCTTACCTTAGTTCGGAGTATCTTGAGCACGGGATTCCGAGAATACTCGGGTCTTCCCATTTTGGAGTTGCGACTCCGTGGATCGTGGGCTTGTAATGGGCCAAGTTGGAACACCCCTGCAGGGTTATGAACTTTCGAAAGCCGTGCCCGCGGTTATGTGACAGATGGGAGCTTGTTAATATCCGGTTGTAGATAACTTGACACATTGTTCTAATACACTACCAGCGTGTGTACCGTGACTGTCAATTTCCGAATAGGGATTCGGGAGTTGAACACGGTGGGGTTATGTTTGTTGAGCTTTAGCTAGGATCACTTCGTGATCATCTCTCGACCGAGGCACTTCTCTTCTCGCACTCTTTCACGTAAGCTAGTGCTAGTTGCTGCTGCAGACACTTATTCTTTTCTTCAGCCTTATCCTCTCCCAAGGCTTAAATAGTCTTGTTACCCGGGAACGGGATTGCTGAGTCCTCTGTAGCTCACAGTTACTTCACCACACCAGATGCAGGTCCAGTGGTGAGCTATCCAGGTGATGGCATCGAGCTAGACTGGGAGTACGACGAGGAGCGTAGTCGATACTATGTTCGTTATCCTGATGATCAGTAGTAGAGACTTCTACGAGGATTCGATCCGACCTGTGGATTTAAATTATGTTTGGTATCTTGTCATTTGGATTTTACCCTTAGAGGGCTGTGATGTTATTGTATGATGTTTGAGACATGTATTGTATTTGTGTGACGTGGCGAGTGTAAGCCAACTATTTTATGTTTTCCATCCCCATCTTTTACATGAGTTGTGCAAAGATACCAGACTTGCGATCATTCCAGCATGGGGTTAAGTCTCTAAGTCGTGCCTCGACACGTAGGAGATTTAGTCCCATCCTGGGCATTACAAGTTTGTATCAGAGCCTTCTCCGACCTAGGAGCCCCCACTGATTGATCGAATCGTTGACGGTCGAGTCTAGGCACACACTGAAAATATTTTGAGTCCTATATTATATCGGAGAGTAGGATTTCTTTGCTTCTCATCCCCTTTCTCTCTGGTGAGGACTCCTGACGACTACTCTTGTCTCTTCTACTTTCAAAAATTGCACCAAATTTTTTTAGGAATCTCGCGAGTATTCTGGGATTGTTTCGATGTTCTTGTGACGAGAATATTGTTCTCTATGCCTCCTGACATTAGGGGTTGTGGCAGTGTCCCGGGGAGTTGAGCTTCGGGGTATTGTCGTCACAATCATATCGCGGCAGTACTAAATACTTAAGACGGCCGACATCGAAAATCTCTCCTATACGGTTAGTGGCAAGATAACCCCGACATCACCCAGTACTGGGGAGGTAGTTCGGGAGTATTGCCAGAGCTTGTTATAGTGGATGCTTTTCGAAGGTCCGAGGTAGACAGTTTCCGAGAAAGACTGGTTATGTGTTGAAGGATGGATACACCTGGATGTAGGTTTAGAGTTGATTGCGCGGTGCTTCCCGTGTATCCCCAACACCTGATTGCATAACTGGAATCTTTTGGAAATTCATAGGTTGGTTTATCCAGTAGATCATAGGCATTCTTCCAACGAATGCAGGTTAGCGAGTTCGGGGTTCTACATTGAGTGAAGTGGTATTATGACCGATGTTCCGATCGGGAGTTGCATCTTAAAGGGTCCTTGGCTATGCTGATCCGGGGATTGCAAAACCCTTTCGTAACGCGTTCATATGCTTTCAGCACAAAGATGTTAGAACGAAGCTCCTATCTTGTGTTTGTTCCCGTCTGTACCTTGTTGTTTTTCTTATTGTACCTTTTGTCCCCTATGTGGCTTCTCGTGAAGATTGATGTTATCATTTAACTGAGAATTTCATTCGTTCCTCTTGTTCGAATGATTTCATTCGTTCCTCTTGTTCGAATGATTATTGTGAAGACTTGTTGCAATTCATTCCATTGATTCAGCTTATACCTTCTGTCAATCAATTGCTGATTCGTGGTCATCTCTTTCAGGATGGCTCCGAAAAAATTCCCAACGCTAACCCAGAGGGTGAAGAGGTCCCAGATCGTCCTCCTTCCCCTCCTCCTCCGTCTGAGGCTTGGAGAGCGATTATGGAGACTACAACTCAGAACACCCAGATGTTGATGCAGATGATGCAGCAGATGCAAGCTAATCAAGCTAATCAGGGTGTTCCAGGGAATCAAGGCAACTTCTTCAACCAGCAGCACCATGCTACTCTCAACCAGTTCTTGGCCAATAATCCAAAAGCTTTCAGTTACTGCGTCGACCCTCTTGATGCTGAAGATTGGTTAACTGACATAAAGAAGCATTTTGAGTGCAGTAACGTAAGAGAAGAGGATTATGTGAAGTTTGCAGCCTTCCAACTCAAAGACCAAGCAGCTGACTGGTGGCAGCAGTACAAAGACTCCAGGCCAGGTCGTGTGATCTCTTGGGAGGATTTCTGCAAGGACTTTCGCTCTCACCATATTCCAACAAGTGTCATCGAGGGTATGCGTGAGCAATTCCGCAACCTGAAGCAGGGCTCTATGACAGTCTATCAGTATAATGTCAAGTTCCAAAACCTCGCCCGCTATGCTAAGCAAGACATTCCTGATGCTAAGAGCAAAATCTACCAGTTCTGTGGAGGCTTGAAAGATGAACTTCAACTTGCTCTCACTCTGTTCGAGCCCGATGAATTCGACAAATTCTATAACATGGCTTTGAAACAAGAGGCAACTCAGCTTAAGATGGAGGCTTCTAAGAAGAGGATTCGAGATGCCGTTCACTCTTCCTTATCGTCTCAGTTGGCTGCGAAACAACATAAATTTTGGCTTCCTCCTCCTCCAGTGATTCGAGCTCCTTACAACAACTCCAACAGCAACAAGAACTCCGGTGGACGTGGTTTCTCCCACCCACCCAACCCGAGCAACCAGTCGAAGAACCAGTTTCAGTCTCAAGGCTCGAAGTCAAGTGGTTCTCATTTCCGTCCACTCTCAGAAGTGGTGTGCAACAGATGTGGCCAGAAGGGTCACTATGCCAACAGATGTCCGAACCCGAAGCGCCTTCCACCTCCTCCGCCTGTGAGTTCAGCTATTGTCAAGCATAACCCCAAGCAAGCAAGGGTCAATCTGATGAGTGCAGCTGAAGCTGAGAATTCTTCTGATGTGATTTTGGGTAACCTCTCAGTTAACTCTTTTCCAGCTAAAGTCTTGTTTGATTCAGGTGCTTCACATTCCTTCATGTCCAGACCTTTTGCATTGTCACATGATATGCCATTGCAAGCTTTGCCGAGACCGATGTCTGTGCTTTCTCCGGGTTTGCTTATGAACTCCAACAACTTTGTTCTGAATGTGGCTATTCGCATGGGTGATTATCGATTTCTGGCTAATCCGGTGGTTCTTGGTAATTCTGACATTGACCTCATCCTCGGAATGGATTGGCTTTCTCAGCATGATGCTCACATTGATTGTGCACAGAAGGAAGTCAAGATGACTCATCCTGATGAAGATGTGATTATCTTTGCCTCCAGGGATAACACTATCAGGCTTTTCTCTCTCAATGATAAGGGCGAAATTAATGCCATATCTCAAATTCCGGTGGTGAACGAATATCAAGACGTCTTTCCTGAAGAACTTCCAGGCATGCCTCCACAACGTCAGGTGGAATTCGTTATTGAACTCGAGCCGGGTACCGAGCCAGCATGCCGGCGTCCGTACAAGCTCTCTCCGGACGAATTGAAGGAATTGAAGAAGCAGCTTGATAAATAGGAGAGTATGGGTCTCATCAGGCCTAGTACGTCTCCTTGGGGCTGTGGTGTCTTATTTGTCAAGAAGAAAGATGGCACGGAGCGTCTCTGCGTCGATTACCGGCCATTGAACAAGAAGACGATAAAGAACAAGTATCCGCTCCCCAACATCAACGAACTCTTCGAGCAGCTCAAAGGAGCTAAAGTGTTCTCTAAGCTCGATCTTCGAATGGGCTATCACCAAATTCGCATTCGCGAGGAAGACATTCCCAAGACGGCCTTCAGAACGAGCTACGGTTCATACGAGTATACCGTCATGTCCTTTGGTCTCGCCAATGCTCCTCCTACCTTTTCGAGAATGATGCATTACATCTTCAACCCCTACACCGGCGAGTTTGTGCTTGTGTATCTGGATGATATTCTGGTGTTTTCCAAGAATGAAGAAGATCACGAAAAGCACTTACGTCTGGTTCTTGATCGACTCCGTGAGCATAAGTTCTATGCCAAGTTCTCCAAGTGCGAATTTTGGCTCGATAAGGTTTTGTACCTGGGGCATATTATCTCAGCTGACGTCATTGCGGTAAATCCCGAGAAAGTTGAAGCAATTGTCAACTGGGAAGCTCCTCAGAACGTCAAGCAACTCCGCAGTTTTCTGGGTCTTGCCAGCTATTGCAGAAGGTTCGTCGAGAACTTCTCCAAGATTACCAAGCCTCTTTCCAACTTGCTTCAGAAGAATGTCAAATACTTTTGGTCTCTAGAGTGTGAAGTGGCATTCAAAACTCTCAAAGAAAAACTTGTCTCTGCTCCAGTTCTGACTCCTCCAGATGAATCCAAGCCCTATGAAGTATTCTGTGATGCTTCTCTTCAGGGTCTTGGTGGTGTGCTTATGCAAGATAAGAGAATTGTGGCATACACTTCTCGTCAGCTCAAGCCAAGTGAGAAGAACTATCCCACACATGATCTCGAGCTAGCAGCTGTGGTACATGCTTTGATTACGTGGAGACATCTGTTGTTGGGCAGAAAAGTCGACATCTTCACTGATCACAAGAGCTTGAAGTACATCTTCACACAGCCGCATCTGAACCTCCGCCAGACTCGTTGGGTTGAAATGATCCAAGAGTATAATCCCAGCATCGAATACACTCCTGGCAAGGCGAATGTGATTGCAGATGCTTTGAGCAGAAAGGCATATTGTAACAGCCTTCTTATCAAGCCGTTCCAGCCTAAGCTTTGTGAAGCTTTCAGGAAGCTCAACCTCCAAGTTGTTCCGCAGGGTTTTCTTGCAAATCTTCAAGTTGCTCCTACCTTGGAAGATCAGGTCCGTGAGGCCCAACTCAGTGATACCATGGTGAAGAAAGTGAAACATGGTATTGCAAAGGGCACTCCAAAGTACAAGTTCTTTCGTGTTGATGAGAGAGATACCTTATTCTTCGAGGACAGACTCGTTGTTCCCAAAGGTGATCTCAGGAAACTCATAATGGAAGAAGCACATGACTCTCTCCTTTCCATTCATCCTGGTAGTTCCAAGATGTATCAAGATCTCAAGCAATCTTACTGGTGGACACGCATGAAAAGGGAGATTGCCCAATTCATGAATGAATGTGATGTTTGTAGAAGAGTGAAAGCAGAACATCAACGTCCAGCCGGTCTTCTCCAACCTCTTCCTATTCCCGAGTGGAAGTTCGACCACATTGAAATGGACTTCGTCACTGGTTTTCCTAAGTCCAAGCGAGGGAATGATTCTATCTTCGTGGTGATTGACAAGCTTACCAAAGTCGCTCACTTCCTTCCAGTCAAAGAATCCATCAATGCAGCTCAATTGGCGGAGCTGTACACTTCCAGAATTGTGTCCTTACATGGCATTCCTCAAGTTATCTCCTCAGACCGTGGAAGTTTGTTCACATCAAGGTTCTGGGACTCCTTTCAGTCCGCCATGGGCACTAAGATCAGGTTCAGCACTGCTTTTCACCCTCAGACTAGTGGTCAAGTCGAGCGAGTGAATCAGATTCTAGAAGACATGCTCAGAGCCTGTGTCATCTCTTTTGGCATGAAATGGGAAGACTGCCTTCCATTTGCCGAGTTCTCTTACAACAACAGCTTCCAAGCAAGTGCCGGAAAAGCTCCGTTTGAAATCCTTTATGGCAGAAAGTGCCGTACCCCTCTCAACTGGTCTGAAACAGGCCAACGTCAACTTCTTGGCAATGACTTGATCTCAGAAGCCGAAGAAATGTGCAAAGTCATACGTGAGAATCTCAAGGCCGCTCAGTCGCGTCAGAAGAGCTACTATGATGGCAAGCATCGTGATTTGGCATTCAACATTGGTGATCATGTCTATCTCCGTGTTTCTTCGATGAAAGGCACCCAAAGATTCGGTATCAAAGGAAAGCTTGCTCCTAGATACGTCGGGCCTTTCAAGATCCTTGGCAAAAGAGGCGATCTAGCCTATCAACTTGAGCTCCCTTCCAACTTCGCCAATGTTCATGATGTGTTCCATGTGTCTCAACTCCGCAAATGCTTCAAGGCACCTGAACGCATGATTCCGTTTGAAGAGATTGATCTTCAACAAGATTTGTCCTACCGAGAGCATCCCGTTGCTATTCTCGAAGAGACCGAACGCAAGACCCGCAACAAGTCCATCAAATTCTTGAAAGTCAAGTGGTCACATCACACCGACCGAGAAGCTACCTGGGAACGAGAAGATCATCTTTGTTCCGAGTACCCTTCCTTTTTCCAGTCCTAGATCTCGGGACGAGATATTTTTGTAGTAGAGGAGAGTTTGTAATGCCCCGGATGTAATATTTTTCCCTTTTGGGCATATAATATATCTCCGGCTTCATCTATTCCATTTCGGGTTCTTGTCTTTCGGGTTTTCGTCGTTTTGTTGTGTGCGTGTGTGGCATTCATTCATATCATATAGTCATGTGCATCGCATTGCATTTGTGTTGTCGGTTGCATCCAGTTCCACGCGTTCCTTCACGTTGTTCGTTTTGCGTTCCGGAGCTCCCTCACGTGTCCGTGGCGTCCCGTAGGCCTACTTTGGTGTTTGGCCGTGTAACGTTACCGGTTTGGCGCGAGACTTGTCGTGTGTTGTTGTTTTGGTGTGTGTAACCCGCCTGTCAAATCTCGTCGCGTTTCGAGTCCGTTTGCTACCGCAACAGTTATTCTCGTGGGCTCAAAGTGCCTCCACTTTGAGGCCCAAGACACCCCTCCAACAGCCCACCAAACCACTCCTAGCCACTTCTATCATCTAGGCCATCCAAATCTGATCCGGTGGCCGAAAACCGCACTCCATTTGAGCAACACTAGCTCCTTGTGCCTATATATTTGTCCACTCCCCCAAATTTGTGCCCCAAATTAAGGAAACCCTAGATCCCCTAGCCACTTATCTTCCACCTCCAGCCACCTCGCCGGAGTTTCGCCGGAATCTCGCCGGAGTTCGCCGGAATACCACCATCTCGCCGGAAGAGCGCCTCTCCTCCACCTCCTCTCACCTCTCCTCACCACCACCGCCACCTCAACCCACCGGCCCCGCACCACCAAAGGCCAGCCACCTCCCTCGCGCGAGCTCCGCTCGAGGCTGCCGCCGCCCGTGCCAGATCGATCCAGCGCCTCCGTTCCAGGTCAACGCGGAGCCCCCTCGCGTCCAGATCCAGCGCCAGATCGAAGCTCCTTCGATCCTTCGTCAGGCGGCCGACCGCTCGCCTGGGCCGGAGCGCCCGAAGGCCCAGCCGGCGCTCTCCCGCACCATCCTGTCCTCGAGCCGCCACTTCGTCGGGCCAGCATCGCCAGCCCACTCCGCCTCACCACCGCAGGCCTCCCTCAGCCGCCGCGCCGATCCAGCCCAGGGCGCCCCGACCCACGCCAGATCGAAGGCCCGCCATCCCGCACGGGATCTCCCGCGCCGCCGCGTCGGGCCGGCCCGTCCCTCCGCATATGCCACCGCGGGCCTCCAACGCCAGATCGAGCCGCAGCGGGCCGGATCCCTCTCGCGGACCCTCCTCCAGCCGCCAAGCCGCCGGGTGGCCTGGGCCGCTCCAGGCCGAAGCCGCAGGTCGCCAGAGGGCCGGCCCACCCCGTCGTCCTCCGCAGGCCGCCGCCTCTTCGCGGGCCGGATCCGTCTTCGTCCCAGTCGCCGGGGCCCGATCCACTCCTCGGCCTGTTTATTTTCAGATCTGAGGTTGTTTGCAATATCCCTAAGTCCGTGTTTGTTTTGCTCTCTGATGCATATTTCAAACTGCAATAACTTCTTGTGTGTTGCTTCGATTTGCGCAAATGAGGTGTCCAGACGTTCGTGGTGATTAGCACTACGATTCATTCCATTGTGCCATGCATGTTAGAGATCATCTAGATGCTTATTTTTCTGTTGCAAGAGTGCATCCCGATATAATTGCTGCTATGTGTTGTTTTTATGCCATCTTTGCTATGTGATATCTTTTAGCTCGTTTATCCGAATGATGCAAATGACATGTCCACGTTCGTCTTGCCATGCTCTACATGTTGCTTGTGTTAGGTTGCATGATAGATTTATTCTTGCCATGTATATCTTCGTTGCAAAGTGCCATGTGGCTGTGATGTTGTTTCACTTGTTATGAAATGCCATCTTGTTGAGCTCATTGCTATCGTTGTGTTTATCTCCATGATGCATGCTTGTATGTTTCGGAATCACCATCATGTGTACTTTGATGTGGTGCTTACCACTTGCCATGTTTAGTTTCGAGGTGACTTAAACTTGCTCTTATAGATGCCATGATGAAACTGCTGTTATAACACTTAGTGGATTTTCACTAAGTCTGTAATCTGTTATTCTCCGATGCCATGTTTGCTTGCTGCTCTAGGACAAACCATGATAGTTTTGGAGTGTCTCTTGATGGTTCCTTGTAGTAGATATTGTTGGTTTTCCATTCATGTTCTCACATGCTTATTTGAGTGGCTGTAGCATGTTTAACTTTTGCTCCAAAGTATCAATAAAATTCTGCTGTCAGAATTTTGTTGTCAAGTTCAATATGTCCAAGCTTGTTGCTATTGATCCGTGGCTCCTTTGGGGGTGCACCTTTGGACTTATTTTCTGTAGGATATGTCTAGTTTATGTTCATGCTCTTTGCCATGGTGTTTGAGTGCTGTAGCTTAATTATTTTGTGCTCCGAAGTTGCTATGTTGCTGTAATTTTCAGCTTTCGCCTATTTCTTGTTTCGGGCATAACTTTTAGCCCGTAGCTCCGTTTTCAGCGAGTCTTATATGAAACTTGACTGATTTTCCGTGTAGATTCATAATCTCCTATTGTTATCATGTTTTGAAGCTTTTGCTTGAATGCTTATTTTTCATGCTCCGTGTGCTTCCTTAGTGCATCCATCATGCATCCATCATTTTGGTGTGCGCATTGCATCTTGTTGATTCGTGCCTTGTGTGATTGTATTGTTTAGAGCCGGAAGCTGAGACCGAGTACGAGTACAAGCACGAGGTTACCAACGAGGTTGAGCACGAGGTCCCTTCTTACGATCCGAACGACTACACCTCAGGCAAGATGACCGAACCCCGATAACATTACTATCTTTGCCTATTGCTAGTAGTTCCGCTCTATAGTTTTGCCTCAATGCCCATGTCTTTCATGTCAGCCTCCTACTTGTAACCATGTCCATGTCTAACCACCCTACCTATGCAAACCGTTGCTTGGCTAAGTACGCTTCGCTCAGCCCTTCTTATAGCATTGCTAGTTGCAGGTGAGGATCGAAGACGCTTGCTTCATGTTGAAGTTGGTTGGGTTATATCACACTATATAAATGCTTAAAATGAAATCATCTATATATTGGAAAGGGTGGAAGGCTAAGCCTTTTGCTTGGTGATTTGTTCCACTCATGCCGTTAGGAACCGTATAAACCGGTGTTATGTTCCTTGATTATGCGTTCCTAACACGGTTGGGGTGTATGGGACCCCCTCGATAAACCGCTAAGTGCTAAGTCTTTTCCAGCAAGTCCCAACATTGGTACTATTCGCCTAAACAACTAAAACAACCCGAGGCTTAATTAATTCAACCCCCCTGGGCCAGTGCTCGATTTGAGTGTTGGTCCAAACTAGAGTCGTGTGTGGGGCCCCCCTTGGCAACTTGGGTATTTCGGCCACTATACGCTGTGCTCATCCGGTCGTGGCCTGAGACTAGATACGCGCGGCTACTATCAGGGTGTCGGCACGCCGGGAGGATTTGCTGGATTAGCCTTACCTTAGTTCGGAGTATCTTGAGAACGGGATTCCGAGAATACTCGGGTCTTCCCATTTTGGAGTTGCGACTCCGCAGATCGTGGGCTTGTAATGGGCCAAGTTGGAACACCCCTGCAGGGTTATGAACTTTCAAAAGCCGTGCTCGCGGTTATGTGGCAGATGGGAGCTTGTTAATATCCGGTTGTAGATAACTTGACACATTGTTCTAATACACTACCAGCGTGTGTACCGTGACTGTCAATTTCCGAATAGGGATTCGGGAGTTGAACACGGTGGGGTTATGTTTGTTGAGCTTTAGCTAGGATCACTTCGTGATCATCTCTCGACCGAGGCACTTCTCTTCTCGCACTCTTTCACGTAAGCTAGTGCTAGTTGCTGCTGCAGACACTTATTCTTTTCTTCAGCCTTATCCTCTCCCAAGGCTTAAATAGTCTTGTTACCCGGGAACGGGATTGCTGAGTCCTCTGTGGCTCACAGTTACTTCACCACACCAGATGCAGGTCCAGTGGTGAGCTATCCAGGTGATGGCACCGAGCTAGACTGGGAGTACGACGAGGAGCGTAGTCGATACTATGTTCGTTATCCTGATGATCAGTAGTGGAGACTTCTACTAGGATTCGATCCGACCTGTGGATTTAAATTATGTTTGGTATCTTGTCATTTGGATTTTACCCTTAGAGGGTTGTGATGTTATTGTATGATGTTTGAGACATGTATTGTATTTGTGTGACGTGGCGAGTGTAAGCCAACTATTTTATGTTTTCCATTCCCATCTTTTACATGAGTTGTGCAAAGATACCAGACTTGCGATCATTCCAGCATGGGGTTAAGTCTCTAAGTCGTGCCTCGACACGTAGGAGATTTAGTCCCATCCCGGGCATTACACTTCCCGCACCCATTGTTTGAGTTGGCGGTGGGAAGTATGCAGAGAGGCACCTCCATCGACGCACAGAACTTCTGTGGCCTTCTGGAACTCCTGCTCGCTATTGTCTCCGTCGTCCATGTCCTCGTCGTCGTCTTCGTCTTCGTCCTTGTCGCGGCCGCGAGGAGGTCTATCTCCTTTCCGCTGCTTGGCCTTGCCGCGGCGTCCTCCCCGGCCATTGAATGGCCGCTTCTTGCCGGACTCTCCTCTGCCTCCCTGGGCCTTCTCCTTGTCGTGTCGCTCGTTCTCAGCCTTCTGTTGTCTGACGAGGTATTCGACCCTTTTGCAGTTCTGGAGATCGTGGCCCTTGGTACGGTGGATCTTGCAGTACTGCTTGTCGGAGCCGTCCTGCTTCTCGGCGGCCGCTATAGTGGTGGCTTCCTTGCCGGAGCCACCAGCCTGAGCTTTCTTGGCGCCTGCCTCCTTGCCGGACTGCTCGACGGCCAGTACTTCCTTGTTCTTCTTCTTCTTATTGTTCCACCACCGGTTTTTCCTTGCCGGGGCGGCATCCTCACTGTCTGTTCCTCCTGCTCCAGTATCCTCTCCGGGGAGTCTCCTCCCCTCTTCAGCGCGCGCGCACTTGTCGGCCAGGGCATAAAGCTCGCTGACGTCTCGTATCTTGCACATCGCCATTTCCTCCCTCATGCGGCGGTTACGCACGTTCTGGTGGAACGCGCTAATAACCGCGGCAGGGTGGACATCCGGGATGTTGTGCTGGACGCGGCTGAATCTTTGGATGTACTTTCGCAGGGACTCTCCTTCCTTCTGGGCAAGTATATGCAGGTCGCTTTCCTGGCCATGGGGCTTGTGGCCGCCCGTAAAGGCGCCGACAAACTGGTGGCACAGGTCTGCCCAAGAAGAGATGGAGTTCTCCGGCAAGTGCATGAGCCAAGATCTGACATTTGGCTTGAGCACGAGCGGGAAGTAGTTCGCTAGTATCTTCTCGTCGCGTCCCCCGGCAGCCTGCACCGCGATGGTGTAGATGCTGAGGAACTCTGAGGGATGGGTCTTGCCGTCGTACTTCTCGGGTACGTCGGGCTTGAAGTTCTTCATGCTGGGCCACTGGACTTGCCGCAGCTCGCGGGTGAACGCAGGGCAACCTGCCGCGTACGGCAAGTCGCCCGGTTCTCCGGGCGCGTGCATGTCGACAGCGGTCCCAGCGCGCTGGTCGGACTGTCGTCGCGCTTCTCTTCGACGCTCGATGTGGGTTCGAGCGTCTTCTTGTTGTCTGTCGTTGAGGACTTGGCGCTGATCGCGGCGAGCTCGTGGATCCGACGATGTCGTGGAGTCGTCGTCGACGTTGATCCGGAGAGTCGGCGACTTTGGCCTTCGGGACGGGGAGTGCACGGTTGTTGCACCCCTGGCGGTCTTGTCCCCGGTGGTCTTGTCTCCATCAGCCCGCACCTGGCTGACTTGCCGCGGCCGCGACGTCGCCGGCTGCTGCGGCGTGTCGTCGTTGGCGAAGGCGATGAGGCTTTGAATGGTGGCCCTCCAGTCTTCGGCCTTGTCTGCCGCTGGAGGGAAGTCGAGGAGTAGCTGAGCTCTAGCAAGAGCTTCTGCCGGAGTGGAGGGGAGCGGTGGCGAGCGATGCGAGGAGCGAGATATGCTCGGACTTCTAACTACGTTAGAAGGAGCAGGGTCTCGCCCCGGCGACCGCGCCTTGCTCGTGCCAGCACGTTGGCCTTGAGCGTCCCGCGACCCACCAACTTGTCCTTGACCCAGCAAGCGGATGGTACCCTGCGTACCACGCCGCTGCCGTTCCGGCACCTCCTGAGAGGGGCGCGGTGTGTGCACAGACGCTGAGGTCTTGGAGTGCGCTCGGTCGTCCGTCTTGTCCTTGGATTTGGCGGCGCCGTGAGTTTCCTCACCGGCGTCCGTCCTTCCGCCAGCATCTACCCCACCAACCGTTGGTTCTGGTGGTGGCGGAATTGACGCGGACGGGTCTCCCACTTCCGAAGCTTTCTTCTTCGGCAGCATGTCGATGAAGTTAATGAAGTTGATGAAGTTGCTGAAGGCTGCGCCCGCTTGAACGCCGGATCAGGTTCGCACAACCTCGACGCCCCCTACCTGGCGCGCCAAAGATGTCGGGGAAACTGGTCGCCCACGAACACCTATGGGACCGGAGCCCCTTTTCGGTACGGCAAGGGAGCGGAGGGAGCACGAAGAGCGGATCGAGGCGAGCACGCGGGCAGTTTACCCAGGTTCGGGCCGCACGGATGCGTAAAACCCTACTCCTGCCTTGGTTGTATTGTGTTCTTGGCTCGGGAGCACGAAGAGCTACAGAGCTGGTTGCTAGCTACACCAAGCGTGAGAGTGATCGAAGTTCCGAACCCCCTCTACGTTGTGCATGGGCCTCCTTTTATAGGTCAAAGGGGTCACCGACAGGTGGCAACGCAGGTGAGGGTAAAAACGTAAAAATGGTGGTAGTTGTAACAGTGTATGTACAGTGTTTTGTACCTAACCCTGACGGTGGGGGACAAGGGCATTGAATGCCCGTCACCATCGCCCCAAACAGTGCAAAACGCGTCCGTCCGAGCGTCTTCGTTCGCCACGACGGTAGCCTCGTCATCGTGGCTTGCCACCGTGTCCCCCAGGCTGCACAGCCTTCCGCCACGTGCCCCTGGAAGGGCCCCAGGGCGACGCGTGGCCAGATGAGCTGGAGCGCGGGCACACAGTGGAAGCTTGCCGCGGCAAGTGCTTTGCCGCGGTCGCTACCTTGCCGCGCCCGGAAGCTTGTCGCTCTCCGGGCCTTGCCGGGGCGCGCGATGCGCCACGGCGAGTCTTCTGAAATGCCATGCTTTGGCCTTCCTGGCAAGCTCCTCTTGCCAGGGTCTTGTGCTAAAGGTATGGTTTTGAGCCTGGAGCGGCCTTCCCGGCAAGCTCCTCTTGCCGGGGCCTTGTTTCATTGACTTGAATACTTTGTTCTTGAATGGCTCCAAAGGAACCAAAGCGGGCTCTGGCGGGCGCATTGCAAGCCCTGCCACGGGACGCTGCTACTGCCCGTGCACAAGTCGGGATACTAAGGTACCCCTACTTTAGTACACCGACAAACGGTTCCTAGGGGCATGAGTGGAACGAAACACCAAGCAAGAGGCTTAGCCTTCCACCCATTGCCAATATATAGATGATTTAGTTTAACAGATTATATATTGTGATATCTCAACAATAACTTCATCACGAAGCAAGAATCTTCAAGTCTTCACCTGCAACTAACAACGCTATAAGAGGGGCTGAGCGATGCTTACGTAGCCAAACAACGGTTTGCTAGGTGGGTGGTTAGAGAGTTCCATGGCAACAATAGGAGGGCTGACAAACAGACATATGCATCGAGGCAATATCTAAAGAGCGAGACATCTAGCATAGGCAAAGATAGTAGTGATATCTGGGTATGGTCATCTTGCCTGTTGATTCCACGGAGGGATCGTAACCTTGCTCCTCAAACTCAGCCTCGGTAGTAACCTCGAACTCCGAATCGACTCCCGGCTCTACCCAACACAAGAACACAACAACGGCACAATATCAAACATGATGCAATGCACAATCAACATGATGCAAGACATAACAAGGGATGCAAGTATGATGTGCCTATGCATGTGGAAGCACTTGAGCCTAAGGAGAAGATGATGGAAAAGGCCTCATCTTGGAAAACCAAGCATGCCACTGGATAGGGGGAAGATTTCAGTTAGAAACGGTATAAAGATCACCGGAAACGGACGCACGGTTTGCAAAAGGCAAGCAAAACAATATTCACGCAAAACTGCAGTTTCAGCAACATGGCATCTTTGGAGCAAGAAATAATTATGCTACAACACTCAAACATGGAGTCAAAGGGCATGGATGTGAACTAGACATGATACTTAACAAGCATGAACTTAGAACACACCCAAAAACCTACTGGAAACCAAGCATGGCAAGTTGCAATAAATTTACAGAATTCTCAGACTTGGTGAAAATCACAAGGCATGACAGAATTACAATGGAATGGCATGTTTACAAGCTTGTGCAACTCAACTCAAAGCATGGCATGGCAAGTTAAGGTAACCAACAGCAAGTAGACATATTTGGGAAGCTACTCAAAGCATGAACATGCTTATAGAATGCTTGGAACAATAGCTACACTCGTGGCAAAACTGAACTTGTTGATAACATGCTAACAGCTACATTTTATAGTCACTTGAGAGCATGAAAATAACAAGTTACATCAAGCCATCATGCAAACAAAGGCATGGCAATAATATACATAACATGCTCTTCAAGAATAACCACATGGCTACTTCTACAACATACTAGAACATGTCCCAAACACCATGGCAAAAGTGCAAACGTCCAGATTTAGCAAAATCTGGGCATGCTGACAGATAAATTTTATAGCAACTTGAGGGCCTCATAATAACAATCTACAGCATGGCATCATGGCAAACAAGTGTATGGATAGCTAGAGCCTCACATATACTTCAAGGAACATCCATTGGACAACCCTTAACATGCACAACAAAGACTGTGGCAACATGGATGCATGGCAATTAATTTAACAGATTCACACTTAGCAGAAATTTATAAACATCATGACATGTTAACAAGCTTGTTGCACTCATCCCAAGACATATCATGGCATGAGAATGAATCTAACATGTAGAGCACATACTCAAGAGCAAAACTCATGTTGACACCTAGCTCATATGACACATGGATGAATAAGCACAAGCATGGCAAAATATGATCTCATAACAAGTTCAGAAACTTATCAGCCAAATGCACTCTTGCAACAGAGATATACATGGCAATATGACACCTAACATGAATGCTACAACATCCATCATGTAGAGCATTTCACAACGAAGATCTGGACATATCATTCACTCCATTCGGACCAACATGCACAAAGTTATCACATCTCAAACATGGCAACAAATTTACACAAACAACTAGTTACAGCCACATGCACTCTTTCCATGAATATTAAGTCAACAAGATGAACTCTAACATGCATGAAACTAGTACTAACATGTAGAGTAGGACGAGACGAACATTTCGACATATCATACGCGCAAAACGGAGCTACGAGCACGAAGTTATCACATGGCAAAGAGGGCAACAAAATTACGTGGATCTGGCACTTAGTGGAATTTTACCTCCGTGAAAGTCAACGTGGGACGGAGGGATTCCGGGACGGGTATATCCGGGCGGAGCGGGAGGCGTTTGGTTCGAGGGACCGGTGGATCTGGTCCACCTCCAGATCCGGATCCGGCCCTCGTCGGAGACGGTCGCCGGAGTTGGCTGGAGGGGCGGGAACGAGGCGGCCGGCGGAGACGACGACCGGAGGCGGGCGGTGCCGGCCGAGGTGGCGGCGGCGGCGGCGTGGAGGCGGTGCGGCAGCGCTGTGGAGGCGGTGCAGCGGCACTCCACCGACGGGACGCGAGACGGCGGAGGCGACCGGTTGCGGGACAGCGGCGAGGCGCGCCCGACGGCGGCGAGGCGGGCGGCGGAGGCGACCGGCTGCGGGACAGCGGCGAGGCATGCCCGGCGGCGGCGAGGCGGGCGCCGGCGGTGGGGGAGATGGCGCGGCGGGCGCGGGGGCCTTCGTCCCGGAAGCGTCCTGGGGCTGGCCGGCCTCGGGCCCCGGCGAGCTGGCGGTGGCACGGAGAGAGAGGGAGGCGGCACGACATGTGGCGCCCTGTGAGTGCCCGCGGGGCGGCGGCGGACAGGTCCGGTGCCGGCGGACATGTCTGGCGCGCGGAGGAGCTCCGGGCACGGGGAAAAAGGGAAAAAAAATAGGAGGACTAGGGTTTCGCCCGAAAATGGAGGGGATGGGGCCTTTTTATAGGCATAGGGAGCTAGGAAGGTCCAAATGGGGTGCGGTTTTCGCCCACACGATCACGATCCGACGACCGAGAGGATGGGAGTGTTGTGCTGGGTTAGTGGGCTATTGTGGAGGGGGTATTGGGCCATAAAGAAGAGGAGCTTTTAGCCCACTAGGTTAACCGTTGGAGTATGAAACGACCTCCAAACGCGATGAAACTTGACAGGCGGCCTACACGTACTAAAACAACAACGCACGACAAGTCTCACCTCATACCGAGAACGTTACACGGCCACATACGAAAGAAGGACTCGAGGGTGCCACGTGCACGTGTTTGAGTGTCGGAACTCAAAACGGACAATGGGAAGAGACGAGCGGGACCGGGTGCAAGTGACAACACGAATGCAATGCAATGCACATGACAACATGACATGGATGAATTACACACACACACACGACAAAACAAAGAAACCTGAAATGAAAGAAGAGCCCAGAATGGAATTGATGATGTCAACGTTTCATATATTGCCATAAATGGAAAGTATCACATATGGGGTGTTACACTGTCATTATTCGTGGGTCGCACCGTTTTTAAAACTGCTCTTAAACCGTGAGGAATCTCGAAAAGTGTTCAACATGGCGAAGTAGCGCATAATCCATAGCTTTTCAACGGTATATTACACGCATTGTTCTAACAAACGGTTAAAAAACTAGAGCAAAAAAGATATCGGAAAAAACAACACGTACAATTTTTTCAACATGAAGTTCACTCGTCGCTATGTTGCAGTACCTCTGCTACTGAGATTGCAGTGCCCTCGTGTTATGCGTGCAGTGCGGAAGTGTTATTATATATATAGCCGGTCGATTCTGCTAATATTTGCAGAATAACTATTTTGATAACACTATCGAACTGCACGCTCAACGCAAGTGCACGTCACTATTTGAATGAAGTGTGCTGCAGTACTCACGCGAGTGAACTTCCCGTCGTAAAAAACTGCACGATGTGTTTTTCGGTACTGTTTTCGCTCTAGTTTTGTAACTGTTTATCGGAAGAACGCGTGTAATATACCATAGAGAAGCTATGGATTTGGCGCAACTTTTCCATGTTGAACACTTTTCGAGATTCCTCACAGTTTAAAAGCAGTTTTTAAAACGGTGCGGCGCACGACGAGTGGCAGCGAGTGTTTTTTTGCGTTTTTTTCTAAACCGCTTGTCAGAATGAAAAATACGATACACCATTGGAAAGATATCGTCGAGGCGCATCTTTTTCATATATATTATTTTCTCTAATTCGTTACGGTTTAAGAGCAGTTTCAAATTTACTAAATCGCGGAATTCAGTTTTTTTATTTTTTTTATTTTTTAGTACTGTTTTCACTCTAGTTTTTTAACCTTTTACGAAAGGAGACGTGTAATATACCGTTGAAAAGCTATGAACAAGGCGCAACTTTCATATGTTGAAATGCTTTTGAGATTCCTCACAGTTTTTAGTTAATTTTGAAAACTGTGCGGCTGATGACGAGAGGCAGCGAGCGTTTTTTGTGTGTGAAATTTTTACAAATTGCTGATCGGAATGATTCAAATTATATGCTATTGGAATGATATGACGAGGGGAAACTTTTTCATGTAGAACACCCCTCTAATTCCTTATGTTTTAAGAGCAATTTTCGATTTAACAAAATGCGGACACTCTGTTTTTTCACGACATTAAAATCATCGTATGTACTGCATCAGACAGAAAACCACACTACTTTTATACTAAAAATAGCACAACATCAGACGGTCAAGTGACCTTCATGGGTTCCTTTGTCGGACATAATTTTTCTTAGAAGACGAAGTGAAGTGTAACACTCTTAAAAATGAACCGCAAGCACTCTCGAAAGTGAGCCGCATTAGTTTCTTTTTTTTTTTACTATTTCTAAGTGTCTTGAACGAACACAGTGTAAACTTTTGTAAATACATTTTTTTTCAAATGAAGTGTAGTTCAAAGTCCTTCATAGTAGACTTTTTATAAGATCGGAGTGCACTACATTTTCCTCTTTCATTTTTCTCTATGAAGTTTTTGGGTATTTCTCGTAGTGCACTTCATATATATTTATTGGTTAATAATGAATTTTGCACTGCGGGAACGAGGCGAGTGGACTGCATTTTTTGTTCCGTACTGCACTTCATCTATTTTTTCAAACTATGGGTACTTGCACCAAAAAACATACGCACGCACAAATCAGAAACGAACTGCATGATTCACACAACCACACTACATGAAAAAACACAAAATTCCCCAACAGGGTGTTTGGTTAGGGGAGTTTGAGGTAGGGGCAGTAGCATGGGCATTGCAACCGACCTCAATGCGGACTGCACGACGGCCACAAGCGACCCAAGTGTCGTGGACTGCACACACTCACTTGTCGTGCTGCATGGACGCGCCGAAGGAAGTGTCGTGGACCGCACCACCGGCAATGTACTGCAACAGTGAGTCAGCCAAACCGCATGGAGGCGGTAAGTGAGCTGCACAGAGGGAAAAATAATCTCACGAGACCTTTGCGAGTTGTTGCCCACGCACCACAGACTGCACACATGCATGGGCCGCACTGCACGGACGCGCCATTGGAGGCCGTGGCTTGTGGATCCGTCGGCTTGTGGCTGCACCGGTGGCCGTGGAGGCCGGATCCGGCGGCAGAGGCGTCGCCAGTGGTCGGTGGTGGCCGGATCCAGTGGCGGAGGCTGATATGCTGGTGGGGGAGGTGTTGCTCGATTGCTGCCGTGGAAGAAGGCTGAGAGGCGACAGGCGGCGTTGCTGCTTGGCCACTGTCGCGGAAGAACACCGGGAGCGGAGGGGCGGCATCGCTGCCGGCCGCCGCCGCGGAAGAAGGCCGGTAGGGGAGGGGCCGTGGCGGTCCCATGCCACCACCGCGGTAGAAAGCGCGGAGGGGAGGGGCGGCGGCGCTCCCAGGCCGATGCCGCGGTAGAAGGCCGGGAGGGAAGGGCGGCGGTGCTCCAGGCCGCTGCCGCGGAAGAAGGTCGGGAGGAGAGGGGCGGCGACGATCTGTTGGGTGGTGTGTAGAATAAGGCTGGTGTTATTAGAATAAGATTCTTAAGGGGTGTTATCATAATAGACCCACCCTATAGGTGCTGCTCCGGTAAGCTACTCTGTCCCCGAGCACAACACATCGCAGGCGGCCTCCTCCCTCTCGTTCTGTCCTCCAACGATCCATCAGCGAGGCATTGTTAGTAAGGGCAACGACACATCTTGCAGCAAAAAAACTGCAGCGTTTCTTCAGTGTATTTCCGAAAGGATTTGCGAAAGTTCTTCTGTATCAGTTCAACAAAATATCAGACAGCAGTTCCATGACTCAACGCCTGGAAGGAAGATTTTCGTATGAGCGACTGTCACCGATCGTCGACCATGTTCCCAGATCGTCCCGGAGGTTGCCCTTCTCTAGACGCAGCCGCCTGCCTGAAGGTGTGCATGTGCGATGTTGCATGCGGTGAGCGTGGCCGTGTGCTTGCGTATGGTGTGCATGTGTGCTGGCGTGTTGTGTGCTCCGTGTGTGTTGTGTATGCGTGAGGTGTGCGTGCATATAACGACTTGGTGTGCATACGTAGGTAGCCCGCGTGATTGCTAGTGCTGCTACTATTTATGCTTTTCCTCTTAACGTACTCGCGTATTTCTTTCTCTGATTTTGCCTATTTGATCAATTGAATAATGTGTCGACAAATTATACATTGTGAATGTCTAGCTTTAAAACACTTCCCCTAATTTTGAAGTAAAAACATTTGAGAAGTTTTGTTGTCATGAAAGTTCAAATGTTATCGTATGCTGAAGCAAGATATTTGCTAAAATAGCCGGTTGAGCAGAGCAGTTTGATATTTATTTAAAAACTCGTTTTTCGGTTACTAAATAATAATACCGATAAGTTCAATTCAATATAGCGAAGAAGTTCGTTTCTAACAAAACTCCAATTTTCTTTTTTTAAACACACAAAGAAGTTCAAATAAAAAAGTTACAGAAGGTCGATGTCTATAAAAAAACTCAGACATTTTTCGTTACTAAAGCGAAATAGAAAGAAGTTCAAAATAATAATTGCCAGAAGTTCACGTACTACACGGTGTGCATTTTGTATTGAAAAAATAATGAAAATGCAAATCCTAAAATTTTGTTGCTAGAATTTCAAGTGCTCGGCCCGAGAAAGTTCAAAAATTCTTGTGAGAGAGGTTGAACAAAAATACGTTACAAAAGTTCAAGGTGACGACAGCGAGAAGTTCATCTACTACATGGAATGTGTTTCACATAAGAATAGAAAAATAGAAAACAGAAAACTTACAAGGTTTCTTGCAAGAACTTCACGTCCTCCTCCTAGCATAGTTCAAGATCTCTAGCACGAGATGTTCGACCTTCAATTACATATAAAATATAGGAAAAAAAACGATGTTGTTTTGCGCATTCAAAAAATTATTTTGAACCGCCATGAGTATGAAAAAATGATCAACACAAAAAAGTTGTGTGTTTACAGCAGCTTTCCATCCGTATATCACTTGCTTAATTTCGATGAGTGAATGAAGAGCTACGAGCAAAAAAAAACACGTGAAAAACAGAGTGAATTTCGAGCAGAACTGCCACAGAAGTTCAAGTACTTCAGCGATGCATTTTTGACGAATCCCTTTCGCGATGAACGCGAAAATTATGACCCCGCCACTTTCTAAATTACTTGAAAGCGGCTTAGAATCAGAGATAACCGTCAACATGAAAAAGTTTCGCATTTTCTGTAGCTTTTCAACGGTATATTGTTTGCCCCATTCCGATAAAATTTGTAGAAAATACAACGAAAATATGTTTTAGCCATTTTCCAAACTGACTTAAAACCGTAAAGAATAGGGAGAAACAATACACACCAAAAAGTTTCGCATTTGTTCAAGCTTTCCAACGCCATATCAGTTGCTGCATTCGGACACACGGTTAAAAAATTAACTCGAAAAAACGAACTCGGTAGGACTTGTACCATTTTCTAGATTATTCTTAAACCGTTCAAAATTAGAAAAACTTTCAACATGAAAAAACAGCGCATTTTCATAAGCTTTCCAACGCCATATAATATGCCCTAATTGGATTAGCCATTTAGAAATTTCAGCGAAAATACGAACTCGGCTGTTTGGTTTGCGAATTTTTACGTTTTTACAAATAACGTTTTAACCACAGGGAATTAGAGAAAACTTTCAACATGTGGAAGGAGTGGTTTTGCAGCAGCTTTCCAAAGTTGGTATTATATGCCACATTCCGATAAACGGTTTAGAAATGAGATCGGAAATACGATTCACATTTTTGTGTGTGAAGAAAAAACGATTTTCAAAACTGCTCTTAAACCGCTTACATTTTGATAAAAATTTAAGTTGGGTCGTGATACTGGTGTCCATAGCTTTCCAACAGTATATCGTAAGCCTCGTTTGGGCGATGTTGGCGGAAGTTCAACCTAGCACATGGGAAAGTTCAGGCGTGCAACTCAGGCAGTAAAATTGCAAAAAACGCGAGTTCATCACGACCCGAGAGCAAAATCCTCCCATGAGCGAGATTTCTTTTTGAAATGAGTATTTAGTTGCTAGAAACCGTTTGAAGATTACGCTTACATCACATAGAACACGGCTAACCAGAAAAATTCACGGGGAGAGCCAGGGTTGCGAAGATAGCCCGAAGGTCGGGTTCCTATCTCAGGAAGTATATGTTGTGATCAGAATAATATTCTGATCCCGTACACATATATAGCAGTTGAGCACGCAAGGAAAAGCTTTCCACAAGCCGAGCGTGCCGCAGCGCCTAACGGCGAGCACAGCACGCTGCGGCGCCTAACGATGAGCAGAGCTTGCCGAGGGATGCGAGCAGAGGCCGGCACAGTGATACGTGGCAAATAAGACGAACTGTGCGAGCGATGTGCATTCATATTTCATTAGTTAAATCCTACTTATAAACCAGGACGGGGGTATAGTAGGTAATTAAATTGCAAACGTTTTTTATGTATTAACCATATGTGTACGTGTCCTTTCATCCTCCTCTCGCACGTCTTGTCACCCCGCTGCGCAAACAGCTTACAACGCAAGCTTGCGCAGTGCGCGGGGGCTTTCTTTTGGACAAACGGTGGCGCCAATGAATCGTCGGTGAGCCTGTTCCCGCGCAACCTCGCAGGTTCCCGCGCAAGCTTCCTGCCCGACTTGGTGAAATCCCCCCAAATCCCCCAAAATCACAATGCTTACCGGCCTGCTATATAAACCCTCACGGCCGACGAGTCTTGCGTCGCATTTTCCCCTCCCTCCCTGTAGCTTATCTCGCCTGCTTCTCCCACAATCGCCAATGGCACCGGTCTGTCGCCGTTGCTTTGCCACTCCACCGTCATCAGAGGGCAGATCTAGCTGGGAGGCTACACCACGGCGGCGGCGTAGTCCCCGGCATAGTGTAGTGCGTGTGGCGTCCCTGTTGGGTGTGCGCGGAACACCCACCACACGCTCCACCGCCGCTGCCCGTCGGCAGCTGTTGCTCGCTGTCGTTGCCGCCACACCACCGTCGAAAGCCAAGGCCATCGCTCACTCCGCCGCCGCGGCCCGAAGGCGGGAGGTGGCTGTCGTGGCCGTCACCCCACTGCAGGCCATCACCCGCTCCGCTACCATGGCCCGAAGGCGACGGCCGCCACCCCATCGCCCGTCGACGTGGCTGCCATCCTACCGTCGACGGACGGGATCATCACCCGCTCCGCCACCACCGCCCGAAGGAGGGAGTCAGAGGTGGAGGCTCGCACATGCAACCTTGCGCGCTACATCGAGTTCCTGCGGGAGGAGGAGGAGCGCCTCGTCGAGCATGCAAAGAGCCTTACCGCAGCTGTGGTCGCAACACATGCCGACACAGAGGCAAGGAATCAGGAGATCTATGAGCAGTCAGGCCGCTTCGAGAGGGGTTTTCTAGAGCGGAAGTGGGTGTTCGAGCTGGCGAGTGTCGCTGAATGTGTAGTAGTGGCATGCACCGTATTGCAGTTGTCCAGCTCGTCGGCAGGCTCCTCCTCCTCCTCTACCTCTTATTGGGCGCGCTCGACACAGGAGATCGGCTACCGGAAGTAGCACAAAGCCCCTCTGTAGTAGTAGTATTTAGGGGCAATTTTGTTCAGTTCATCTGACTATAGATGTGGTGGAACTGTACACCGTACTTAACATTAGCTAGTATATATAGTTGAACTAGCTATTTCAGTACGTGGTTAGCAACAATTGGGGAAAAGTTTGGTCGGTTCAGCTGTCGCGTTGAACTATTTGTATAAATTAAGAACAACTGCTTAATCTATGAATGAAATCTATGCTTAATTACTGAATTTTAGTTGCAAAAATTAGATACCGCTAGTGATTTTTAGGACAAATCGCAGTGTTACAAGGTTGACAAATTGTGTGTATGTGGTTGCACATGGCTCATCCAAAACAACCGTTTGCATTGAAGGGATGCACAAATCCTGCACTGCGAATTTTTCCTCAACTTAAGGGGGAATACCTTAGCTCTCACTTTGCATACGGGTGTTCTACCTAAAACGTTTGCGATCCAGAGTTGCAGAAATCCTGCTCGGCACATTTTCTCTTGGCTTCCTCGGGAAGCTGTCGGTTTGTATATGGGTGTTCTAACTAAAACGTTTGCGATCAAAAGCTGCACAAATCCTGCATTGGAGACGAGTTTTGAATTTACTAGAATTTAAAAACAAAGTATCTCAAAGTTTTGCCGGCAATCAACAATGCCCTGGTGTTTGAAATTCATTCCCATTTCTTGCATGGGACCTAAGCATGCACCGAAGGACACAAATTTGATTTTTCAACTCGTTTATATGCACTGGAGCATGTGCATGTAGTTCTAATTTGAATTATGCACATAAAATGCCTTGAAAACCCAATTAATATATAAAAATGTCTAAACAAACCCCGAAAAATTCCAAAATTAGACACAACACTCATGTTGTTCTATGTTGACTCTTGGATTTTTTTGAAAGCAATAAGAGGCAACATATATCGTTGCATCCCCAAAGGTGGCACGTTCCCTGCCAAAACCATCATGCTTGTTGTGAGAAGCTCTGGTTTGTGAGAAGCTTATACCCAAACCTGCCCCAGATGGGACAAGAATTTTACCACGACATGTTGATGCCGCTCCATGATAGCATGCAAAGTTCCATGAATTTTAGACGAGTTTTGGATTTAATAGAATTTAAAAACAAGGTATCTCAATGTTTCCAGCCGAGTGACGGTGGCATGGTGTTTGAAATTCATTCCCATTTCTTGCATGGGACCTAAGCATGCACCAAAGGACACATATTTGATTTTTCATCCTGTTTATATGCACTAGAGCAAGCGCGGGTAGTTCAAATTTGAATTATGCGCATAAAATGCCTAGAAAACCTAGTTAATGTATAAAAATGTCCAAATGAACCCCGAAAAATTCCAAAATTAGATACAACACTCATGTTGTTCTATGTTGACACTAGAATTTTTTTGAAAGCAATAAGAGGTAACGAATATCATTTCGTCCCCAAAGGTGGCACGTTCCCTACCGAAACCATCACACTTGTGGTGAGAAGCTCTGGTGTGTGAGAAGCTTATACCCAAATCTGCCCCAAATGGGACAATAATTTTACCATGACATGTTGATGCCGCTCCATGATAGTGCCAAGTTCCATGAATTTCAGACGAGTTTTGGATTTACTAGAATTTAAAAACCAGATATCTCAATGTTTCCGGCCGAGTGACGGTGGCAGGGTGTTTGAAATTCATTCCCATTTCTTGCATTGGACCTAAGAATGCAACCAAGGACGCATCTTTGATTTTTCAACCCGTTTATATGCACTGGAGCACGTGCATGTATTTCAAATTTGAATTATGCACATAAAATGCCTAGAAAACCAAGTTAATGTATAAAAACGTCCAAACGAACCCTGAATAATTTCAAAATTAAACACAACACTCATGTTGTTCTATGTTGACACTAGAATTTTATTCAAAGCAATAAGAGGCAACGAATATCATTTCGTCCCCAAAGGTGACACGTTCCCTACAGAAACCATCACGCTTGTTCTGAGAAGCTCTGGTTCGTGAGAAGCTTCAAACCTGCCTCAAATGGGACAAAAAAATTGCCACGACATGTTGATGCCGCTGCCATGATAGCATGCCACGTTCCATGAATTTCAGACGAGTTTTAGATTTAATAGAATTTGAAAACCAGGTATCTCAATGTTTTCGATCGAGTGACGGTGGCAAGGAGTTTGGCATTCATTCCCATTTCTTGCATGGGACCTAAGCATGCAACCACGAACATAACTTTGATTTTTCAACCCGTTTATATGCACCGGAGAATGTGCATGTAGTTCAAATTTGAATTATGCACCTAAAATGCCTACAAAACCAAGTTAGTGTATAAAAATGTCCAAACGAACCCTGAATAATTCTAAGTTTTTTTGACGACACACCTATTGTTGCATGTTCACTGCACATAAAAGTCCTAGCAATTCAAAGACCATCCTTTGCAGCCGTGACCTCGTCATGTCCGTGATCTCATCCGGGACTCCGAACAACATTCGGTCATCAAATCACATAAACTTATAATTCAAATCTTCATCAAACGTTAAGCGTGCGGACCCTACGGGTTCGAGAACTATGTAGACATGACCGGGACATATCTCCAGTCAATAACCAATAGCGGAACCTGGATGCTCATATTGGCTCCTACATATTCTACGAAGATCTTTACTGGTCAAACCGCATAACAACATACGTTGTTCCCTTTGTCATCGGTATGTTACTTGCCCGAGATTTGATCGTCGGTATCATCATACCTAGTTCAATCTCGTCACCGGCAAGTCTCTTTACTCGTTCTGTAGTACATCATCTCGTGACTAACTCATTAGTCATTTGCTTGCAAGGCTTATTATGATGTGTATTACCGAGAGGGCCCAGAGATACTTCTCCAACACTCGGAGTGACAAATCCTATTCTCGATCTATGCCAACACCACAAACACCTTCGGAGACACCTGTAGAGCATCTTTATAATCAGCCAGTTACGTTGTGACATTTGATAGCACACAAGATGTTCCTCTGGTATTTGGGAGTTGCATAATCTCATAGTTAGAGGAACATGTATAAGTCATGAAGAAAGCAATAGCAATAGAACTAAACGATCATTATGCTAAGCTAACGGATTAGTCTTGTCCATCACATCATTCTCCTAATGATGTGATCTCGTTCATCAATTGACAACACATGTCTATGGTTAGGAAACTTAACCATGTTTGATTAACGAGCTAGTCTAGTAGAGGCATACTAGGGACACTCTGTTTTGTCTATGTATTCACACATGTATCAAGTTTCCGGTTAATACAATTCTAGCATGAATAAAAGACATTTATCATGATATATAAGGAAATATAAATAACAACTTTATTATTGCCTCTAGGGCACATTTTCTTCAGTCTCCCACTTGCACTAGAGTGAGTAATCTAGTTCACATCGCCATGTGATTTAATACCGATAATTCACATCGTTATGTGAATAACACGCATAACCAAATAACATTTAGGTTTAACACTAATCCCGAAAGTACATGGAGTGTGCGATGATGATCATATCAATGTTGGAACTACTTCCAACACACATCGTCACCTCACCCTCAACTAGTCTCGGTTTATTCTGCAACTCGTGTTTCAAGTTACTAATCTTAGCAACCGAACATGTATCAAATACCCAGGGGCTACTATGAGCACTAGTGAGGTACACATCAATAACATGTATATCTAATATACCTTTGTTCACTTCGCCATCCTTCTCATCCACCAAATATTTGGGGAATAACTTCCGCTTCCAGTGACCATTTCCTTTGCAGTAGAAGCACTCAGTTTCAGGCTTAGGTCCAGCTTTGGGCTTCTTCACGGGAGTGACACCTTGCTTGCCATTCTTCTTAAAGTTCCCCTTCTTCCCCTTGCCCTTTTTCTTGAAACTAGTGGTCTTGTTTAACCATCAAAACTTGATGCTCTTTCTTGATTTCTACCTTCGCTGATTTCAGCATCACGAAGAGCTCGGGAATCGTTTTCATCATCCCTTGCATATTATAGTTCACCACGAAGTTCCAGTAACTTGGTGATAGTGACTAGAGAACTCTGTCAATCACTATCTTATCTGGAAGATTAACTCCCACTTGATTCAAGCGATTGTAGTACTCAGACATTCTGAGCACATGCTCACTGGTTGAGCTATTCTCCTCCATCTTGTAGGCAAAATACTTGTGAGAGGTCTCATACCTCTCCACACGAGCATGAGTCTGAAATACTAATTTCAACTCTTGGAACATCTCATATGCTCCATGGCATTCAAAACGTTTTTGATGTCCCGGTTCTAAGCTGTAAAGCATGATGCACTAAACTACTCCCTCCATTCCTAAATGTAAGGTGTATTAGTTTTTCAAAAAGTCAACTTTTGTCTATGTTTGACCAACTTTGCAACAAAATATATAAAGATTTATAATACTAAATATATAAAATGTAAAACTATATTTCATGATGAATCTAGTGATAATGATTTAGTATTCTAGATATTGATATTTTTGTCCATAAACTTTGTCAAACTTAGAGAAGTTTGACTTTTTGGAAAAATAATACACCTTATATTGAGGAACGGAGGGAGTATTAAGTAGTCATCATATTGAGCTTTGCCAAACGTTCATAAGTTTGCATCTGCTCCTGCAATAGGTATGTCACCTAGCGGTGCATCAAGGACATAATACTTCTGCCCAACAATGAGGATAATCCTAAGATCACTGACCTAGTCCGCATCATTGCTACTAACATCTTTCAACTTAGTTTTCTCGAGGAACATATCAAAAAACATAGGGGAGCTATAACGCGAGCTATTGATCTACAACATAATTTGCAAATACTATTAGGACTAATTTCATGATAAATTAAAGTTCAGTTAATCATATTACTTAAGAACTCCCACTTAGAAGACATCCCTCAAGTCATCTAAATGATCACGTGATCCATATAAACTAAACCATGTCTGATCATCACGTGAGATGGAGTAGTTTTCAATGGTGAACATCTTATGCTGATCATATCTACTATATGATTCACGCTCGACCTTTCGGTCTCCAGTGTTTCGAGGCCATGTTTGTACATGCTAGGCTCATCAAGTTTAACCCGAGTATTCTGCATGTGCAAAACTGTCTTACAACCATTGTATTTGAACGTAGAGCTTATCACACCCGATCATCACGTGGTGTCTCGGCACGACGAACTGTCGCAATGGTGCATACTCAGGGAGAACACTTGTACCTTGAAATTTTGTAAGGGATCATCTTATAACGCTACCGCCGTACTAAGCAAAATAAGAAGCATAATAAGATAAACATCACATGCAATCAAAATATGTGACATGATATGGCCATCATCATCTTGTGCTTTTGATCTCCATCTCCAAAGCATCGTCATGATCTCCATCATCACCGGTTTGACACCATGATCTTCATCGTAGCGTCGTGGTCGTCTCGCCAACTATTGGTACTACAACTATCGCTAACTCATAGTGATAAAGTAGAGCAATTACATGGATTTCGCAATTCATACAATAAATATACAACCATAAGGCTCCTGCCGGTTGCCGATAATTTACAAAACATGATCATCTCATACAATAACGTATAACTCATCACATCTTGACCATATCACATCACAACATGCCCTGCAAAAACAAGTTAGACGTCCTCTATTTTGTTGTTGCAAGTTTTACATGGCTGCTACGGGCTTAGCAAGAACCGTTCTTATCTACGCATCAAAACCACAAAGTTTTTTCGTCAAGTGTGCTGTCTTAACCTTCAACAAGGACCGGGCATAGTCACACTCGATTCAACTAAAGTTGAAGAAACTGACACCTGCCAACCACCTATGTGCAAAGCACGTCGGTAGAACCAATCTCATGAACACGGACATGTAATGTAGGTCCGGGCCGCTTCATCCAACAATACCACCGAATCAAAGTATGACATGCTGGTAAGCAGTATGACTATTATCGCCCACAACTCTTTGTGTTCTACTCGTGCATATCATCTATGCATAGACTTGGCTCATGATGCCACTGTTGGGGAACGTAGTATTTCAAAAAAAAAATCCTACGATCACGCAAGAACTATCTAGGAGAAGCATAGCAACGAGCGGGGAGAGTGAGTCCACGTACCCACGTAGACCGAAAGCGGAAGCGTTTAGTAACGCGGTTGATGTAGTCGAACGTCTTCACGATCCAACCGATCCAAGTACCGAACGTACAACACCTCCGTGTTCAGCACATGTTCAGCATGATGACGTCCCTCGAGCTCTTGATCCAGTTGAGGACGAGGGAGAGTTTCGTCAGCACGACGACATGATGACGGTGATGATGAAGTTACTGGCGCAGTGCTTCGCTTAAGCACTGCAACGATATGACCGAGGTGTGTAACTATGGAGGGGGGCACCGCACATGGCTAAAACAATTGTGAACTTGTGTGTCTTTGGGGTGCCCCCGTCCCACGTATATAAAGGAGGGTAAGGGAAGGTCGGCCGACCAAGCTAGGCGTGCCAGGAGAAGGGGAATCCTACTAGGACTCCAAGTCCTAGTAGGTTTCCACCTAAAAGAGAAGGGGGGAGGAAGGGAGAGAGGGGGGTCGCGCCCCAACCCCTTGTCCAATTCGGACTAGGCTTGGGAGGGGCGTGCGCCACCTCCTGGCTGCTGCCTCTCCTTCCAACTACGACCCATTAAGGCCCATTGACTCCCCAGACGAATTCCCGTAACTCCCCGGTACTCCGAAAAATACCCGAATCTCTCCGACACATTCTGATGTCTGAATATAGCCTTCCAATATATCAATATTTACCTCTCGATCATTTCGAGACTCCTCATAATGTCCGGGATCTCATCCGGGACTCCGAACAACATTCAGTCATCAAATCACATAAACTCATAATGCAAATCGCCATTGAACGTTAAGCGTGCGGACCCAACGGGTTTGAGAACTATGTAGACATGACCGAGACATATCTCCGGTCAATAACCAATAGCGGAACATGGATGCTCATATTGGCTCCTACATATTCTATGAAGATCTTTATCGGACAAACCGCATAACAACATACGTTGTTCCCTTTGTCATCGGTATGTTACTTGCGCGAGATTCGATCGTCGGTATCGTCATACCTAGTTCAATCTCGTTACCGGCAAGTCTCTTTACTCGTTCCATAATACATCATCTCGTGACTAACTCATTAGTCATTTGCTGCAAGGCTTATTATGATGTGTATTACCGAGAGGGCCCAGAGATACCTCTCCGACACTTGGAGTGACAAATCCTATTCTCGATCTATGCCAACACCACAAGCACCTTCGGAGACACTTGTAGAGCATCTTTATAATCACCCAGTTACGTTGTGACATTTGATAGCACACAAGGTGTTCCTCTGGTATTTGGGAGTTGCATAATCTCATAGTTAGAGGAACATGTATAAGTCATGAAGAAAGCAATAGCAATAAAACTAAACGATCATTATGCTAAGCTAACGGATGGGTCTTGTCCATCACATCATTCTCCTAATGATGTGATCTCGTTCATCAAATGACAACACATGTCTATGGTTAGGAAACTTAACCATGTTTGATTAACGAGCTAGTCTAGTAGAGGCATGCTAGGGACACTCTGTTTTGTCTATGTATTCACACATGTATCAAGTTTCCGGTTAATACAATTCTAGCATGAATAAAGACATTTATCATGATATATAAGGAAATATAAATAACAACTTTATTATTGCCTCTAGGGCATATTTCCTTCAGTCTCCCACTTGCACTAGAGTCAATAATCTAGTTCACATGGCCATGTGATTTAATACCGATTGTTCACATCGTTATGTGAATAACACCCATACGTCACATCGCCGTGTGACCAACACCCAAAGGGTTTACTAGAGTCAATAATCAAGTTCACATCGCCATGTGGTTAACACCTGCTACCTCTTGAGCATGCGTTGGTTTTCCCTTGAAGAGGAAAGGGTGATGCAGCAAAGTAGCGTAAGTATTTCCCTCGGTTTTTGAGAACCAAGGTGTCACTCCAGTAGGAGACTACACGCAAGTTCCTGCACCTGCACAAACAAATAAGAACCTTGCAACCAACTCGATAAAGGGGTTGTCAATCCCTTCTCAACCACTAGCAAAAGTGAGATCTGATAAAGATAATAGGATAAATATTTTTGGTGTTTCTGTTGTATAGATTGAAAGTAAAGATTGCAAGATAAAAGTAAAGTAAAGATAACTAGTTGATGGAGGATTAATATGATGGAAGATAGACCCCGGTGCCATAGGTTTCACTAGTGGCTTTGTAATGCCCAGTATGGGATTATACCTCCTACGTGTCGAGGCACGACTTAAAGGTATAAGCCCATACTAGAATGATCTCAAGTATAGTATCTTTGCACGACTCATGTAAAATAGGGGTGAAATTGCAAAAGGATAGTTGGCTTACACTCGCCACGTCACACAATACATTACATAAGCAATTCATCATCCAAATAACATCACAGTCCGACTACGGACAAAGATCCAAATGAAAGATACCAAATACATAAAGCCACAAGGTCCGAATCGCCCCTAGTAGAAACCACTACTGATCATCGGGGTAGTGCACATCACCATGATCATTTTGACATATCATATGCACAATTTGGACAAGCACAATAAAAGATACAGTCATCACAATATGCCACAAAAATATGCAAAACCATAGGACTTAGAGAAAAAAAAACAGAAAACAACCTCGTGGATCGGTTTGGACAAGCGGAACGGGTCGGGTTGGACCCGACCAGTTAGGGTTCGGCCCGGCTGGCGACGGCTGGATCTGGATCGCGTTGAGGCCCTCGGCTTCGGCGAGGAGCTCGGCCTCCAGCGGGGAGATCGAACGGGCGCGGCGGCGAGGAGCTCGTCCGGCGGCGGTGGTGCGGGCACCGGCCGGCGGCGGGGAGCTCGTCCGACGGCGGTGGTGCGGGCACCGGCCGGCGGCGGGGAGATCTGAGGTCCGATGGCGGAGGAAGCTTGGCTCCGGCGGCGGCGGTAGTGGGGTGCTCCGGCGGCGGGGAAGCTCGGGGCCGGCGGCGGCGGATCCGGCGCTCGGCTCGTCGGCGGCGAAGGAAGCCGGGCGCGGGCGGCGGGGACGAATGGGCCGCGGGGGCCGGGGACGGGCCCGGCGGGCCCGCGCGGTGGCGAAGTAGGCGCGTCGGCTCGCCCAACCCGGGGCTGCCACGTGGCACGGCGGGGCAAGTCGGACACGTCTGGACGGCGGGGATGTGTCCGGCGGCTCCGAGGAGGAGAGGAGCTAGGGTTTTGCCCGAAAATGGAGGGGTGTGGATGTTTTTATAGGCACAAAGAGCTAGGAGACTCCAAATGGGGTGCAGTTTTCGGCCACGCGATCACGATTCGATGACCGAGATGATGGGAAGGATTGTGCTGGGTTTGTGGGCTGTTGTGTAGGGGGTCTTAGGCCTCAAAGAAGAGGTTCTTTTAGCCCACTAGGTTAACCGTTGGAGTACCAAACGAACTCCAAACGCGACGAAACTTGACAGGCGGCCTACACATACCAAAACAACATCGCACGACAAGTCTCACGTCATTCCGGGAACGTTACACGCCCACACGCGAAAGAAGGACTCGGGGAAGCCACGTGCACGTGTGAGAGCGTCAGAACTCGAAACGGACAACGGGAAGAGACGAGTGGGACCGGGTGCAAGTGACAACACAAATGCAATGTAATGCACATGACAACATGACATGGATGAAATGCACACACGCACACGACAAAACGAAGAACCCTAAATGAAAGAAGAGCCCGGAAAGGAATTGATGAAGCCAAAGTTTATATATTGCCATATTTGGAAAGTGTTACATCTAGGGCATTACAAACTCTCCTCTACTATGAAAAGATCTCGTCCCGAGATCTAGGACTGGAAGAAGGAAGGGTACTCAGAACGAAGGTGATCTTCTCGTTCCCACGTAGCTTCTCGGTCGGTATGGTGTGACCACTTAACTTTCAAGAACTTGATTTACTTGTTGTGGGTCTTGCGCTCGGTTTCTTCAAGAATAGCAATGGGGTGCTCACGATAAGACAAGTCTTGTTGAAGATCAATCTCCTCGAACGGAATGGTGCGTTCAGGTGTCTTAAAGCACTTGCGGAGTTGAGACACGTGAAACACATCATGAACATTTGCATAGTTGGATGGAAGCTCAAGTTGGTAGGCTAGATCGCCTCTTTTGCCAAGGATCTTGAAAGGGCCCACGTATCTAGGAGCAAGCTTTCCTTTGATACCAAATCTTTGGGTGCCTTTCATAGGAGAAACACGGAGATAGACATGATTTCCAATGTCGAAAGCCAAATCACGATGCTTGCCGTCATAGTAGCTCTTTTGACGCGACTGAGCGGCCTTGAGATTCTCACGTATGACTTTGCACATTTCTTCGGCTTCTGAGATCAAGTCATTGCCAAGAAGTTGACGTTCACCAGTCTCGGACCAGTTGAGAGGAGCACGGCACTTTCTGCCATAGAGGATTCCAAACGGAGCTTTGCCGGCACTTGCTTGGAAACTGTTGTTGTAAGAGAACTCGGCAAATGGAAGACAATCTTCCCACTTCACGCCAAATGAGATGACACAAGCTCTGAGCATGTCTTCGAGGATCTGGTTCACTCTTTCGACTTGACCACTAGTCTGAGGGTGAAACGCAGTGCTGAAACGGATCTTAGTGCCCGTGGCTGACTGGAAGGAGTCCCAGAACTTGGATGTAAACAAACTTCCACGGTCTGAGGAGATAACTTGAGGAATGCCATGTAACGACACAATTCTGGAAGTGTACAACTCTGTCAGTTGAGCTGCATTGATGGATTCTTTGACTGGACGGATGTGAGCTACTTTGGTTAGCTTGTCAATCACAACAAAGATAGCATGATTCCCCTTCTTGGACTTGGGAAACCCAGTGACGAAATCCATTTCAATGTGGTCGAATTTCCACTCGGGAATTGGAAGAGGTTGGAGGAGACCGACTAGACGTTGATGCTCTGCCTTCACTCTTCTGCAGACATCACATTCATTCACGAATTGGGCAATCTCCCTTTTCATGCGAGTCCACCAGTAAGATTGCTTGAGGTCTTGGTACATCTTGGAACTTCCAGGATGAATCGAGAGGAGGGAGTCATGTGCTTCGTTCATTATGAGCTTCCTGAGATCACCCTTGGGAACCACAAGTTTGTCCTCAAAGAACAAGGTGTCTTTCTCATCAACGCGATAGCACTTGTATTTGGGAGTACCCTTTGCAATACCATGTTTCACTTTCTGCACCATAGCATCACTGAGTTGGGCCTCACAGATCTGATCTTCCAAGGTAGGAGCCACTTGAAGATTTGCAAGAAAGCCTTGCGGAACAACTTGCATGTTGAGCTTCCTGAATGCTTCACAAAGCTCAGGCTGAAACGGCTTGATAAGGAGACTATTGCAATATGCCTTTCTGCTCAAGGCATCTGCAATGACATTGGCCTTGCCAGGTGTGTATTCGATGCTTGGATCATACTCTTGGATCATTTCAACCCAACGAGTCTGGCGAAGGTTCAGGTTCAACTGTGTGAAGATGACTTCAAGCTCTTGTGATCGGTGAAGATGTCGACTTTTCTGCCCAACAGAAGGTGTCTCCACGTGATCAAGGCGTGTACCACTGCTGCTAGCTCGAGATCATGTGTGGGGTAGTTCTTCTCATTTGGCTTCAATTGACGAGAAGTGTATGCCACAATCTTCTTGTCTTGCATTAGAACACCACCAAGTCCTTGAAGAGAAGCATCACAGAATACTTCGTAGGGCTTGGACTCATCTGGAGGAGTAAGAACCGGAGCAGAGATGAGCTTTTCTTTGAGAGTTTTGAATGCCACATCACAATCCGGAGACCAGTTGTACTTGACATTCTTCTGTAGCAAGTTGGAGAGAGGTTTGGCAATCTTGGAGAAGTTCTCAACGAACCTTCTGCAATAGCTAGCAAGACCAAGGAAGCTTCAGAGTTGCTTGACGTTCTGAGGGGGTTCCCAGTTGACAATTGCTTCAACTTTCTCAGGGTTGACAGCAATACCGTCAGCAGAGATGATATGGCCCAGATACAAGACCTTATCGAGCCAGAATTCGCACTTGGAGAACTTGGCATAGAACTTGTGTTCACGGAGTCTGTCGAGAACCAAACGGAGGTGCTTTTCATGATCATCTTCATTCTTGGAGAATACCAAGATGTCATCCAGATAGACGAGCAAAAATTCATTGGTGTAGGGGTTGAATATGTAGTGCATCATTCTCGAGAAGGTGGGTGGAGCATTTGCGAGGCCAAAAGACATGACTGTGTATTCATAGGAGCCGTAGCTTGTTCTGAATGCAGTCTTGTGAATATCTTCTTCACGGATACGGATCTGGTGATAACCCATCCGGAGATCGAGTTTTGAGAACACTTTTGCTCCTTTGAGCTGCTCGAACAATTCTTTGATGTTGGGGAGCGGGTAATTGTTCTTTATTGTCTTCTTGTTCAATGGCCGGTAATCAACGCAAAGGCGCTCCGTGCCATCCTTCTTCTTGACAAATAAAACACCACAACCCCAAGGAGAAGTGCTAGGCCTGATTAGACCCATACGCTCTTGCTCATCGAGTTGTCTCTTCAGCCCCTTCAACTCTTCAGGGGAGAGCTTGTACGAACGCCGGCATGCTGGCTCAGTACCGGGCTCGAGTTCAATGACGAATTCAACTTGACGATGCGTAGGCATGCCTGGAAGCTCTTCAGGGAAAACATCTTCATATTCATTGACCACCGGAATTTGAGAGATGGCATTAATCTCGCCCTTGTCATTGAGAGAGAATAGCCTGATTGTGTTATCTCGAGAGGCGAAGATAATCACGTCTTCGTCAGAATGAGTAAGCTTGACTTCCTTATTTGCACAATCAATGTGAGCATCATGCTGTGAAAGCCAATCCATCCCAAGAATAAGAGCAATGTCGGAATTGCCGAGAATAACCGGAGAAGCTAGAAAGCGATAATCACCCATACGAATAGATACATCCGGAGCCTTTGAGGTGGAAGTCATGTGTTTGCCCAAAGAAATAATTGATAACTTCTTTGGCAAGTCCACTGTGCCCACGTTATGCTTAGATGCAAATGGACATGACATGAAGGAAAGTGATGCACCAGAATCAAACAAGACCTTTGCAGGAATAGAGTTAACTGGAAGATTACCAATTATCACATCAGAAGAATTTTCTGCTTCAGCTGCACTCATCAGGTTCACTCTTGCATGCTTGGGATTGTGCTTGACAATAGCAGTGCTGACAGGTGGAGGAGGTGGAAGGCGCCTTGGGTTGGGGCACTTGTTAGCATAGTGACCCTTCTTGCCACACTTGTTCCAAACCACTTCTGAGAGAGGACGGTAATAAGGAGCACTTGACTTCGAAGATTGAAAGTGATTCTTGGACTGATTGCTTGGGTTGGGTGGGTGGGAGAAATCACGGCCACCAGAATGCTTGTTGTTGTTGTTGTTGGGAGGTCGGATCACTGGAGGAGGTGGAAGCCAAAACTTCTATTGCTTTGCGACCACTTGGGAAGAAGAGGAGGAGTGAACAGCGTCTCTGATCCTCTTTTTGGAAGCTTCCATCTTGAGCTGGGCTGCCTCTTGCGTAAGTGCCATGTTATAGAATTGATCAAATTCATCAGGCTCGAACAAGGTGAGAGCTAGCTGGAGTTCATCCTTCAGACCACCACGGAACTGATAAATCTTGCTCTTGGCATCTGGGATGTCTTTCTTGGCATAGCGGGCAAGGTTCTGGAACTTGACATTGTATTGATAAACAGTCATTGAGCCTTGCTTCTGGTTGCAGAATTGCTCACGCATACCTTCGATGACACTTGTTGGAATGTGGTGGGAGCGAAAATCCTTGCAGAACTCAGCCCACGAGATTTCACGCCCTTCTCTGGAATCTTTGTACTGCTGCCACCAATCAGCGGCTTGGTCCTTGAGTTGGAAGGCGACAAACTTCACATAGTCCTGAGGTCTCACGTTACTGCACTCGAAATGCTTCTTGATATCTGTTATCCAGCCTTCAACATCTAGAGGGTCCACACAGTAACTGAATGCCTTCGGTTGGTTTGCCAGGAACTGGTTGAGTGTAGCAAAGTGAGGTTGGTTGAAAAAATTGCCTTGGCCTTGGTTCCCATGAGCACCTTGATTTTCTAGATTTGCTTGAATGTTCTGCATCATTTGCAATAGCATCTGGGTGTTCTGGTTCGTCGCTTGCATAATTGCTCTCCAGGCCTCAGACGGAGGAGGAGGGGAAGGAGGACGATCAGGAACCTCTTCACCCTCTGGGTTAGCGTTGGGAGCCATCATGAATGAGATGACAACTATTAGCCATTGATTGAGAAAAAAAAATATAAGCTGAATCAACGGCTAGAAATTGCAACATAGTCTTCACAAGAACATTCGAACAAGATGAACGAATGTAATCCACAGTTTAATGATACAACAATCTTCATGAGAAGCCACTTGGGAGAACAAAAGGTAAATAAAAACAACAAGGAGCAGATAGAACAAATACAAGATAGAAGCTTCGTTCGACATATTCGTGCTGAAAGCTTATGGAACGTGTTACAAAAGGGTTTTGAAATCCCCGGATCAGCATAGCCAAGGACCCTTTAGGATGCAACTCCAGATCGGAACAACACCCATAAAACTACTTCACTCAATGTAGAACCCCAAACTCCATATCATGCATTCGTTGGAAGAATGCCTACGAATTACTAGATGAACCCACCTATTAATTTCCGAAAGTTTTCAGTTATGCAATCAGGTGTTGGGGATACAGGGGAAGCATCGCGCACTCAACTCTAATCCTACATCCAGTTGTATCCATCCTTCAACACATAACCAGTTATTTCTGGAAACCGTTTACCTCAGACCTTCGAAACGCATCTACTATACAAGCTATGGCAATACTCCCGAACTACCTCCCCAGTACTGGGTGATGTCGGGGTTATCTTGCCACTAACCGCATAGGAGAGTTTTCGATGTCGGCCGTCTTAAGTATTCCAGAACTGCTGCGATATATTTGTGACGACAACACCTCGGAGCTCAACTCCCCGGGACACTGCCACAACCCCTAAATGACAGGAGGCATCGAGAACAATGTTCTCGTCACAAAGACATCGGAACAATCCAAACAATACTCGCGTGATCCTAAAAAACAAATTGGTGAATTTTTTAGAGTAGAAGAGACAAGTAATCGTCAGGAGTCCTCACCAGAGTGAAAAGAGATGGGGAGCAAAAGAAATCATACTCTCAGAGTGAAAATGACTCAAAACATTTTCAAGTGTGTGCCTAGACTCAGCTGTCAACGATTCGATCAATCAGTGGGGGCTTCTAGGTCAGAGAAGGCTCTGAATACCAACTTGTAATGCCCAGTATGGGATTATACCTCCTACGTGTCGAGGCACGACTTAAAGGTATAAGCCCATACTAGAAGGATCTCAAGTATGGTATCTTTGCATGACTCATGTAAAATAGGGATGAAATTGCAAAAGGATAGTTGGCTTACACTCGCCACGTCACACAATACATTACATAAGCAATTCATCATCGAAATAACATCACAGTCCGACTACGGACGAAGATCCAAATGAAAGATACCAAATACATAAAGCCACAAGGTCTGAATCGCCCTAGTAGAAACCACTACTGATCATCGGGGTAGTGCACATCACCACGATCATTTTGACATATCATATGCACAATTTGGACAAGCACAATAAAAGATACAATCATCACAATATGCCACAAAAATATGCAAAACCATAGGACTTAGAGAAAAAAAACAGAAAACAACCTCGCGGATCGGGTTGGACAAGCGGATCGGGTCGGGTCGGACCCGACCCGTTAGGGTTCGGCCCGGCTGGCGACGGCTGGATCTGGATCGCATCGAGGCCCTCGGCTCCGGCGATGAGCTCGGCCTCCGGCGGAGAGATCGAACGGGAGCGGCGGCGAGGAGCTCGTCTGGCGGTGGTGGTGCGGGCACCGGCCGGCGGCGGGGAGCTCGTCCGGCGGTGGTGGTGCGGGCACCGGCCGGCGGCGGGGAGATCTGAGGTCCGGTGGCGGAGGAAGCTCGGCGGAGGCGGTGGCGGTCGCAGGGTGCTCCAGCGGCGGGGAAGCTCGGGGCCGGTGGCGGCGGATCTGGCGCTCGGCTCGCCGGCGGCGAAGGGAGCCGGGCGCGGGACGAAGGTGCGGGCGCCGGGGACGAACGGGCCGCGGGGGCCGGGGACGGGCCCGCGGGCCCGCGCGGCGGCGAAGTGGGCGCGTCGGCTCGCCCAACCCGAGGCTGCCATGTGGCATGGCGGGGCAAGTCAGACACGTCCAGACGGCGGGGTTGTGTCCGGCGGCTGCGGGGAGGAGAGGAGCTAGGGGTTTCCCCGAAAATGGAGGGGTGTGGACGTTTTTATAGGCACAAGGAGCTAGGAGACTCCGAATGGGGTACGGTTTTCGGCCACGCGATCACGATTTGACGAACGCGATTATGGGAAGGGTTGTGATGGGTTTGTGGGCTGTTGTGGAGGGGGTCTTGGGCCTCAAAGAAGAGGTTCTTTTAGCCCACTAGGTTAACCGTTGGAGTACCAAACGAACTCCAAACACGACGCAACTTGACAGGCGGCCTACACGTAAACATCACACGACAAGTCTCACGTCATTCCGGGAACGTTACACGGCCACACGTGAAAGAAGGACTCGGGGAAGCCACGTGCACGTGTGAGAGCGTCGGAACTCTAAACGGACAACGGGAAGAGACGAGTGGGACCGGGTGCAAGTGACAACACAAATGCAATGCAATGCACATGACAACATGACATGGATGAAATGCACACACGCACATGACAAAACAAAGAACCCGAAATGAAAGAAGAGCCCGGAAAGGAATTGATGAAGCCAAAGTTTATATATTGCCATATTTGGAAAGTGTTACATCTGGGGCATTACAGGCTTCTCTCAAGATAGCAGATTTCTACGGTGTGTGAACAAATTACTGTCGAGCATTTGATAGAAAAGCGCATAGTTATGCGAATATCTAGGCATGATCATATATATAGGCATCACGTCCGTGACAAGTAGACTGAAAAATTCTGCATCTACTACTATTACTCCACACATCGACCGCTATCCAGCATGCATCTAGAGTATTAAGTTCATAAGAACAGAGTAATGCCTTAAGCAAGATGACATGATGTGGAGGGATAAACTCATGCAATATGATATAAACGCCATCTTTTTATCCTCGATGGCAACGATACAATACGTGCCTTGCTGCCCCTGCTGTCACTGGGAAAGGACACTGCAAGATTGAACCCAAAGCTAAGCACTTCTCCCATTGCAAGAAAGATCAATCTAGTAGGCCAAACCAAACTGATAATTCGAAGAGACTTGCAAAGATATTTAAATCATGCATATAAGAATTCAGAGAAGAACCAAATATTGTTCATAGATAATCTTGATCATAAGCCCACAATTCATCGGATCTCGACAAACACACCGCAAAAAGAATTACATCAAATAGATCTCCAAGAAGATCGAGGATAACTTGGTATTGAGATTCAAAGAGAGAGAAGAAGCCATCTAGCTAATAACTATGGACCCGAAGGTCTGTGATAAACTACTCACAACTCATCGGAGAGGCTGTGGTGTTGATGTAGAACACCTCCATGATCGATGCCCCCTCCGTTGGAGCTCCAGAACAGGCCCCAAGATAGGATCTCACGGGTATAGAAGGTTGCGGCGGTGGAATTAGGGTTTCGTGGTGCTCTCGGATGTTTTCAGGGTATATGTGTATATATAGGACGAAGAAGTATGTCAGTGGAGCTACAAGGGGCCCACGAGGGTGGGGGGCGCGCCCCCTTCCTCGTGGCCACCTCGTGGCTTCCCTGGCGTGTACTCCAAGTCTTCTGGGTTGCGTTTGTTCCAAAAACGATCCTCCCGAAGGTTTCATTCCATTTGGACTCCGTTTGATATTCCTTTTCCGCGAAACACTGAAATAGGCAAAAATATAACAATTTGCACTGGGCCTTGGGTTAGTAGGTTAGTCCCAAAAATAATATAAAAGTGTATAATAAAGCCCATTAAACATCCAAAACAGATAATATAATAGCATGGAACAATAAAAAATTATAGATACGTTGGAGACGTATCAAGCATCCCCAAGCTTAATTCCTACTCGTCCTCGAGTAGGTAAATGATAAAAACTGAATTTTTGATGTGGAATGCTACCCAACATAATCTCAATGTAATTTTCTTTATTGTGGCATGAATGTTCAGATCCGAATGATTCAAGACAAAAGTTTGACATAAGAATAATAATACTTCAAGCATACTAACAAAGCAATTATGTCTTCTCAAAATAACATGGCCAAAGAAAGTTCATCCCTACAAAATCATATAGTTTGGCTATGATCCATCTTCATCACACAAAATACTCAAATCTTGCATAACCTCGGTTTCAGCCAAGCAATTGTTTCATACTTCAATTTTTCAAACTTTTTCAACTTTCACACAATACATGAGCGTGAGCCATGGATATAGCAGTATAGGTGGAATGGAGTGGTGGTTGTGGAGAAGACAAAAGGAGGAAGATGGTCTCACATCAACTAGGCGTATCAATGGGCTATGGAGATGCCCATCAATAGATATCGATGTGAGTGAGTAGGGATTGCCATGCAACAGATGCACTAGAGCTATAAATGTATGAAAGCTCAACAAAAGAAACTAAGTGGGTGTGTATCTAACTTGCTTGCTCATGAATACCTAGTGCATTTGAGGAAGCCCATCGTTGGAATATACAAGCCAAGTTCTATAAAGAAAATTCCCACAAGTATATGAAAGTGACAAACAAGAGACTCTCTATCATGAAGATCATGGTGCTACTAATAATGCTCTAATAATGATGATCATCACATTTCTATTTACAACTCAAAGATTACAACTCGATCCTAGAACAAAATATGACTCTATATGAATGCCTCCGACGGTGTACCGGGATATGCAATGAATCAAGAGTGACATGTGTGAAAAATTATGCATGGTGGCTTTGTCACAAATACGATGTCAACTACGTGATCATGCAAGGCAATATGACAATGATGAAGCGTGTTATAATAAACGGAATGGTGGAAAGTTGCATGGCAATATATCTCGGAATGGCTATGGAAATGCCATGATAGGTAGGTATGGTGACTGCTTTGAGGAAGGTATATGGTGAGTGTATGGTACAGGCAAAAGTTGCGCGGTACAAGAGAGGCTAGCAATGGTGGAAGGGTGAGAGTGCGTATAATCCATGGACTCAACATTAGTCATAAAGAACTCATATACTTATTGCAAAAATCTACAAGTCATCATAATAAAGTACTACACTCATGCTCCTAGGGGAAGGGTTGGTAGGATTTAACCATCGCGCGATCCTGACCTCCACAGAAAGGATAACAATCAATGAAATACCTCATGCTTCAAATTTGTCACACAACGGTTACCATACGTGCATGCCACGTGACTTGCAAACCTCAACACAAGTATTTCTCGAATTCACAACTACTCTACTAGCATGACTCTAATATCACCATCCCCATATGTCAAAACAATCATCAAGTATCAAACTTCTCATAATATTCAATGCACTTAATATAAAAGTTTTTATTATACCCATCTTGGATGCCTATCATATTAGGACTAATTTTATAACCAAAGAAAATTACCATGCTGTTCTAAATGACTCTCAAAATAATATAAGTGAAGCATGAGAGATCAATAATTTCTATAATATAAAAGCACCACTGTGCTCTAAAAAGATATAAGTGAAGCACTAGAGCAAAACTATCTAGCTGAAAAGATATAAGTGAAGTACATAGAGTATTCTAATAAATTACGATTCATGTGTGTGTCTCTCAAAAGGTGTGTACAGCAAGGATGGCTGTGGTAAACTAAAAAACAAAGACTCAAATCATACAATACGCTCCAAGCAAAACACATATCATGTGGTGAATAAAAATATAGTCTCAAGTAAAGTTACCGATAGACGAAGACGAAAGAGGGGATGCCTTCCCGGGGCATCCCCATGTTTAGGCTTTTGGTTGTCATTGAATTTTACCTTTGTGTGCCTTGGTCATCCCCAATCTTAGGTTCTTGCCAATCTTTGTTCCATAGTCCATCAAATCCTTACCAAAAAACTTGAAAACTTCACAACACAAAACTTAACAGAAAATCCCGTGAGCTCCGTTAGTATAAGAAAACAAACCACCACTTTAAGGTACTGTATTGAACTCATTCTTTATTTATATTGGTGTTAAACCTATTGCATTCCAACTTCTCTATGATTCATACCCCCGATACTACTCATAGACTCATCAAAATAAGCAAACAACACACGAAAAACAGAATTTGTCAAAAACAGACTAGTCTGTAGCAATCTGTAACTTTCGAATACTTCTATAACTCTAAAAATTCTGAAATAAATTGGTGGACGTGAGTAATTTGTCTATTAATCATATGCAAAAAGAATCAACTTAAAAGCACTCTCCAGTAAAACATGGCAGCAAATCTCGTGATCGCAAAAGCTTCTGTTTTTTATAGCAAGATCGCAAAGACTTCACCCAGGTCTTCCCAAATGTTCTACTTGGCACAAACACTAACTAAAACACAAAACCACATCTAACCAGAGGATATATGAATTATTTATTACTAAACACAAGTAAAATCAAAGAAAATAAAATTGGATTGCCTCACAACAAGCGCTATCGTTTAACGCCCCTACCTAGGCATGATAAAAGAATAGATCTAGGCGTTGCCATCTTTGGTAGGCAATCCATAAGTGGCTCTCATAATAGATTCATAAGGTAATTTGATTTTCTTTCTAGGAAAATGTTCCATGCCTTTCCTTAATGGAAATTGGAATCTAATGTTTCTTTCTTTCATGTCAATAATTGCACCAATCGTTCTAAGGAAAGGTCTACCAAGAATAATAGGACATGTAGGATTGCAATTTATATCAAGAAATATGAAATCTATGGGCACATAATTTATATTTTCAACAATAAGAACATCATTAATTCTTCCCATAGGTTTCTTAATGGTAGAGTCAGATGCAAATTTAAAAAACAATCATCAAGTTCATGGAAACCTAACATATCATACAAAGTTTTTGGAATTGTGGAAACACTGGCACACAAATCACACAAAGCATAGCATTCATGATCTTTAATCTTAATTTTAATAGTAGGTTCCCACTCATCATAAAGTTTTCTAGGGATAGAAACTTCTAATTCAAGTTTTTCTTGATAAGATTGCATTAAAGCATCAACGATGTGTTTGGTAAAAGCTTTATTTTGACTATAAGCATGAGGAGAATTTAGCACGGATTACAAAAAGGAAATACAATCTATTAAAGAGCAATTATCGTAATTAAATCCCTTGAAATCCAAAATAGTTGGTTCATTGCCATGTAAAGTTTTGACCTCTTCAATCCCACTTTTAACAGTTTTTGCATCAAGAACTAAAAACTCCGAATCATTGGGACGCCTTTTAAATAAAGTTGACTCATCTCTAGTCCCATCTTTATCAAGATTCATATTAGAAAACAAGGATTTAATAGGAGACACATCAATTACTTTTAGATCTTCATCTTTATTATCATGAAAATTAGAAGAACACGCTTTCACAAAGCAATCTCTTTTAGCACGCATCCTAGCGGTTCTTTCTTTGCACTCATTAATGGAAATTCTCATGGCTTTGAGAGACTCATTGATATCATGGTTAGGTGGAATAGATATAAGTTTCAAAGAATCAACATCAAGAAAAATTCTATCCACATTCCTAGCCAACTCATCAATCTTAAGCAATTTTTCTTCAAGCAAGGCATGTAAATTCTTTTGCGAATTCATAAATTCTTTAACACTAGTCTCAAAATCAGAGGGCATCTTAATTAAAATTTCCATAAGTGTTGTTGTAGGAATTACCATACTTATTAGAGGAATTACTAAGGAACGGCCTAGAATTAAAATTTCCTCTATAAGCGTTGTTACCAAAATTATTCCTACCAACAAAATTCACATCCAAAGATTCATTATTATTCTCAATCAACGTGGACAAAGGCATATCATTAGGATCAGAAGAAACACTCTTATTAGCAAATAATTTCATAAGTTCATCCATCTTTCAACTCAAAACACTAATCTCTTCAATCGCGTGAACTTTTTTACTAGTAGATCTTTCGGTATGCCATTGAGAGTAATTAACCATAATATTATCTAGGAGTTTACTAGCTTCTCCTAAACTGATTTCCATGAAAGTGCCCCCCGTGGCCAAATCTAAAAGATTTCTTGAAGCAAAATTTAATCCAGCATATTTTTTTGTATAATCATCCATAAGTTCAAACCATGTGTAGGGCAATTATGTATCATTAATTTCATTCGCTCCCAAGCTTGTGCAATATGCTCATGATCAAGGTGCTTAAAATTCATAATATCGTTTCTAAGAGAGATAATCTTAGCGGGAGGAAAATACTTAGAGATAAAGGCATCTTTGCACTTATTTCATGAATCAGTACTATTTCTAGGCAAAGAAGAGAACCAAGTTTTAGCACGACCTCTAAGAGAAAACGTAAATAACTTCAATTTAACAATATCATTATCCACATCTCTCTTCTTTTGCATATCACACAAATCAACAAAGTTGTTTAGATGGGTAGCGGCATCTTCACTAGGAATGTCGGAAAATTGATCTTTCATAACAAGGTTTAACAGAGCATCATTGATTTCACAAGATTAAGCATCGGTAATAGGAGCAATCGGAGTGCAAATAAAATCATTATTGTTGGTATTGGAAAAGTCACACAATTTAGTATTGTCTTGGGCCATAGTGACGAACAAGCAATCCAACACACAAGCAAATAAGAAGCAAGCGAAAAGAGGCGAACGGAAAAAGGGTGAATAAAACGGCAAAGGTAAAGTGGGGGATAGGAAAACAAGAGGCAAATAGCAAATAATGTAATGCGAGGGATAAGAGTTTGTGATGGTACTTGGTATATAACTTGGGCGTAGATCTCCCCGGCAATGGCGTGAGAAGTCCTTCTTGCTACCTCTTGAGCATGCGTTGGTTTTCCCTTCAAGAGGAAATGGTGATGCAACAAACTAGCATAAGTATTTCCCTCAGTTTTTGAGAACCAAGGTATCAATCCAGTAGGAGACTACACGCAAGTTCCTCGCACCTGCACAAACAAATAAGAACCTTGCAACCAACGCGATAAAGGGGTTGTCAATCCCTTCTCATCCACTTGCAAAAGTGAGATCTGATAAAGATAATAGGATAAATATTTTTGGTATTTTTGTTGTATAGATTGAAAGTAAAGATTGCAAAATAAAAGTAAAGTAAAGATAACTAGTTGATGGAGGATTAATATGATGGAAGATAGACCCGAGGGGCATAGGTTTCACTAGTGGCTTCTCTCAAGATATCAGATTTCTACAGTGGATGAACAAATTACTATCGAGCAATTGATAGAAAAGTGCATAGTTATGAGAATATCTAGGCATGATCATGCATATAGGCATCACGTCCGCGACAAGTAGACCGAAACGATTCTGCATCTACTACTATTACTCCACACATCGACCGCGATCCAGCATGCATCTAGAGTATTAAGTTCATAAGAACAGAGTAACTCCTTACGCAAGATGACATGATGTAGAGGGATAAACTCATGCAATATGATATAAACCCCATCTTTTTATCCTCGATGGCAACAATACAATACGTGCCCTGCTGCCCCTGCTGTCACTGGGAAAGGACACTGCAAGATTGAAACCAAAGCTAAGCACTTCTCCCATTGCAAGAAAGATCAATCTAGTAGGCCAAACCAAACTGATAATTCGAAGAGACTTGCAAAGATATTTAAATCATACATATAAGAATTCAGAGAAGAACCAAATATTGTTCATAGATAATGTTGATCATAAACCCACATTTCATCGGATCTCGACAAACACACCGCAAAAAGAATCACATCGAATATATCTCCAAGAAGATCGAGGAGAACTTTGTATTGAGATCCAAAGAGAGAGAAGAAGCCATCTAGCTAATAACTATGGACCCGAAGGTGTGTGGTAAATTACTCACAACTCATCGGAGAGGCTATGGTGTTGATGTAGAAGCCCTCCGTGGTCGATTCCCCCTCCAGTGGTGCTCCAGAACAGGCCCAAAGATGGGATCTCACGGGTACAGAAGGTTGCGGCAGTGGAATTAGGGTTTCGTGGTGCTCCCCAATGTTTTCAGGGTACATAGGTATATATAGGAGGAAAAGGCACGTCAGGGGAGCCACGAGGGGACCACGAGGGTGGGGGCGCGCCTACCCCCTGGGTGCGCCCCCTGCCCTCGTGGCCGCCTCGTTCCTTCCCTGGCGTGTACTCCAAGTCTTTTGTGTTGTATTTGTTCTATGGATAACTATCCCAAAGGTTTCATTCCATTTGGAGTCCGTTTGATATTCCTTTTCTGCGAAACACTGAAATCGGCAAAAAACAACAATTTGCACTGGGCCTTGGGTTAATAGGTTAGTCCCAAAAATAATATAAAAGTGTATAATAAAGCTCATTCAACATACAAAACAGATAATATAATAGCATGGAACAATAAAAAATTATAGATACATTGGATTCGTATCAAGCATCCCCAAGCTTAATTCCTGCTCGTCCTCGAGTTGGTAAATGATAAAAACAGAATTTTTGATGTGGAATGCTACCTACCATAATTCTCAATGTATATTTTTTATTGTGGCATGAATGTTCAGATCCGAAAGATTCAAGACAAATGTCTATATTGACATAAGAATAATAATACTTCAAGCATACTAACAAAGCAATTATGTCTTCTCAAAATAACATGGCCAAAGAAAGTTCATCCCTACAAATTCATATAGTTTGTCTATGCTCCATCTTCGTCACACAAAATACTCAAATCATGCACAACCCCGGTTTCAGCCAAGCAATTGTTTCATACTTAATTTTTTTCAAACTTTTTCAACTTTCACGTAATACATGAGCGTGAGCCATGGACATAGCACTATAGGTGGAATAGAGTGGTGGTTGTGGAGAATACAAAAGAAGTAGATGGTCTCACGTCAACTAGGCGTATCAACGGGCTATGGAGATGCCCATCAATAGATATCAATGTGAGTGAGTAGGGATTTCCATGCAACGGATGCACTAGCGCTATAAATGTATGAAAGCTCAATAAAAGAAACTAAGTGGGTGTGCATCCAAGTTGCTTGCTCACGAAGACCTAGGGCATTTGAGGAACCCATCGTTGTAATATACAAGCCAAGTTCTATAATGAAAATTCCCACTAGTATATGAAAGTGACTAAACAAGAGACTCTCTATCATGAAGATCATGGTGCTACTTTGAAGCACAAGTGCGGAAAAACATAGTAGCATTGTCCCTTTTTTCTTCTTTTTTCATTTTCTTTCTTTTTTGGGCCTTTTTTCTTTGGCCTTTCTTCCTTTTTTTCTTTTTATTTGGGACAATACTCTAATAATGATGATCATCACACTTATATTTACTAACAACTCGATATTACAACTTGATACTAGAACAAAGTATGACTCTATATGATTGCCTCCGGCGGTGTTCCGGGATGTGCAATGAATCAAGAGTGACATGTATGAAAAATTATGCATGGTGGCCTTGCCACAAATACGATGTCAACTACATGATCATGCATGGCAATATGACAATGTTGAAGCGTGTCATATGAACGGAACGGTGGAAAGTTGCATGGCAATATATCTCGGAATGGCTATGGAAATGCCATGATAGGTAGGTATGGTGGCTGTTTTGAGATAGGTATATGGTGGGTGTATGGTTCCGGCGAAAGTTGAGCGGTACAAGAGAGGCTAGCAATGGTGGAAGGGTGAGAGTACGTATAATCCATGGACTCAACATTAGTCATAAAAAACTCACATACTTATTGCAAAAATCTACAAGTCATCAAAACAAAGTACTACACACATGCTCCTAGGGGAAGGGTTGGTAGGAGTTAACTATCGCGCGATCCCGACCTCCACACAAAGGATGACACTCAATGAAATACCTCATGCTTCAAATTTGTCACAAAATGGTTACCATACGTGCATGCTACGGGACTTGCAAACCTCAACACAAGTATTTATCAAATTCACAAATACTCTACTAGCATGACTCTAATATCACCATCCTCATATATCAAAACAATCATCAAGTATCAAACTTCTCATAATATTTAATGCACTTTAATATGAAATTTTTATTATACCCATCTTGCATGCCTATCATATTAGGACAAATTTTATAACCAAAGCAAATTACCATGCTGTTCTAAGAGACTCTAAAAATAATATAAGTGAAGCATGAGAGACCAATAATTTCTATAAAATAAAACCACCGCCGTGCTCTAAAAAGATATAAGTGAAGCACTAGAGCAAAACTATCTAGCTCAAAAGATATAAGTGAAGCACACAGAGTATTCTAATAAATTCTGATTCATGTGTATGTCTCTCAAAAGGTGTGTCCAGCAAGGATGATTGTGGTAAACTAAAAAGCAAAGACTCAAATCATACATGACGCTCCAAGCAAAACACATATCATGTGGTGAATAAAAATATAGTCTCAAGTAAAGTTACCGATAGACGAAGACGAAAGAGGGGATGCCTTCCCGGGGCATCCCCAAGCTTAGGGTTTTGGTTGTCCTTGAATTTTACCTTGGGGTGCCTTGGGCATCCCCAAGCTTAGGCTCTTGCCACTCTTTCTTTCATAGTCCATCAAAGCCTTACCCAAAAACTTGAAAACTTCACAACACAAAACTTAACAGAAAATCTCGTGAGCTCCGTTAGTATAAGAAAACAAGCCACCACTCTTAGGTACTGTAATGAACTCATTCTTTAGTTATATTGGTGTTAAACCTACTGTATTCCAACTTCTCTATGATTCATACCCCCCGATACTACTCATAGATTCATCAAAATAAGCAAACAACACACGAAAAACAGAATCTGTCAAAAACAGAACAGTCTATGGCAATCTGTAACTTTAGAATACTTATGTAACTCTAAGAATTCTGAAATAACTTGGTGGACGTGAGGAATTTTTCTATTAATCATTTGCAAAAAGAATCAACTTAAAAGCACTCTCGAGTAAAAAAAATGGTAGCTAATCTCGTGAGCGCAAAAGTTTCTGTTTTTTACAGCAAGATCGCAAAGACTTCACCCAAGTCTTCCCAAAGGTTCTACTTGGCACAAACACTAATTAAAACACAAAACCCCATCTAAACAGAAGATAGATGCATTAATTCTTACTAAATAGAAGCAAAAGCAAAGAAAATAAAATTGGGTTGCCTCCCAACAAGCGCTATCGTTTAACGCCCCTAGCTAGGCTTGATACAAGAATAGATCTGGGTATTGCCATCTTTCGTAGGCAATCCATAAGTGGCTCTCATAATAGATTCATAAGGTAATTTGATTTTCTTTCTAGGAAAGTGTTCCATGCCGCTCCTTAACAGAAATTGGAATCTAATGTTTCCTTCTTTCATGTCAATAATTGAGCCAATCGTTATAAGGAAAGGTGTACCAAGAATAATAGGACATGTAGGATTGCAATTTATATCAAGACCGATAAAATCTAAGGGCACATAATTCCCATTTGCAAAAATAAGAACATCATTAATTCTTCCCATAGGTTTCTTAATGGTAGAATCCACAAGATGCAAATATAAAGAACAATCATCAAGTTCATGGAAACCTAACATATCACACAATGTTTTTGGAATTGTGGTAACACTAGCACCCAAAGCACACAAAGCATGGCATTCATGATCTTTAATCTTAATTTTAATTGTAGGTTCCCACTCATCATAAAGTTCTCTAGGGATAGAAACTTCTAATTCAAGTTTTTCTTCATAAGATTGCATTAAAGCATCAACTATGTGTTTGGTAAAAGCTTTATTTTGACTATAAGCATGAGGAGAATTTAGCACGGATTGCAACAAGGAAATACAATATATCAAAGAACAATTATCATAATTAAATTCCTTGAAATCCAAAATAGTGGGTTCATTGCTAGGTAAAGTTTTGACCTCTTAAATCCCACTTTTAACACTTTTGGCATCAAGATCTAAAAACTCTGAATCATTGGGACACCTTTTAACTAAAGTAGACTCATCTCTAGTCCCATCTTTATCAAGATTCATACTAGAAAACAAGGATTTAATAGGAGACACATCAATCACTTTTAGATTTCATCTTTATTATCATGAAAACTAGAAGAACACGCTTTCACAAAGCAAGCGCTTTTAGCACGCATCCTAGCGGTTCTTTCTTTGCACTCATCAATGGAAATTCTCATGGCTTTGAGAGACTCATAGATATCATGCTTAGGTGGAATAGATCTAAGTTTCAAAGAATCAACATCAAGAGAAATTCTATCCATGTTCCTAGCCAACTCATCAATCTTAAGCAATTTTTCTTCTAGCAAAGCAATGAAATTCTTGTGCGAATTCATAAATTCTTTAACACTAGTCTCAAAATAAGAGGGCATCTTATTAAAATTACCATAAGAGTTTTTGTAGGAATTACCATAATTATTAGAGGAATTACTAGGGAAAGGCCTAGAATTAAAGTTTCCTCTATATGCGTTGTTACCAAAATTATTCCTACCAACAAAATTCACATCCAAAGATTCATTATTATTCTCAATCAACGTGGACAAATGCATATCATTAGGATCAGAAGACACACTCTTAGTAGCAAATAATTTCATAAGTGCATCCATCTTTCCACTCAAAACACTAATCTCTTCAATAGCATGTACCTTTTTACTAGTAGATCTTTCTGTGTGCCATTGAGAGTAATTAACCATAATATTATCTAGGAGCTTGGTAGCTTCTCCTAAGGTTATTTCCATGA